>OY720027.1:3724651-4337000 GCA_963082485.1 Eudonia mercurella | reverse complement strand
GGCATTTGAGTAAACTTATTTTTAATAAAACATTCAACAGTAAAAGTATGTACATGTTAGGTAAATGTCGAATAAATGCTAACATGCAATTAGCTATACAGTTTCCCTCGGAAACTTTAGCCCCAAGAGATCCAAGAAAGTTTCGAAATAATTCACAAATCTGCAATTCCTAAATCAGTCGACAGCGTTATTCGCTAAAGGCATCCCAATCTGCTTGATAAATGACCTTAGTGAGATAGCGGAAAGGAAATACATTTTTAAAAAATCCCAGAAAAGAATAAAAGCGGTGGATAAAGGCCATTATCATTAAAACAACGATAGCGATAAATCAGAGAAATGAAACGGTTGCTGTAAATGGGTGCGTTAATATATTTTTATTATGCTTGGCATCATAATTAGCTTATAGGTTGTCGCGGAATGAACCCCACATTTTTATGCTGATGACATTGTAGGGTACTTTTGTGTTATCTTTTGTTAGACAACATAAATACTTAAAAACCAGTTCAAAACTCCTTGTTGTAATCAAAACTTCAAAGCAAGATTTAGCAAAGCAAGAGCTAGCTAGATTTCTAAACGCTCTTTAGACCGGGGCGGCCATCTGAACATAGCCTTTATAAATTAGAACTAGTTATAAAAGATTGACACTGATTGACTGACCTGCTTTTGAATTAACTTTACAATTCTCTCGTTACTCTGTCGTTGGAACTTATTGTTAAAACATTTTCAAAGTCTGCAGCTTGTGTTGTTATTTTACTTAAACCTAAGAATATCTTAATTGTGTTAACTCTAAAATCAGCATCAACTAAAACACCGTTCCAAATTTCTGGACTTTGTATCTGATCAAAAGTTAAGTGCTATTGTTGAGAGCAGTTTTAATTTTTGCCAAAGAAGCAAACTCCATTTTTCCTTTATCAGGTGAATATCCCGCTGCGATGCAGAGGGGAGGGCAGGCCTTCGCACCGACATCGCCAGCTCATTACTTGGTGCTGGCCGCCTGCCTGCTCATCACGCTCTCTTGACAAATACCAACAGTTGAAAACATGTAAATACCATGATACCGATCGATGTCGACTGCTGATAGTAACGCTTGCGTACAATCAATACCTCACCCTTTGAGTCAACTAACGCAAACGTCACTTTCAACAGTCATAAAGATACTCGCTATTTTATAGTATGGGTTGTGTTATGTAAAATATAAATTTAAATGAATCCCAAGGCAAGTAGCTGATGCTTGTTTCGTATAGAAATTTGTAAATAGTGTACTATAATTACTAAGCGTGTTTATTGTGTTGATTTATTATGTGGATATAATTAGAAAATGTCACTTTCATTCTCTAGCTCCGAACTTCAAAGTCCTTCGAGAGATGTTCTAAAATTGTATGTAGGTGAACATAACAGAAATGTTAGTAAATTGTTTAATTTACGATACGTTTAACCCTTGGCATGGCTGGTACATCAAAACATTTTTACACTATAATTGTTATCATTGCCATTTATAAATAACGTTTAAAAACTTACTTAATTGCTGTGTTTTATGTTAAAAAAAAATCTCCGTAAACAAAGATACTGTTAAATATACTAATACTAATAATAATCTGTTAAATATAGCAGCTTTGCGAATGAGCGACAGAACGACCTCTAGCCTAAAAAGTAAATAGCGAAGCAAAGTATTACGTAAATGTCAAGAAACTTTTATATAATGGGTCTGACAGACCCTACCAGGCACGCCAACGGTTAATCTTAAAGACTGTAATAAAAGAGTAGAATTCAAGATGATTTCGCAACATTAACAGATCTGCTCATAAAAGAAAATTATGAACGACCTCACTTACTTATAATAATAAAAAAACGTTATAAAATGGAAAATCTCTGTAATATTTGAGAGAAAAATAAAGATAGTGACACAGGAATGTATAAACAGCTGACAATACTACGATAAATCACAAAGTTTAGAAAAAGGACTGTACATAATTTAATAAAAAATAAAGATATACGAATCATTCTATCTAGCTTTACTGAATCTGTTTTAAGGAATGTAAATTGTAAGCAGAGATAGTAAATTAATTGTGGATTAAAGTAATTTTGTAAATATAAAAAAGGAGAACTTAGTCGCCCAGGTTTTATATAAAATGAAGTGTGAAACATCGCGTACGAATGGCGTTTTAAGCCAAAAGAGTTGTTTGATCAAATTCAGACAAAATATTATGTCAAAAAAACTAAGATTTTTTTTCTGAATTTGATTGTTGCGTTTTGTTATGTAAAACCTGTAAGTTAAGTTCTTACAACCAAATATTATAAATACATGGGATAAGTTATTAACACTATACTTAAGCGTAAAATTAGTGATAATGATATAAATTTTACAGGTTAGCTAGAAGAGAATTCTAATTTTGAAATTAACCGTTATTTGTACCCTAATGTTCTTCCCCTTTTGCATGATCTTTCCAGTTTTAGACTACGGACGATTTTGCAGCAGATTTATATCTTTGTTTTTTTGAATTTCGGAATAGAATATCGTGTACCATTGTGCAGTCTGCTCGACTTGTTTTTGTAGCAAAGGAATTACTTTATACGAACAAAGTGGATTGTTATTCCCCGTCCCGACCTGTAACAGAAATGAATCTCATATTGAAATTGGGATTATATCGAAGTGCTTTCTAGACAGATGCTGTCGTTAAAATAAATACTAAAAAGATATTTTTATGTTTTTTTTTTGTTTTTTAATATTTGTAGTTGTACTATAAACGTGCTGTCCAATAATTCAGCTAAGTCGACTACCGTTTTCGATGTAAACTATTTCGAAGGAGACTATTTCAATGACGTGTTTGATCTTGAATAAAAAATATTATAATGACAGATCTCGATTATTATAACCAGTTATTATTATGTCAAAAGTTTATTATTGTATACAAATAACAATAGTATTAAAACTTGTTGTATGTATTATGGTACCAGGTGAAGCGGTTTGTCGCAAGATATAAATTACATGTGTAATAAACATTATAAAGAAACAATAAAGTTTTAAAAAAATACATTTGCGTTTTTTTTGGTTAGTGAACTTCGTCCTTGACTATAGTTTATTATTATTAAATCATCATCATCATCATCGTCGTCGGCCTATCTTAGTCCACTAGTAAATAAAAATAATAAAAAAATAATAATTAATAATAAATTTAATTGATAAATTTAATTATTATTAAATATTGTTTTTAAATTGTACGTTAAGTAAGTTTTTTAACTCGTAGAAGAGTTAGTTAAAATTTTAGGTAACATTTTATGAATGACATTATATTATAATTGCATACAACGCAACATTCTATTTTCTATTTCTAAATATAGCATAGCTTGTATACACTACTCAAATGTTCGTGTTCCTCAAACAACTATATATGCCGGGACACCTTCATCGAATAATACCGTTCTAAGTTCGATTCGCATTTTTTATTCACAGAATACAGGACATCCAAAATTGTTATTAAGGCCACTGCCATTATACCGGACGAAGCTTTTTCTTTATTTGCATGTCTTCCATTTAAAAGGAAAAAAATAAATTCTAACCAATATGAATCTATAATGCATTACAAGTTCATGTTGCTTCAAAACTTTTTTGCTTACATCAAAAATTGAGAAAGGAAAAATGTTTCAAATGAAAAAAAATTGGGAAGAAGCAAACAAACAGAGCTTCGTCTCATGAATATGTTATAGCTAAACAGAGATGAAACATATTTACGCGTCTCCTAATTCTAAGGGACTCGCTATAATGTCGACAACACTATTTTCTAAATAATATGGTTGGAGCGGATAAATTGAATTGAAACGACAGCGTGAGATGTTTCGGACATGTTAAACGATGTATGAAATAATTTCTCGGGAGGGTTGCTATTTGTTACGTTCGAGTGTAAAGTTATAATCCGATTGTTGGACGTACGAAGCTCATTGAATTATTTAGTAAATAAAGTAATGAAATAAGTAAATCAGTTGCTTTTAAAACGACTTCAAAAAGGACGAGGTTCTCAATTCACCATTCTCCGACTTTAATGATTTGCATGTTTTTTTATGTATAAAGGTTTTCTTTCGTCTTAGGCCCGTTTAATTTTTTTATAAGTTGAACTGGCAATGGGCTTCCACCTGGTGCTAAGCAGTCACTGCAACCTGTATTGCCGCTTGTAACAACTACATTGGTATCACTTGCGTATTGCTAACCCTGAGGCTTTTAGTAACTATGTCTCTTTTTACAGTTAGTCTACTAGATTTTATACCATTTAACCCTCAAGGCGAAGGGTAAGGCACACTAGCGCCACCAATTGATAATTTGACAATTACTAACCTACCGGATCTTTTTTTAAACATTGCGTCCCGTCCGACAACAGGAAAGCATCCATAGTATTTATTTAATAATTGTGCACTACTTTTTGTTGCGTGGTTTATTCACAAAACGGGCTATCGCATTTATTCACAAACAATCTTTATTCACCAACAGTTGGTGTTAGCGAATGAATACAAAAACAAACCTAAAAGTAGTGCAAAATTATTAAATAATAGATGTTTGCCTAGTGTCGGAAGGAACCCAATGTATGAAAAAAAATCCAGTTTAGCAGTTATCAAATTAAATCCATTAGCGGCGCTAGTGTGACAGAAAACTAGCACTTGGCGGCAGAAGTATCAATTATTCGTAAGGATTCTTGCAATCAAACGCGGGGTTTTGTACGAAAACCTTACAACTGGCAACTGAGTGAGTTCCTTCTTGCCTCCTTAATTGCTCCTCCTTAGTTACCTATTAAGTTCTGATATAGTTAGTGTGTAAACCTAAGATTACTTTCTTAATGCAGATGTAGACTGAGCAAGCATATAGTAAGTTCTGGTTTAGTTCATCTAAGCAAAGATTTGCATTTACAATGAAATTCCTCTTCGTGATGTGGTACGCTATTGCCGCTATGAGAGCAACTGTAATTTCTTACGACAGGAAAATATACTTATAAGGTAGATAAATTGCTTTTGCCTGTCTCAACACTCTTTAGCAACTGCCAAAATATAGTTTTTCTAACGTCTCTCAGTCAGACTCAGTCAGTTACAACATTGGCGATACTTGACTCATTCAATTATGAGACTGAACGAGTCATAAATATGATGTATGACGAATCGAAAAAAAAATTACATTAAACTATTTTAGTGTAAAATTTTTGTTTCTAATTAAAAGTTTCTGTCTCAGCTTAATTATTATGATTATTCAAAGGCACAAAAAATGAGACAGCTTACATCGTAAACACAATTATAAGAAGAACTATTACATGTAGTGAACATATCTATGCTTTATGGTCGTGGCTGTACTTAAATGACTAACCTTTTATCGCGCGTTCAGTCCCATAATTGTATTTCAGTCATAACAAAAGCGACTGTCAACTTAACACTGTTATACAAACATCGGTGGGTACCATCGAGACTCGTGACACATTTAAATTTCATTCCCCAGCCGGCGACTAAAGCCGTTAAGGCAAAGTTAGGTAAGACCGTTCTTACTTAAACATGAATATTATCATTATTGGATCTAATATTTTCGGCACGCACGTACACCAAGCTTCTAAATTACCGAGTGGCACGATGCGGGGTGAGAATCGCGTCTATCAAGCCGGTTGATTTGCGCGTACCTAACTCCGAACACGCGATCTTCCCTAAACGAGTTCAAATGTGATAGGAAAAGTTTATTGGAAGTTAAGTGTGTAGGCGTGCGATAGTATTAATTGCTTCTGATGATTTTCGGCTTAGTTCAATTTAGTATGATCTAACTGGGTTTACTCAACTATATATTGTTCTGAATAGTTTAGTTACGAATGAACATGGAATTTTAGTTTACCTTTCACATCATCCTCTTTCAAATAATTTTTGATATGTCCTTTAAAACTAACATAGCCTAAAGGCAAAGTAATTATGGGCTTAGATGAAAGAAAACCACGAGAAATGTTATTTATTTATTTATGTAAATTGATTACCAACATAGTCTACATCATCGGGCGTCGGTATTTCGAGTGACGTTCAGTTTCGCGGTCATTTGGATGGTAAAGTTAAATTAGCTTCGAAAAAGTTGGGTGTGCTCAATAGAGCGGGACAGTATTTCACGCCGACCCACCGCTTACAATTTTACAAAGCACAGGTCAGGCCTCATATGGAATACTGTTTCCATCTTTGGGCTGGAGTGCCCCAGTACCAACTCCTCCCATTTGACCGCATTCAACGCAGAGCTGCTCGAGTTGTCGACGAACGTGGTAACCTCTGGTCGGCTCGATCCACTGGCCCTTCGGAGAGATTTCCTTCACCGGACTACACGCAATCGACTGTCTTTCCATCCACGCCATCTTGATGGATGGCGGTCAACTACTGTGCGTTTCTCACGTAATTTTTTACCACGAACTAGTGCTGTGGAATCAGCTCTCAGCGGTGGTAATTCCGGACCATTACGACTTAGAGATCTTCAAGAAACGAGCCTATTCCTTCCTTAAAGGCCGGCAACGCATCTGCGATTCCTCTGGTTTTGCCATGTGTCAATGGGCGGTGATGATTCTTCCTATCAGGTTACCCGCTTGCTCGTTTGCCTCCTTCTAATATTAAAATAAAACAATTACATTGAAATTAAAACTAGTCTTAGTCAATACAATATTGTTAAATTATATATTTATGATTATTTACATATAATTTTACGCAAACTTTGTTGCGAAAAAAAAAAACTTTGTTTTTTTTCAAATTATATTTTTACTATTGAATTTATATAATTTTATTAAGTGGTCCACATCTTAGGTGACATATGACCAAGAAATCAATAAAAACCTACAAGTTAAAAATTTGGCACGTTTCTTTGTAGAGTTTAAATAAATTGTCTGTAGATCAAAGAGCTACGGGTGTTCAAGCAGTAGGTTAAGATTATTGCCTCTAGTAACTTCAAATGTTCCTAGAAGCAATAACAGTGCGCCATATTGTATGATAATATTGGACGAGTAGTAAGTACGGTTCGATTCATAGCGAGGGTACATGTTTGTGTTTGGTTCGGTTGGTGGTAGGGCATGTTTTAAGTCCGGTTGACTAGCTACCAACATCAATCATCCATTCGTCAATGTCATTAGTATGTTGTGTTTCGTCAGCTAGAAATAAGACAAACTGTACTACAGTATGGCAGAATGTTAGGTTACACATATTTTGTAAAATTTATAAAAAACAAATTTAAAAAAAGTCAGTTCCTCAGATACCGGGTGAAGTACCTACGCTTGTACCTTAGCCCTTTCCATCACTTGACATAATGTTAAACGAAGATTACCCGTATAAAGGAATAAAAAAGATGAATTTCTAACAGTTACAACACATAACTCAAGTCAAATAATTTTCCGTTGCTTAATACATAGTAACTGAAAAGTTACTATGTATTAAGCAACGGAAAATTATTTTGCTTTAAAACATTAACCGAATGCCAGTTTGTAGGTCGCGGGGGAAATTGACATCCGTAATTCGTGTAACAGTTGCCGCATAAGTCATAATGTAGCCTTCGGCGGGTGAACCAAGACATTATTATCCTTACCAACAAAGTGAGTCACGTGATTTGCCACGGTCTATTTAACCCTTAGCATGACTGGTGCCTCCAAATTATAGGGAGCATGGTCTGATGGCCGTATATGTTTTAAAGTCATGTCAAATCAAAATTTACATAACAAAGGTAACCGGCTAAGGGAGAATATTGATTAATATTCTCACGCTGTAAAAGATAAGGGGAAAGAAATGGCCCTAAAAAAGTCTTCCGCCGTATTAATATTATGTGCGTGTACTGAAAAAGCCAATATTTATATTGACAAATTGTAGAATTTAGAAAAAAAAACCTAATATTGATCTTTGAATTAAAGTCTGTGAATGGCATGTTTTTTAAGTTCATTTATTTATTTATAAGGGACAATAAACAGTTCATAGAATTTTAAAAGCTGACACTGCTAGCATTCACTCATTTAAAAAATCTTTCAATCTAAGCTTATTATTGTCACAAAGAAATGTAATTAATCTCAAAATCTTGTTTGTTAAGTACTCTTTTTAATCTCGGTTTATTAAAAACTGACAAGAAATATTTTTTTGCTTACTGAAGCACACAAAAGTAAAACGCACTAGCGTCTGACAGACCCTATTAGGCATTTCAGGGTTAATAATTTAGTCTAAGCAGGTTAAATTCCACATTACACAGCGTTCACGTGATTACATTTTGTTTATGGTAATACTAAGTATTTGCCTTTGTCGACGTCGAATCAGGATCAATATGGATTAGGCCTAAATACCGTTTACTTTTACGAAGTCTTCGGAGGGTAATATCGTACAAACTTGAAGGTTGTGTTCGGTTTGACTTGTTTCAATTTATAGACTATCGTGATGTCATCATCACTGATGATAACATTATTATTATTATCATTTTTAGCTTATATGCGACCAACTACTTTTTTTCTACATGAACAACAGCACATGGGGATATTGGGACATAATCCACAACTATAGCCTTGCAATGGTTAGAAGGGTATCTATACACTTATCATAATCGTCATCATTATCTCAGCCTAAACGTACAAGAACAAGACGAGACCAAGATGTCCGTAGAAGCCTTTCGGCTGAGATGATGATGATGTTATATATAAGGTCACTTTTTATCAACTGCAAATACTTTGACAAAACATCTAATTATATCAGAGAAATAAAGCCTAAAAAAAATATTCAGGCTAGTTTTTTTTTTACTTTTCCTAACCCAAAATTGTAATATTTTTAAGAGCGGCCTCTCTGTCGGTTTTTTAATGAAACTAGGGGCACATGTAAGCAGTGAAGGCATTGCGGCCTCTCTGTTACGGCTCCTTTGAATTGAAACTACCGAAAGTGCTTCATTTTTCTTTTTAATCGAATGTCTTTTGGCGTTTTTCTTGAAAACTAGCGTATAAAAATTTAAGGTTTTTTCATAAAAATAGTTTATATATATTGTTGAATTTATCCTTAAAATATTTGCAGTTGATAAAATGTGACCTTATATAAAATAATTAGGTATGATATGTTTTTTATAATTTAAGAAAAATATCTTTGCTATCCGTTGCAAATAGGCCTGTTAATACCATTAAGTTATCGGAATGCAATTTGAACACGTTGTACGAGATCCTCCATCTCAATTTATGACGACCCTTTCACGATCTTTATATGACTCGAGATATTGAATAACTTTTACTCGGCAGTATCGAAAACCAGTTTTCCTATAACAATGTTCCAATACGAACATTGGGACACCTGATTTGTGTTGTCTTGCCATACTTGTAAACATTTCGAGATAATATAAAATCGCTTTACCGTATACAGGTACGGTAATACGTATGATAAAGAGCATCAAACTTATCTACCTTAAAGCATTAAACAACCTAGTCACAATAAATACTTAATAAATACTAAAGTATTGAGAGCTACCGATTGTACGTGAGATAATATTGGTAAATAAGTTTTACTGATTATGTCAAAACATTAATATTATATGTAATTTACTAAACAGCACAGTAAACTTAAAATAAACGTAACGAAAAATCGAATGTTATTGAGACTATTGTTAGTAGTTACAACCACGGCCAACGGGATCCAGCAGTTTGACGTTTATGGGTGAATTTCAACAGGTCCATTAAAATTTTCATTTCCGTGAATTTTTTATCTTTAAGTTTTTGGTAAACTTAAACAAATTCAACATTAATACAATCATTAAGCATTTTTTAATAAAAAATAAATTAAACGTATGTGAAAAGTAATAAAAAAATAAACAACTTCTGTCTTAAAGCAACATTCCGACAAGTGTGATTGGTTTTCCTATCTTTTCATTGTAATACACTCAAAGTTTCATTATCGCTAATCAAGACGTATCTAACGACGATTCGTTAGATACGTCTTGATTAGTGCCACTGTCATCACTGCGATAACTCTGATGATCTTGTTCCTCTTCATTCTCAGACGAAATGTTTTCGATTTCGGAGTCCGACTCCTGTAAAACAGCTAAAGTCCGCTGCCTTTTGAATTTTTCCCGGTTCATTCCGTAAATACCGCAAAAAAAAAACAATTGAAGTTAAAATAAAAGACATATATTTTAAAAATATGGCACAAAACTACGACATCGAGTGTATGGTTGGGTCATATTTACTTTTTCTGTTTGGCCACGTATATCCACCGATGCAAGCGCAACCCGTCTGAATAGCGGTAAGAAACGAGGAGGAGGGGTAGTTAGCTCCAGCTACTGAGATGTACGGCAACGTCACCCTATATTTTTGGGAAATACGCACGCTTAAAAATGTCGCGGGTCATATAGACCCAACTATGCGCTCCCCGGGTTAAATGAAAAATGTTCCTTAAATGAAAAAAACTACAGTTTCACTGGGCGAAAACCTATATTATTGAAATCATGCCATCATCGCTATAACTGATGGGGATGAAATTCAAACTAATTGAGATTTCTCAGTATATCGCAATGATGAGTGCAGCGCGCAACGTGTCAACCGCTGAACCTCACATTAGGTGGAAATAGTGGAATGCACGAACGCACGCTCCTGGCTACGGGCGTGACATAATTGGCCGGGCACGACTCGAGCGAGCATGGCTAAATTAATCTCTGACTCTGATGCATATGTGATATGTTACATAGCTACCTACATGGAAATTTGTAAATTCAGATTCAAGATCATACGGTCGCTTAGGATACGTGAGGATAGTCAAACTAGGTCGTAGTAAATTATATCAATCACTCTATTTGTATTGTTTATTAAAGTTTACTACTCATTTAAATCTAACTACTTTACAGTATCACTGTGACCGCAGACCTTACAAAGGGTTCGAAACGTCAGGATAAACATTAAATCAAATTAATGTATGTATACATATTGTAAAAGAAGTTTCATTTCACTATATTTGTACCAATGATTAATTTTTTTAAAGTTATTGTTTACAGCTTTTGATACTATCTCTTGCCCCATATCTGTTAGAAAGCTCGATAAGATAGGAATTCGTGATCCGTTTCATACCCTTTTTACTGACTACTTCACTAACAGAGCCCAACAAGTAAAATCGAATTAGAAGACTTATAGTTCAGTGGGCTCTATACTTCACTTATATGTGGTGTCCCACAAGGTAGCGTCCTTGGACCTATCTTGCTCATGGTTTTTATAGTGGGATTTACGACCGCACACTGATGCATAAAAGTATTACATGTCCCTGCTTAACACTGAAAATTGCTGTTGGAATCCATGCTACTGCTATCCCAATTAATCAAAATATGAAAATGTTTCTTTCACAGATCACAGATTATTCAGCAAAAATATTTTTCTCATTATCTCAACGTGTACACCAACAGTAACACAGATAGTTTATTATCGTTCATGGCTCGAGTCGGCTCCCGAAAACCCGTCCAGAAATAATGACCCATCGACCACTCTCGCCAAACCTATTTCCTTATACTCACTAGCGGCGTTTCACCAAATTGGCCCGCGTGACTTGCCATTTAGGACCGTGATACTGCGGCACACTGAGCGCATGTTTGCGGTATTGGGTTAACGAAGCCCATAGCGAACTGAATAGTTCTGACATTTCAAAAGTAAAGCAAATTAAGTTTATTTTGTTTTCGAAAGTGTACGCGAACACTACACCAATGTGAATTACACCAATTACAATTAATGAAATACTTCTTACGGATGTATTCTCTGATTACGACGTTTTCGACTTTTAATAAGGTATGTGGTCAAAGTGTATTTGGTAAGTGTTTAATAATCTTAAGGGTAATTTAACGCAGCCCCAGTTTGGATTTATTGGTTTTAAATACTGCAACGATACGCATACCTACGGCATCGATCAAGACCATCGGCTTAACTCACTTTCCAAGCACGAAAGAGCTCAAAGTATTTTAACTTGGACACCTATCCATTTTTTGCTCTGTGACGTGCACTTGGAAAGACCTAGGACTTGAGCGGACTACCAATCCGTTAACCCGGTTTTACGAAAGTTGCTTCACCTGCACAATCGCAATCTGAACCAGTCAGCTAACGCTGTCGGTAACCTAAATAGTAACAATGGAAGAAGCGCAATAACTAGATATAAGATTTTTTCAGGTTGTACCGTCAAACTTTCTTCTCTGTGTACTCCAGCCTAACGAGCCGATTCGAGGTCAAAATAATAACATGAACTGATAGCATCCGCCCTCAGTGGCTATAAGTTGTTAGTTTAAAATGCCCTGATCGACCCACGCTCTACCTACCCTCCGCATCATAGACATCGTTCTTTATGAACCGCTGACAGAATCGAAAACGGCAGTACTTGACTTTTTCTTTTGTCCTACATTATCAAAAAGAGTATCTATTAGAGTTACATAAAGTATAATATAGGACGACATTAAGACGTACAGTCGAAATAAACTGAAATGGCACGATAATCTTATTTTAGGCTTTTTCGTTCTTTGTGTTGATATCTGACAAAGGCTGAATATATAAAAAGCTTTTACGGTTAGCGATATAAGATATCCGTGCCAGTTTACGCTGCGGTGATCTTTTACTGTAAGGTGGATCAGACCTGTTTGCTGGCTCATCCAAATTTAAGTCTGTCTGCCAAATCACAACGCAATCCAAAAAAATAAAAACTACTTATTCTGTATTGATATGAATACTTCACAACTAACTTTGTGTTCCTTGACATTATTCAAAGGGCAATTACTTCGGCTTGCTATTTAAAGTTCAGAAAAGCATATATTTATTTGGTTACAAACTTAAAAATCCCATACGTAACACGTCTGCGTGAGAAACTCATTATGCAATCGTTACCATGACTTTTAATTAATTGGTTCTTGTCTACGAGATTACTTGCAATCACACAGTTTACAAATTAGTTCAGGATATTAATTCCAATATTTAACTTTGAGATGAAATCGTTTTCTTTTCTCAACAGGCAAAGACTGCTGTTGTTAGGGTTCCGTATCCAAAGGGTAAAACGGGACCCTATTACTATGACTCCGCCGTCCGTCCCTCTGTCTGTGTGTCTGTCCGTTTGTCACCAGGCTGTATCTCATGAACCGTGATATTTAGACAGTTGAAATTTTTACATATGATCTATTTCTGTTGCCGCTACATATAACAACAAATACTAAAAACAGAATAAAATAAATATTTAAGGGGGCCCCCATACAACAAACGTGAGTTTTTTGCTCGTATTTGCTCGATATTGATAACGGCAATAGCTGTTATAGGTAGACGCTTGAAATATTTTTATAGATGAACCCTTCGTGCCGAGTCCGACTCACACTGCCAAGAGCGGTTTTTTAAATCCTCAGCTGTGCCTGACCACTCTGAATGAAATGAAGATCCAGAGCGTCACACCAAAACGTTAAAAAAAACCATAAACAAAATAAGCATACAGAATGGCAAACAAAGTGGTGTGTTTCATAAACGGTCGTCCCGATTTTAGCTTTGGCCAAAACAAAAATGAGGGTGCGCAATTAAAAGGGCATGAAATTGTTATTGTCACGCGGGCGGTTAAACAACAATTAGTTCATTAAAGTTTCATCTGTTAAGCAGACGGTGATTGCGTAATGTTTTTGAACGGACAAAAATCTGGTAATCATTTAATTTTGGCTGTTTGTTTAATTACTTTGCGTAAGGACCCGTTAAACTGTTTCACAGGGCTTAACGCAAACTCCTTAGTTTAGGTAACCCGTGACTGAGAAAATCCGTAACATCGGTGCAACTCGGCTGAATCGTCAGGCACTTAAAGACATGATAGAATAGGTACCTACCTAATGATTTATGGGGGTAGATCATTTTAGGTATTCAAAGTTCAGTTTCTCTGTGTTCTTGATGGAAAAATGTCGGTGTGCGGTACAAAGCATAGTTTAATTGCTTATTTTTCATGGTTAACATCGGCTGAGTGAGATATTACCTGGTATGTGTATTACTTATACTATGTATGTTATATAAAATATATACGAGAGTAACGTGTGATACAGTGTCTGCGTCATCAAGAAGCACGGGGCGCTTCATCGAACTGCGGAGCAACATAAAGGTCAGGGTTTATTATTTTTATGTTTTTTTATATACCTATTTGGTATAGTTTTTGATTCCGCGTATATAAATACACCTTTCCTCATCAGTCTAATTTTTACTTTATGTAATGTAGTTTTTTCTCTGAAGGATAGGATTCGTAACGAATACAACCGACAGAGAACCAAAGTCATCGACATAGCTCTAAGAGTTAGCAGGTTGAAGTGGCAGTGGGCCGGCCCTATCTGGCGAAGAACCGACAACCGCTGGGGTAAACGTGTTCTTGAGTGGAGACCACGACTCCGGCCATGTGGGATGATGACCTGCAAAAAACTGCAGGCAGATGCTTGATGCGTCAAGCTGAGGACAGGGCGCTATGGCGCTCATTAGGGGAGGTCTATGTCCAGCAGTGACCTACCTGTAGTTTTAATTAGCTCCTTCGTCTCGTGTTTGCTTAGAACACTGGTCTGATCAAACAGAGGTCGCGGGTTAGATTTCTAGCATGAGGTACATAATGTGCTAAGTTTTATTGATGACAGTGCGTGTTCTTATACTGCATTGCTAGCCATCTCATTTAAGTTTGTAGCCATTACAGGAATCTAACAGTATTAAAAAAATACAAATCGTATATGTAGGTACAACAAAATGATTAACTTTAGAATAGTTTTTTAGCAAAAAGGTTCTTGATAATAATGCTAGTACTTGGTATTGTGATATTCCAACAGTATTAAGTAGAAAAAACTAGTTCTGCAGTGGTTGGGGAAGCGAAATTTGCTTCTACTTTAAGTCTTGACGTCACTTCCCTTCTTAGGTGAGATAAAAAACAAGCACTAGTCCGTTATGGAACATTTAAAAAATGCTAAAATCCTGCGCTAAAATACCTGTTTACGATACCTAGTTATTTACCCATCCTTTTATTATTGAAAATCCAAAGTACCAATCTCTATCTAGTCATTTATATTCTGCCTAATTGTTATTGCGGTCATGTTGTGGTTAGTTCACAGTACGATAAACTTATCTACTTGTCATCTAAATAGGCGTAAAACCACTTCCAGCTATATTGTGGTTTTCATCAATTATACATTGTGCCATTGATTCATATTTATCTATTTATGTGGTTCAATCGTGTAATCCTGCTAGCTTTACATACTCACACGCCTGCACATTAGACAAACTGTCAAATTGCCTCAATAGACTTTAAACTTTACATATATATGGCATATGGTTGAACATTTATTGAAGAAAATTTGAGCAACTGACCACATAGTTTTTAAATGTCCAAAATTTTCCTCCTCTTTCTACGATCTCCTACCTCAAAATATTCCCCGTCCTGCTAATTTTAAATGCATTTTAAGAATGGTAAATTCTTCACCTATTTTAAAAATGTTAATATCAGTTTTGTCAGTAAACAATATCAAGTTATAAATTACTCTTGTATGTGTGTATTATATTTATTTAACTAGCGGCCCGCTCGCGACTTCTTCCGCTTAAGTACCGGGTCCAATTCCATGAATGTATTATACATATACACCTTCCTTTTGAATTACTCTTATCTATTAAAAAATACCGCATTAAAATCCGTTGCGTAGTTTTAAAGATCTGAGCAGAATCATTCCGTGTATTGGCTACCTACGTGATATTGGCGGAATTGTGTTTGGCTGTATACACAAAACATGCCATAAATAAAAGAAGAAGAACTCTTGACGACTTGAAGACTTCTTGGCGGGAAAGTGAAGAGATATAATATCTCTTAAGACATAATTATTATGTCTGCGGTTTTGTTTTGTTTTCTAAAATTTGTGTTATGTCGAATATTAATGTGAAATAATGGTAGATTATTAACTGTTAAGGGTTCATGAGTGTGCATGAGTGTTGGCAAATGAAACAAAACAGTGCAACGTCACTTTTTAGATTCTCTCAAGAAGTCAGCTCGAGGACTTAGTAAAGCCCCACATCTTTACTGAGTTACTCGAGGGGTTGGGGGGGTATATCATTTCTCACTTCTCATTTCTATTATCATTCATCATCATCATACAAGAAAGAAATATTGTTTATTTATGTATTACTTGTAAGAAAAATTACTTTGACACTGGCTAAATGTGCTAATCGCACAAAGCCATCAACTAAATGAAAAGAAGAAGAAGAAGGAATTTGACAGTTTTGGATAAGTTAATGTGCAGGTGTCTGTACTATGCAGGATGATAATTCAAACTCTCACTGTCGAGTCAGAGGTTTAACATATTTTATATATTAATGTAGATTATTTTCCTCACCCCACCTTCTCCCTTCCTTCATAGTAGTACACGTGCTGCTCTTCGGAGTCACCGCTTCACTGTCTCAAATATCCCATCGCGCACAAAAAAATTTGGTGACTCGTTTCTTTGTCGCACCTCCAAAAGATGGAATAGTCTACCAGCACACGTTTTCCCTCCTTCCTATGATATAGGGTCCTTCAAAAGAGGCGTGAAGAAGCACCTTGTGGGCCGGCAGAGTGAGGTTAACTGATGCTACGTTTGTTTTTACACTGCACCAGTTATCTTCGCGACTGGACTCCATTTCCACCTAACATCAGGTCGGATGGAGTCATTTGCCGAGCTATCTAAAAAACAATACTAAAATTTATGTTATTAGGAAATTAAAACACTGTAAAAGAATATACATGCATCGCTTTACAGGTTTCGTGGTAACAAGTAGGCTGTCACTGTGTGTATACAGAGGTATGTAAGGAACTCAATAGCGCAGTGGTTACCGCGCCGGGTCTGCGTTTGCTAAGGTTAAGGAACTTTTTCCCAAATGCTGGTCAACTGATTGGACCACAAGTTGATCATCTCGAGCTCCTCCGTGCTTCGGAAGGCACGTGAAGCCGTTGGTCCCGACTGCATACGCTGTCATTAGCAACCACCAATCCGCACTGGGCGCGCGTGGTGGTTTATGGCTCGTTCTCCTTATCCATCCATAGGAAAGGCTCGTACCCACGCGTAGAGGAGGGATGAATCGCGAGTACAGATTCTTAAAAAGTGTTTACAATGTTTGATGTTTGTAGAAAACCTGCAAATATTTTAGTTAGATTAAATGTTCCTACTTATAATATTACTTGTTATACTGCCTGTATATTTTATAATTACACATCAATACTTTTCAGAAGCGCAATCGGGTGACCGATTCATTAATTATTCCGCTCATTGCGATTGCTGCAAAATTTACCTGCAATTTAAAATGCTGCTTTACAACACAATTCCAATCCAATTTAACTTAATTGCACTTTATATACGGAGGTTAATATTATAAATGAGAACGTCTGAGTGTTTAATTAAGCTCGCCGTTCATGTGCTTGCGAACGTGGTTTGCATTGGTTAGCATTGGTTAGCTTTAATTGAGGTTTTTTTCACATATTTACGGTTACAATAATATTTCTCATATGCTTATTATTTAATAACTATGTCTCAATTAAAATGACAACATCATCTACTTATAAACGTCCTACAAACTTTGTTATAGCTCTCTGGTCTTTCCACATCAATGACACATAAAGAGATATGACCTTTTTATGTACTGTACACAATATTGTGCAATAAATGTTTGACTTTGATTTTGAGTTTACTTTAAACCTGGGAAAAACATTTTAGCTTTTATTTTACTTTATTAGCTTTTGACATATGTCACCAGAAAGGTGGCACATGTCTGGGACTCACATTTTTGACCTTATGACCTAACCAGCTAGTCCAATGTGAATTGGTAGGTTTTAACGACTGCTTTATTACGGCCACAACCGAGGGCAACAGCTCAAGCGCCATTCAAAGCATGGAAAAGCTCGGCTCTAGTTCGGTCATCCAGCACTACCAAAGTTACTTAACTTCCAAGCTTGCAAGTCAAACGCGCTAGCCATTGCGCCTTCAAACTTCTCCATTGGCCCAATTCATAACCTACAGTGCTGGATGAGAGTAGCCGCGGATCGTGCTCGTGAAATGCACTTGGAGAGGCCTATGTCCATCAGTAGACTAATGTAGGCTGATGATTATTATGTTGAGGATAGGTTGACAGTTTACGGGTTCGGTACTATATAAATATCTAATTATTGAAGTCATCTTATATCCCCATTGTTGGGGTAAACCACCACGTGGGCCTAGTGCTGTTTATTGAATTACATTTGCGCTGACTTCCAATATTCAGCTAGAAAGACAAAAGACAAACAATGCTATTAGTTTTTTTCAAGCCATGAAAACCTTTACATTTTGATACCGTAGAACGGGGTTGCTATGGAATCTTCGATCAACAATACACTAGATAACCGGTCAGGGCGTCAAAAACGGCCGAGCGAATAACGCCTCACATTCAAAGTGGGGTCTTATTTCTATTTAGTTCGCTGTTGACTGCGCCAACATGATAACGTACCACAATGCATCAGTGTGTATTCAAAAACTGTAAAAATAACTATCGAAATAAAAATATATCGGAAGGAATATCATACTTTCGGTAAGTAAATGCTTTTTCATAACATAAATAATAAAATACCTAACTGTTTTTATGAAATAACAATCTTTAATTTTTAAAACCAACCCACGCGCCAACATTTGCTAATGTTTGGCCAACGTATAGTTGCTCTGGGACAGTGAATCTATGGAGTAGTTTAAAAATTTTTATAGATAGGTACTTCTCAATTACATTTTTTATTTCTAGATTTCTTGGCGACCCCATTTCAATGTGCAAAATGGATTTCCATAGTAGCGGAAGAGAGACAGGAGGATTTTTTTAGACCTAAAAAAATTCTGTAATTTGCTCAATACATTTCAAAAAATCCGATATTATGGGGAATGCACAAAGACGTCGATTGAGGAAAACGGCTATCCCCAAATTTAATAATTTAAATTTGAATTTGAATTTGGTTTATTGTTCTTTATATGAAAACCACCTCAAATAACTGTAATAATAATGTAATAACTATAATATGTATATTGTTACATAAATAAAACATTTTGATTGTGATTATATTGTTGTTTACATTACAATTTCTCATCAGGATTCTTTCATTTAAGCACGTTTTCCAACCATGCTCAAGATAGGTATAGTTCAATATCAGTTAATTTGTACTGAATCTACTATTACATAAATGTATGCAAAGTATAATAAATTGCTTTTTGTAGACAATTTTGCAGTCAAATACATAAGCCATAAAATAAAATAAACCTAATTCCTTATTAAAAATAACTTCCTTAAAACAAAAAATAAATTACTAAGTGTGACTCCATAATACTCTGTTCGGAGCAAGTAAAGTCAATAATGCAAAAATTCGAAATGAAGTAAGTAACATTTCGTGTCTGCCATCTGCTGTTTTATTTTTATGTAATAAGGTCGAATTTGGATGTAAAGGGTCTTTGTATATATTTTTAAATACACAAGTGTTTATTTAAATTTCTTATCTCTTTCTGTCGTTTTCGACGTAAGATCGTAAGTGAATGTCTTAATAATCAAAACTGTGCTTTATTCCTTGCAAAAAAAGTATAAATTAGGTTGAAATTATCAAAACTTAGGATAGTTTTTCTCCATTTATAGTAAAGTCAGCCAGTGCCATATTTGAGATTTGTTTTAGTTCGTGAGGCGTTATCTAGTGTATTGTTGATCGAAGTATGGAATCAAGGATAGAAGGGTAGATAACATAAAAAGTAGCTCCATATTCTATTTTATCGGTAACCGTCGTCCTAGGCATCACTAGTCTGACAAACTCTGAGATCATGCCGTAGGCTTACAATTGAAAGTCGAAATAAAAGATCAAAAGCCGTTGTCAATGCATGAAATATATAATGTATTCAAAAATATACCTGGTCTGTATTTTTGTTACTTATTACGTATAGTACTTATATTAGTTTTTATTAGTTTATAAGTTGCTGCAAAAACACTTCCTATACCGAATTGTTATTTCACGAAGGGAACCACTTTACTGATCACACAATCGAAAGTTATTATTATGATTGTGATTCAAAAACTGTAGATATGAGATAGCTGACCTCATTTTTATTAGGTTAATGATATGACCCCATCCCCCAACACAACAAAAGCCCTACGCTTGGAAGGTATAGGTGCTCGTATATGTTATTTGTGGTTGCTGTGGCATTGTATGCTTTCAATACCTAGGTATATTATGAAACTTTTTAGCGATTAAATTCAAAGATTTATAGTTTAATAAGAAGAACATAGTTATTTTAAAAAACTAAACTAAACAATTATCGTTTAATTATCAAAATATAATGAAAATTTCTGTTAAAATATAAGTATTAAGTATCTCATCATCAATATCAGCACCAAACATCCCACTGGTGGGGTCAGCCCTACCCACATGAACAACAACACACGGAGAGAGAATTATACATTGGAATGGATACCGATTCGCCCACATATCCAAAATACAGTAATACATCAAATACAGTTAGACATACCCAATAGTTTCCAATAGGATGTATTGGAAACTATTGGGCATGTCTAACTGTATGTATGCAACATGTATACAAGGCACCAATTAATTGACTGATAATTCCAAAACAACAACGGATCGCTGTAATCGGTCTACCTACGCAATCGAGTTGATCGCAGTAGCGCACGTTAGATTGCCTTCTAGTGATTAACCAAATCGCACAGAAGGCCTTTGGCTTGAACCAATCAACCCTCACGTACTAACCGGTCAGCTCCACCGCTGATGGACGAACGGACTCGTCCAATTCTGGTTTTTATTACTACTGCCATAAGAGTGATTGGCCGATCCTGTTACCGCGTACTCGTTTGATCCTGGACGTAATCCCGACATCAACTTTCTCAGGGTCAATCGCGAGGGCTTACAACTTCATTGATTGTCGAAAGTTTGGAGCTCTTAAGTGGAGGTGTCGTTGTTTGGTGAAATTATTATCTTAATGGCTGAATATTCTAGAGGGACTATGTCAATTTATTAGCTACTTAGCGACTAGTTCTTGTGGTAAGATGGCTGTCCGTACTTACTTTGTTTTTGATTTGATTGGCGGTTTGGTTGGTACATAATCTATTTTTCAGGCTGTTACCATCTTACCTAAGTATATCCTGAAAACGCAGTGTTGGTAGTTAGTATATTGTTTTGTTTAAGACAGAGGTAACTAATTAAGTTCCACAGTTCATGCACTGGCTAAGGGTTTTATGTGACTTCACATGGTCAAAGATGACACCCCATACGCAATACCGCCTTCGACATTACCGTGACATCCATCACCTGAAAGAAGAATATAATGGCGCCTTTCTATTGACGTTAAAAAAGTAATGATATTGTTGATTAATATTTTTTTTATTTTATTTTACTGATTTATTGGCTTTTATGGATGTTACGTCCGCTTCATGACTTTATTTTATGCATGAATGTTGTAGGAACAAAATTTGGAATTTTTAAATTGTTTAACTGGACATAGTTAAACCATATTTCTTATTTTAATAAGCATCCATTTTTTTATTATACTTACACTCTAGTTGGTTACAATTTGGCTATATAGCTGATTGCATTATTGTTTACAAAAAGATAACTGCGCAGCTATTTTCCAAAGCCGGAGGAAGCATAATGTCTCAATCTTTGAAATTACTTTGCGATTCAATCTGCAATAACATTGCTATTAATATCTTCCCCCTGCTCTATGAGGGTATAAATGTCAAAAAAAAGAATAATGTGCAAACAAACGTTAAGCCCACGAACTCCCTGTAAACTGTTAACGACGGGGGAACAAAACCAAAATGGCGGGGGGAGGTAAAATAGCTGTTTAAATTACATCCTGGGAGGAATGAACTTAATAACGATGGAAAATTCCCTTCACTATTTTGTTAACGACAGATTTTGATGGGTTATTGCAAGATTTTGATGGACTAACGTATTTTTTGGAATAAAACACTTTTTATCGATATACTCACGTTTAGTTAACATCATTAGTCGTATTTTATTCTCCACTAGCACTTCACGTGCGTCTTCGTTCGCGTGGGTTTGAGACATTTTTATCAAATCAAAATATAGCCTATGTTACCCGCAAAGTATATAGCATTGTATCGGTGAAAAAATTTTTGGAAGTAAGCCAGTAGTTTCAGAGATTATCCCCAACATACAAACAAACAAAGTCACAAACGTTGCCTCTTTATTAATAGTACAGATAGATTATGTAATCATTGAGAGACTAATTCCTATTTACTAGTAGTAAAATTAAGACTGTTTGCTAGTTATAGCACTTTTGTAACAAAGTTCAGTCATAACTAGTATATCTAAAATGCACTTTAGTTCCTAAAAAAGTAAAAAGCAATCTGTCGTTGCAATCCTTCAGGAACAAGTTGGTTAAAACATTTCTTTAAACTGCCAGGGTCAAGAGACCCTGGTAGACATAGGTAAGAACCTAAATGAAAATAAAAATAACTCTACGAGTATAAGATAATCTGTTGAGGAAGCCGGTTAACCTCTTTAAGCTTCCTTTTCTACCCAGATATCTTATCATCCGTTACTAGCAGCGATGTTTTTCTGTTAAAAAAAAACATCTATTACTGCCAATTTTATCTAGTAAACCTAAATGTCCGTAATATGGAAGCTACCACCTATTTCTACCGTCAAACAGCTGTACATTGCTGTAAAGATGTGGGATCAAGTAAAATTACCAAGCATAGAGGCATAGCTCCGCAACGCAGTGAGCTGCCGTGACTGCTTCCAATCAAGCCTGAACTAATTATTTATTTATTTCAATCCTTATTGCACGACACAAAGGCAGCAAGGGAGGCGGACTTTATTACACTATTTTTATTTTAATGTGAGGTATGGTGATTAGTGGGTATAAAGAACTGCGGCAATCATAAACGTCCCACTGCTGCGCTAAAGTCATCCCACATGGGATCGGTCATAGCCCAACACCATCACCAGCATTATTATTTTATTTCCTCACGCCCGAGTCTCACCTATAGATGGATAATGAGAACGGGCTATAAACCACCAGTTGGGCCCATTGCGGATTGGTGGTTGTTAACTACTGCTTATGCAGCCGAGACCAATGCCTTTATGTGCCTTCTCGCCCCGATCCGATCCGAACCCTTCAGAAAATCTAGTAGGACACGGGGACGCGCACTTGTGCGCGATGCCGTTCCCTCTAGAAAACCTCCGAAGGTGATTCGTTTCACACGGCTTGAGGGACCCTTTACGTTCCTCGCCGCACCCAAACAAGCCCGGTGAAGCTGAAAATGCCGTATGAGGCAATCAGCAATCTCTCTCAAAAAAAAGAGCCTTCTCGAGACGCTCGAGTTGATACATTTTTGGGCAAACATCCGTTGATCGGTCTTTGCGAAAGTTGAACTGCTGGACAAAGGCCTTCAACGACTGGTTTTGTGCTGCTTGCATCCAGCAGCTAGCCGCAACCTTCACCAGATCATCGGTTCACCTTGTTGGAGGCCTGCCTACGCTGCATCTACCCCTGGCGCTGACGCTGGCCGATTAGTACTTTTAAACAATCTATATTACGACAACAACCTTGACTAGCGGCTTCCGACATCCTTTTCTAACCACTGTGGCTCTCGAGATATTTAAATTTTATCACCCATTCGAAAACCTGACATTGAGAAAATCGCAATACGAACGGGCTAGCCACTGCTATATCGAGCCCCTCCGAATTTTCTCAATGCTAAAGGCGTATTTTTAAACTGACGACAAAAACATTATACTATTACAGCAAGACGTCAAGTTTTTCCTTACAGAAAGAGTAAAGGTTAAATTGGCAACGGTTATTTCTAGTGAAGTCCTCCCTCGCCCTAATATTTTTTTTCCCCATTCTGTGATATTGCATATCTCCGACAATAACGATTCCATGGCAATTTCTTGACCCTCCGTTTTAGTCGTTTTATTTGAATACATCTGGGAACAACTTAGGATTTGATATAATAGTACCCTTTCGTGTCGTATTGCATTACGTTTGTCAAACTTAATGGCTGACGTCGCGTTTTGAACATTTTAATTAGGTATCTGGAATTCTGTTTGAAGTTTTAAACAAAGTGTAACGCGTAGGTTATTACTAAACTAAACTAGTTATAAATTTTGTTTTTATAATTTGGGAATCATATTAGAATTTAAATTGTTCGTAGAAAATCAACCAACATGGTTTTCTGAATATACGTTTAAAGTCTAGTCTACTGTTTTTGATGGCTGACATGTTTCTGATTGATAATTAAAATTGTAACTTTTTATGTATGAGTAAGTAAATGACTCCTGATGACTACTGATGCCTGATATAAAGCAAAAGCGGAGTTTAGTGGAACATGATTGTGCATCAGTAGCTGTTCTCATCTTGCTACCTCGCAAGTTACACAACCTTTCTACTTTTGACCAAGGTCTGAGATCTTTGAAACTCCTAGTATTACTTAAAAACTTATTTACTTCAGCTAAAGCAGTCGCAACATTCGTGTTAGCTTCAACCGCGACTTTGGTGACTCGAGGGGCGAATCATCTTTTAAGAATGCTCCTTAAAGCTTGCCTTGTAATAAGGAGGCACCCTTAATCAACCATGACAAACTTTGTAAGCCAGTGTTATCTCTGCGGATTACGGGACGGGCAAAGATTAACCACGACTCAGTACTTTAATACATTTCTCAAGGGCATAATCATATTTTTATCCTGAACTTTTTTATTTACTGTAATGGTTATTTCGTTTTACTGTTATTTATTCAGGGGAAGCTAAGTAGCTACATTTTACGCTTGTTTTTATTTTTCTCTCTAGTTTTATTAGTTTTTATAATTTTGAAAAAAAAAAGTTGCGGTGTTTATGTAAATTATATAAGTAGCTACATTTTACGCTTGTTTTTATTTTTCTCTCTAGTTTGATTAGTTTTTTATAATTTTGAAAAATAAAAGTTGCGGTGTTTATGTAAATCATACAATTACCTACTTATCGAGAAAAATATTAAGAGATTTTTTTCAACTTTATGTTGGTGAATGTGTAGTTCTGCATTCTAGGTTCCATATTTTTATAGAAACAGAAAGTAGCACCTTAGGAACTTGATGCGAAACGTTGCGGGTTCGATTCCAACTTGAGACAAGTCATCTTTTTTCTTGATACTATTTCCAATTATTAAAAAAAAAATTAAGAGATTTTTTTTCAACTTTATGTTTGTGAATGTGTAGTTCTGCGGTCTAGGTTCCATATTTATATAGAAACAGAAAGTAGCACCTTAGGAACTTGATGCGAAACGTTCTAGGTTCGATTCCAACTTGAGACAAGTTATCTTCTTCTATTTCCAATTATTAAAAAAGTATTGACACGAAATTGAAAATAGTTTTTTACCTACAAATGTATGAAAAATACCGATCCAATAACTCGTAACCTCATAAAGCGACTGTAATTAAACATCCGTCAATAAGTCACCCAAATCATTCATCATCGGTCACCACCATTTGGGTGTTCAATTCAGAAACAGAAACAGCGAGTTTGTAACATAATACGTAGGTAGTTCAGTTAATATGCGCCAGGGGGATGGTGACCGGAGGCGGCGCCCATCGTCTGTCCTCGGACACAAAATAAGAAGACTCAGAAGGTAAGTTTACTACATACCGCGCTTGAGCAACGCAAACATCCCTCCCAATACCGGGCACTGACTTCGGAACAGTTCGAGCACAGTTCTTGCGACATTCGTGTCCGTGAGAGGTAAGGTATGCTTCATACACCCTCTCACGGATGTTGTCAAAGTGGGCATTGCTCGAGCATCATCATCATCATCAGCTCATTGTTATGTCCCCACTGCTGGGGCACGAGCCTTCCCTATGGGTGGATAAGGAGAACGGGCCATACACCGCCACGCAGGCCCAGTGCGGATTGGTTATTAACGACTGCTAATGCAGCCGGGACCAACGACTTTACGTGCCTTCCGAAGCATGAAAAATTAATCATCTCGAGCTAGATGATTAATTTTTGGTCACCCATTTGATGACCGGCCTTTGCAATAGTTGCTTAACACATTCACTGCCCACGCCGTGTGAGACACAATAGAAATTCAATTGTTTGTCGTTTCAAGGCAGCACTTGCAGACCGGGCGCGTTAACCACTGCGCCATCAAGCTCCTCTCTTACTCGCGCGTTAGTATAAAACTTACCTTCTGCAGTCTCCTTAGTTTGTGACTCGGACATCCTTTAGCGATGATCCACCAAAACTGACGTCGTATCAACATTGACAACTTGAGCTGAGCCCCGACTGCAGTGGTTAGAAGTCGCAATAAAACTATACCATTTTGTGTGTAGGTACCTACTAGGTACGAAGACAGATGAATAGTAAAATAACTATATTTTATACGTACGAGTATACACACTAGGTATCTTCCCAAATAATTCGTCATGGACTCTATCGTTACCCGAAAATTACACTATTTCGTTGCAATAAAATGAACAATTCGGAAGTTTCATATCAAATCATTTTGCAGTCTCACATTAAACTGCCAACAAATAACAACCTGTAACATAATACGTAGGTTTGGTTAATACGCGCCAGGGGGATGGTGACCGGAGGCGGCGCTCGTCGCGTGACCTCGGACTTCCGTTAGCGATCCGCCAAAACTGACGTCGTATCAACGTTGGCAACTTGAGCTGAACCCCGGCCGAAATGGATAGAAATCGCAGTAAAACTATATTTTATTTGTGGATACCTACTCGTATACTTGTACTGTAATTTGTACGGGTACCACTATGGAGTCTGACTTTTCTGTTGAAGGTGAGTGATGAAGGGTTCGATGTTAAGCTTTCGCGTTGTATACGATTTGGCTTCGATACTGCTATTATAAAACGTCGTGACCTATTTTGATATTAGAACAATGGAAAAAAATACGGAATCAGGACACTGAAACACACACAAACAGAAAAAATATAAAAACTAGTGTTGATTGGTTAGAAGTACTACTATGTAGTGTTCCATTACATAGCGTAAAGAGTATCGCGGTTTGTTTCTGGTTCATTTTGAATATATTCAATGGCGTAGTAACTCTGATAGACCGCTTATAAAGTCGTTCCACATTTAGTTATATTGGGTTTTGTTACGACAGGCCACGAATTTAACAAAAATTACAATCACACTTGACTGCACAAATTTCTCTTTAGTTTATACTAGAAGCAATAATGTTCATACTTCAGGCGAATTATGCATTTTGATAAGCCGAAATTCCCACGGTATCGTGATTCAGAATTTGAAAACCCCTGCATTATGCATGCTGCTGCATCACATAGTAGCGTGCAATAAATGACATATCTAGGCGCTGAAATTGTGGCGTCACATGCTGGTGTTGTTTCAGTCACGAGATGCTAGCAAATGACAAGAATATTTGTCATGTGAATTATAGGAGTGTTCAAAAAAGGGGCAAAATGAAAGACCCTTTCAAACACGTGGGTTTAGCGTTCGAAAGAAACTACTGCATCCGGTTTTCTACGTGTGCTAGGACTTATACTTGGATGTGTGTTAGTACAAGCTGTGTTACGGAGTAAATACTTATATTTTCTTTTACTCTTAACTGTTAATCCTTTTTTTTTCTTGTATTACGAGTATCTGTATTATTGTCTTTCCTAAGCTGATCATTGATGTTCCTGAATTAGCTAGAAAGTGAAGAGTCATGTCTGCGGATTTGTTTTATTTTCTAATATTTGTGTTTTGTTGAATATTAATGGTTAATGATAATCGATTTTTAACCGTTAGGTGTTCTTAAACGTTTTTTACGTTCAAAATAAAGCAAAACAGTGCAACTTCAATTTCCAATTCTCTAAAAAATCCGCGTAAGAACTCAGTTAAGCCTCACAATTCTTTATAGATACTTAACTCGGGTGTTCGGCTCCAAAGAAATCTGCGCCAGCAAATTAATTTTGATATCAGAATTAGTTAAGTACATAATACATAATAATTATAAAATACATGATTTGAGATAGATAAACACACAACATATGCAAAATAAAAAAAAATAAGATAAACAAATTACTTACATAGTATACTTTTAATCGTTAAAGGTTGTCCATTTGAAAACCTGCTTGCTTAAAATCCATTTACTTGAAAGCAAGGGAAATAAAACAGCTGCGTGCTCCAAAAAACTGTGTTTATCCATGAAATATACTACTGGGTTTTTTGTTTACAACTGTTCTTTCCCACACGTCCCCCATTCCGATCCGATGCGAACCCCTCGGAGAATCTAGTAGGGCACGGGGACACGCACTATGTGCGTGATTTCCTTAAAAAAACCTCCGAATGTGATTCGTTTCACACGGTTTGAGGAACCCTTTAAGTTTCTCGCCGCCCCCAAAAAAGCCAGGGAAAGCTGAAAATGCCGTCATCAGCAAACTCTCAAAAAAAAAAACGTTTCTCCTATTGTAGTATAACGTGCGACGTTATTTTTCTAAAAACCTATTTATGAGTATCAGTATACAAGTCACGCATTCGAGGGCTACGTCTGACTGTACTTCTGTATTGTTTTTCCGCATTTTCTTTAATTAGTTACGTTCAGCTTGTAAATAGCTGCAAATCATTTATCTTGGAGCACTCTAGTGTCTTTTACATAGTATTTATGTATTTCATTAGATAAAATAGCTTTGTCGGTAATTAAATGTTGATATCATCTCAGCCAAAAGACGTCCACTGTTGGACAAAGGCCTCCCCCAAGGAACGGGGGGTTTTTGCCGTAATCGCCACGCTTGGCAGGCGGGTTGGCGATCGCAGTTGGTTAAGAGTAAAGTAACCTCAGAGAGATGCTGCTGCCCATCCTCTGGAATGATCTCTTAGTCGGCTTTTACGACACCCACGGGAAGAGATGGGGTGGTGCAATTCTTTATCCCCGGCACCACACAGGGTTGATAGTTCATGTTTAATTTACGACAAAAAATCTGAGTGCACTGATAATAAGCATTTTCATCTTTCATTTTTTTATATAAAAATCAATATATTTTTATTTTAGCTACTAAAATCTTTTAGGAGTCTCGTATTTTTAAGTCACTTTATACCGACTTGCTTCAGGATATCCCTTTCTTCCATAATAAAGTTAGAAGTTAGTTACCACAAATGTATTTATACAAACAGTTGTATAAAGTATATATGTTTCATTTTTCAAGTTAAATAAAATAAAGTTTTTGTGTGTCATTGAAGTGACTGGCCTAAGAGAAGTATTTCAATTTTTTTTTCTGAGCACGCTTTCAAGAGCATTAAAGGCCATTCTGCTTTCACTACACGTTCATCTCATTACCAATACAAGGAAATGATATTGACTTGATATCCAAAATCTCTCAATACAAACATTCGTTTTACTACAACTTGATTAGCTGTTGAGGTGACTTACCGTATTAACATAATACCAACTGATGTCAACTGGAGCCTTCGTCATATTTACATATAATTTGAATGTCCTCCGAGGAAGCAGTAGATGGAAAATTTTGGTTACTCAAGAATTTTCGTTCGTATTTAGACTCTTAATTTAGGTTTATGCTCTGTTATAATAATAAAGGAACTGTAACTGTTATAAGTAGGACTTTATTACCTTATTGGTGTTTGCCTGGTTTAAGATAGGTACTCTCCACGTAATAATAACATAATTAAGATAGGTACGCTCCATCCTAATAGTTTTCTGCAGAAAAGGTTTGTCATGTTGTGTTTTTGTTTGAATAGTACAAGTTTCGGTAAAATTACTAAGAACTAAAGCTCATGAAGGCATGTTGCAAGACTAATTAAACTGGAATCCAACTAAAGTAAGTATTAGTAAAATAAAAATGTAAAACAAATGCAAATAAGACAAACGAACACAGCTACGCAATCGCCTGCCATTGACACAAACACGCTAAGAGGTTCATGTTCACATTCTAACACCTTATTCATTATAGGTATTACAGCCTTCAAACTAAGTAAAAAACTAATATGAGCAGCTCCAAGTCGGAAGTCTCTTTTAATTAACACTTTTACATGAAAAGCTAAATCATAATCGCCATCGCATTCAGAATTCAGAATAGAATTTGGCTTCAACACTCCGTGTGATATACCGTGACCTGAACCAGCGTTCGGAATCCCCAATGTATTCGGATGGCGCAACTACTTCGCTTTGAATATCTAATGAGTCGTGGCCATTATCAGTATGGCTCATTAAATTTTACGTCCCCCTAATCCAGTTGTCCTCATCCGCACAATAATGCCAAGCGATTGTGAGCTTCATGCAAATGTAATTATGAGTGCTGGCAGCGCCATTGTCGACGAGTGAACCGAGGTAATCAGTTTAACAGACCGAGTGAAAAATTTCCCAACGGAAAACTGTGTTTAGTGGACATTTAACACTTCCGTACGGCAGTTTTTCAATTCCCCCCTTTCAACTTGCGAGCGACAATAGGCTCCGTGTTGTAGGGAATGTGCGGCTATTTGAATATTTGCAGTTCCACTCGTAGTGACGATGGCGTAAAGCTATAAGATTTAGTTTGCCGTTGAAATGTTTATTTTGATGTTGTTGATGTGAATGTAAGTTGTTAATAATAATTTAATGTAAGTAGTTTATTAGCGTCCCACTGCTAGACTTCGGCCTGTCTACATGGAGATTTGGTATATGAAGAGAAGATCATAACTGACCAAGCTAGCCTAATGCGAGTGCGGGTTTGGGCCACCTTACGACTAATGGCCCCTGCGGTTTTGGGTGCCCTCTCGAACCAGGGAGGAGATCGAGATCTTTAAATTTGTTTACCCATCCAGTTTTATTTAAGTCAGTCAGGCATTGAAACAGTTGGTACACTTTCAAAATTACAACTCGAACGCAAAGGCCGCTGCATCATCGAGCTCGAATTGAAACAAACAATAATTATACCATGTTGTTACTTTGCGTCAATAGACTTGCAGATATTTTTTGACCTTTTTGTATAAGTTAGGATTAAGATGCAGATAATCAGCCTATAAACACTCCCACACAGTCCTTCCCACATGAATAGTTTCGCAAGGGGAGATTGGGCCATAAACCGCTGGCCTAGTGCGGGGTAGGTAGGTAACGATTGCCATTTTACGACAGCAGTCGGGACTAATAACACACTTTCCAAAGCGTGAAAAAAAACAAGATACTTTTTTGGTCACCCATCCAGGAACGAGTCGTCGATGATGATGATGATCTTTCATTTAGATATTACTTGTACTATCGTTTCCCTAGTGTGGAATTTAAATATGTTATATCAATATTGTGCCCGTTTGATCGGACGGGTATAATAGTGGCCGAAAAATCATTCTTATCCTGTTTTTTTAAACCTATCAAAGTAAGGTTTTTACGAGTGTTCTTACACCTTTCCTTTTATCTCTTTTATCTCTTCTCTATCTTTTAGTCTGCAAAGGTACTAAAATCTGCTTAAAAACTATTTTTACTAAAGTTCTATATCAACAGAACTATGTAGTTCTCTTTTTTGGCGCTTTGCTTGCTTTCATTAGGAACTGCCTTGCATTGTTGATTGCTTCCTAAATATTTCTCTATATCACAAAACTGAATAGAAATCATAATCTTTTATGCCACAGCAAATGTTGCCGGGTAAGCTAAATAAAAATAAACATAAGTTTCAAGAATGTTCAATAGCCAGTCTATTGACCTCACATTATGTTGAATTATGCTATCCAAACAAAGAGCGATGATTTTACAAAAGTGTGGTTTGTTTTGTTATGCGTACCCAAAGCAATTTAAAGCACAGCCTTTTGTACTTGGAAGTTGATAATATAATCGATATCGAATGCTATTAGTGAGTGTAGCTTGTACATTTGTGTTACACGAATATTTTTTAGTAATTCAGATATTGTTTGTACGCATCTTGGCATTTCTATGTCTGTGGCCAAAGGAAGGCTAAGGTTAACACCTTATTGCTAAATAAGCCACCTTAACAGGTGCAAAAAAAATCATAAAAGGGTTTTGTTCGCGCCAGAAACGCGACGGTCTCATTCGCTCGTTTACCCAATCACTTATCAACAAAAAGATACGCCGCACAAGCCGACGGCGCGGCGCGGAGGCAGTGTGTGTTGCCTGACCCGTGACGCGTAAGGACGTGAGTTCCGATCCGCTCAGCTCTCCGCTCAAACCTTCTGGATTATCTCGTTCGATAGCCTACCGGCCGATACTTAACCGCTTTGATAGTGCATTCGGCTCAAACATCCAATTGCGTGGGTGAAACCCCCTTCATAAAATGCGTGAGCGCGCGTGTGTGTGTGCGAACTAATACGTGCTACAGTTGTAAATAGACAATATCTAAAAGAAGAAGAAGAGAATTCTACCAGCTCAGCTCCATCCCCACGACAATCGTATCGTGGTTACGCCATCAACGTCTGCTCGAGTTTCCCCATAGTACCAAGTAAGTCCCTAATCCTTCCACGTCGCACGTCACTGTGCCGGCATTCCCTGCACTAGGCAGCCAATACAGGTTTCGTGTTTAATTATAAGTAAGTGTTGCACATTTGTACTATAAGCTACTCTAAGATCTAAGAATAAAAGGTTTTAGTTAAGGCTATTTCATCATCATCATTTAATGCCATCTTCATACTGAATTTTGGAGATCAGTATAAAAAATATAGCTTGTATTAACTGGCGATAACTCCAGTCCACGGAGCTATTTATCTATACTAATATTATAAAGAGGAAACCTTAGTATTTTTGTATGTATGTATGTATGTACGTATGTATGTTTGCAACGAATAAACTCAAAAACTACTGGACCGATTATTCTTTCACCATTTGAATGCTACATGAGCGCTGAGTAACATAGGCTATATTAAAAAAATATATATCCACCCGTGCGAAGCAGGGACGGGCCGCTAGTCTATACTAATGTTATAAAGAGGAATCCTTTGTATTTTTTTATGTATGTATCTATATATGTATGTTTGCAACGAATAAACTCAAAAACCACTAGACCTATTTAAAAAATTCTTTCACCATTAGAATGCTACATTAGCGCTGTGTAACATCACTATATTTAAAAATAAGAAAAAAAAAAGAAATGCGGTACGAAATCCGCCGGGTCAGATAGAAAATTATAAATTCATTAAATACTTTATACCAACTACTAATACCTACTTAGCCTTTAAACACTATTGTCAGTAAAACTAAGACGTGATTAAACGATTATAACAATCAACCAATGCGCGTTAAAACATTTAACTCACCCAATCCATAAATGCATTGGCACGCACATGCATTATAATGCCAAATCAGACATCGCGTTTTAACTGAATGCACCATTACGCAATTAAATGTATGAACCATTATACAGTTCAAAAGTGGTTTAAATATTAATTATAGACTTCCATCCCTCGACGTGTGTAGTGGGTGAAATGACGGAACGAACAATTCATTACTTTAGCATTCGCGTACAGTCGTGGCCAATTGTATACAATACACTTCTGTCAGCTTGTGGCATATTGTAACAGTTACAATGTAGCCGGAAAGTAGTTTGTTAAGAATCTACTAGGCTAGGCTGTATTGATTACGAAAAAAGTTTAATAAACCTACAATAGGAGTCGGCTATTATCGAGTTCGTAAATTTTTATATGGATATTTTTTTACTAAATTAACATTAGAGTTAAATACAGTCCTTACTTTGTAAAACAGCCATGTGCGTCAAGTGTCCGTCAAAAAGCCATTTTATATTGCCTTGATTTACGTTTTAATTTCGATTGTTTAACGAAGAAGCGACTGGAATTTACTTTATTTTATGTATGGTGCACTTATACTGCCACGAACACTACTGTTTTGCGACGCGATGAGCTGTTTACAGTTCATTGCGTTCTTTTTACCATCGTTGACTATAACTGCCCTAGTATAACGCGCAATGTACTAGACATCAGCTCGCCGCATCGCAAGACGCTCGTGCTCAGGCCTCATTACCATTATGTTATTAACTAGCTTTTGTTCGCGGCTTTGCTCACACCCATGTGACCACAACACGACTTGTAATTGTTTTATAAAAGCCAAACTTACTAAAGTGAATTATTTTTAAGGATAATCCTGAAACATTGCATAATTTCTACCCAAGTCAAATTTTACCTTTATATAAATTTAAAGAATAACATATTCCCATACAAACTTTTCACCCTTATTTCACTCCTCTAGGGGAGATTTTTCAAAAAATGCTAAAACACGACATTCTTCATTTCTATATTGAAAAATCTATAGCTCGATTAAATTATTTATTTTTTAGTTATTACTTCAAAATAACGACTTTCCCAAAAAAATCCTTCTTCCCTTTTTTACTCTTTTAAAAGAAAGTGAACAAAAATTCCTGAGACACGTCATTCTTTATTTCTTTTCAAAAAGCCAAATACCAATTTTTGTGTATTTTACTTCAAAACTGACGGTCTTTCATACAAACTTACATCCCTTCTTTAACTCCTTTAGGGTATGATTTCCGTAAAATCCTTTCTTAGTGGCTGGTTACGTCACTCAATAAACTTAAAGTCCAAATTTCATCTAATTAGCTTCAGCGGTTTCAGCTCGGCGATGACGAATCAGTCAGTTAGGACAAGTCATTATAAGTATATAGAAAGTACTAAGTAAGTTTTTGTTGCTGGCTGTCCGTTCGGAATCGTGACGGATCATTAGGGGCACGCGAGTCAGATGTTTGGGTTAGCAGTGTGTATAAGATACCGATTCAAGGATATGTCTTTGATTAACGTGGAGGAGGAAACATTTTTATCATAATTAAGTTGTAGATGATCAAGATGGCGCTCGCTGTCGCTTTCAGTTTGCGATCTTAAAAGTTGGCAACTTTCGTAGTGTCGGGTCATCGAATGGGTGACTTAATTGAAATGCCTCAAGCTGCTTTGTTTCGGAGGGCAGTTATTCCTGTTTGACTCGGTTGTTATCGTTAAATGGCAGTCGTAAATACCTACTAGTCCGCAATATCCGCATTGAGCTAGCTTGCTAGGTTCTATCTCCCCATGTTCATTGTTCACGTAGCAGTAGGGGAAAGTAAGGAGTCTTGTCTGCGGTTTTGTTTTATTTTCTAAAATTTGTATTATGTCGAATTCTAATGTGAAATAATGGTGGATACCAACCAATAAGTGTTCGTGAGTGTTGGCAAATGAAACAAAACAGTGCAACGTCACTTTTCAAATTCTCTCAAGAAGTCAGCCCGAGGACTTAGTAAAGCCCCACATCTTTACTGAGATACTCGAGGGGTTGGGGGTAAATCATTTCTCACATCTCATTTCTATAAATCATTCATCATCATCATACAGGAAGAAAATATTGTTTATTAATGTATTACTTGTAAGAAAAATTACTTTGACACTGGCTAAATGTGCTAATCGCATGAAGCCATCAAATCAAGGAAAAAAAAATGTAGCAGTAGGATGGATGATGATAGTTAAATTCTTTTAAACTATGTTCATTAAAAGGATTTCAATTCGACTGTTATTATAATATACACGACAGGTCTACCACTAACGAACTGGCATTCATATAGTTATTTATTTTTATACATTTATCGCAACCATTTTGTAATAACTAAAAATGTAGACTTTAAAAAAATACCTTTAACAAACTACATAAATTATGTACCATAATATGTGAGCTATCGTGTTTCGTCTATTCTAAGAATTTCATCGTAAATTATCTACTAAATATTAGGTAGGTAATAACTGTTCCAAGTAAATTAGTCATGAATTTATAAGCTTTTGAGACTCCTTCATCTTTATTTACTTTTTTAATGCGAGGGCAGCTCGTTCGTTATGGTTGATTAGTTTGAATGCATCACGCGATAGCATGCAGCATTTAATCAGTGCATTGGACTTTACGATAACAAAAATATATTTCGATATTTACTTTTAATAGCGTCTGCTAAAAATGGCTTAGGGCGTTTTCAGACTAATGCTTGACGGAATAGGCGCGACTACACGCCTTTGTTTTTTTTTGGTGATTGACTCAATTTTGTATGACTCCTAAGGATCTAAGGATCAGCTTGGATGAGCTGGCTTAGCTTGAGACGGCTCAGTTTTTTCAAGCACGAAATGAAGCGCGCACAAGCACGAGTGCCAAGCGCGTCCAAGTGCCCTAATGTTACGAGTTTCTAATATTAGAAATAACAGTTTATAACTTATATTTCTAACAGTTCTTTGAATTTTGTCAACGTTCAAGAGGTACACAACGTTGATGGACAGATTAAATTTTGGTTTTGATTAGTAAGCTTACTGAAAGACAGTGAAATTAAAGTATGTAAGGTTAGCGTTTATACTATCCCACTGTTTGGAAAAAGATTTAATCATTGATATCAATACATGGCTAAAATTTTATAATATAAAGCTAGAAAAAAAAAACAATATGAATAGGGCTCTTTTGGCTTATAAAATAAAAGTAGATAGTGTTGAAATTGGATTGAGCCACGATAGCATAATTGGCAATGCACCCGGCATGTCACGGGGTGCGAGTTCTAATCCCTCTCGTGGATTTTTTTCAACATTTTGTCTTTTTTCAAAATTTTTGAAAAAAAATTCTATACAATTTATGATGCAGATATTTTTGTATAGAAGGTTCTGCTCTGTCTGATGTTACGCAGAAGCAGTGTCAAGATGGGCAGACACCTAGGATGGCAGAATCCTGCTACTAGCCGACCTCACCTTGAAAAGATGTTGGTAAATAATCTCATCCTTCTAAACTAGGTATTTACGATCACATTAAAAAAGTGGCCCAGATCATGCTCATCAGGCAGAGTACTCAACAAGCTAGCACTTTAACTGGCTCAATAAAAGTGAGCAAAAAAATGCAAACTAAGAAAGTTGTGATGCCAGCCACCAGTTCGGTTGTTTTATAAATTTAAAAACGAAATGTCTGCCGAATAAATGCAATCCCGAACAAGTCTTCACAGTAAATACGCGTATTTGTTGAATACTTGGGCGCCTGGGAGGCGAGCAGAATCTGCTTTATTTGAATAATTTGATTAAGCCGAGCCGCGGTGTCAGACTGTTTTGTCCAACAGCCTTTAAGTTCATACAATAAAGTCTATTATCCCACTTCGGGGCGTTGTAAATAAAATCTTATTGATCGAAGCTCGAGATGATTGCGGCCTTATTTATTTATTTAAAGCGTTCTTAGCTTGAGATTGCGGGCGTTAATAAAGAATATAATTAAATGAGCTCGTCAAATTAAAGTTAGAGGCCAACATGGCCTCGGAAGCCAATTGGGTGAGTCCAGATATAGGGGCGGTGCTCATAAAAATTCAAATTTTCGTCGCTTCCTGTGACATAACATTTATAAAAGCGTATGAGGATTGAAGTATATTGATACTCAGAGACTTTCACGGAGGCAACTGACTATTGTTCGTCCCTAATTGTCCTGCGGGAAGAGTGGGGAGCCCAACCTGCATACTAAAGCCATCGACAAGATATAACTTCTCCCTTTTAGACATTGTGATCTAAGGTTCGTTTAGCAGTACGGACAGACCCGTTGGAGAGTCAGCTGAAGTGAACTTTTGTGTACCCTGTGTCGCTTCAAACACCTTCGAAGATCTTCCTTTCATAGATGAGGCCAGAATAATCCTCGTTGTTCCAATGCGCGTAGGTGGGTTTTAACGACTATACAATTCCATCATGACATCACACATCATCAGCTAATCTTATGTCCCCACACTGGGACACGAGCCTTCCCTATGGATAGATAGGGAGAACAGGTCATAAACCACCACGCAGCAAAGTGCGGAAGGGTGGTTATTAACGACTGTCAATGCAGCCGAGACCAACCACATCACAACCAGTTAAATATCTCAATGAAGCTAAAATATTCAGCAACTAAATCGAGTTGGTAACATTCATAATACCAAACACAACAAAAATGGTCCCGAAACTCGTATAGCGCAGAAATGGCAGGTCAATTGACCTCGACTTTATTTCATTATGCTATCACTAAAGGTCATGGTTGTTTAGCCTTAAGTGCCTTCCGAAAGCTAAGCCGTATCTTGACTTTTGGCTTTATCTTTGATAGGTTTAAGTGTGTATAATCTTGGTATTTTTAGATGGGGTTTATTACTGCATTGCAAATGGTTAAATATTACGTTAGAAATCAATTCTTCTTGTATATAAATCATTGTATTTATTATTTCATAAGCCCTACCATGAGTTTTGGCTATATCTTTGATAGGTTTAAGTGTATATAGTCTTGTTATTTAGTTTGGTCTGTAAATTTATTACAAACATGTATGACGTGAGAAACGTTCTCCTTGTATAAAATCTGTTCATTAATTGCATTATTTATTTATTAAAAAACTTTTGCAACATAAAATACATGGCGGACGTAATGCCTCAGGCATTCTCTACCAGTCAACCATAAGTTGGTGCAGAGATAACAAGTGCAATTAAGTGAAGACAAAAGTTTTAGTGATAAAAATAATATATCCTAAAAGGCACTATCTATACCTGCATAAATACAATTAATACATATATATATTTATATTAATGGATAGTACTTGAATGGCCGAGTTTTGCTCGTTATTTTTTGATGGATAAAACGACGTTTTCCAAAAATGAAACCTAGCTAGATCGATTTACTGCCCCCGAAACCCCCTGCATACTAAATTTCATGAAAATCGTTGGAGCCGTTTCCGAGACTCAGATTATATATATATAAATATACAAGAATTTTATTGCTCGTTTAAAGGTATTAGATTATGTATATTATTACATAAACTAATTTTACAAATACACTACAAAAATAAACGTATAATACATAATTTATAAATAGGACGTTACTGAAATGATTCTGCCAAGGTTTTATCAAAAAACGTTAGTACAAAGTCTAAATCAACCAGTTGGTTACAATAAAGGTTGCAATTAAAATAATTAACGATAGTTAGAATTTTGAAGTTGACCTTAACAATCAAATGAATAGTAACAGATTTTACTGGATTATAAACGAACTAAGTAATTAAACTTACCTGTTGATTTATCTAGCAATTTAGCTTTATCACCTAGAAAAACATTAGGGAAAATAATTAACATTAGTTATCAAAGGATTTCAATTTAATGACCAAAGAAATAACAAATCTCTCAAAAAAAGATTCACTAGACTCTTTCATAATTAGAAGCTCTCATAGGCGTAAAACTGTAATTATTAATTTTACACGCTTACAAGATAAATTCATTTGAGAATGTCTGAGTGAAATGTGTATGAGTATATTTGCAAACAAGGCAAAAGTAAAATTTTGTTTTAATGACGTCATTTGTTTAATCTACGCAATACAATGTAATGTAAAGGTGAGTCCACATTAAGTAACATGTTATATAAGTAATACTGTACTAGCTGACCCGGCACACTTCGTGCCGCATATCTTTTTTTTTAATATAGCCTATGTTACTCAGCGCTAATGTAGCATTCTAATGGTGGAAGAATTTTTAAAATCGGTCCAGTAGGTCTTGAGTTTATTTGTTGCAAACATATATACATACATACATACAAAAATACAAAGCTTTCCTCTTTATAATATTAGTATAGATATAGATGACATGTTACAAAACTAAAAGTATTTAAGGTTGTTTTATTGACACTTAATTGTCCACACTAATGAAACATGTCACCTATCTATGCTTCATAATATGTTTTGTCATATAGTCTGGACGCACCTTTAAAAAGCAAATCTTTCGACAAAGGGACCGAGCATTTTACCGCAGTACAACAAACAAATATCGGAGACCTTCGATTCAAAGAGCTCTAATCATTACTTTCACGCGTAAAGTAACTACATCCACGAACGTAGCGTCTACGCCGTAGCCGCGCTACGATTCGTAGCAATCAAACAATCTAATGGTTGGATGCCATGTCAAAGGAATTCCATAAAATGCGAACGCTGGGAATACCTTACGAAGCGAGTAGTGAAAAAAAAAAGTCTAAAGCGAGCACTCGCGTGACCGAAGCTGGTCAATGAAAATTCGGTCGGCCCACCGACTGCTCAAAAGTTGTTTAGTTCGGTAACCGCTTAAAGATATTGTGTTATTAGAAAACAACCTCATATCATAGGAATGAGGGAAAACGTGTGCTGGTAGACTATTCCACCTTTTGGAGGTGCGACAAAGAAACGAGTCACCAAATTTCTTTGTGCGCGATGGGATATTCGAGACAGTGAAGCGGTGACTCGAAGAGCAGCACGTGTACTCTTATGAAGGAAGGGAGAAGGTGGGATAAGGTCAAAGAGCTCTTCAGAGCATTCGCCATGGTTTAAGCGGTAAAACACGCTGAGTGACGCAAAATCTCTACGCAATTGCAGAGATTCGAGAATCACATCAGGCTAGCTAGGTGGGGTAGGACTAATGATGATGATTGAAGTTTTGGACGGTAATTAAAGACAAAAACGTAGTGACCAATAAAAGTTTTCATTGGCAAAATACATCTTAAACATAAGAGATGTGAAAGCCACTTTAAAAAAAAGGGTATGTGTGTGTCAAATACATATGCGTGTGTAATGTTGTTTTTGTTGATTTTTTGTATTTTTTATACATAATTTAAAAAAAAATTAACATTCGGATAACCTTCTCTATATAAACTATAAGTGTGCGAAGTGTTGAAAAAATTCCACGAGCGGGATTCGAACCCGCACCCCATGACATACCAGGTCAGGCGCACGGCCAACTATGCTATCGTGGCTCAATCCAGCTCGCCGAAAGTAATCAACACTATCTACTTTTACTTTATAAGCCAAAGGAGCCATGTCCAATCCCCTTATAATCTCAATGACATTAAATTATGTATTGTTACACAGGTTGACCGCCGCCGGGCCCAGACACAATAGAAATCCAATTGTTTGTAGGTCAAAAGACGTTTCATATTTGAATGAATTTTGTATCGACATTTAGTTTGAATGATAATTGTATATTAGTGAAATAATTAATTATTTAATTTTTTTTTTGTAATTTTGCACGCCAAATTGTGCAAAATAATATATGTTGGTTTTATTCTGTATTTAACCATGTTTTATGCAAATAAATTATATTCAACTCTAATCTATCATCAGCTTATACTAGTCCACTGCTGGATTTAGGCTTCTCCAAGTGCGCACTGAGCAAGATCCGCAGCTACTTTATAGTTCCTCACTTACTATCTTTCTGTAAAGTAATTAATGTGAATCTGGTTACGTGACAGCGTATATCATTTCTCGAATTATTTTTGTATAGAATAGTCCAATAACCTGTATTCGCTTGTCATATTCGAGTAATCGGCGGTGTTCTATAAAATAATCGTTTGTACACTTATTACTTATGAGGAGCTCGATGGCGCAGTGGTTAACGCGCCCGGTCCGCGAGTGCTGAGTTTAAACAACTTTCGCAAAGGCCGGTCATCGGATGGGTGACCAAAAATTTATCATCTCGAGCTCCTCCGTGCTTCGGAAGCACGTAAAGCCGTTGGTCCCGGCTGCATAGCGGTCGTTAACAACCACCAATCCGCACTGGGTCCGCGTGGTGGTTTATGGCCCGTTCTCCCTATCCATCTCTCCATCAGGCTCGTGCCCCAGCAGTGGGGACATAAAAATGAGCTGACGAGGATCACTTATTACTGGAAAGTAAAAAGTTTTGTTGCCGGTACTTAGTTACTGCATTACTATGCAATTACAACATAACAAGTCACACAAACAAAGCGGCGGAAACAAAACGAAATTACAGATCATTAGGTGCATGATGAATATATAATAATATTTTGTCCTTATAATACCACAAAATGTCATTACAACTTCAGAACTAATTTGGAGTCACGCAAAATGGTGCTTACGGATGCACGATGCAGTTTTTCGTTGTCGGCATGTTTACAGAAAAAGTTATTACATTTTTAAATCACTTCGGCATTTTCAAAATAAATAATGGTGTTGCATTGTTCAATGGGAAATTGTTAGTGCCATCATGGACAATGATTAGTCATTGACAATGGTAGTCATGAACATCATCAATAAAAAAATACCTATATTTTCTAGCACAAAACTAGTAATCATTATTATAAAATAAATAAAGTTTATTATTATTATTATTATCTCCTTTATTTATTTTCTTTCTTAGAACAAGATTTTTATAAAAACAATAAAACATTATAAAAACCCAATCCTAGAGTACCACCAGCAGCGGGGCAGGGCCCAAGCTACCGGTGATCAGGGCTGCAGAGTGAGGAACCTCCTGACAATACGTGCCGTGTCCAGGAGTGTTGCCTTCTGTATCTGACCCTGAATCCAGCCATCCAGCGAAAGTCTCATGCGGAATGGTGATATCGATGAGCATTGCCTGGCGCGTCAATCGATCTGTCAACACGATTTCAGGTTTATTTGCAATAACAGTCCTGTCCGTGATGACAGATCGATCCCAGTAGAGCGTTGCATAACCATTTTCGAGAACTGGCACCGGCGTGTACTTATAGTACGGCACCTCAGATTCTACAAGACCATATCGAAGAGCAAGTTGCTGATGGATAATCCTGGCTACAAGGTTATGTCTGTGCATGTACTCACCGTTAGCCAGATGAGAATCATTATTATTATTATAAAAATAAATACTTAACTAATATTTTCCTCCACAAAACTTGTCCTTATGGCTAAGCATCTAACAATGCTTGAAGTTATGTAATAGACTGGAATTTGAAACTAAGCCTAAAAGTTAGGCCTGATATTTTTAGTCGCAGGCCTTCCTTTAATGTTACATTGTCAATCGTATTTTATCTCGTATAAATCGATGATGTTTGAATTTTGTATTTGGGTTTTCGTATTGACTTCGAAATAAATTAAACATCAAAGCATGGGATAAGTGATCAAAATGGCGGCGTTATCTCGTTCGGTACATCTAATAAATATTTAATCGCAGATGGTCATGTGGATATTTATGGTGATAAGTGCTTTGAATCTTCAATATTTACGATTCTAAAAATATTTATAATGTATACAAAGATTGATTTAAATACATGGGCAGTAAATTTGTTTAGAACTAAAGTATAATGAGATAATGAGAGATGAGAGTGCGTATGTTTTTTAAATTGACTATAGGTACTTAGTTATATACCATACATAATAAATACCTTTATATAATTTACTTTTTTACACGTCTGCAAGCAAATAAAGAATCTTTTTGGGGCCTTACCGCGAGTAGTAGGTATTACTGCAATTTAGCTGCAATTGTGAAAACGAGATGCATGTATAAACGTTACTGTATAACCGCTATACGCGTCTCGTTTTCACAACCGCAACAACACTGCTATACTGCTTTGAGAGGTCATGATATAATAAACAAACTGCATTGTTGTGTTTCAGTTTTAAGGGTATGCGATCTAATAAAAACTGGGCACAGAAGCGTCCATATAACCTTGGCCTCAGAGTCGGCAACGCAAATCGTGTTACGGATCTCAAAATAAACCTAATTACTAAGCCACTACGTAAATAGGATGTAACAAGCGTTCAATCAAGATCATCGCAAAGGGTTCACCACAAACTGAAGTTATACGCGATAAAAATGCGTTGTCCCCACTGCTGGGGCACGAGCATTCCCTGTGGATGGATAGGGAGAACGGGCCATAAACCACCACACGGGCCCAGTGCGGATTGGTTGATGTTAACGACCGCTAATGCAGCCGGGACCAACGGCTTTTCGTGCCTTCCAAAAGAGAAGCTCAAGATGATAAATTTTTGGTTACCCATCCGATGACCGGCCAAGGCGAACATTGCTTAACCTTAGCAATCGCAGACCGGGCGCGTTAACCACTGCGTCATCGAGCTCTTCGCGTTTACTTTAGTAAACAGTAAAAATAGAGCAGTATATCGCGATGGGCTACGAGTCCTCTGTGTTGCTTAAAGGCTCCAAAAGGGTTTAAAAAGATTTAAAATTGATAGAACCTTGAACCTGTTATCCTAACCCCATACCAAGCACGAAGACGTTTCAAAGGTTCCATTTCAATTTGTACATATTACAAAATAGAAATTTATCCAAATTCGTTTTGAAAAGGGACATTCAAGAAAATGTACTACGCTTATTCACTCGCCGTTTGTGTTGCTTTATTGGAATTGTACCTCTAAAACCCTTTCCGAACCTTTGGTAGGTATACGAAGTTGGTTATTGGGCCTTTTCTTTGTGTTTGGCGCGTGACGTTTTGTATACCCTCTTTCCATGCGCTTTCAATAACCGTCGGTCGTCGTCTTGTTTGGGTACTGCCGGCTTGCTTGCTGCCATGAGTTCCGTCTATCTAAGGTCACTTTTTATCAACTGCAAATATTTTGACAAAACATCTAATTATATCAGAGAAATAAGGCCCTAGCATTTAAAAAAAAACTGACACAAAAGTTTTAATATTTTTAAGAGCGGCCTCTCTGTCGGCTCTTTTGAATGAAACTAGGGGCATGTGTATGCGGTGAAGGCATTGCGACCTCTCTGTTTCGGCCTCTTTGAATTGAAACTACCGAAAGTGCTTTATTTTTCTTTTCAATCGAAATATATTTTGGCGTTTTTCTTGAAAACAAGCATATAAAAATTTAAGGTTTTTTTTTAAAATTGTTTATATATGTTGTTGAATTTATCCTCAAAATATTTGCAGTTGATAAAATGTGACCTTATATAACGTTAATTGTTGTTTATCGATTTTACCCGAGACTGCTTTTCATTACCTTTTGAAGCAACTATATCTATAATCGCATAGTAACAGAGATGGAAAAAATGAATTAGAACAAATATAAAGTGAAACGAATCTATTGACGATTGTTGTTTTAAATTTGCAATGCTATATTTTATACTCATAGCAATTGTAAAAAGAGGACGTTACCTAATACACAAAAACGGTTTTATGATCATATAGTGTTTTAACCGGGCCATACACACAGTTGTCTTGTATTTAAAAATATACACAATCAAGTCTAACATCAATGCACCACGTAACCAACTCAAACCGTTTTAATAATACTTCTGTTTGCTGGTTATTATTGCCTTTACATAGGCAATAAGAGGAAAAGCAAAAGAGAAGCAGAAAAGCAGCAAAATAAATGTAACACTTCTCTAATTATAAATAGTTATAACAACAATTAATTAATATTCATTTTTTAATTAGCTTTCCTTGAGGAAGGCCTTTGTCCAGCAGCGGACAAAGGCCCACCTAGTTGAAATTCCACTATGTCGCACTAAGCGCTTCATGTCATCATTTTTGCTGCGCACTGGCAAGGAGTGGAATTCTCTGCCATCGTCTGTGTTCCCAAAAACTTATAACCTGAATTCCTTCAAGGCGAGAGTTAATAGGCATCTTCTAGGGCAGCTCGCTCCATCTTAGACCTCATCTACGCTCACCATCAGGCGAGATCGAGGTCAAGAGCTGTCTTATAAGGCATAAAAAAAAAAAAAAAAAAAGCCTCCCCCAAGTGTCTTTTGGTAATTTTTGGTTGAATGCAATTTGCATTCAATACAGCTTTATTGGAACTAACTTTAAATAAATGTTAAAAATTGTATCGCGAATACACAGGTTCAAAAGTGGGACTAGAATAATTGGCGCCTTTACTATTAGGCTGTGATTGTATTCGTCTCATAAAATGTGGGTCGACCTCCCACTTACTCTGTAAGCTTAATTCAATGTCAATAACTACGTCATCGGCAGACGATCTCAACATTTGATAACTAAGCGACCTGAATTTTTAGGTAAAAATAGCGCTGCTTGAACCGATTGATTCTCGTGATAATATGTGATTTATCAAGAAATTATAGACAAGAATATAAATGTAAAACAAAAATGCATATTAATCATCGACAGGAAATCGTTCAAAGTCATAACTTGTATAAAAAAAATGTAATCCACGTTACATGCCGTGACAGCGTCTAATTGAGACGACACTTAGCTTTCAGTCTATATTATCATCATCATCATCAGCTCATTTAAGTCCCCACTGCTGGGGCACGAGCCTTCTCTATGGATGGATAAGGAGAACGGGCCATAAACCACCACGCGGGCCTAGTGCGGATTGATGGTTGTTAACGACTGCTAATGCAGCCGGGACCAACGGCTTAACGTGCCTTCCGAAGCACGGAGGAGTTCGAGATGATACATTTTTACTCACCCATCCGATGACCGGCCTTTGCGAAAGTTGCCTCTCGAAAACCTCAGCACTACAGACCGGGCGCCATCACCATAACCACTGCGCCGTCGAGCTCCTCCTCCTATATTATATACTACCTAGTTATTGCTTGTATTTACGTTCGTCTTGTTGGTTGTCCTAAATTAAGTGATAAGCGTTTTAAAATTGATATAAAATGTGGGCGCTGCACTCATTTAAATTGTTATTTAAAGTAACAACTAATTTGACTGATAAAATGCGTTATAATTATCGAAGGAAAACATAGCAAACAATATTAATTATAAGATAACATTTTAAAGATTGCAATTGATAAAACCAACAAGTCTCAGTTAGCTCGAGTAGGAATCGGACCCATGACCCTTCGATTACCGGTTCAAAGACCGGCTCAGCTCTGACCGCTGAGCTACCGAGACACCAGAAGCCTCGAAGATTTTTTCTTGTACTTTGTGATTTACGCTGCAAGCAAACGGTATTACGACACTGTGAATTTACCCTCATTAGACTAAAGAACACTTTTGCAAGTATTTAAATATCGATAAAAACGTAATCACTCATAAATACATTTTTTATGTTTTCTTTTTAAATTTTTTATGTTTTTGTTATTACAAGGTAAAATTAATAAGATTACATTAATTACAAGAGATTTTTAACAACCCGTACGTTGTCAACATTCCAATTGTCCGTACCAAGCGGTTTGCTAGATTCTTTCTTAGGCGAACCGCTAAAGAGTGGAATGTACTGCCAGCGTATGTGTTCCTCGTTCACTACGACCTAGGTCTCTTTTATCTGTCGTCTACTGTGAATACAGACATAAAAGAATTTTAATTGTTTGTAGGACGCATCTGGCACTAAGCAGACGAAAGAATAAAGTAAAAGATAGTACCACATTAGGCTACATACGCTTACCAACAGGCTGGTTTGTGTTGTGAACACCAACAAAACTATAATTAAATTTTTTATATGTTGCAACTTTTTTCCCTCTTCTTGTTCGGATTGCCAGCTACGCCGGTTGATTTTGTATGTAATACAGATTTAATAAACAGAGTTAAATTGTGAAGTATTCCTTTTTCACTCCACCACGGTCCACTTACAGATATGTACAGTTGATGGACAAATGATTAGTAGGTAAGTACGCATAAAAAATTACTAACTGTTTTAACCGAGTGATCTCTCTCTCTCGTATAGTAAAGACTTTGTGGTAAACCTCATCTACTTTTTATTTCTAATGGTATAATCTGGAGAAGGCCTTTGCCTTATAGGCAAAGATCTACACACACATACGAGTATTTATAAAAAACACGCTGCGTACACAAACTTTAAAATTGAGGTGGGCAATTCCGTCCTCTTATAAATATTTAAAATCCGCGCGTCACTCCCTCGGCGCATCGTAGCCCATTACGCCCCAGGTGACGTTATTTATGTAGGTCCAGATAAAAACGGCTGATTACTTAGCTGGGCCTTAAAATAATAAGCTTCGTAATAATCTGCAGAGGCGCCTGACGAAAAACCTCTCTCTCTCTCGAAAATTTTAATTAAAATTCCCTACGTTGTGCCTGTAAGTTGTAATTTTCGATTAGTTATGAACCCCCGTTCGGGCTGAGTAAGCGATATAGCTGAGCCGGAAAATGTTATATAAATCTTTAATATTATATCAGGGTCGGCCTCAAATATGTACCAGTTGTGATGTATCTAGTTTAAAAAAGTCGCCTGCTGGTAAGCCTAGTCTTGCCTAGTATCCGGCTAGTTAGCCAAATCTCTAATACCTACCTATTTATTTAACTATTTAAAATGCTGTATTACGCATTCCTCCATAGGAGTACACGTGCTGCTCTCCGGAGTCACCGCTTCACTATCTCAAATATTCTATCGCGCATATAGAAATTTGTTGACTCGTTTCTTTGTCGCACCTCTAAAAGATGGAATATTCTACCAGCACATGTTTTCCCTCCTTCCTATGATATGGGGTCCTTCAAACGAGGCGTGAAGAAGCACCTTGTGGGCCGGCAGAGTGAGGTTAACTGATGCTGCGTTGTTTTCACTCTGCATCAGTTTTCTTCGCGTCTGGACTCCATTTCCACTTAACATCAGGTGGAATGGAGTCATTTGCCGTGCTAACTATAAAAATATACAATGGAGCTAGGAGCGACCGCGGGTTATATGTGACTCTCCTCTTCATCCCTCTTATTGCCACGGGCATGGCTCGACACCACGAACGGCAAGCACTACCTGTTTCTTGTATATTGCTGTGTTCCAGTTTAAAGGGTATCATTACCATTATATTATCAGCCAAAAGGCGTCCACTGTTGAACAAAGGCATCCCCGATGATTTCCACAACGACCGGTTTTGTGCTGCTTGCATCCAGCGGGTACCCACGCCATTCACCAGATCATCAGTCCACCGTGATCTAGTGAAGTTACAGGGCATACAAGCACAATAACTAAAGCTTCAGGGTTGGCTTCGCGCGCGTGACACTCATATGACGACCTCCTTGGTCGAGTGGCTTGCACACCGGTTTTCTTAGTGTCGCCATCTCTGAGGTCCCGGGTTCGATCCCCAGTCAGATCAATTTTTTCTAAATTATTTCAGGTTTGGGTTTTCCTATGTATAATGAGTATGTATTTAAATATATTAAGTATGTTTATCCGTTGTCTAGTTAACCATTTATCGAGTTTCTTAAGGACGCTTTTCTTGGGGCTTGATAATTGGTGTGAGTGTGGGAAACATTTATTTATTATTTATTTATTTAATTATATTGCCAGAGTGTCACGCCATGGGCTGCTGTGGCCGCGTTACATTAACTTGGCTGATGCTCGTTTGCCGGCTCAGTAACATTAAATTTTAACGATTTGGCAAATGACTGCGTTTCTCCTAATGTTAAACAGAAGCGGAGGCAGCTTATGTAGTCCTCACTCTGCCGACTTTACTTTTGTTGGTAGCCTCTAAAGTATTCCTAGGCGTATGATGTCACCTGGTGTCTTGCCATTGTAAAAAGTTTTTAACTTACATGATCGCCCGCACGCACTAGCCACTGCGTCATCGAATTCCATTGTTACGATTATAATATCACTAAATAGTTAATTGAACATAAAGAGCCACACTAAGTTATTGATTGTCGCCCTACCTACGTATACAGTATGGGTCGTTATGCCGGCTGTACACTCTGGTCCGAGATAAAGCGAGTACACACTACATTAAGGATTTTAAACCTTTGTATAAAAGTGAACGATAAACATCAATATACAGCGGTCTCATCCTGTCTCAACCGAGAGTATAGCCGGCATTATAGTATAAAAGTATCACTTAGTCACCCACCCACATTCTTTGTACGGCTATTTATCTTGCTGGCACTAATGACAATACTCGTAGTAACGGAATAACGAAGGTACAAATATAGATATGTATTATTAGAAGGTATATTTTACCTATCAATAGATAACTAATGATGATTCAGAAGCACGACGCGGCTACGCCAAAATAAACCCTATTTATAACACATGTTTTTGCTCTTTACGAATGAAAAGTATATCTTCAATGAGAGTTCAAATGACATATAATTAATGCCTTCCACACGTTGCCAATTACTAACATAAAGTTTTGCTTCCATCAGAGTGCCCTAACCCAATCCAACTTGGACCGTATATCGATCTAGGGTTTGTAAGACTAAGCTTTAGCCTAAAGCAATAAGTCACTTGAGAAAAGGTCAGAAAGCTTTTTGTTTTTTTTTTATAAAGTGTAGCTATTTAGAATAGAATAGAATATTTTATTTGCTAAGAATATTTTTGGTATTTTAGAAGTTGGTAAAATTTTTATGGTTTCACATATTCTGCCATGTAGACATGCAAAATTTACAATAAAATTCAATTAAATCATTTAAAAATATCAAATTTGTATTTATAAAGTGTATACATAGGTATATTGCTATTATTATTAAAATCATTATTGTTCATTAATCCATAGCATTACTAACCAACATAGTTACGATATTATAAAATCACATTCTAATATAACACATTATAAACTACTATTAAATAACTACTAAATAAATTATATTTATGTTAGATTTATTTACTTATCCTTAATAAAATCGGACACTGAATAATAACACTTCTGAACACACACACACTAAGTAAGTACCTTGTACTTATGTATAAATGTTTTCACTTCATGTCTAAAGGCGTTCAGATTAAGTTTTTTACGATTATCGGGAAGGCTATTATTAAGCCTTCATCATCATCATCATCATCATCTGTTCATTTCTTTTTTATGGCCCCACTGCTGGGGCACGTGCCTTCCCAATGGATCGATAGGGAGAACGGGCCATAAACCACCACGCGGGCCCAGTGCGGAATGGTGGTTGTTAACGACTGCTAATGCAGCCGGGACCAACGGCTTTACGTGCCTTCCGAAGCACGTAGGAGCTCGAGATGATACATTTTTGGTCACCCATCCGATGACCGGCCTTTGCGAAAGTTGCTTAACCTCAGCACTCGCAGACCGGGCGCGTTAACTACTGCGCCATCAAGCTCCTCATAAAGCCTTACTGCCATACAATAAGAGTTACTACTGTGAACTTTAAGTTTTTGATCAGGTATGTATAGAGCGTTGTCATGTTGAGGTTGAGATACCGAAACTGTTAACATTATACCAGTATACTCGTGATAGTCATAGAATTAGGCAAGCACTAATGTGGAATATGAGTAGTGTATATATGGTTATTCTTCCTCTCAAAATACTAAAAACCAATTATTCAATCTATTCATCCTACATCATACCATTATCCGATAACCATATAGACCCATCAGTTCGGTTGAGCTCGATCTATTCAAAGCAGATAATATAAACAGAATCTGTTCTATTCTACGGTTACATACAAGACTAAATCTGACTTTTAGACACTACTTTACTTTAAAAAAAAAAAAAACATTAGATAGAAAAGCTACAAGCTATCATTGTACACTTCCCCCTTCAAATCTAAAACCATATAAAGTTATGAATATCTTCTAATATTGAGAGGCCGTCAAAAATTTGCTGTAAATTGTGTTCTGGATGATACAATGATATTAAAGACAGTTTTTTCTCTTTACAAATATTGAGTTCTTTAAACTCGTTTATCATCATTTCTAGCTTGTGCGTAGCGTGGCACAATATCAATATTCACATCAATATCAATACTTAGAATCTTAGCAGTTATTTGTTAAACTTAAATAATTATGTCTAATAATAGACAAATGATGATTATTGCTTCTTGATTGCCATTTTATAGATATTGTGCTCCACTCAAACCAAGCGAATACGAGTAGGATCTGATAGATCTGATTATAATAGAATTAATCATGGGGTAAAAATTGAAACACCGTAATTATTAAGCATATACATTTTATTAGTTATCATTAGGCACAATGATCAACATTATTTATTATAAATTCATATATGTTTATGATAGATATATTTAATTCAGTTAACATAACATTTTATTATCAATACACCACTTATTCAAACAAATTACATTTTTTAAAGCACAAATATTCTTATGATATATACATGTATAGACATCGTTACATTCACTGTAAAGATCAGATAAAGCATAAAAATTAGGACACTTAAAATCTTCTATATTAACAACATTATGATTAACAAACATTTCTTTAACCCACTTGGCTTTTTCTTCGCCTTTAACATAAATACGCTTATTCTCAAGAAGAGGTGAAATCAGATGTTTATAATTTGAAAAAGAAATAAATCCTTCCTTCCAATAAATATTTCTATTTCTCTCAATCCAGTCAACCTGTCTCTTTTCTTTTGTAGTTAAATCATAAAATGGAAATGGTGGTCTTATTAAAAAGCTTTGTACTCCTTTATCATCCAAAATAGCTATTTCTTTAGGTATAAACTGATTTAATTCGTTTTTGAAACCTTGAACATCAACTATTAACTTCATGATATCTTGCGGACTGTACTGCTGAGAGGTTTATATTCTACAATTCGATCGTTGATTATGAGACAATAGGCACTTGTTTGGTCAGGAAAATCTTTATCACTTTCTATTTCTAGTCTTACATCAACTGGTCCGGTTTTTAATGTTTCATTCTGCCTTGAACAGTCTATTACAAACAAAGGTGCTTTTTCTTTAAAGTCGATAATATTAAGCAACGGGTCAACTGGAGTGTTGTAGTAAGACTGACGGAATCTGATGTACATTTCATATAATATACGATATTTATCATTATCAAAATTAAGTTTAAGTGCATCATATGGATATGATTGCGAATTCAAAAATAATGTAACGTTAGTTAAATTACAATGATCAAACAGGGAACAATTTCTATCCTTCAAATTTTTCTTAGTTGTTTGAAGACCAAATATTAAATATCTAGGTTTCTCGAGTTGGGAGGCAGTCTTGATTGACCATGAATGTTTCTTTGTTTTAGGTAAAAGCGGATATTCATATGTGTCCCAGTTTCGAAATGCTATTTGTATTGGCTTATCTTTTTCTAATTGTTTTAAAAGTAGTAATCTTTCTCGATCGGACACTTTAATATGAGGTACACGCCACTGAATTCTCTCAATATTTACTGAAACATGATCATTATTATCAAGTATGAGAGCATCAACATTAGATTTACATCTCGTTAATATTAATTCATGTTTACAGTTTAATACGATCTTGTTATAGTCTTCAGCAAATCCTAATAGTTTACTAAGCGGTAATATTACATTGAAAATACCATTTACAGATTTTGTTCCATTCAAGTTCCATCCCCACAGAGCAGCCTGTTTACTTTCTCCCTCATTCATTGAAGTGTAAGATTTGATTGTAGAAGTAATACCGACATGTCTAATACGATCAATTTCAACACCATTTATCTCATATCTTATATCGTGAAAAAGAAACGGTATAGGATTATTGTTAAATTGAAACTCCTTCCTTACAATTTTTCCTGCAGCATCCTTCGTAAATACTTCTACGCATCCTTCAATCAAAATAGAACTGGCTGAAGGCAGTAGATAAATGTCTTGCTGATTAATCGGTATTCGTATTTCATCGTTTTCTTTGAAGCTATTGGTGTACGGGGTATAGGAATGCACTTCATAACCTTCAATAGAGTTGTCGAAATGCGGTGCTTCATTAATTTGCAAGATACTCATAGTTGAAATCCCAAATTTCTTAAAAACTCTTTATTAATCTCACTGAGAGCTGGTACAACACGTGTTTGTTTAATGGAGCCGTGATTTAAACTATTAGTTTTTGTCGGTTTACCACAACTTATCTTACTTTTCTTAATATTGAAATCAATCATAGTATTGTTACAGTTAATATTTGTATAAAGACAAAATGCTTCTTGTTTATTGGAAGCATAAACGAACACTGATCTATAACGTATCAATCATACAATTTATTTGAAATTAAAGCATACAAGTTTCAAGAAATTTAAAACATAAATGACCACAGTTATACGGATGACTACCCTGATAATTATTATAGTTATACTGAATGCTGTCTCCCACATATTTAATAAACTCTGTTGGTGGTTTTAGATCACCATAACTATCAAAGTATTCAATATAGTCATTTTTCTTAATATAAGCTACCCAATGTGTGCCTTGATTTTCAGAGCTATCCAAATTAATTATACCGCATTCGATTTTGCGAGGACGTTTAGGTAATTGATCTCTCATGAACACACCTCGAAAATACGGAATATTTTTTGAATATTTCATTATATCAATATTCGTAAGAGGACGATTAGGTAGCTGCTTATTCAGTTTTTTGTCGAAGTGTAAATACCTAGACCACCTTTATACGGTTTAAGCTTTAGTCCTCTCCCTAAACATACTGGTTCAAAATTCTGATTGAGTGTTTTCACCTCATTCCATGTTTTTTGTGCACTCTGAAATGTTTTTATCATTCGCGCTATAACAGATGTTTTATTAACAAGAGCACCGGCAGCAGATAATCCAGTAATAATCGGTATTAATGGTAAGAATCCTCCTGTCTTCGGTAGCGGTATCACCCGTGGAATTTTCACCTCGGAATCAGATACAAGATCTTTTATAGCAGCAATAGCCAAATCGATTGCCATCTTTTTACACTTAGGCTTTCCTTTACGAATATTTTTTTTCGCATAGGCAACTACATTTTTAAAAGTTTTTTTAAGCCCCGCCCCCTGTGATAGTTTCACCAACATTGCTTTGTTAACAATATTTGCCGCAAGCTTTTCTCCTACACTCGCTTGGGGTGATGATGCTCTTTTCTTTGTCATTTTCATTAAGATTTTATCTGCTATATGTCTGGATTGTAAGTTCGTTGTTTTCATATATGCAATATCGTGCTGTTTACAATACTCGTCAAGTTCATTCACACCCTTGTCACCTCTGATAAGTCTCTCGCGTAATCTTGTTCCTGGTCCACAGTAGTTATAGCCCGGGAGATGTAACTCAAACGGTAGATGATTTATTATACTATTCACAAGACCTTTCCCCTTCATATATAAGTAAGGAATGACTAAAATATTCTTGCACTTTATAATATATTAGTGTTGCTTATCCAACTATTTTCCTGAGATGGTAATCCTAACCACTTAACAAAAACTTTATCCCCCTTTTTCTTAAGAACTTTTTCGACTAAATACACGTCAGGATTTTTAGTTTTCTGAAGCTCTTGAGCATAAAATGATCCTAGAATTTTATTTTTTCTTGAGTCTTCTAGCAAATAAGTTGGTGGATAAGTATTCTGAACAACGGTTACTTTAAATAACTCAGTTGACCAATTCGGAGTGTATCCTTTCTCGAAATTTGCTTTACTCTTACTTATTCGCACTATATCGCCAACAACGAAAGGACATTTTCTCTTAATTTTCGGCTTGTTAAGAATATTATATCTTTGCATCACAATTTGTGTTGTATGTTTATTCACTTTCGCTGGACACATCTGAATAGTTCTATGTTTAGTGTGATTGTAATCACTCACAACTTTTTCTAAGGTTCCATCAATCCATTTGAAGTTACCCTTCAAACTAAACGTTTTATAAAGTTTACCTTTTATAGTACGTATTACTCGTTCGACTATTGAAGCCTTTTTAGTTGAAAATGTAGAGTAATGGTTTATTGAATGCGCTTGCATCTCCTTTTTAAAACTTTTATTGTAGAATTCTTTACCCCAGTCTGTTTGCAAGTTTATAGGGGTTCTGCCATTGTGCAAAATTGATTGAAATGCTTTTGTTACAGAATCTTTAGTTTTATTTTTTAGTGGTCTGACCCAAACATACTTCGAAAAGCAGTCAATTACGATAAGTATAAAATTATAATTTGAATTAATATTCGATAGTTTTTGCACATCAATTAGATCAGCTTGCCAAAGATCATCTATGTCTCTGAGTAAAACACATCTGCGAAGAAAATTCACTCTTGCATATTTATGTATTTCGTTCACAACATCTTCTTTACTCATTTTTAGCTTCTATAATCTTCAACAACCATTTATCAACTAAACAAATCTTTAATATGATTATGTTATTTATGATTTTATTATGCCCGCTTCTTGTAGTTCTTCTATGATTGAAATAATTTCATTGTCTTGATTAGTATTTCCAGCTTGTTTGGAAGCAATAAGAAGTTTCAATCTTTCTACTAGCTCATTAGGATCATCCCAATAGATGAAGTCAGTATTTTTTCTATATCTCTTTAAAACGTTTAAGTTACCACCATGTTTTTTAATATTGTCTACTGCTGATGCAATGAACATAGGTTTAATAATTTGTCGATATTTGTCACCTTTATCCCCCTTTAACTGACCTTTATTATCATAATCACGCTTATGAGCATTTGTTTTTATCAAAATGTTTTTATAAACCTTTTTATCATTTTCAGTAACTAATTCTAGATTCGGTTTTTTATGTAATAATACCTCTGTTAGTCCTGCAGTCAATTGATATTCATCATTATCAATTTTGATTCGACATGACTCCTGGTCACCGTCAACTGAAGAAATTATTTTAACCACAGAATTACCCATCATTAACCGATCACCCACTTTCCGGACTCCAAAAGGTATATTTATATTATAAAGACTACTCAGATATTGTTTTGTCATAGACAGGTCTTTATTATCCGTATCGGTATAATATTCCGAGTTTGAATCCAAATTCTCTGTTTCTGAATCTTCATCTGATAAATGTTTATTTGTTGTCGATGATGTATAGGCTAAGGAGTCATCTAATTTATCTATTTCTGAATCCTCGCCCGATGGTTGTTTATTTGGTGTAGAGGTTAAGTGACCTAAATTAATCGGCACTCGTACAGTACTCACATTAAAGTCACATTTCACCTTATTTTGGTTCGATTCCAACATTTGTGTTAGAGGTTCAGTAATAGGTTTAAATATTTTATTGAGTTCATAGCTGTTTTGATCTTCCATATCTCTTAACTGCTTAAGTTTATTTCTTATGTTGTCTGATGATGTGATTATCTGTTCTTTGATATTAAGACTCATTTTTTGTCTTTTCGCTCTCACTTATCTACTGCAAATGATAATATGGCATTTTAGGATAGGTATATAAAGGTGTCAAGATTTTTTCTATATCTACCTTTATTTAATTCAGAGTCTTTATTAATAGTTAAAAAACTATGCCTCTCTTGCCAAACATCGTAACAAATATCTTTAAATTTATTCCATGACATATCTGAATTCACGTGTTCATTGTATACACGCTTCAAGTTAATTTCATCTTGTTTGAAGAGTAATAATAAATTTGTGTTATCACGAATCAACTGTTTCGGCACCTTTGAATATGTTTGTGACAGATAAAAGCAATCAATTTGATTATGTCTTCCCATGGTGAAATAATTACGAATGTTGATCTGATTTTCACAAACCACATCGTCAAATATTATAACCGTGTTTGGCAATGCATCTTTAGGATGTATAACTTCACAATCATCACTCAATACATAATATTTGATTTCAGGAACGTTTAAAAGCACTTCTTTAAGATAACAATATTTACTTTGAAAGGGGGTTTTTGTGTATAAATATAAGTTCTTAAATTTAAGACCATTTTTATGTAACAACAAAGTAACCATTACATTCGTTTTACCACAATTAGATGGCCCGCAAATCAAACAACGAATGCTATTAGGTAACAATGCACTATGTTTGATGAACTGTGATTTCGTTTCAACATCAATAGGACTAACGTCCAAGCTTAGCGGTTGTTTTTTAAACTTCATTATACACAAATGATGATTATTGCTTCTAGATTGCCATTTTATAGATATTGTGCCCCACTCTAGACTAAACGAATAAGATCTGATAGAAATCGATTATAATAAAATTAATCATGAGGTAAAAAAATAAAACACCGTAATTATTAAGCATAATACATTTTATTAGTTATCAATAGGTGCTAGATAAACAATGCAATACACAATTAATTATAACTAAATGTATGCATAGTGACCCCATGCTACAGTTTCAACTTGATTCGGTAGTATTTGACGTTTATCATCATTTCGATTTAATACTAACTTATTCACTTCTTGTGAATACAAAGTATGTTTCAAAGACTTAATAGTATTCATCCTACATTTTAAATCTTTATCATTTAATAAACAATCTGAATAATGATCTAGATTTAAAAACTTTGTTACAGACTTAGATACACCTTTAGCCTTTTTGATCTCTTCACTAGTACTCTTAATACAGTAAAGTTTAGCTCTTAATCCTACAAACTCAGTTATTAATTCGCCCCCCATTTCATCTTTGAACAAGCCAGGTATTTTGTTATTTACTCTTGGGATTCCATAGGGATTGTTTTTATCAAAATTACTGGTATCGAACTCGTGAATGTCATGCTTAATATCTTCATACACATCATCTGTAAAAATTAAATATAAGAGACTGTCGGTATCAGTATAACAAAGTTTAGCATTCTCTCCATACTTTTGTTTAACAAAATTATAATGGAATTGATACATATGTGCTTTAGCATACTCTAATACTGTGAATCCCACATAGATCGGTTTATCCAGAGTAATTTTTTCTAGACCTAACTGAATAGCTAGGAAATTTTCTGAAAATATTGATACTGATTTTAAATTTGGTTTTGCAATTAGTTTTCGAGCACCAACACGTTTATTTGTTACATTATTATTATCCTCCCATTCAGATACTAGTTTCACATTCACTTGTTTTCGCTTATTCTCTATAGTTTTACCAAAGATTGAATTATTCAATAACTTGAAAAAGTCTTTTTCAAAATCAGATTTAGAGGCCTGACGCAAACTTGTGTTCAAATCTATATATTTCTTCAGAAAACTTTCTTGCCTAAAGGTTATTACGCGATGAATTTTTTTTAATAAGAGTCCTTGTTTCAAACATTCCTTTAAATGTGTATAATGAATTACATAACAGTGTTTATTATATAGATTTGCCACAAGTTTTGTCGATTTACTACCTGGTGGAATAAGTTTCTCAACACCAAAAGGCAAGTCACAATGAGCATCATGTAAGTAATAAGGATATTCTAAATCAACTTCTAAAATGAATCCGTATTCACTATCATCCGAAATAGTTTCGATATTTAAATCGTTCATTTCTTCAGACGATAAGAATCTAAAATCAGATATCGGCATTTTTTTCATCATAGCAAATCCATACAAATTATTACAATCCAGATATATTAAAAAACTCGATGGATTTGAATAATCAAAATTTGGCAAGTACTTATTATTAGCTTGAGCATGTCTCAACGTACATTGTGCTAAACCACCTCGAATACCTTTTTCTAACATTTGATAAATTTCAAGATCATACACCAACTCTAATCGAACATCAGTATAAAGGAGCATCGCATCCCAGCTAAAGCCTGGTGCGGTAACATAATACGCTGGATCTAGCTTATAGTAATGCAAACTCATGGTTCTGAAGTTTTCAAATATATCGGTTAATAATAAAACATCACATTTTAAATATAAATCAGTGTATTCACCCATGTCAATTATATGAAATTGATCCCAAACATTATGGGCATGTGTGTATTCACTATCAGATATGTGTTGTTTTGATAAACTGTTATAAAATAATCGTTTAGGTGGTAAATATTTGTCATCATATTTCGAGAAACTATTCATGTAGTCATATGGATAAATTCCTTTTTTTCTCATTAACCCAAATTGATTGGGAGTAGTAAAAAATTTTGAAGTATGTATGAAATCATCATCGTTTAAGCTTTTACTCAACTTATCTAAGCTTGCACTTAAAAATAAGAAAGAATCAATAAATTTCACTTGTACAGAGGATTTGTTCTCATTCATTTCAAATGACTTCGTGATCGTTATGTACTTTTCTTTAGTCTTTGGTATAACATTAATTGAACCATCATATTTCGTTAGCTCCATTATGAATAAATGTAAATCATAGCCAGATAAATTATGAAACACCATCGGTATAAATGGACATATTTTGAAATTAAGGTTACAGTATGAATGAGCGGCCCCCCTATACTCGCCAGTAATATGATCATGGTCACGAACTTTATCACCAAACAAAAAATGTTTACAAATATGACAATAAACACTCAAATCGTATTCAATTCGCTGTTTTTCGGTTAATTGCGTCATTGGTTTATTAGTCTTAATCAAATCATTAATATATTTCACATCTTCCATTAAATTTTTGATAAATACTTCTGTTGCATCTAAACCTCGATATGAAACCAATTTGTTTAAAGAGCTATCAAATGAACAACATATATAGTAGGCAAAACATGAAGGTTTATGAATCTTAAACTTGGTAGTGCTCGTGCTCTGTGAATTATCTGAATATTTTTCTAATAAACTCTCAAAATCACCGTATATTATAAAAGGAACCTTTTGCTGTCTTTCAAAATGTTTAAACATTAAATAAGTATCAGGTTTTGGTAATACTTGTAAAACTTTGGAACAGTAATGTTTTTTGTATTTTTCTTCACTTTTAAAAGTCAGTAAACATGCTTCACACAAATAAATATTACCTCTATGTTTTGTTACTTGACTTCGTACTAATTTCAATAGATTTTTAATTAAACAGTAATGACCTTTTCCATTGTTTTCAATATATAATAAATTAAAATGATTAATTCTTTTATTAACAGCCCTAAATAAAGGTCCAGTTACATATTTATTCTTTTTGTCTAAACCAAACACATTAATACTTATATTCGAGTTATTCTTTTCAAAGATCTTAATATCATGAAATGATGGAGGAAATTTCATTCCATTTACATTAAATATATCTGAAAAATTTGGATAGGAGCTACATCTATCTGAGTTTTTATGACATGGATAAAGCCCAGCTAAGATGCTCCAAAGGAAACAAAACTCATCATTATTTTTAACATTGATACAGCTTTTAGTATTACCCACGCGAGGAGGCAGTTTTATATATGTACCTCCTCGCAAAGGACAATATTTATTTATATTTATTTCTAAATGACTGAGTGATAAAAATGTCCAACCAGACTCGGAGTGTTCAAATTCAGTAAGCTTTCTTTTCATCGTTTCAATTGTTTTCATTTTAAATATCTCTTTCAATTCACTAATGTCATGTATAATTTCATATTTCGTATTAAATGATTTCAGTTGCTTTACTTTTGTTTTTGGTAATAAATAAAATGCAAATAATTCAAACTGTATCTTAAGACATTTGTGTTTTTGTAAAGTAATATCAGCGATTCTATATATATCGGTTTCACAATCATGTAAAAAATGTTCTGGTATTGAATAAATCTTATTTTTAGCTTTAATACAATAACTAATTACTCGATTTTTGAGCGCCGTCTTAATGATATAAATATTGTCAAATTCAGTAGCAATCAAAGAATTCATTTTATGTAATTCGGTTTTCAAATGATATTGATACTGATTCCTCGTCGCTCTAATCTCACATTTATCACATTTAACAATTTGCTCATAATTGATAGGCCCTCGGGTATTGGTCACCTTAACTGTAAAGAAAAAAAAAAAACAAGTAAATTTAAATTGATTTATTGATTATTAATAATGAGTAATAAGATAATACAATCAATCACTTTGAGAGAATATAATAATAAGTTTAATTACTCTAGGATACAAAGTGTATTTATTGATTATTAATAATGAGTAATATAATACAATCAATCATTGAGAGAATATAATAATAAGTTTAATAACTCTATGATACAATCGATAGTGTATCGATTATTAATCGATAGTGATAGGGGTCCAAATTATCTAAACAATCTATTTTTAATTATTAATCGATACTATTTTTATCAATATAATCGAGTATAATCGATTAATCGATTACAAATAGTAACTTGCGACACACATTTATTTATCATACTACACCTGCATGCTGAAGAATGATGAATATGTGTTAGGCACCCCGCGAAATTCTTTTCGTGTGGCGGTTACCACATTGGCGAGATGTTGCCACAAGACACTATCTGTATCCGTTTTACATTTAATAGCGGCGACAGAGTGTCGCCACCTGTTTACAGGTGCTACTCTCTCTATATCAGACACTTTGTACACTTTTATTTCGACGTAGTGAGTGCCAGGTTTATCTGGTATCACTTGTTTCGATACCCCTGTGGCCAATCTATTAATAAAAACGGATTGCAGAGGTACTATCTCATAGTTACCCCTGTCCGATGATTTCAATGTTTCTTCGTTTGCGTCTTCCTCACCGAACAGATCCGCCGCCGTCACTCGAGCTGGTGGTGGGATCGCTTTGATAATCGGCTTGTTTTTCTTCAACCGCTTATTTGATTTTACTTCGTCGTCTGATGGTAATCTGCGAATAGAAGAACCTCATTAAAAATAAGCTGCATAATGCTCCTAGACAAATTTTGAATAGATGAATGTTTTGTAAAAAATATTGAATATAAAATATTCTATAAGTATAAAACTTACGTTTGGACTTCATTCTTTACACGAACATCATGCTCTCGGTTTGCATCGCCAGCGTAATGGCTGACACGTTTCTTTCCTGTGACCGCTGGTGTGTAGTTCGATTCCTCATCTGATTGCGGGAACAGCTCCTCACTGAGATTAGGCATAGACTTCGACCTATAAAAAAAAAACAAAGCCATAAAATCAGATATCTGGTTGACTGACAGAATGCCTGATGGCATTAAGTCTGTCATTTGGACCCTTTTTGTGTGCAATAAAGTTTAAATAAATAAAAAACATTAGAAAAGTTTATTAGTAGGTAGGTACAGCGAATTCTTAAGAACAATTTTATTATATTAAAAAAGTACTTACATTTTTTATTTTATATATTTTTTCAGTCTTAGTTTCTTGCTTGCTCACTGCAGAATGATAACTTCCATCCAAATCTTGTCTGTATTTATTCAAACAAATTTTATAGTGTGTGTTGTGTGTCGATATGATAATTGCATGTGCATAAAAGCTGACTCCGCTAAAATCCATAATAGATCCTGAAGAATACATTGCAGAAACCCTAATTTGGCAAGTAGGTTACGAACACAATCATTGCTAGTTTTTCCATTGTGTCAGCAAATTACATATTTATTTGTAAAAAATGATGTATCTTTACGATTTTGAACTTTATAACTATCAAAAAATTTGTCTATAAATTCACGGTGTAGATACTATCAAAATGTTAATCACTTCGAAGCTTTCAAGAAAGTAAAACACTCATTTAAATGAGCGTAAGTATACAATTAAAAAATATAATATAGTACTTATTTATTTATGATTGATATTGTTATGTAATAATTGCTTTTTTTTTTATTTTTTCAGGACAGCGAAGAATCACTATTCAATTTTATTCCGATGGATATAAATCTTCAGAGTACGAGTCGCAAAAGAATCAATGATGAAAATATATTATATTCGTGTATTAAGAGACCGGTCACGGGGGGCATGAAATTAATTAAAATAGAAATGTATGACCTTATAATGAGTGATCTTACTTCGAAAGGACATGCAGGCGTGTGTCAGTGTAAAGCTGATATTTGTGTACAACATGTTATTAAGAGTGGTTATATTGATGATGTCTATGTATGTGTAAAAGAACTTATAACGAAAATAGAAAATAATGTACTAAATTACTAAATAAACTACTAAGTACCGAACCATTCAGCATTTGTTTTATTTGACGATTAGACGCTCACAAAATCCTATTAATATGTACCTAGGATAACTTTTCAGCAATAGTTACAATTCATAAAAATACCTTGAGTTCTTTTTCACTTTACTATTTTGAAAAACTTAGTTTTAGGAACCTACACCTATATCTGTATAAAAATTTGTAATAAACTTTGATACATACTTTTTATTACAAAAATTATCTGAGCTGAATAGTCTGACGGTATGTCACTGTAACCAACCCTATTAGGAAGTGGTCTAATCAAATAAATGATACAAGATATCATGTTTACATTTTATAATCTTCGTTCGGCGCGATCTACTTGAGGCGCCCTCACTGTGAGTAGAAACTGCACTGTGGGTAGTAGGTTTACGATTATTTTAATTAGCTAATATTTATCATTATGAATGCTCATGATCTGCTCATTTAAACTTAAGAGAATAAGCAGGTCAGTACTTCATCTGAGACCTAAGTAAGTGATCTGTGGTCTTAGTGTATTATGGTTATTCTTCCATCATACCATTATCTGATAACTCAATAGACCCATCAGCTCGGTTGAGCTCGATCTATTCAAAGCAGTACGTATAAACAGATTGAATAATTGGTTTTTAGTATTTGAGAGGAAGAATAACCATATATACACTACTAATATGAACTCAGGTATTATCGTTAGGTGTAACAACTTTACCCTTGCAATAGACATACTAACAGTCATAAGACGGGTTTTAATTGAATTGACTTTTAGATAAGCTTTTTTCTAAAGAAAACAATTCAAAGAAGTGAGTAAATACCTGTAAGTAATAATTCTTGCTTTAGCGCAAACACAATTTTCAAGTTCACCACAATCAGCGTAAGGTTATCTCTCGATTTCACGACATATTCCTGCCTTTATTACGGCAAAACTCATTATGAGCACTTCTCTCCGAATTTGATTCTTAACACAACGGGATAAGGACTTGGGTATATGCAACGAAGAGACCGTATATTCGTAACCCTTTCGCTTGGCGAGTTGTTTGTGAACCGTTGTGTTCTCCCACGCGAATGCTCATTGCTTTTGTATGGTTTAAATTATAGGCAATAAATTAATGTATGCATATTATTTCAGTGAAATATTTGTGCCATATAATTTTGGGTGAACTGGCCGGAATGTGGAGTATATTTATTATCAGTTATTCAAGTAGCTGTGTAGTCAGTTTTGAAATTATGATACACTAGCTGACCCAGCGGACTTCGTACCTTTGACAGTTTTTGTGACAACAAAACAAACAAATCGTTAAATATTTACGCGTGAAAGCGTAACAAACAAACAAAAAATAAACTCACTTTTTTAATAAAAAGTATACTATATCCTTCCCAATACCTTTGAGAATATGTGTACAAAGTTTCATGATGATCAGTTGAGTACACACGGCGGCAGATCAACCTACTTAAAACTGTCAAATTACTACAATAAATTTTGAATTATAAGGATCTGTGGCGGCGTCAATACCACCCAGGCTTGCCTACAGTGGTGACCCCTACGGAACACAGAAGCACCTTCAACATTGTCGCAGCAGCGCCCATCCATCACTACTCCTCATCCACCATCTACCTTCGCCAGCAGTCACAGCAAGCCAGCAATCGAGCCACAAGGTTCCACCGCAGCATCTTGGACGACGCTTCCTGGACCTCCGGCACACTCACGGCATCATCCCGACCTGGTCTCCGCAGCCCACGACCGGTGCATCAATGTCGGCCGCATCACTCCGGCGTGGCAGCCCTGCACACCAGCAGCTCGGACCCACCGTCATCATCACCTGTCTCGACTCACCACAGACAGGTGCAGCACACTACATCACTGGCAACGCGTCTTCACCCCACGACTCGACTCACCGTAGACTGGGGCATCCTGCAGCAGCACTCTTCACTGGCACTTGCAAGCTCTGACGCACTGACTGCTGAGCACACTCACTGACATCCACCTCCGGTCTCAGGAGGGGGAGTGATGTGGCGGCGTCACCTACCGCATACGCCGCACATTACTCGACACGTAGCAAAACACTTCCCAACCGTGTTAACAGATGGCGCCACAAACGCATACCAACGTCGTTGCCCATACTACGACAATAAAATAGTATGGGAAGCCTGCATCGCGGTAACGAAGTTTCACCGTCTCCTTCGCTATATATAGATCAATATTCATTGGAGAAATTTGACAGGTTTGGATAGGTTGATCTGCCGCCGTGTGTACTATCTGTGTGAAAGCGTAACAAACAAACACACATTCACATTTTTTTATGTAAACAAAATGAGGCAAACGAGCAGGCGGGTCACCTGATGGAAAGTAATTACCGCCGCAAAACCAAAGTAATTGCAGATGCGTTGCCGGCCTTAACCCTTTATAGGGCTCTGTCCATATATTGGACACCATAATTTTAACTTTATTACCTTAACATAAGGTCGAAAACCAATGAAAAATTTCAACATGCTCTGCCCATTAAAGGGTTAAGGAGAGGAGAGGAGTTGGATCTTGAGGAGGGAGTAGGAGTTGGGAGGGGGGAGGGGTGAGAGATGGGCCTCCGGTAATTTCACTCACCGGACGAAACACAACAGCAATGAGTGCATTGTTTCACGCCGATATTCTGTGAGAGGGTGGTATTACGCCGGGCGAGCCTGCCCATTTCGTGCTGCTACGCAGCGTGGCTCTACCACTTAGACATTTATAATATTAGTAGGGATAAGTCTGAATAAACGTAAAAGTTCATTAGAAATTTCCATGTGATGAATGAATATTCTTTTATTTGAGATTTGAAATTAACTCAAAATGTTTTATTTTCAATCTGATATTAATGATGTTTGATCAAGGTTACCATTACTATAAAAAGTATTTTTTAAGGATCCTAAGATAACTTGTTATCACCGCTACAAAAGAACTGATGATAGCACTAGGTACCTACAAACTGGTGGCTCTACGTGCCTTATGACGAAAAACTTAAAATGAACTCACTTTTGGTCATCTATTCGAGTACAAACTTGTAATGTAATGCAACTTAACTTTTAATATCGTTTCAATGAAATCATGACCGTGGTGGCGCCAGCGACCCCCCTTGTTTTAAAATGATTGTTAAATATTTGTATTGTCAGTATAATATGTTTATATGTTGAAGGGTACTACGAAGGTTGTTGAGTTCTGCCGGAAGCGATCCGCCTAATGGACAAAATTGACAGTTCAATTTGTGTTGATTGAACGTCACTTATTGTTCTGGATGTAAAATGTTCAATCTTTATAATATAAAAGTATTATTTAAGGTTTTTCAATAGAACAGAACTTAAGTCGGACCAATCTAGGTCCATCTACGTCGTCCATCTCTAGGTCATGGCTAATGCAAATCAACTTTTAAAAGCGGGGTATTTAAAAGTTTGAAACCTAATATTTGTAGGTATATCTTTACACAGATACGACCTTTAGCTATTTCTTTAAAAACAAGTTCAAAATAGAATAAAACATTTTTCGGTAACAATGATAAAAAAATTGAACTTCTGAGTTTGGCATATCTAAAACTTGACGACTCTTCATCTTATGACAAGCTTATGGGTGCCGTCTTTCAGAATGAAGAAGAATAATAGGATGGGGTAGCACAAAATACCCTAATTGGACAAAATGTATTGAAAGAAGGGAACCTCCGTAGGCTTCACAAAGATAAGATAAGGAGAGGATAATATAAAAGGTAATGAGCCGCTTTCTCTCGTGCCCCTTGCACCGCCTCCTAACTTAGACAGCACAGAGGGTTGTGGTTTTCGTTAATTAACTACTGACTGAAAACTTGTTGCAATAGAGTCAAGTAATTTGGAAATTGTTAATAAACGCGCCGTTTAAATGTTAATAAAACAGTGTGCGGTACTCGTGCCGTGTGTAGGCACAAGTTTTTGCTGTCAAAACTTCTGAAATGCTCTCCACAAACAGAATATGGTTGGTTGAGAGTGAGCAAGCTTCTATTCCAGAATTCAATTACGTTGCTATCATGGTATCTGTATTTATGTGTGCCAGAATATTATTCAAGGCTTGAACTAAGTAGTTCTCTATAATAATATTTTTGTTGACAACTTGCTGACGGTATAACTACAAACCTTCTATGCTATTTTTCGAGTGTTATATTTAAATGATTTTATATAAATGGTTATTATACATTATGGTGGTGATGATGGATTGTTGATAAGGAGCTCGATGGCGCACGGGTTACAGCGCGCGGTCTGCCATTGCTAAGGTTAAGTAACTTTCACAAATGACAGCTATCAGATGGGTTACCAAAATTTTATCATCTGGTGCTCTGGAATCTAGTCAATGTATTCAAGACGTAAAGCCGTTGGTCTCAGCTGCATTAGCAGACGTTAACAACCACCAACACGCACTGAGTCCGCGTGGTTGTTTATGACCCTTTCTCCCTATCCATCCATAAGGTAGGCTCGTGCCGTGCTCGTGGAACAGTGAGTACATAAAACGAACTGGTGGTGATAATGATTTGTCCAACCAAAAAGTAAATATTCCTGAATGCAACGTTTTAACGAAGGAGTCTGTCTCTGATCATTTTCAAACAGCAGATAACTATACAAAATCTGCTGCTTCAACTAACACTGCTCAAACGATCTATTTCCGTGTATCAAAAGTAATAAGGTCGAACGCAATCAATTGTGAGTAGCGAGAATCCGGGAGAAGGCGATCCGAAATGCACTCTACGGAATCGGATAAGTGACTGGGATCCATTCTTATATGAAGGTGAATTAAAAGTAGATAAAATTGCACTGTATTACTGTATTTGATCGGAATTGGTGTTTCTCTGAGGATGTAAAGGAAACCATTGCATTGGAACTAAGATTTTTTCATTATGTTTAATCTACTATGGAAGCGTGGCTGTGTTCTCAAATGATAGATAGCGTGTGATGATAATAAGGTTTTACTTAGAATCTTCTGTTAGATAATATGAAGCTAACTGTAAATGAAATTGAAATAACAACGGTGAATCAAATCAAATCAGTAAATTCGAATCGATTAAAAATATTCAATTCAATAAAGCTTCGGTGTAACACTAATCATGTGATTCATAAATATGTTAAATATTGTTTATGAAGAAGATACATTGATTAGATGTTATTAGCGATCGTCATCTTGCTAGATCTTTAAAACTTTAAAAGTTTAAAAGATCTGGCAAAATGACTACGGAATTTAGATGAACAACGAAATAATAATTAGGTTTACAAAAACACAAATGATGAAAAAATTTCCACGAGCAGGATTTGAACCTGCACCCTTCTGACATACCGGGTCAGGTGCTCTCCCAATTGAGCTATTGTGGTTCTAACCGCCGAAGATATTCAACACTTTTTAATTTGAAAGCCAAAGGCGCCCATTCAATGTCAACAACTACCGTCGCTAACATGCGATCATAATATTTTCAATACAATTTTTTCAACATTTGTGTTTTTGTAATTTGTTCGCAACAAAGTTTGCGTTAAAAATTATTTGAACATTTTAATAAATAGGTTTGTGAATAGTAAACCTCTTTATACATTTTATTTATAAATATAGTTTAACATTGTTTTTTCCATCAAAACAGCACGAACGTTAGATAAAGTAAATAAAATATTCTCAGAATTGAATGCGTAACATCAGAAATACGAATTGTTAGACAGTTCATAGACTATCATACAAAATCACAGCCGTTATATATACAAGAGCTATTTTGTAATTCACATATTGAACCCTCGAGTATGTGGGAGGCGAAGCATTCTCGCTTTGTGTACTCGGACACAGCACACAATTTGGGAACACAAGCAAACTTTGATAAAGTTTGTTCGAAATATTCGTAACTTCGGGAGCGTTAATTTTAATTAGTTGTTCGCAGCATTATAATTATATTACGATTGTTCTGAATACGAGCTTGTATTGTAAAAGTATGAACCTATAATAAAAGCTGACTTTAGTTATCACAAAGAACTATAATGTAACATTACAGTTCTTCATAATTTCAATGGTTAATTGGTTTCACCAAGGTTTCACTATTTTGTTACCGAGAGGATGTGGTTTCAGAGGTTCTATTCTCACCAAAGATACCTAATTAATACAAATTATATTCGTTGGTAAGTTGATTTATGTCTGATAGGCTACCACCGTACCAATTATTTCCATCACCGTTCACCGTATTAATTATTACAGTGCGGATTGGTGGTTATTAATGACTGCTAATGCAGCCGGGACCAACGGCTTTACGTGCCTTCCGAAACACGATGTAGCTCGAGATGAGACATTTTTGGTCACCCATCCAATGACCGGCCTTTGTGAAAGTTGCTTAACGCCAGCACTTGCAGACCGGGCGCGTTAACCACTGCGCCATCGAGCTCCTCCTATATTGGTCAAACGAAACGTACAGTCGCCTGCCGAATTAAGAAGCACATCAAAGCTGTCAAGAACAACGATACGCAAAAATCGGCCATTGCTGAACATCTGATCCAGTTGGGTCCTAATCACTGGATTGAGTTTTACAACCTTCAGATAATTTCGACAGAACGCCTCTACGTACCTAGATTGGTGAGAGAAGCGATTGAAATCACGAAATACAAAAATTGTAATCGTGAAGATGGATTCAAACTGTCGCGTGTCTGGAATCCTGTTATTAGTCTTGTTAAAAACCGCAAAAACAACAATAAAGCCGTTTCGCGTTCCGATACTGTGAGTGTAGTGTGTCGTGAGCAATTTCGGGTGAATAGTGACTTAGAAACCAGTGGTACGGGCATCGAGCGCAAAAAACGACTAAGGAAGAGGGTAAATCATTTTGTATGCTCATAAAAAACTCACCAGCATTAACTTCAGTAATTCCGTGATCATGGCGCATGCAACTGCGCCGAAATATCGGATACTCATAAATAATAAATATGGTAAGAATCTCGTAGTTTAAATAGTTAAAACGTTATCTTTTGTCAACGGTTGACAAAATGGCGTCATTTCAAAAACTTGGTTATATCCAAAAATCGCTTACACGCATTTTAGTTATAATTTAATTATACACGGCAACGTGCACATTTTTCCCTCTGATTTGAATTACAAAGCAATTATCACTTAAGTCGCCGCGCCGAGCCGGGGGATAAAGGCCCTGTGAGGACGCCAAGAAAGCGGGCGAGTGAGTGCCCGCGAGAGGCCGCCTTTGTGGCCGTGCGTCCCACTACTCCGCTGGCCCCTTTAATAGCTCCGTTTTGGGTTCAGTTTGCAATTTGACATTCATAATATATAAATAGTAATATATTTAAATTTTATTAAAAATTTTGTTATAAACCAATTGAAACTCAAAAAAATATTTTTCTCCACGTTTGGGACTCAAACCCGTATAGCGCCAGCAGCCGCAGTACCAACTACACGACAGATTATCGTGGTGATGTCCAAATCATTCAAATTTATTAACGCTAGATATAAATTTTTTAAGCCAAATGAAACCTTATTCAATGTTTGATTTCACATAATACCTGTTTACATCACTAAAGCATACCTAAGGATAGAGGCTATTGTGCAAAGAACTGAACTATTAAGATTTAAACATGCTGGCAACTGGTTTAGGTATAAAAAAAGAAACTAAAGTGTTTATTGACGCAATATCAGTACAAAACCAAGATATCTAGTAAACGAATGAGTAATAGTTGCAGGAGGCTGTCAATCCCACTATGCTCCAGTACTCCAGTGGCCTCCTTAATGGCTCCGATTCAGGTTGAGTGCTCTGCCTGTGTTCAGATTTTATGTCGACTGTGCACGGAGAAATCGAATCTAAATAATTTACAATGGGTCGTCCATGTAGACGAACTCGCATTTGTGTTTATTTGTTGTTTTAGTTGAAATGTTTAGAAATTGGTCGCTACTATTTGTTTTTTTTAAAGATTTTAACTCGTTGATTAAAGAAATAGTTCAATAGTCCTGTAAGCTTAATTCGTTAAGTATGAGTTCCTGTCTTACGGAGGTACGTGAATTGAACCACGATTTCTTTCAAATAGAAAATCTTGTATCCCTATGGATGGATATGGAGAACGGGCCATAAACTACCACGCGGGCGGATTGCTGGTTAATAACGACTGCTAATGCAGCCGGGGTCAACGGTCAACGGCGTACGTGCATTTCGGCGTAATAGTTAAAAGAAGTTAATTTTTCAGATTTAATTTTTAAAAAGGTCTAGTCATATCGTTTTTTAGATTTACTGTTTTATTAACATACACAGAGAGGACTGTCCAAAGTACTTTTACTATTTATTAGTTTCATTGATTTATTAGTTTATAAGATATGAACCAAAATTGTACTATGTACTGTAGTTTATAAATAAATGTACCCTACCTACTACGAGGCAAGAGGCGCTGTATGCTGAAACACAGGTTACTACATAGTTCGGCAACAGATGCTACATTTTTAAATATATAAGCAGATCATTGATTTATAGACTTAAGTACTTAAATTGTTAATGTTTTTGGTCAATAAATGATTATTATTATTATTATTACTGTTTTATTAAGCCATTTAGTAACTAATAGACTTAAGAACGTTTCTATGTCAACTTATTTATTTCTTCATCATCATCATCATCATCAGCTCATTTTATGTCTCCATTGCTGAGGCACTAGTATATGAATGGGTAAGGAGAATGGGTTATAAACCACCACGCGGACCCAGTGCGGATTGGTGGTTGTTAGCGACTGCTAATGTAGCCGGGACCAACGGCTTTACGTGCCTTCCGAAGCACGGAGGAGCTCGAGATGATATATTTTTGGTTACCCATCCGATGACTGACCTTTGCGAAAGTTGCTTAACCTCAGCACTCGCAGACCGGGCGCGTTAACCACTGCGCCATCGAGCTACTCACTTATTTATTTAATTATTTATTTAATGATTTCCAATTACCAGAAACCGGTATTCAAACTTTCATAGCTCTAGGCTTTACTGATGCCATAAAGTTTTAAGCATTATCTCGGGGTAGTTGAAATAAAAAATTATGTAGGTAAGCATGGAATTAGTGTTTTAGTCATGATGAAATGGTTATTATAACAAATAAACTTTTTAATGACGCTGATATATTTAATTATCACTAAACTTTATATCATGAACTCGGTTATATAGTTACGTTAATGGAAAATATAGTTGTAAGACGCATTAATGGCTTAATGGTCACGTGTTTATTTCACTAATTTAATTTAAATTTTGTATTTGTAATTTTATTGTAATTTTATTTTGTAATTTTATTTTGTAATTTTATTTGTAATTTTATAATATTTTATAACTACGCTGAGGTATGGACTATTATGTCTGAAATAAATGTTTAAATTGAATTGAATTGATTAAAGGTAGATATTTTTGCAATATACTTCTATCTTCCCTATAAGCTATTTGATGACATCACAGATTGAAATGAAACAACTTTTACGGATCTACTCGCGTTTATTTTACACATTACTTTTTAATGTCTATCCTGACGTTTCGAACCCTTTGCAAGATCAATGGTCACAGGGAGACTGAGGTGTTGGTCGTCTCATAATTAGTTAGTAGCTTGTATACCCTCATTTAAATTTAATCAGGTGCGTTCCGTTTTACGCAGAAACAGTTTACAGTATCTTTTGGTCTGGCAGTATGGTGTTGGGGCTGGGATTTAATATTTTGTATGATGGGATCCCAGGCTGGTGGTAGATTCCAACCATCTTCTCTATTGAAATTAGGATGTTTTTTTTTTATTTCAATAGCCTCGCGTATCATCCTAGGGATGAATCGTTGTGCTCTAGCGAGTATTTGTGGTTTATCAAATCTTATGTAATGGTTGGGTCTAGGGCATGTACGTTCGCATCACAGATTGTTTAATCGTACCAATCACCAATATGACCAGTATCTCACTAGTCATGTTCGCCATCGTCATCATAACTATCATGGTTTTGTAACATGCGGGTAAACACTTGACCTTCATCTTACCTGATGATAAGGCTGAAGGTGGAAGCGCACTTCACATGGAACCCCTTACTACTGAGGCACTGGTTATATTATCTCTAGCTGCCGGAACACAACAATGCTAGAAACATTGATATTATGGCGTCATCTATGCTAGTCTATACTAATATTATAAAGAGGAATCCTTTGTATTTTTGTATGTATGTTTGCAACGAATAAACTCAAAACTACTGGACCGATTTAAAAAGTTCTTTCACCATTAGAATGCTACGTTAGCGCTGAGTAACAGGCTATATTAAAAAAAGAAGTACGAGGTATTTAGATAAAATTGTGGTAGCTAGCCAGGTGGACACACAAGCCTTATCACACAAATGTCCCTGCTGAGAATCGAACCTGAGAAGGGTGGTCTTAACCACTAGACCATATAGGCGGTTTAAATCATTACTCAACCCATAGATATCGTATTATTAAATAATCAGCAACACTTTGTCGTCAGTGGAATACTTTAACGGGCACTTATCTAAAGAAAAAAGAGGCAAGTCGACAGAGCGGAATGGATAAATAAAATAACTCTTCAATTATTAAGAGCTCTCCTTTTTCTGTGTCGCACTGTGCAGTATTGGAATGGAATTCGAATAGGGACATAGGTTAGCGAAGATAGCGAATGAACTGCTTATATTATTAGTTCCAATAGGGTTTTTTTTCGGGGATTAAGTGATCCAATTACAAAATTGTAAGTCATAAAAAATTGGCTCTTGAATGTAGCGTAATTCGTTTTAATGAGTTTTTATTTGATAGTATGTAATGTGTATGCAGTAGTTACTATTGAGTTTGTAGAAAATCCTAATTTTTTACTATCGATTTTAAAATTCAAAATGTTTTATTACAAATTTAGTATGAGACCGGTGGTCCTAGTGGACCTAGTGGTCCCGGTGGTGGTAGTAGTAAACCACTAGACCACAGAGGCGGTTGATATTCGACGGCGGTTATTCTAAACGGTCAGTCTTGTTCTGAGACTACCTGGCTACTATACCCTGGTTTATTTTGGGTTTTAGCGTATCTTATCTTATCTTAGTGGGGCCTGCTGAGGTTTCCCTCTCCCAGTAACACTTGGACCCATTGGGATCTTTTGTGCAACCCCATCCTTTCACTCTTCCTCTTCTGTAAAGATAGATGCCATAAGTTTGGCAACGTCCTTAAGAGCTAAGAGCCTGAAGTGCTCCGGTTTCCGATAGGTCGACCCCAGGAGTCCCATTCTTCTCCTAGCCAGAGAGTCGCAGTCACACAGTAGGTGCTGCATTGACTCCGTTTCCTCTCCACATGTCCTACACAAACTATGTCCTACTATAGTTTGTGTAGGGTTTTAGTGTAAGTACTTCCCAAACCTTCGACGTTATCATCAATCCCGTTAGATGCGAAGGCTGAGCGTTTACAAAAAAACAATTAGCTTCATTGCAAAGTTTCACTTAGCTTTAATGGCAGAACAAAAAGCATTGTAAACACTGAGCTATTAAAAGTACTATCGGGGCCAGCTCGAGTCAACAAAGAATGAAACAATTTTTGCTTCCCTTCTACTTTAATGTCGGCCACTCGTCTGTCTTTTACTTTTGCAAGTATTGTTTTGTTCTGCTGTTATAAAAGTAGCTGCTGTATAAAAGTTAGTAGCGCCATTAAATAATCATACTGTAATTAGGTAGTAACCGGGTCGTTTATGGATGTATATTATTAAATAACGTATACATATATATATCTCAGCTGGGCCAAGGATTCCATCATTGAAATGGCGTAATCATCACGCTTGCCAAATGTGGGTTGGTGATTACAAACCCGGGCGAAAAGACCAATCAAGAGTCTTGTGTTTATTAAGTATTTATTTTATTATATATTGCGGTGGCGTTTCATTCGATATTAAATAGTACATATGCCCTAAATTCTTGGTGAGCTTAACATTAAAAAAATAAAAAGGTGGATGAAATTCGACGAGTAAGACCATGTAATCAAAAGGAGTACAAAACATCTGAACTTATTAATTGGTTTGACATTATGAGATTTTTAGATATTATTTTAATTTTGAATTTGAACTTAAGCCAGTATGAAGAATTACAGAATCAAGATCTTTTTCGAAAATGTGTTAAAAAAATCTACAAGCGGTTTTCGAACCCATGACATGCCGGGTCAGGTGCACTACCAACTATACTATCTATACTATACTGGCTCTGTCCAATCCGCTGTAATTTATCAATACTATCTACCTTTACTTTGTAAGCCAAAGGAGCCTTATTCAATGTCAATGACATCAGCATCCGATCATAATACTTTACAAATTAAAAAATCAATTAATAACAAGGTAAGCTATCAATAACACTTTAAGCTTTCGGGCTAATGTTATGTCTTTAAGCATCGAATCACCCCTAGTAACTTATTTGAAGGTACGATCGAATTACGAAAAGACTAAACACTTTATGGTATTCTCATATGAAGTGTGGGCCGTCCGTAAGTGACAAGTGTCATCCATATTTATTTGATGCCGCGCGTCCATACTTACCATACTAGCTTTGTATGGGAAATTTAACGTGTTGATTTGAAAGATAATAATTTAAAAAACCGCTCTATAAATCGAAAATGTGAGACGGACGATTTGTAATTTAGACCATTGGTGATTGTTCAAAAAATTAGGGGTACAATAATTGAGATAAACTATAAGCCTCTTACAAATAAACAAAGAATAAGGTCCGAATAGTTATTCCAAGTTTTGTTCCCGTCACGTAAACGTCATTTCAAATGAGAGTAAAAGAGACAAAACACGGAATAACTATTCGGACCCTATTCTTTGTTTATTTGTAAAGCCCTGAGATATCAACTAAACGCTGCCAATCGTTTTCATTATTTTTGCCCAACTTTATATGATATTGTAGTAAAAACTATAGTGTGTTATGAATTTATGGATCGGATTAATTGTAAACACGTTCCCTTTGATACTGAATGTATATTTGGATTATTTAATACGATAAAATTTTCAATTATATCAACATAACCGTGACTGCATTTTTGGCATTTTTGGTTCGCGCACCCTTAAGCTTGTAAGCTGTCAAATCTTATGTGTACAGGAAAAAAGACTGGCTGCCTGATCGATCAAAGTACTGAACGAACTACAGCGTCGCGTAGGTACATGAAATTATTAACGGAAACGTTTTTAATTACGTCCGTAACTTTCAAAGTAAAAAAATGTTGAGATTCAAAAGCACTTATTTCAAAGTTTATTTGAAAAAAAAAACTTTGAGCTTTGTCTTTTTAAATAAAATAAATTTAAATATTCAGTTGAAAATAAATGTTTCCAGGTTTTTTATTAATATTATTAATCTTTAGAAGAGGCAAAATGGTGATAGAAAGATAAGCATTTTTTCTAATAGTTAGTTAATCGTAAAAGTAGTCGTTTCTTATTTATTGTATATAATGTAAATGCTTTTTTAATCAAATCAAATAAATAATAATTAACGGGTTTGTTAATTACATAGGTAGTACTTAAGTAGCCCATAATTATAATATACCTTACACTAATTATACTGTTTTAATTGGCGGTTACGTGTGACGCAGCGTAGTGTCAGATGGTAATAGATATAACATTAAATCCTACTTAAATCATAAACTATTTTTAACTACAAAGCAACCTGATCAAACACGTTTTATTTTTCAATCTTTCCTTGGCAATCCCGTGGCCAGTATCAATCGTTAACGACGCTAGTGCTCAGGAGCACTCGCGCTAATTACAATGAGTCGAACAAATCGCACAATTTTCTAGCTAGTCGGTAACAGGACCAGTTATTAGCCAGCAAATGAGGTCTTTGCCTATGACCATGCCAATCTCCGGGTAGGTTGAAAACATCTGAGTGGGGTGATTAAAAACTGTACGACGTCATTTGAAAGTATTTAAAGGTTTCATAATATCTTACATAGTAGCCTAAGTGTCTGTCTGTCACGGAAAATGTTACATACCACTCGATGAGTAGATTGGCTAGGTTGATTATCCTTGCGAGTGGGGTGATTAAAAACTATAGTTTGACGAAATTTTACAATGTTTAGGGTTTCTTAAAATCTTACATGGTGACTTAAGTGCCTTGCCTGTCTGGCCGTCACGTACATACCACTCAGAGAGTAGATCAGCAAGATGCTTGCCCTATGGCCATGAAAAATTACCGGCTGGGTTGAACACCCATGCGAGTCTGGGGTGATTAAAAACTGTACAACGTCATTTGGGAGTATTTGAAGGTTTCATAAAATCTTACAAAGTGACCTAAGTGTCTATCTATCACGGATAATTTTACATACCACTCGATGAGTAGCTTGGCAAGGTGCTTGCCCAATGACCATGCCAATCTCTCGGTAGGTTGAATACCCCTGTGAGTGGAGTGATTAAAACCTGTACGACGTCATTTGAAAGTATTTGAAGGTTTCATAAAATCTTACATAGTGACTTAAGTGCCAGTCTGTCACGGGAAATTTTACACACCACTCAATGAGTAGATTGCCAGGGTGCTTGTCCAATGACCATGCCAACTTGGCTAGGTTGGACACCCCTGCAACTGGGGTGATTAAAAACTGTACAACGTCAATTGAGAGTTTTTATAGGTTTTTTAAATCTTACATGGTGTCTAAGTGTCTGTCTGTTTGTCCGTCACGGTAAATTTTACATACCGATTGTAGATCGGCAAGGTGCTTGCCCAATGACCATGTCAGCCTCCGGTTAGGCAAGACGCCCCTGCGCCTGGTGTGATTAAAAACTGTAGTTCGACAGACTTTGAGTATTATTTTCTCGCGTGTTTTGTTCACTGGTAATTTCTCGGATATTACCTAGTGAATTTAGATTAGAATTATCTATACAGATGTAGTTATATGTAGTACAGGTACAATAAAACGAAATGTAAGAATTCAATAAAAATGTGATGAAAAGATACAATTACACAATATGTAAATCTGGTAACAACACACAAATACTTTAAAATGATCGTAACTCATACATGGGACAATGCAATAAATTCTGCCTATAACATTCAGTGTTTCCAATACCGGCTAAAACGGAACACGTATCATTTTACTGATAATAAAACACAAGGGTAATTTGTAAAATAAGACATAAATATGAATATTTTGACTAGCTGAATGAATGCTCCGAATTTATTCCATATCCCCTCGATGGTATCTGTCTCAACATAAAATCAAGAACGATAACATTGGACCATTTTATTGAGCGATAGATGTTTTCATAACAATACTTTATGTATTTTGCATACATAATATATTCCTTCAGTGACCACGAACAAAAGGTTTGAAACGTAAGGCTATAAACATAATAAATGCAAATAAAACCCGAGTAGATTCGTGTAAAGTGTTATATACAAGGATACATCTACCTAAATGACGCATAATTTATTAAATCCTTTTTTCGGGATTATAATTACAGTAAAAAAACGAATCCTAATACCATAGATTATCACCAATCAATTCATGAGTCTGCAAAAAAGTGGGCCTTGGAATTAATTCGAGAACGCTCTTGCGTGAGTCCAGTTTGAGGTGACCCCTGTGTCCCCTTCCATTTGATCAACTCTCGGTCCTAGAGGGAATGATGTATGTGAGGGAATGTGTCTTTCTTGACTGGCTTTGTAGTACAAATGTGGCTTGACGCGCCAATGGAGTGCGAAGTGTAATGAGTGAACCTAACTCGATGTTTCTAACGCACATTATCGCTTGGCTCGTGATTAATAATGACCTGTTTCAATACTTTGAAGGCTCCAGCGCCCAGAATAACAGAGAATACATTTTTTCCAGATGGCCATCGGATGTTCGTTATCATTCGCTTCTTGATCTTCTATTCTGTTTGTGCGAAGCTTAGTCACGGTTCGGTGCTTTGCTATAGTGGCTTTGCTTAAGAGAACAAGAAGCAGTACATGTGGATCGGTTTGTCGGTCGAAGCGAGTGGATCATCTTCAGGAAAGATGAGAGAGGCATTTGTCTACTTAGCCACTACAGGCTGATATAAAAACTTTAAATACACTGTGAAATTGTGCTTTTATTAACTTCAAACAGATGACAGGAATAGAATGATGTAATAAACTAGATTCATGATCCCTGTGCAAGCGTACAAACAAATATATGTAAGTTTCATTCATTTAATTCAACAACAGTGTTCCTATCATAGCTTATAAAATTGATTATAATTACAAATTATGGTAATGTGCTATTTTAATGATTGACTTCAGCTAGTCGTGAATATCACACCAATCCAAAGGTCATAATAATTATGACCTTTATTAACATATTCAACAAAATTCACTGAAATATTAACAAGCAATTAAAATGGAAGTGTTTCTCTCAACCGGCAATCACAGTCGGCAAATGACGTTTTTAATTAATTCCCGGTTTATTATCGAAAGCGAGAAAAACGGATTCGGAATCCGAATGCTGCATAGTGACAAGCTGTGCGAGCAATTAACGGGTAAGTATACTGATGGGCTGTAGCCAACGCAACGTGGATATGCGGAAAATAATGACGAAAACAATATGTGCTTTAACTATAACGCAATTAGGTTTAGAATCTAAGGTACACCACACTATGTTACTTTACTCACTATCGTGGCCATTTATATTAGCGTAATTATTAACGAGTGTTCAATATGGAACAAATTCACTGAGGTAACTATGTCTCCTACGGCTCGGTGACCGAGTGGCATAGCGCTCGTTCCGACACCCGAAGGTACTGGGTTCAATTCCCAGGCCAAGTAAAAAGTGTTTTGGATTTTGTTTAGGATTTGTCTTGATGTAAATTTGTTAACCTAGATTTTTTATTTTTTGTTTTTTTTACATGTTGTGGTTGTCTTCTATAAGTATGTTCTGTGTTTATTTGTAATGGAAAGTGTCCTGCTATGATAGGGCATTTTCCAATATTTTTGACGCTGTAAGGGAGAAAAGAGCTGGACACTGAGTTTCTTGCCAGTTCTTCTCAGTACAAGATCAGCCCAGAGCAGACTTACGAACCGATGGCATAGTGACATTGAGAGCTACTTGTAGCCTAAACTGAATAAAATGATTTTGAATTTGAATTTAAATTTGAATTTGAATTTCAATACATGCCCGGTTTTGTGATCACTAACTCGCTTTTGGCAAGCGTGGTGATTAAGCCAGTAACCCATCAATTGTAGCGATAACTTGATTTCAATGATGGAGGCCTTTGCCCAGTAGTGGGACAGAATATAGGCTATTTTACTTGTACTTTACTTATCTATGTTTGTAGAAATAAAAGTTAAATGCGTTTCCAATACAAGGAGTTTACTTACATTGCAAAGTAAAGTAGTACCACAGTCTATCTAAACGCGTGCTAGTACAAAGAAGAGTGTTAGTACGTCACTGACACTTAAATAATATTTATGGAAGTGTTCACGCATTTTGCTTATTAAATTATGAAGATTGAAAAATGTCGACATAAAAAACAAGACACATAAAATTGTGTTATTATTAAGCAGACGTCAATCATAGCTGCTTGCTTTATAAACGTTATAAAAATGTTTCTTTTACTTCCTTTTAGGGCGTGTACCAAGTTATAATAATGAGCGCGTTTTTTACTGTAAATAATAATTATGACTAGACTTTTTCAGTTTCATGGTTAAGTTACCCAAAAAAAAATTAAGGGTGAGCTCACCACCTTCATCATCTAGAAAGAAAGATAACAAAGATACAACATGACTTCAAAGTGTAAATATGTAAATGAATATTAAATATGTAGTAATTATTTTTAATTCGTATTCCACAAACACACTATAACTAAAACAACTGTCTTTTCTTCCGCTCAAAATCAATTGCCAATTGTCTACACTTCTTTAAATAAAAAAATTGCATAGACATGTAACTAACTTCCAAAGTCTGTACGATGACGCAGCGACGTGGACGTAGCTGCTAAATCGTTACGAATGCGACATGGTTAGCTAAAAAGCTGCTACGAAAGACGTAGCGACATTGCATTAAAATCGCTACGAAAATCAAATGATGTTGCGGCGACTTAGCTGCAATGTCGCTACGATGCGGTTGCGTAGCTGCAAAGTCGCTACGTATATTCGTAGCAACAAAGATGCTACGACAGACGTAGCGACATTGCATTAAAATCGCTACGAAATGATGTTGCGGCAACATATCTGCCCAGTCGCTACGATGAAAACGCAACGACATGGATGCACAGTCACTACGACAACACGGCGGCTAAGGGTTACTTTAAGTTCAAGAGAAACCTTACTAATGAACAATTACAGTTCAAGTACCTAAAAAGCTGAAAATTTTCCAGCTGTGATGACAGAAAAAATGAGATCTTCGGAATGTTACCGGAATGTAATATTTTAATTATAGACAGGGCCTATTTTAATAAAATTATTAATATTTGCAAATATTTTAAAACAATATTCATAAACTTCCCTTATCACAAAAACGAGTCAATTATTTTTCGTTAATTTAAAATTTGTTTACAGTTTTGTCACTTGTAACCCCTTCATTATAGTTGTAAATATATTCTATTTTATTCTTGTTACAGGGCACTGACCTTTTAAGTTGTGCTTCGTTAATGATCTCGTCAGCCGACCGTCGCGTCACAGTTTATTATTAGTGGCGACTTAACACGACACTTATTGCCAAAATGAATCATTCACAATCCCCAAATTGTTGTGGGGTGTAGCCGTTACTGATAACAATGATTTAATTTGGTGACGGACGCGGTACATAAAATAGTTTATTTTTATGTACATTTTTTAAATTAGGGTAGCGCTTTGCATCTTACCCGATGGTAAGCGACGAAGCAAAAGCGCTTTTCACCCGAATGACTTTTTAGTGTGCACTGGTTTTATCACCGCGCTCGCTAATGCATCAAAAAATAAGGCTGAATATGAAAACGCACTTCACTTGGAATCCTAAGCTATTGAGGAACTGGACTGAATTGAAACTAGGCCCTTAAAATTTGGGGCCTAGATTTCTTGCATACAGGCCACCGAGGGTTCATACCTACTGGTATAAAAATCCATCAAAATCAGTGCATAGATGTAGGAGATATGCGTAAACATCTGAATATATATATAAAAAGATGAATAGGTTTTCAACCTACTCCTTTTTTTGAGGTCAGTTAAAATATTTTCTTCAAAGTTGGATTCTAATATACTAAATACATACTAAATTCTTATCTAACTCTAGCGAGAGAGATAGACGCAACCAATTCTATGGATTTGTTGCCTCAACAATAAAATCTAAGTCATAAAATCCAGTATCCGCTCCAAGCCGTTCGCGAAATAGCTTGTTTTGCATATATCGCATTCCCACCCTTCTTATTATGCCGTAACGTTTCATTTTACGTTCCTCTGAGCAGGGTAATAAATAATATTTCAAATGTAAAACATTTTTCTAATTTAGGAAGTTTGTTATCGTCCCAGATTTATGACACAATTTAATACAGAGTAGTAGTAAACTGTTGACAAATACCAAATTGAGCTAACCCGAAATAAATATATATGTGCATACTACAAAATAATGTTAAATGTATGGTATAAGAAATACTTTAGGTGGGAATTGAACCCACGACCCACTAGTATAATTGTTTGTCCTGTAATATGCTGTTTGACAGCGTTGTTTCTAATAGTTGACTTGAATATGTATATGCAGAAAAGTCACGCGGATTTAAAAAGTCGTGAGTTCGTTTGATATAATATTATATAGTTTCCCGCTAATCCGGAATCAATCCCGACCTAGTCTAGTCAAACTCTGACACTAAAACCTTTTCAAAACCTTTTCCGAACCTCTTAAAAAAATTCCAATTAGAAAATATATCTCAGTTTGAATCTATTGACTGAAGGCAGTCAATAGATTCAAACTGTCACTTAAAATTGATTAGGCATCAACATAAACTTAAAGTGAAAAGGGGCATATTGTGTTTAAAAATATTTAATACTTCTGAATTAAATTAATCTAAAATAAATTGTTATAACTAAGCCGACTGACACGAGGTATCTTGGGAAAGACAACACAAGTGTAAGGAATTGGGAGACGCTTTTATCCATCAGTGGGACAGCCTTGGCTGACACTCTTTTCTTTTGCAAAAAAATAATAATGGTGGTTTTGAGTAAAAAGATAAAATTATATTTAATTCCCTTTTGAAATAATGAATCTGCCGTACGTAGTCAGGCAGGCGGTTCTAATGGTCGGGGGACTCGGAAAGTTAGCCGTTTCTCAATAAAACGTTTGTGATTATATCGATAATCAAAGACCCCTCAGAAACTCCCCAAAGATTTGCTAATGAAGGCTCTAACAAGGAAAGTTTTTTCCACGAGGGATATCGCGATTCGCGAGTTGGTCTTACGAAATTTGCCACTAACCTTTTGGCTTATGCCAATTATTGGGTTACAAGACAAAGTCAATATACAGGATGAGCAATCCAAGCTGGGAAGGCTCAAACTATTGTAGAAATTTATTGTTCAGAAACATGGCGTCAGTTTATTCAAACTGCATTCATAAAATTTGCAAAAACTCTCTTAGTCAAACAAAAATCGTACATCGTTTATGTTATGAGAGCTGATTAATTGTTTTATGCAAATTAACTGAACTTAGGAGTTCACGATCTTTCCTTATCTCTTACAATTTTGACCTTCCCCATTGACTCGCATTGCTATAACAAGCCAGAGACCCATACGATTCATTTGTACTAACATTGGGCCTCTAGGTCAGAGACCGGTGTGTCTTTTAACCCTATACTATAGAGGCGCTTTGAGAGCTGTGACATACTAATGACAGACTGACATGACATGACATGGTACATACTTTCTTAACGTATCTAAATTTAATAGTAACGTATCTAAGTTTAATGGATGAAAAGTATTTTATATCAAATTTAATATATAAAAATTATATCTCTAGTGGGTTGTCTAAAAAATTCCTTGCCAGACTATGATTAATAAAAAATTTAAAAATGACTTTTTATAAAATATTGCACTCATGAGTTTAACGAATAAATTTAATACCAACCGAAAGTATGAAGCCTATAGAATTTACAAACGTAGGGTTATCTATATTTTTCCTGACATAACTACTGGGTTGGCTGGTATAAACAGGTAAATCGAAATAGTTAATTTCATCTATTTGTTTAATAAATAAATCTTAAAGGATATTTAGCTCGGACCTCTTTGTCACAAGTTTCCACACGCATCAAATTTTCACCTTTCAAAACTCGACAACCGTCATTCAGGTCAGATTTTTTACAGACAACCCTATATCATCGTATTCGCAATTAAATAGCGCCCATTTTGATATATGAATTATTTATTAAACAAATAGGTGAAAATAACTATTTCGATTTACCTGTTTATACCTGCCAACCCAGTAGTAATGCCAGGAAAAAAATAGACACCCTTGTGTCTTTGTATATTCTATAGGCTTCATACTTTCGATTCGTTAAACTCATGAGTGCAATATTTAATAAAAAATCATTTTTAAATTTTTAATTAATCTTAGTCTGGACAGGAATTTTTTTGACAACCAACTCGAGATATATTTTCTAATATATTAAATTTGATATAAAATATTTTTCATTCATTAAATAAATGGGTGAAGGTCGTTTCTAGTTCAGATCCTTAACTATAAAATGTAATTATTATTTTGTAACGTTAATTAGATACAAAGTAAATGAATTCATGTGAATTTAATTTAAAGTGACCCTTTTACGCAGATGACATAGAAACGCTCCGATTTAAATAGAATCGAGAGTCGTATCCATGTAAGTAGTCATATGCTAATACAAACTTACCGTCACTTTCCAATAAAGTCGGTGCAAATAAGTCCCTTGCAAATAAACACGAAACCCTTAGCTAAAATAAATAAGACCCAAGTTAAACCTCCCAGGGACTTAATTAAATAGTGCACGATGTATTTATGTAGTACTTACCCATTCATGACGTAGACAGCTACAATGGGACAAGAACAAAGGCCCCGCAAGTATTTTTGGGAGCGTTCTTTATTAATAGTTACACAAATATAATATGTGATGAAATATAGTTTCATACAAAATAGCGTCACTCTCTGGATCTGTATCGCTTTTCAGTCCTATCAACCGACGTTGGCCTAGTGACATAAATAAGAGCTCAATTGTAGCCTAGTAAATTAAATTTTGAACTCATCTGAAGTTTTAGATTTATCGAAAATCATTAGTGAGTGATACTCGATCCCAAGGTTCTGATTCAGATTTTTAATTTGTATTATGAGAGTACAAAAATAGATGAACGATTTTTTTTCTTTTTTTTATAAAAGAAGGAGGCACACGAGCAGGCGGGTTACCTGATGGAGATTAATCTCCGCCGCCCATAGACACCCGCAAAACCAAAGGAATCGCAGACGCGTTGCCGGCCTTTAGGGAAGAAATAGGCTCGTTTCTTGAAGATCCCAAGGTCGTAACGGTCCGAAAATACCGCCGCCGAGAGCTGGTTTCATAACACTGTAGTTCGAGGCAAAAAAATTCGTGAAAAACGCACAGTAGTAGACCGCCATCTATTAAGGTGATGTGGATGGAATGACAGTCGATTGCGTGTAGTGCGGGTGAAGGAAAGCAGCGGCAGGGATCAAGAACCGAACAACTTCTTAGAACACTCCCCATGATATATGCGGTACAATATACAGAGAGACGTAACATCTCTCCGAAGAGCCAGTGGATCGAGCCGACCTGAAATAACCATGTCGTCGAGAATTCGAGCAGCTCTGCGTTGAATGCGGTCAAATGGAAGGAGTTGGTACTGGGGTGCTCCAGCCCAAAGATTCCATATGCAGCCTGACCTGTGGTTTGTACAGTTGTAAGCGGTGGGCCGGCATGAAATACTGACTCGCTCTATTAAGCACACTCAGCTTTTTCGAAGCTAATTTAGCTTTACCTCCCGAAACTGAACGTCACTCGAAATATCGACGCCAAGGATCTCAATAGTCGGGTTGGTATTAAGGGGAGCTCCCTCAAAGTTCAGAGGTACGACAAAAGGATGTTTTTTGACGGTCAATGTGTTTTGGAGGGGTTAAAGTGTCCTAGGTTACGTCGGCCCCAATTCGAGATATGTCTTAACATGTTCTCGGTGTCCGTCACAAGGTTAATCCGGCTTTCGATGACGCTTTCCCGATAAATATTAGCTCGTTCGGTATAGAGCGTGTCCCAAGTACTGTCGTACGCATAGCAATGAATGCTGTTGTTATGGAACATGTCATTAATATGCAAAAGAAACAGAGTAGGGGATAACTCACACCCCTGCGAGACTCCAGCATTCACGGAATTCATGTCAGAGCACGACCGAGCAGACCAGAAAGAAAGCTGGCGACCCACGAACACAATTCTCAGGAAGCCCGTATGATGGAAGTTTAGCGAGAAGAGCCCTGTGCCATACCCTGTCGAAAGCTTTCGCTATGTCCAAGCTAACTGCCAGTGCCTCCCCTTTCCTCTCCACTGAAAGATCACCAGCCGAACGACTGCCGCAAAAACCATACTGGCGATCGCTTAGTAGCTGATTTTCTTCTAGGTATATAACTCAAGAGCTGGCAGTTTAATGGACTCCATTATTTTGGTACATTATAGATTGCTAATTTGAATGCCGTGGATATCATAATAATGAATGTATGCTGATTTTGTTAACATTTTAAAGTTTATTTATTTTAAAGTTTAATCTTGGCTATAAATAAGACGTCACCACAAAGTATATGTGTCTAACAACATTGTTGTATACGATGTTTTATTTTTGTCCTTTAAATAAAGACATAAACATAGACAGCCAAACCGTAACAGTAGGTATTAAAATATTATTATGATAAAATTTTCTAAAAGATAGAGTTGCGCATAGTCAATTTCCTTGTTCATCTCGATCAACATTGTAAAGTTGAAGTTCAAAGAAAACTGAGATTGCAATATTTACCAAGAAATCCGCAAAGAAAATGTTGATCCGTAATGAAGTTTACCTGTCAATCGCATGTGACGCAGGTCGGCGACGAAATAGCGTTTTGGGTCGCCTAGGATAGCATAGGATAGGCCCTTGACAACGTGAGTTTACACTTCGCCAAAAGCCCTTCCAGCAGACGTTTGTGTCAAAAAACAAAAGCCAAACGTTTTTGTGAACGAATAACGCCTCTGTTGACAAAAGAAACAAAACATGGAGTTTTGTTTCTTTTGTCAACAGAGGTCCGTTTTTACAGGAATCAATTTGTTTTTGGACGCCCATGGCTATGTCGCTGTATAACCGCCTAACCGGATTTATGAGTGGCGAGCAACATACATCGAGAAGCTCGATGGCGCAGAGGTTAACGCGCCCGGTCTTCGAGTGCTGATGCTAAGCTATTTTCGCAAAGGCTGGGCATCGGATGGGTGATTAAAAACTTATCATCTCGAGCTCCTCCGTGCTTCGGAAGGCATGAAAAGCTGTTGGTCCTATCTGCATTACCAATCCACACTGGGCTCGCGTGGTGGTTTATGGCCCGTTCTTCCTTCCCTATCCATCCATAGGGAAGGCTCTTGCCCCAGCAGTGGGGACATAAAAATGAGCTGATGATGAGCAACATAGGCAGCTAACATAGTTCACCATAGGTTTCCCTATGAATATGAAGAGATTGTGTCATATAGTATCGTAGTGTATTATTGATCAATGCGAATAGGCTTGTCTTTCCTTAACTTGGCGTTAATATTTCAGTTTTAAAGAACTAGAATTATTGCGCACGACTCTATGCTACGGGTCTTAGGACCCAACCGTTCTGTCCAGTTCAGTAAACATGTCGGAACCCTATGCCTGCGGTGTCGCAAGAGGCTACTAGGGGATTATAAAGTGTATATGTCACGCTGTGTACTACAGTAGAGCTTCGGAGAAACGTTTGATAGTGATTGCATCCAATCTGCAGTGAAATGTGGACTTGACAGTTTGTGCATACCTGCTTTGTCATTCTCTGAATCTTAAATCCCGTTATCCCGTAAAAATTTTGAAAAATTATCATTTCTTGGGTTTTGTCTGTGTAAAGTCAGTCAGGGACTGATCAGAACTTAATATTAGATGTATTAGATGTTTCGAATCTTTTACTGTGTCCCCGTGCTTTTTTTTATAAAAGAAGGAGGCAAACGAGCAGGCGGGTCACCTGATGGAAAGTAATCACCGCCGCCCATGGACACCCGCAAAACCAGAGGAATCGCAGATGCGTTGACGGCCTTTAAGGAAGGAATAGGCTCGTTTCTTGAAGATTCCGAGGTCGTAACTGTCCGGAAATACCGCCGCCGAGAGCTGGTTCCACAACGCTGTAGTTCGAGGCAAGAAGTTTCGTGAAATACGCACAGTAGTAGACCACCATCCATCAAGGTGATGTGGATGGAATGACAGTCGATTGCGTGTAGTACTGTGAAGGAAAGCAGCGGTAGGAATCAAGCCGAACAATTCCTCAGAACACTCCCCATGATATATGCGGTACAATATACAGAGAGACGCAACGTCTCTCCGAAGAGATAGTGGATCGAGCCGACCTGAAATAACCATGTCGTCGACAATGCGAGCAGCTCTGCGTTGAATACAGTCAAATAGAAGGAGTTGGTACTAGGGTGCACCAGCCCAAAGATGGGAGCAGTATTCCATATGCGGCCTGACCTGTGCTTTGTACAGTTGTAAGCGGTGGGCCGGCGTGAAATACTGACCCGCTCTATTAAGCACACCCAGTTTTTTTGAAGCTAATTTAGCTTTACCTTCCAGATGACCCCGAAACTGAACGTCACTCGAAATATCGACGCCAAGGATTCCAATAGTTGGGTTGGTATCAAGGGAGGCTCCCTCAAAATTCAGAGGTACGACGAAGGGATGTTTTTTCGCGGTAAATGCGCAAACTTGTGTTTTGGTGGGGTTAAAGTGGACTAGGTTGCGTCGTCCCCAATTCGAGACATGACTTAACATGTTCTCGGTGTCAGTCACAAGTTTATTCCGGCTCTCGATGACGCTTTCCAGAGAAATATTAGCTCGTCCGGTGTAGAGTGTGTCTCCAGTACTGTCGTCCGCATAGACCTTTGCAGGAACCGAACGTTTGGCATAGAACTGGCGCAATGCGGTGTGGTTGGTGGCGAGTTTTCCCCATCGTCCAAGGTCGAATTTGACGCGAAAAGAGTGCCCAAGATATCGGCTTTCTCCTTTGCAGTATGAGCCAGGCAATCATCGGTCTTGTGCAATGGTGGTAGGGACGGCTGACAAAAATTCCCTAAGATAGCTTTGGCGAGAGACCAGAATGCTTCTAAATAGAGAGACATGTAAAAAGTGTTATTTCAATTTGTACGTGTATTTGTCACGGACAACTAGAAACACCGCTGATAATTAAAATTTAAGCTTCAGATTTATCCGGATAAAAAAACTGTAACTAACACGCACAAAGATTCTGATCTCGCAAAATCTCGAGCAGCCATTATTTGCAGGAGGAAAATATTTCTGGAAAATTAAGACGGTCCGTCAATCGTGAGTGATACGGGTCGATGCGGCCCCAGGGTCGGGGAATCAAGTCCTTGGACGTTTAAGTTCACACTTCAAACGGTCTTCATTTTTATTTGACAGCGTACCCCGGTGATGTCTCACTTATTTGGCCCATCCAATTGTCGGCAAGCGTTCTCTCTATATATGCTTATGTTGATGCGTAAAAATTAGGGTGCTCTAAAGGTTTGAACCGCCCCTGAAATCTAGTGGTTACGTCATCGGTTTAAGTGGTTCTGGTCTAAGTAATTCCTAGCGGGGGATACAAATTGTAGACGAAAAGTTAGTGGTGGGGTACTTTCTTATTCTATCTGGCTAGCAACCACGTCCCTACCTTATCTAAATATGTCGCCATAGCAACAACAAATCTATATCTAGTGATATGTGAAAAATTAAGAGCGCTCAAAACGTTCACATCACCTCTGTTGTTTAGTGGTAACAACATCTGTCTTAGAGGTACTGGGTTCGTTTTCAAACGGAGCGTACAAATTGTACGGGTTGTTCTTAATTCTGCCTACCACCTTTTAAGGATCTCTCCATAAATCAGATGACTTAATTTTTATTGCCTTGGTCCAGCAATACCTAATAAAGCTTTTGGCATTTAGTTTTACTATTCACAATAATTTCTCTTATCTATTATTATATGTCTTTTTCTTCTTCTTAGTTGTTTACATCATATTTTTTTGCTATAGATATCACAATATTATACATCAAAGCTCCAAAATTAAATTCACTGTTGATGATCACTGTAATGTTTATTGTTCACAGTTTTACTGTATGCATTGAATTGTAAATTCCTCAGTGGAATGCGGAGGAATTGTCGACTGGCGCTGGAATATTGGGCCCACATCTAAACATACGCCAGATAACGTTGGCAACGAGGCTCGTTTCACGAATCACTGGCTCGGGATGGGCGAAGTTGGGTGCGCACATGTAATAAGTGAGCATGCTTGTTGGGTGACGTCGAAAATATTTGCGACTCGTCAAAGTAAATAAGCAGTAGATTATCATAAGCGTGAGCAGGAACAAAGATTAACTTCGTTTAGCGTCCTGTTAGGAGGCTGGTTACAGTGAATTATTAAGAATTTTATAAGAATAGCATATTTATTGGGTTTAATACAAACTACCTTCACTAGTTAGGCGTGTACACCAAAGTTTAAAATACCGATAAATGTAGAGAAAACATAATATTTTTGATATGTTAAAACATTGTTTAATTTTTAAAGATTATTAAAATAAAAGTTAATCTATTCGAAAAGCTAATTCGGAACGCTCGAGTTGGGTATGGGTTCACGTCAGTAGTCAGCGGAGTCTAGCGGAGTCAAAGGGATTGAACCACGATTTCTCGCATTCAATTCGAGCAAACGTATAGATATACGGAGTGGAAATAGTTGCCTGCAGATGTGTTCCCAGAACGCTATAACTTAGGCCTCATCAAAGCTGAAAGTGAATTGTTTCTAGGTAAACATATTCTACCGTCGGTCACATCTGGTGAGATAGTCGTCAAATGTTAACCTATAACTTGATATAAAATAGAACAAACGTCGTTTCAACACGAGACTAGACTTGACCAGCACAAACGGTTAGATATAGAAAAGATATACTCGTACGTCAAGTGAGTTCAACAGTTGACCATTCCTTCAAAAAGTTTTTACATAAAATCTGAATGTAGATCTCGCTTCCTCATCCGCATAAATGTACGCCAAACTCAATTACAGGATCGTCACGGTTGCGTAGCTGTTACTGGGAGGGATCCGAAGCCTCGGCTAATGAATAAGTTACCAGCCTTTCAATGTGCCTGATTAGCGAAGTCACTGAAGTTTCGCCACAACAGTAGCCCGTAAGAAGATAAAATTCAACTTTCTAACTATGTAAATGAGTTTTAGAATTGCGTGCACGGCCCTAAGCAGGGAAGTGTACGCGAAGTTATTTATCTTGTTATCGCTTGTTGTTAAGTTTGTGCCCGAAATGTGCAACTTGAAAAGAGGTTGGTCGTTACGACAGTTCACATGTAAATTTATACGATACTTAATTATTGTTTTCGGTTATCTTGTATGAGCACAAAAAAAAAGTTTTATTTTGAAATGTTTTATGAATTCTGAAATAATGATGAAATGAAAAAAAAAATGAAAAGACACGACATTCAAATTGTTGGTCTAAACTTATATTTGGTTATTAAAGCAAACTTGGAACAAAGTTCTAGTACCTAAAAATATTCTACAGCATTTTATATACCCACTACTACAATACTATCTAAGTTTTCTTCGACTATTTATTATATAATTATGATAACAGTAATATTTTTGTAATAATACATAAATAAAATGTATGACAAAGTTAGTAAGCTGCAAAATACTGATGAAACATTCACTTTTAAGTCTTAAAAATAAACGAAAATAACACAATTTAAAATTATATAAATCATAGCACACAATATATCGTTTTACGAAACAACAGAACAAGTGATAAAAATCTTAACGGGGCGCTGATACACAGATTGTATCTCAATTTTCAATTTCACTACAAAAAAACTTAACTCTTCCATTTTTTATTTATTTTTATTAGTTGAAGTTTTTTATAATCTGACCCTTGATCCAACCATCAAGCGAGAGCCTCTTAAGATGTTGGTCGAGGCTCTTCGCTATCAGACCGTTCGCTGAAACAACTAGGTATCGGGACAATGATCGTTGAATCAACATTCCACATGGCGGTCACCTCGTGAGCTAAGTCAAGGTACTTGCTGAGTTTGTCCTTCTCAGCTTTCACGAGGTTCTCGTCATGCGGGAGGTGATATCAACGAGTACCACCCGACGTTGAGACCGGTCTACCACCACGATATCAGGCTTATTGGCAACAATGTCCTGTCCGTGATGATTGACCGGTCCCAACAGAGCAATGCAAGACTATTTTCAAGAACGGACGCCCGCCGGTGCGTACTTATAGTACGGCACAACAAGGCCGTATTGAAGAGCAAGTTGCTGGTGAATGATCCTGGCTTCTAGGTTGTGTCTGTGCAAATACTCGCCGTTAGCAAGATGAGATCAACCGGAAATAATATGCCTGAGAGATTATTGTTATTATTTTTAAAGTTTGTTATTTTGGCCGGCACTTTCATATTTGGATCAAAAAAGATGATGGCATCTGAGCGCGACTTTGCATGGAGCGCTACCATTGTGCGCCGGTCGCTCTGTTCCGTAGCCAACCCGTAGTGGAGTGAACATTTCAGTAGTAAGGTGCCTAGTAGAAATATGTCGTTGGACATTGTAAACATTCGTTTCGACCGCTTTGCCGGCATCGGAACTTTGCTTTCGGAATGCAATTTCCTTCGGATTCAATTACACACATACTGCGGCGCTCGGCGCTATGGTGCGGTGCATTACGCGAGATTTGCATCTATATTACCTACTGTTGGTTCGACGTTCGGCGGGCGAACTGAATTGTGTATCATAATCGTCAGCCTGTAAACATTTCATCACTGGCCTCAAGGCTTCCTTCACAGACGCAGGAATTCAAAATGGTAGATTAAAAAACTTAAAATTGGAAAAATTGGAAATAATCTAAAAGACTTAATTTAATTAATAAAATAAAACAATACAACAAAATCAACGAAAAGAAGCAACTTTGAGGCTGTATGGTGCAGCTTCTCTGCCTTATTTGTACAACAAGGTTACAACAACAAAAAAACGTAGTGGTAAAACCACTACTTTTTTTTTGTTGTCCCTCATATCAAAGTAAAAAAAGTATAAAAGTTATACCGAGCCATCTAACAAGAAATTGAATATATGCATATTAAATGATAATTTATTACCCTAATTACTAATACAATTAAAAATCAAGTCATATAAATTAAATTACAGTCGGTATACAATTAAAAATTAGAAAATAAAGTCAATGCGCACAATTAAACAATTTGGTACAACAACGAATATTAATGCAAAGAATTTATGGCATCACAACACAAGGCCCAACACAACACGAAGTGCAGCATTTGCGTCTTAATAAAATTACTTATGTCTAGCGACAACTGCTACAGATATAAGTAATTTGTCACAGAATATTGATATCACCTATTCATTTTGCCACAGAAATGTTTTTATTAAACCCCAACTTGGTTAATCTTAGACAGATATAAATAACGCGGCTGACCGAGCAAGCAGTTTCTCATCGCGCCGCCGCCGGTTTGCTTATAAAACTTTAAACGAAGAAAACTGCAGTAATGAGTTTCGGTTGGAACGTACCATTTTTAATCCGTTCTTTGTAACTATGCCCCGTTGATGTAGCATTTGTGTGTGATAGATTGTTTTTTGTTCTGAGGTATTTTGTGGCGGTGTTTTGTATCGAGTTGTGCGATCGACAACAATGCATTTTTTGAATAGTTAGTACGGCAAATAGCTCTACTCCACCTGATGTAAAGTAAGCAGGGAAAACGTGTGCTGGTAGACTATTTCACTTTTGAAGGCAGTTACAGTCAATAACAGGATGGGTGACCAATTCAAATATATCTCCTCAAAAACAAACTCAAATAGAGCTAAGGAATCAGAAGGCAATGTTGATTGGTAGTTGGCCCCGGTTATTATCGTAATTCTAACAGTGATTCCCAATCTCTCTTCGATCATGGACCCTTTTCATATTTTTTTGTTAGCAGGGACCACATAATTTGCACTTTAAAAAAGAGTTCAATCTTTATTTAAAACTTTAAAAGTATTTGTAGCGTAAGTTCAGTAGTGATAGTTTACCTTGAATCACTTCACGCTACTAAAAATGCTAATACGAAACATTAATGGTACTCCTTTAGGGACGCCATATACCTACATATTGTTCCACCCTGGGTCCTTTAGAAATTGATAGCGTAAGTAACAGTACTGGAATTAAAAAAAAAAACATTGTTCTACCTTTTTAAAAATTGTTTAGTGGATTTAATTATGTTCTGTCTCGAGGATCATTACCGATGCTCTCACGGACCATCTGTGGTCCGCAGACCACCAGTTGGGAACCACTGATCTAACCAATCCGCATTTGACTATTTTTAATTATTTACAGGTTATTTTTATTTTCTTCATTCATTTTTCAGACTTCATTTCACCTAATGTTAAGTAAAGATCAAGCCGAAGATGTAAGAAATGGAAGCGAACTTCACTTGGAGTCCTGGACCGTTTGTACCAGGTAAACATAATCGTCCACAACTTCAAAGGCAGAGTCCCCAACATTCAGAGGAGTGGGTACGACACATGAGTTCGACATAACTTTTGTCTTCTCCATGTTCATTTTAAGACCCACTTGTTGAGAGACCCAGTTGATGTCACCGAGCATTGTGCCGAGGTCTTCCAGAGTCTCAGCCATGACCACTATATCATCAGCAAATCGAAGGTGAGTGATGTAAACGCTTTTGACGTTGTGCAGAATAATCCTATAAACATTGCTGTTATGGTGATCTATTTAGAAAAGGCGGTGGTGGTAGCTAGCCAGATGGGTTTAAAAAAGCAAGCCGAGTTCAATCACGTACTGCCCGCGTCATGACTACATCTAGTGACCATAACAGAAAAAAAAATGAAATACCGAAAATGTATGTAGTATTTTTTTCCTTTGAAATAATGAGTAAATAGTTTCACGGGAAAAAAATGAATCTCTGTTCCATCACCTTTATAAGTGTGTCAATTAGCGTGCGTTATCAATCGTTCATCTACACACATAATAGTCACCAGTAACAAAAGCAAAACAAAACTAATGTGTTTCAAATTTGTCGGTGTTGAAAGGTCGCAAATGACTCTCACCAATTATCCACCTTCAAGCTTTCGGAGCATTAATTTAGTCGCAACGTTGGATGGGCCGTTTTGGACGAAATCATGACGTCACGTAGCTGCCCCGTTGATCAACTGATGTTTATGTACCTACGCAAGCTGCGGCCTTAGTAGCTTTATAACAGCCTTTTCGGTGGCTGAGTGATAAGCGCTCGGACCGATATCCATAAGTCCTGGGTTAGATTCGCAGGTCATGAAAAATGTGTTCCTTTTTTTTAGAACGTTTATAGCATACCTATATCATAGGCGTAACGTATAGCCGGGTTTGAGAACCAACCCGCATTTGCCAAGAGCGGTTTTTTTATTAATTTCAGGATATACTTTTATTATAATATAATTATGTTCTGCCAAACTGTGATGGTGATGTGTGATAGTGATATGTGTGTGATGAGATTGTGTTGAGGCCAACAGCCATAAAATTTTAGTGATGACTTGATATCAAAATTGTAGGCCTTTGCTTACATACTGTTGTATATCTTTATAATATTGAGAAAGGGGATAGAAAACGGGGAGTACAACGTCAATATCTGTTCATAAATCCTTTTAATTATTTATTTAACTCTATAACACAGGCAATACGGATACAACGACACTCTAATTGCAAACGTTTGCGGGTAACGCAGTTATTATTCGACATAAATATCGAAAATAACTATTTCCGTCTCAAACAAACACTGACGACAGAGCGGGACAGCCAGTTCAACATTCATAAGGATTTGTACCCGCCGTGCTATTATAACGCCAGTTAATAATAAGTAGCGCGTATCGCTTCTCGTGTCTCCGTCCAATAAGGCCGCAGTCTGTCCGAAACACGTGCAAATAATGACAACCGTTGGGGCTCGGGCCCTCTACATTATCATTAATTTAATAGCCCCGGGCCCAGACGGATAGTTTCGATGGCCACTCGTGATCGTGACTAGCTTAAGTTGCTGCCAAGTTGCGCTTGCCCTGCACCAATAGATGTCCGGCTAGATATGACGGTTAACACTGAATCGGTTAGGCGGTTTTGTGGAACGACATGTTGAAATGCTTGCGAACTAGAATTATCTGTGACAAGCGCTTTTGTATGTAAAACTTTATTTGTGTATTCGTTACATGCGACTAAAAAAATTGTTTGTAGACCTACTTTATTTTTATTGACAAAACCAAACTTTATTTAATCTTTTTTTAACATCATTTGAAATTTGAAAAAAAGACAAAGTGTTGAAAAAATCCACGAGCGGGATTCGAACCCGCACCCCATGACATGCCGGGTCAGGTGCACTGCCAACTATGCTATCGTTGCTCAATCCAACTCGACGAAATTAACCAACACTATCTACTTTTACTTTATAAGCCAAAGGAGCCCTTTAAAATGTTAATAAGTGTTAGTATATATGGATGTTGTCAACAATAATAATTAATTCCAGAGCATTAAACGTTAAATGAAATTACGTAACAGTTCTTACCCTTAATAAAACGCTGGGATCGATAAGTTCCCACTTCTCATATTGAAGAAAATCGTATTTTATTTATGTTTAGTTAAACCTAATGCAATAAATATTTCTGAACGCACTATGATATTCTATAGTCTTTTTAATGTCAAAATTTTCCAATGAAGTGTCACTTGTCATTGTAAAGACACGTCAAAGTTAGCTGACGTGATTTTGCGAGCAAAATCTACTGTTTTTTGATTGATTTTGGTGTAGTAATGAAAAAAAATCAGATAAGCAGATTTGAGTCTTAGATATGTAAAGCAGACTATATTGCGGTTGTGTGAACCGTAAATTAATAATAGCAAAGAAATAATAATAATAATAGTAATAGCTATAGTTCCTAACTTTTTGTTTACGCCTACACAGGCTCGCGTTTGAATAAGGGTTAAAACATTAACCCATTATGTATTGACCTAAACATGAATTTCTGTTACCTTAAAGTTATTAATAAACACTCAATTGAACAAAACAAAAACACAAAATTACATAAAATTATCATCTTACCACCTGAAGTGGCTTATAGGGTTTTTACGATAACCATGAAAGAGTATTATTTTTAGTCATAAAATATTTAAGACAACAGCTATTTTCAACCCAGCCTTGTATTTACTGGCAGGCAGCTCTTGGAGAGATCAGAGAGCTTAGCATAATATTAGTACTTACAATAACTAAATATTCTAACATAGATTTACATGGCTAGCATTAGATACATTTTAGAAAGCGTTGGTAAGGATACTAATATCAGAGGCTTTAGCAATCTATAAACATCCTACAGCTGGTCACAGGCCGTCCTACATGATGACATAGCAAATTGAGAGATCGGGCAAAAACTTACCAAACTGTCAATATGCGGGTTATCTTATGTCAAAACCAGGACCGTCGGCAAAATTTTTCAAAACATAGATCCAAGTCAAGTCAAGTCAAATATTTTAATTCAAATAAACTTTAGAAAAGTGCTTTTGAATCGTCCAAACATTTTTTTACCTACTACCCATTCAGGATGTCTATTTTTTAGCTGTGGAGAGGAATCAAAGCATCACAATACAATATACTTAGATAATAGTAGTAGTAACTTGGAGAGGAGCTTAATGGAACTGTGGGTCTACAAGTGCTAATGTAAAGCAACATTCACAAATGTATCATCTTAAGCTCTTACGTGCTTCGGAAGGCTGCCCCGGCTTCATTAGCAGTCGTTAACAAACACCAATCCGCACTGGGCCCGCGTGGCTGTTCTGCCTATCCATTCATAGGGAAGGCTCGTGTCCAAGTGGTGGGAACATAATATGAGCTGGTGATGATGATGGGTTAGGGGGTTTTTACAACTATGATATGACTTGTAAGATAGCAGTGTAAGATAGCAGACTTCAGAGATATAATTACAGATCTTGTTACAAGTTTGGGTTTTTTTTTAACAATATTTTTGGCTTTTATAATAACAACTGGGTCTGCTACATCAAAACATCTATAACTGTAAATTTTTACTTTTTATTTTTAAGTGCTAATTGCTGCACTGAAGCTGAAAAAAATATTTTCGGCCATCGGTTGCAACAACCTTTGCATAGATGGCACTGTGCCGCAAAAAGCACTCAAAAAATAAAAGCAGTGACAAAATTCAGCGCTTACGTCAGCCTTCCCGGTAGCATAGCGGTCAGTGCAGTCGAACGGATTGCGGAAGATCCAGGTTCGCTGTATTCACTGTATTTTATAAAATATTTGAGTTGCCAGTAAGATGAAAAGAAACTACACTGTGGTAATATATCTGAAGAATGAAGCGAATGAAATATAACATATATAAATATTTATCTATAACTGTGTCTTAGCGGCCTGATTTTGACATTCAGTCTCCTTACAGTTTGTTATACATAATTATCAAGAAAATCTGATGACGGCTGATGATGACGAGTCGAGGCTTCATTTAAAATCTGATAACTGTAAAATTTTACAGTTGGTATTCTGGATATGGGTAATTATAAATACATTTAATAATATTTATAAAATACAGTGAAAAAATTAAATGCCTACCTGATCCAGCTAGGTATCGAACCTGGGTCTTCCGCAATCCGGGCGGCTGCACTGACCATTATGCTACCGGTAAGGCTGACGTAAGCATTGAACTTTTTCACACCTTTTTGATTTTTTACTGCTTTTTAGCGGCAGAGTGTAATTGCAACCGATGGCTATGCAGATTCATGATTCATCTTTACAGATGAAATACCACAACTATATTTTTAACTGTATTTTATAAATATTTAATTCAGTTTCAGTACAGCAAATATTAGAACTTTAAAAAAAAAGTAAAATTTACATTAAACAAAATTTTACTGACAGTATTCTAGGTCATATAATAGTACATTTAGTTTTAAGAAATATCCGAAACGAAAGCAATATTTTTATCTTATTACTAGAATTCTGTCGAAAAAATATTGAAAAGATTTATTTATAAAACAATTTTTTATTTCTCAAGTAAGTATGTAAATATGGCACGCGTAGGTACTAATGTTTAATAATAAAAATATTTACTGGAGCCTTTTTTCGTTTGTACGTAGGATTCATGTAATTGCGTTACATAAAGAGGATGCTCCGCGTTGACATTCGTATTTAAATAACTTTGATCTTCTCATTTTGTATCAGAAAAGGACGCAACGGTTTCTTCGGCATAGTCGTATATTATGACAATTCAATTTTATCATTACCATAAATGAATCATCTGATGTAATCAAATCTCAGAACTGATACGAGTGAAACGACGGAAAAAACATCACGTCATAATCATCATCATCATCATCATCATCATCATCATCATCATCATCATCATCGAATTCATAAACATGCTACAGTTTTTATAATCAATATATATCAAATATTCACACTGAAATAGAGTTGGTAACTACAACTACTCCTTTTCTTTCACACCGCCTATTATGCACTGCATTCTCAACCGTATTTAACAATGTGTGATACAATTCAAACTATTACCGAAATGGACAATATAAATATAGCAGAATCAGTAACATGTGATCCCGCAGAACTACCTAACCACTGTCAAGTTAAAAATACGGACCTAACTGTAATTGCTCAGAACATTCGAAGTATTTACTGCAATTTCGACGATTTTATGACTAATGTGTCTTCACTTGCCTTCGAAACTGATATCATCATTTTAACTGAGTGCCGCATTGATACAAATAAACCAATACCTAAATTAAACAATTATTGCTCAGGAGTCACTACGTCCAGGTTGAACCAGAATGATGGAGTTGTCGTTTATGCAAAACAATCACTACAACCAAAAATCAAAGAAGTGAAATTAATCCATGCATCTTGTTTGCAAGTAGATATAGCCAATCACTCTATACTGGGTATATATCGATCTCCATCTATCACTAATCCAGATAGTTTTATAAATTCATTGTGTCATCATTTAACCAATATCAATTCATCTAATAATGTAATTATAGCTGGTGATATCAATATTAATATTTTACCGAAATCAAAGGAAAAATTGCATGAAATAAATAATAGAATGTCCTACTTAAATATGCTGTCAGCCCATGGTATTCTGCCTGGTCATAGTTTACCTACAAGAGAAAGTCTTGATCACGTCCTGCTAAAAATAAACCCTAAAAAACACAAGGCTTTCATAGCCGTTTTGACAACAACTATTACTGATCATTACACCACGTTCCTCACTATAGCTAAAACTAAATTACATAAACCTATATCTAAAACAAAAACAAAAATTGATTATGAAAATGCTCTAAAATATCTACAAAAGAAAAATATGTCCGACCTACTTTTTTGTAAAGACCCTAATTTTATTACCACCACTTTGACAAACAAAATAATCGAGTCACTAAAGGAAAATACAATTACCCTCCGAGTTCCTAAAAGTCAGCGTACACTAAAGCCATGGATGACAAAAGGCATCTTAAACTGCATAAAAAACCGCAATAAAATGCAAAAACAATTACGTAATGATCCTGGTAATATATTAAAAAAAATTACGTACACTAGGTATAGAAACTTTCTCAACAATCTTATTAGAAAAACAAAAAGAAACTATGAAAGAAACATGATTAACACCTCTATTACAAATAATAAACAATTATGGAAAAATATTAAAATGTTAACATATAGCAATAAAAACAAAAATACAAATTCTGAATTAAATGACATAAAGCCATCCCGTCTCGAATCAGCAAACCATATAAATAACTTTTTTGCAAATATAGGTAAGCAACTTGCAAACGATATTGTAGCCACTATGTCCAAAGATGAAGCACAAAAATACTTACGCAACCTTCCAAGCCAACCCCAATCTTTTTCTCTGTTAGAGACAGACAGCGAGGAAGTTGAAAACATCATCAGGAATCTAAAACCAGACAGTGCTCCTGGATGGGACAACATCCCCACCAAATATATCCAACATATAAAAACTGAAATATCGCCTATTATAGCACACCTCGGCAATTTGTGTTTTGAAACAGGCACTTTTCCATCTTTGCTTAAGGAGTCTATTATAACTCCCATACATAAGAGTGGCCCCGGAGATGACATTAATAACTATAGGCCTATCTCAGTTTTAACAGTCTTATCAAAAATATTAGAAAAATTATTAAATTCCCGTCTTTTTAACTATCTTAATACTTATAACATTCTTTCGACTTCTCAATTTGGCTTTAGGAACGGAATTTCAACTGAAGATGCTATTACATCCCTTACTTCGACCATAGTCAATAACTTAGACAATGGCACTAAAGTTATATCTTGCTTTATAGATCTCAAAAAAGCTTTTGATACTGTCTCCGTTCCAATTCTCTTATGCAAATTAGAAAAGATTGGAATTAGAGGTAAACAACTCTCAATCTTTGAGGACTACCTTACAGGTAGGACTCAGAGAGTGAAACTTGATGGTATTACTAGCGAAGGTACTAGTGTCGACTACGGTGTTCCTCAAGGAAGCGTATTGGGCCCAACTCTTTTCCTCGTCTATATCAATGACCTGTGCAACATGAAACTTAAAAACGCAAACATATTTTCGTATGCGGACGATACTGCTATTGTTTTTACTGGGTCGAATTGGGATGAGGCTCGTGTCAGTGTTGAACAAGGGATGGCTCAGGTTGCTAAATGGCTTAAAAACAATTTACTCACTCTAAACACAGACAAAACAAACTATATTTGTTACAATATCTATAGCAGCCCACAGCCTTCCCAAAATTTTGTTATAAAAATCCATTCATGTGGCATTATTTCGAATTACGACTGCAACTGTCCATCAATAGGAAAAGTAAACCAAACCAAGTACTTGGGTGTAGTGGTTGACGAAAGATTATCTTGGTATCCCCAAATCGAACATCTATCAGCTAGAGTTCGCAAATTCATTTGGATGTTTAAGACCTTGCGCCACATAGTCCCAAAAAAACTATTAAACGACATTTACATCTCTCTGGTCCAATCTGTCGTCACTTACTGCATTCCGGTCTGGGGTGGCGCTTTAAAGACTCGCTTTCTGGAAGTCGAAAGAGCACAAAGAACGCTCTTGAAAGTTATGTACTTCAAGAAACGAACTTTCTCAACTTCTGAACTTTACCAGACATGCAGTCTACTATCTATTAGAAAATTATATATTCTGCATGCAATATTAAGGAAACACAAATACTTACCTTACAAACCTGATACGGTACGGAGAAGAAGAATGTATGCTGTTGCTTACATACCCCCAACTCAAACAAAATTTGCAAGCGTACAGCTCGCTTCTCGGTCTGCCCGTATATATAATAAAATAAATAATGAACTCAACATCTATAATAAAACTTATAAAGAATGTAAATCCTTATTAATAACTTGGCTAAAAAATATAAACTATGATGAACTAGAGACCTTTATTTCCTAATATCTAATGTAATAATCACATACGCTCACACACACACACACAGACACACACCCAGACACACCCCCACACACTCACACACACACACACACACACACACTCACACACACACACACACACCCACACACACACACCCCCACACATATACACACACACACACACACACACACACACACACCTCACACACGCACACACACACAGTTAGTTATATTTGGTTTTTATTTTATTAATTAAGTAGTTTTTGTTATATAAATTGAGTAACTAGCTACGTGGTAACTTCTATGTATACCTTAGAGATAAGAAAGAGCGGAACCTCTTGAAACAGGCAAATTGTGTCTAAAAGGAGGCTCCAGCCACTGCTATTGTTACCTATCTTTAAGTTACCCAATAAATGAATTTTTTATTTTTATTTATTTTTTTTTATTTATAAACAACGAAATACACTAAGCCACTAGTGCGAGCAGCTCACAATCGTTCGTCGTCGTAGAGATCCTTGGGGGAGGCCTTCGTCCAGCAGTAGAACTCTTTTGGCTGAGATGATGACGATATGGAATATAAACATTGTCACAATTTGTTTATTTATATCAATACTATCTAGGTAATCTTACTTTGTTAAGAGCGTTTACACCGCACACTAGCGCCGCCAATGAAAAAAATACATATCTAGTAGGTAGTAATTAGAGATAGAAAATCAAATTATGCTCAACAAACTATTTGAATGAAGTAATTTAACATTTTTACGTCACCTAATGAACACCTGACATGTTATGGTTTAGTTAAATAAGACGTTACAGCTAAAAACGGCTACTTTTAACTATAACACCGTATTTAACTAAACATAACATGTCAGATGTTCATTAGGTGACGTAAAAATGCTAAATTACTTCATTCAAATAGTTTGTTGAGCATAATTTGATTTTGTATCTCTAATTACTAGATATGGTTTTATTTTCATTGGCGGCGCTAGTGTGTGGCGTAAACGCTCTTAACCAAAGAGTCATATTTACTGTGAAGAACTACCTAGGTACATACATTTCATAAAAAATATATGAAGGTATACTTACCAAAATAACGTATCCTTATAGGTACTCGTACTACTCTACTGTTGTCTATCCCTACCATCCTTGAATTACTAAAAACGTTATCGGCTTCACTCGCATACAACCAGTAACAAAACAAAACACTCTCACCGAACAAAGAAACATGGCCGCCAAGGAGTTATCTCCCGAATCTCCAAACTTCCAGCACCTTATCTAACTGTCCGCTCAGCGCTAGCATTCAATCAAATTGTGCTTACCCCAGCCGGCCGCAAATCACATCGCCTTCAGCTTCGCCGACTCAGCGGAATCAAATCCTACATGCGTAGTCGACACCGGATTAGTCCGACAGCGGTTAAGTTTTATTGACATTGAGATCCATAGACTAAGTTAAGGTAACGCAGGCAAGAGATTCGTGGAAACAACCTGAATAGGCTCAAAATCAATAGCTGTTTGCGGTTACCACTCTTCATTTATGATTCATTCAGTTTCGGTAGAAATTGGGAGCGAATTCGTGTGTGTCCCGAATTTACTTTTGCCGATCCTATGTTAGGCAACTAACAGTCGTTAATATTTATTGTGTGTTTTACATTAACTGTGCTTTAGTATGGATTATGATTGAAATATTAACGATGATAAATAAGATAAGAACTATTATTTCATTACTATTAATGACTGTGATAACCTATTAAGAAAGATGAATATTAATGCAATGTAAGGCAGGATTTCTTAAACTTTTTGCAGTCAAGGACCACTTTCACAATTAAAATAATCACGCGGACTCCAGTTAAAATATTAGAAAAAGAAAACAGCCTTATTTATATTTTTTTTAAAACACCTTTATTAGTAGTTTCGTTAAAATAATTACTACTAATATAATGAGAGCTACTGCGGACCCTGTTGTAAGGCTCATCTCTCACCCCTCCCCCCTCCCAATTCCTACTCCCTCCTCAAGATCCAACTCCTTCCTCACGCAACGCATTTGCAATTACTTTGTTTTGCGGGTGTCTATGGGCGGCGGTGATGATTACTTTCCACCAAGTGACCCGCCTGCTCGTTTGCCTCCTTTTAATATAAAAAAAGGTTTTAACTCAAGCACATAGTTCTTATGGTGGCAACTGACCGGAGCTTTTTCTTTGGAGAGAGTTTGCTGTTAGTTTTAGGCGGCATTTCAGTGTCACCGGACCTTTTTTTTGGGGCGGCAAGGAACTTAAGGGGTTCATCGAGCCGTGAAGTCGAACCGAGGTTTTCTAGAAGGAATGGCATCACGCACTTGTGCGTGTCTCTACTCCCTACTAGATTCTCCGAGGGGTTCGGATCGGATCGGGCTAACGGGAGCGTATCATCGTTACTTTACCGAGCGAGCTTGATATATCATTGCTGACGTTCGACAAGGCGCAGCGAGCGGCTCGGCTCGGCTCACTGTACTGACCATGCAAATGCTCGCATCGAACATGTTACGTTACGGCAAAATGCTCTCGTCACTCTCCACCTTTACGCTTCTATGCCTAGAGTACCTAGTGCGAATTATTAGCTTTTCGATCACGTTAACGAAAACGAGAATTCATATGGCATAGAAGGAGTCTAATGACAAACGAAGAGAGTACAGGGGGTCTCGTGCGATTTTCTATCAAATTCAAAATTCAAATTCAAAATCATTTTATTCAGTTTAGGCTACAAGTAGCTCTTATGAATGTCACTATGCCATCGGTTCGTAAGTCTACTCTGGGCGGGAGATCTTGTACTGAGAAGAACCGGCAAGAAACTCAGCAAGTGTCCAGATCTTTTCTCCCTTACAGCGTCAAAAATATTGGAAAATGCCCGATCATGGCAGGACACTTTCCATCGCCATTCGATAACGTTAAGGAAAACGGGAATTTGAATGTAATGAAAATGAAAATGTTTATTTGCCAAAAATAGTAGTTAAGGTAATAGTTAATATTTATGGTTATGGTTAATAGTTAAGGCTTAAATACGTTTCAGGCGATTTGCATCTGATAACCATTTTTAATGATAATAATAAATAAATTAATTATTGGACGGTGCAATGCGCAAATGTGCGTGTATGTAAGAATGAGTTAAGTGCGTGTGTGGCTTAAGGTAGCCCTGCATAATTTGTATGGCAAAATTTTGACTTTTCTCGTATGTCGCCAGGAGGCGCTGCTTCAATGCCATACTAACTTTCGTTTTCGTAAACCTATTCGAATGAATACAGAACATTATTATATTCGAATGAATAGTAAACAAAACTCACATAGGCACCCGGATACATACACATTCTTGTTTTCGTTAACGCGATCGAATTGTAAATAAAACTTCATCTGGCATTTTGTTATTTCACTGAATGTGAAAACGTTAATTAATAGTGTGGGTGTCAATATAAATGAAACCAACAAATAAATAAAGGAATCTGTAACACACCAGTTAAATGGTAAAAATGGTAAATAGACTAATTGCATTGTACCCAAAGGATTATTCGGAGTACTATGAAAACTAGTGTCCATTTGTCAAATTAGATTTCCAATTCCAATCGAGAACCGTTCTAATTCCCAATGTACAACGGTTGACATTTACGTAGCACTAGGTGTGGCTACTCACGTTAATTGCGCCATCCATTCAGGCTTACTAGGACCTCGCTCTTGCTGCATTAGTAGCAGTCGTTTGGGAAGCAATTGACCTTATAAAACGATGATAACAGTTTCTGTCGCAAGCAAATCTATTTATTATAGTATATCATTGGTACGGTTTGGTTGGTGGTAGATGGTAGCTTGTTTTAACCTCTCATTTGCGGCGAGCACTGATCAGTGCACTAAACAATTAAAATTCTATTGTGTCTGTATTCACAACAGATAACAGGTTAAGGCCGCCTGGCTACCACCATCTCATCTATATATTAATACGTGAAGCAAAAACTTTGTACCCCTTTTTACGAAAATTGTGCGGACGGAGGAGTATGAAATTTCGCACACTTATAGTTTATATAGAGAAGGATTGCAGAATGTCAATATTTTTTATTATTATGCATAAAAATACGTTAAATCAAAAAACAAACATTACACACACTACCATGTATTTGACACTGAAGCATATATACTCTTTCAAAAATTTCAAAAATGGAAGAGGAGCGGCCGAAATTTTGTCAATGCCGATCCAAACTCACATTCTACCTTTTTTAATTTTTCATTGCTTAGGAATCCGTGCAGCCTTAATAAAATTACGGTCGAATTTCGACCACTGGGCGACCACTAGTTTAAATAAATGTAAGTATGTAATATGAGGATAATATGAAGATTTCGGATTCACTATTATCAGCATCAGGTGAGATGAAGACCAATAGCTAACCCGTTAAGGAATTAAATATTTTTATTGTTATTGTTATAAAGTTAAACATTTTAAAGTAACAAAGTTAATGCATAACCGATTTGGTCTATCGGTTAGATTCTAACCCTAAACCATATTCTCGGTCGAATATCCCCTGTTTGTTCACGACTTTCAAAATGAGTCAAACATATAACTTTCAGCGACTGCCTCGCAAAGCTCGACGGAGCTCGGCCTTGAGTGTTCGTGTTGCGATTTCTCATGTTAAGTTACTTTTGATGGGTGACCAAACTATACAAATATAGTATATATATAATTTTCTCGGTTTTCGGTTGTCGGTCGATAACACTGAAGTGCCAGCGCTGTGACTCATATATATATATAAATATATATGATTTGATTTGATTTGATTAATAAAGTATAAGTAGAAAAATAAATAATAATAATAATATAAACTTTTTAACACAAAAAAGGCAAATAGTACAAATAGGCGGCCTTATTGCTAACAAGCAATCTCTTCCAGGCAACCTTGGGTGAAAGAAAGATAATAAAATAAAAATGGGTAGTAACAAGAAACTAAATCATAAAATTATGATATCTAATAAAGTACATACAAAAGGGAAATAAATATAATAAACAGAGTCTATTTATTACTATTAACGTTTGTAACTTTGTTTGTTTGTTTGTCGGTGCTAATCTCTGGATCTACTCGTCCAATTCCAAAAATTATTTCACTGATCACGCGGACGAAATCGCGAGTACAGTGCTGGTGCAATATAAATCGAAAAATAAATATATAAATGTACATATGAATTTTATTGTAATGCCAATTTCTATATACACATTGCAACACCTCTATAAAAGGTACATACTGAAGTATACGAAGTTTTTAATAATTCGCTATACGGTTCTGGGTCCGTTTATTTATGTAGGCACTGAGAGCCCTCTCATCTATTTTTACCATCCACGTAGAAAAAGGTTAGTGTTTACTCCAGTTGCTGTCTACGAAGACAGGGAACGGAATAATATCAATAATACCAAACATGAAGTAGGAAAGAAGAGTCTGCCTTAAGCTCGAATTTATTTTCTAATCGAGTTTCGTAATAAAGATAAAATTAATTAATTCATTATTATATATTATTTATTTTTTCAAAGGCAAAAGTAAAATTTTGGGCGGATAAACGAAACCGAGAAAAAACATCTATTTCCCTCATGTGCTGGATGGAAATCGAACCCGACAAAGGTTCCTGTTGTACTGTTGTACTGAAGTTCTTATCCCAAAAATACTAAAAAGTTAAAAATAAAATTAAAAGAAAAAAATCTTTATAAAAATAAGCTTTCATTAACTTGTTAATAAAAATAAGAACTAAAAAGTTAAAAAAAATATAAACACGATAAAAAGAAAAAAAATGCATTTTATCACAGACCCATTTTGTTCCATCAAAATGGAACACGCTTTCATTTATAAAAAAAATATTTTATTAGGTATCAGGTTTAAATTATTTTCAACTTTTAAGTTCTTTAAAAAAAAAACATCCTTTATATTATTATTATGTGAATAATGATGGACCCCTCCTCCCCCCCTACTTCTAAATTCATAAAAATAACGCATGTAATGATTAAACTTGCTCATGACTTTATGTAACTATAATAGCATATACCTACTAGAATTTATATTTGTTTATTAAGGCGAAGGGTAAGGCACACTAGCGCCGCTAATGGATTTAATTTGATAACTGCTAAACTGGATTTTTTTTCAAACATTGCGGACTTTCCGACACTAGGCAAACATCTATTATTTAATAATTGTGCACTACTTTTAGGTTTGTTTTTGTATTAATTCGCTAACACCAACAGTGGCCATTGTTTGTGAATAAATGCGATAGCCCGTTTTATGAATAAACCACGCAACAAAAAGTAGTGCACAATTATTAAATAAATACTATAGATGCTTTCCTGTTGTCGGACGGTACGCAATGTTTAAAAAAAGATCCGGTCCGTTAGTAATTGTCAAATTATCAATTGGAGGCGCTAGTGTGCCTTACCCTTCGCCTTAAGCTATCGGGATGTGACTCTCAATCTGTTTTTTATTGAAACTAATATTGTAGTCCATCATATCAAATTGTGTCCATCTTAGGAATGTCATAATATTGCATGCTTGTTGTAAAAATTGACTTTGTTATTTCATTTATAAGATTTGTTTGTATTTTAAAAGGTCTTTAAGCCCTTTTGGTGGGCCCGTAAAGACGTCTATTAATTTTCTTCTTTACCAAGTCAATCAATATTGAACCTTATCTACGTGAACAGCCTGTAAAGGTTAACCTGTAAAATTGAATAAAAGATTTGACTTTGACTTTGACTTCGATTTACTTCATCATCATCAGCTCATTTTATGTCCCCACTGCTGGGGCACGAGCCTTCCCTATGGATGGATAGGGAGAACGGGCCATAAACCACCGCGCGGGCCCAGTGCGGATTGGTGGTTGTTAACGACTGCTAATGCAGCCGGGACCTACGGCTTTACGTGCCTTCCGAAGCACGGAGGAGCTCGAGATGATACATTTTTTGTCACCCATCCGATGACCGGCCTTTGCGAAAGTTGCTTAACCTCAGCACTCGCAGACCGGGCACGTTAACCACTGCGCCATCGAGCTCCTCAATCCTAATAGTTGCACTAACACATACTAGTTAGGAACGTTCCAAACTCTTACCAATATTTTTTTAAATATTCCGATAATGAATTTTTCTAAACTGCACTCTATAATTCACAAATAACCGTACATTTTTGTACACTGCGCCGCTCAGATTACGTTGCGAGTTTCACTTCTGCCGCTTCACGATACTTCTATTGTTCCGATATATATTTCGCAAACAACAGTGCAGAATAAAGTTGATTGATTTCATTCAGTCGGCAGACAATACTGTGCCTCCAGTAAGAATTAACGATAGCAGGCTTACTGGTCTGTGGCGGTTCGGTGTCGATGGCTGCCTTTTATCTGGGTTAATCGTCCTGTGTATTCGATAATTGTCGCGTTTGTTTTAATGGCAGTTCGGTAAACGGTAAATTAATAAATGTTGCCGATAACGGTACTGTTCCGTTTAAGAGGCAATTAGGAGGGGATAAAGAGCGGATCAGTTCTTTGCGGATCATTGTAAATTAGATAGATTAGGTATTACTTTTTGTTAGTAAACATAGAACATTGAACTGTGGTCTATTGGTGAGACCCGGGTTTGATCCTAGTTTTAGTTATTTGATTAGTTTTGTTAAAAAGAATAAACATAATGTTAAAGCTGGTAAGGGCAAAGGTGGTTTTATAACTACAAGCATCCACGTCATGGAAAATAACCGCCTCTGTGGTCAAGTGGTAAAGACCACCGGTCTCAGACCTAGAGGGGTCGGGTTTGATTTTCAGCGGAGGGTACATGTTTGTGTGATGGGTTTAGTTAGGTGTAGGGCTTGTTTATCTGTCGGGCTAGCTACCACCATCTTATTTAAATATGTCGCCATGACATGAATGTTAGTAGAATTGTTGTTTTCTGGCAGTCAGCGATATAATAACCAATGCCTCTGTAGTTGAGCATTTTAGGTAGGTAACATCATCATCATCTCAGCCAAAAGGCGTCCACTGCTGGACAAAGGCCCCCCCAAGGATCTCCACAACGACCGGTTTTGTGCTGCTCGCATCCAGCGGCTTCCCGCGACCTTCACCAGATCGTCGGTCCACCTTGTTGGAGGCCTGCCCACACTGCGCTTTCCGGTACGCGGTCGCCACTCGAGGACTGTTCCGCCCCAGCGGCCATCAGTCCTGCGAGCAAGGACATGTGAGGTGAGTAACATGCGCTCCCATTTTCATCCATATCGTCATGTATAGGTGAGATAAAGTTCGAGTGTTTATCAATTAGAACTTTTTTTTAAGTAAGTATGTATGTCAATTAATAGTCTTGATCCATCTCCATTACCAAAACGTAAGATACCCGTGGCATATTCTGCAGCAAGTCTAAATATACTTTCTATTTTGGAAACTGCGTCACGAAGCGAAATAACGTTTCGACAAAACAATTTCAATGTCGACATAAGGATTTTGCTTCTTCCCGAAAACGAAATCGTTTTAACTTAATCTGACGAATCCTTAACTAAGTATGATTGCAGGATTTCGGGGGTATATCTTCCTCTTGGTTCTTTCACCGCCCATTAAAATAAGATATTGGCTTTGTTACTTTAAATGAGGTTGGATAAGTTGGGGCGAGTTTAAAAATAGCTATAGATGGTTATTATATAAAATACAAAATTTAATCAGGTATAATATCATTACTTGATGCAAAATTTACAAATTTGATGACTTTTGTATACAACTCTTAGTTTAAAAGAGTAGCTGCTAAGTTTCTAGCTGGAGTTTTCTTAGCAGAATCAACCTTCCGAACCAGTAGTAGAATCGCATTACATATAAGTATGTATTGTTTATTAAATTATATATTTTAAGTATTATTGTGTGTACGTATATTATTTTTTAATATACTTTTGTGTTTTTATGTAACTACTTGACTTTCATAAGAGCAATTTATATGCCAATTTTATTTAATTTAATTTAATTTTCATTTTCATTTCATTCCATTTCACATGAAAAATAAAGTAAAGCCAATAATTGTGCCACTGTCGTCTGTTGTGAATATAGACACAATTAAATTGTAATTGTTTGTAGGACGGATCTGGCACTAAGGAGACGAAAGTCTAATCACCACTGTTCCCAAAAGAGGATTGGTGATTACTCACTCGGGCTCACTATCCATCAAAAAACTCGAGCATACGGCCTGCTTGATGATGGCGGCTATCACAGCCCATAGACTCCCGTAAATCCAAGTTTAGTTCATAAGCTTCTTTGCCCAGTAGTTTCGTAGTTGTAGTAGGATGTAGTACACTTTTTTGGGCAAAATCATACCACCATGTGCTTATCTCTCTTCTGTCCTCCTGATAATAGGTGACGCTAATGTCAAATTTGAAGACACATTTCACCTCAACCACTGAAGTACGGGCTATTTTACCTCTAACTCGGGGCACATCCGAAATGCTTCTAACTTTGCTGTTACGGCGGCAAACTTAGATAAGTTTGCGGGTCTGTTGTCCAAATATTTCACTAAAAGTACAAGAGTTGTCTTAAAAGCTCTTCGAGGGGTTATTCTGTAATAAATTGTTCAGGCTACATTATACATATCGACATAAAATCAATAGAAGAATACGCCACTAATATTCTTCGAAGCGGCGAGTACACCTAAGGGCCACCTGACTTACCTTCAAAACGTGATATTAGTGATAAAATAGCTCCTTTATATTCCTGGCGCGGTCCGTTTTCAATGTAACGCACGCCTTCGCCCGAACTAATGGCAAATTAGATACCTATTAATTCAGATATATTGCCAATATTGAACACTTGCTCGGCTGTTTTGAATGCAACGTTGGAATCAAACGCGAATGACCCTTGAGAGCGTAGTATTCTTGTTAAACATTCTAAATAATTATAATAAATAAATAAATAATACTAGCATCGCTCGCGACTTTGTCCGTGGAATCACCCACATCACGTATTCCCGAGGATTAAAAAAATCCGGAACAGGTATGCAATTGCCTTTTATCTCACGTGATATGATATGATATGATAAGGTGGAGGCACACTTCACTGAGAATCCTCGACAACAAAGGCACTGGCTATCTTATCTCTAACTGTCCGAACACGACAACGCTTCTACTCACATCGATGTGATGGCGACACTTATGGTGGTAGCTAGGCTAGGTAAACTATAATCAATCCCTACCACCAATTTAATCAAAACCAGTTATGAGAAAATCCCACCTTATCTTGCCTAAGTCATGCGTGCGAAATTTTAGCGTTTCAGCTCCAGTTTGGGCTTTCGCGATTATGATCGTTCTTCGTATTGTCTTGTGTTATGTTTTTCATTTTTTATTTTTGTTCTTGGGTCAATTAATGTATTTCTCTATCTCTTTTTGTTTTTCGGCAAAATGAAATATGGTTATTCATTGAAGCATCAACATAATCACAACACATCAATGGACACAACTTGCGATAATTTATACAGCCACAGCATTTTGGTAACTAACATTATATTAGCGTAAGGCAAAAATAATCCAATCAGCTTAAGGGGGTGCAGCGCGGAATTTGAAAATGTACGTGTTTTTAAGTCACTGGTGCTAGGCGCTGAATAGGTCATATACATTAAAAGGACTAGTGTAGGTTAGCTTGATCCTTTCACAAGGTCATGGTTGTCTTGGAATTTGAAACAAATACCCAAATACTGCATAAACAATACGTAAAATAATGATATCTAAAAACTTATTTATTCAGAAACTTTGTAAATATAGCATAAATGAAACAATGATCCGACATTAAAATGTTTGTATTGACATTCCGCAGGTCACTGTTGTCTTATTTTTCAATTAAAAAACATGAATATGAAAATATTAACACTTTTATTATTTTTTACCAAACGCCTTTGATTTTTCGAAAGTAAACATTGCTCCAATTAAATCACCAGCCTACTCTGTACTATTTTACGATACTCTACGATACGATCTCTGTACGATATTAGTGTGCGTGCGTATTCGTAGTCGTGCGCCGTTGTCACACCACTGCCACGCACCGCTCGCTCGCTATCATAAAGAAACTTGAAACTCGCAGTTTTGCGTCCGCGCTGCAACCCCTTAAACATAACGGAAAAAAAATAATTGAAAGTTAATTTACCTATTGTTTTCTAAAGTTTACGCGAACACTACACATTACTAGTTAATTTTTCGTCGCCTCGGACCTATTATAAATCGGGGTCGCTGGCGTTTCGGACACATTATATTCGGACACAGTGTCCGAATTGACATTTTTTAATTTTATTATTTTTTTCACTGACGATTCGGACACTATTAAATTATTGAAGCTGTTCAGTACAGTCAGATAAAAAAGCTTAAAAATATAATATTATGTAGAAAAAAAAACGTTACTAAAAATTCGTGTAGAGGGAATGAAGCGTTCACATTAAAGTTGCAAGAGAATTATATAAGTATGACGCGACGTCGAAACTATTAGTTACTGTTGCCTTGCCTTGCCTTGCCTTGCTTGAATGAAAATCTACATTAATTTCATCATTCATCATAACTATAACTCTTATTCCTCATCATCTCAGCCAAAAAGACGTCCACTGCTGGACAAAGGCCTCCCTCAAGGATTAATAATTTTGAGGGGAATTTGCCATAATCGCCACGCTTGGCAGGCGCGTTGGCGATCGCAGTAAGGTGAGAATAATCACAGAGAGACGCTGCTGCCCATCCTCTGGAATGGTCCCATAGTCGCCTTCTACGACACCCACGGGAAGAGATGGGGTGGTGCAATTCTTTACCCCCGTCACCACACGGCACCACACATAACTCTTATTAATTTAAATAAATCTTCATTTTAATCTTATTTGATTATGTTAAAATGTATTGACTAAAATCTATCTTAATGATAGGTATAAGGTAAATATTTATGTAGTTTACTTGCCGCATGCATACTTATAAATATAAGTTTACAATGAAGATAGATGGTCCATCCATCGTGTACCTAATTAGTACCTATCATCATTATTATCTTCAGCGTTCTATGTGTGTACATTATAGACCTTACGCCCTTGATGTTACGAGTGAATTTCCGAGATATTTTATTGTTGATAAGTTGAATTTCGACGGTGGTTTATTGACTTGGAAGTTTATGATAAAACAGATAGTTGCGTGCAATTATTTCTGCGCGTGCAATTTACGATATTGGCTTGTCTGCTTGTTTGTTTTAAGTTCATTCAATTCCACTGTCAAATAATTGCGTCCCTATAACACTGTTAAAAATAAAGATATTTCTACTTATCTTAACTTAAAACAAAGAAAAATATAAAGTAAAGTAGTTAGCCTATGGGCACCTCCATCATCAAAATATAAAATAAAGTAGTTAGCCTATATACAGCTGGGTACTTCCATCATCTCTCATCTCAACTCATCTCATCACACCGCTACAGTTGATGGGTATTAGTTGCCAATTGTGGGTCGGTGATCCCAAACCCGGGCTATATATCGGAAAATACAAAACATAATTAACCCGACCTGGGAATTGAACCCAGGTCCTTCGGATATCGGACCGAGCACTTTGCCATTTGGTCACCGAGGTGTTATTAACGGGTACGTATCATAATGTAAAAAAATAAAATATATAAGTTTACAATGCATAAGTTCAAAATACCTAAAATCAAAAAATATTATTGTTAGAACAACTAACAACCAAAATCCCTAAAGTTCATTTTATGCATTTAAAACTTATGCCATTTAAGTTTATGTATTTTGAATCATTATATTTTTTTATTTTTAGGTATTTTAAACTTATGCATTGTAAACTTATATATTTTAATTTTATACATTATGAAACGTACCCGTTATTAACAATTCAGTATTGCGCACAATCAATACGAAGAGATAAATAGGTAGATAGATAAACATAACAAGTACGCCAACTCATAATGGGAATAAAACTGGAACGGTCAAAACAAATAACGTTTAATTAATTCTGTTCAATACACCGTAGCTTCAGATACCAAAACCGGAAAGGCCCTGGAGGGTTCCCCTTTATTATCTTTACATAGTGTGGGATTTAAGCGCTCATTTTGATTATAATGGTATGTTCCCTGGGGAGAGTTTAGGTGTTAACAGCACAATGGAAGGTTCAAGGTTTTTAAATCCGGCTCTGTTCAGATAAGCCTGCGGTACACATTATTCAGCCTTAATTTTATTTATCGACGCCCTTGGACATTCGCCTTTATTGGTGAATTTATAACGTTAATAATGAACTGGCAAAATACTAAGATTTAAGTTAGATTTTGAACTTTAGCGTCTTTTCTCGCGCGTGATACTTGCTGATATACTTTTCACTCGGGATGCATAGATCACACAAGATGTTATGTGTCATCTTATTATTTTATTTAGTACTAGCTGACTCGGCGGACTTCATACCGCATTTTTTTTTTTTTATATATTGCCTATGTTACTCAGCGCTAATGTAGCATTTTAATGGTGAAAGAATTTTTTAAATCGGTCCAGTAGTTTTTGAGTTTATTCTTTGCAAACATACATACATACAAAAATACAAAGCTTTCCTCTTTATAATATTAGTAAAGACTAGGTTTTGTTCGCGGTTTTGCTCAAATGGGCTACACGACCTGTAGTTGTTTTTAATAAAAGCAAAACTTATTTAAGGTAAAAGTGTCTATAAGGATAATCCTGAAACACTTTAAAGACAAGTAGGCGGGTAGCTACTTTATTTATTTCAATCTTATTTATTTTCAAAATATTATTATTACATAATGCGTTATTAATATATGAATGTGTAACAAAGCTAATGTGCTTGAATTAGTCATGAGTTCATGACAGTAGTCTATCGGAGCTATAGGAATTGAACCATGATTGCTCGCAATCAACTTGACCAGCTCTCCGTCCGGCTACTGACGCTTCATTAACTATATTTTTATACAAATCTATACTAATATTATAAAGAGAAAAGCTTTGTATTTTTGTATGTATGTAGGTATGTTTGCAACGAATAAACTCAAAAACTACTGGACCGATTTAATAAATTATTTCACCGTTAGAATGCTACATTAACGCTGTGTAACATAGGCTATATTAAAAAAGAAGAAGATATGTTTAAAAATAAAAGTACACCCATGCGAAGCCGGGGCGGGCCGCTAGTGTGTTATAAAATAAGTATGCAAATTGTATTCGACTTAATCTTCTTTTAATAAAAAAAAGTAACGCATAAATCGAATAAGAAAGTTAGAGATACGTAAAAGTCTAGAACACATGACACAAGACGTATAGAAGGCATTAGTGCGCAATATGACATTACTCAGCGTAGCCAATTGCAGAGTGAAAATGCATAAACCACTAAATATTTTATATGAACTCGTAAAAATAATGTTCTGTGATTTTTTACCATTGAAATACTGTAATGCTCGGCTTTCTTTACGATTAGATTCGGAATACGCAGAGCACTTGGCAAAGTTTTAAGATTTGAAATTTTGTTCGAGTTAAAATATGTAAATGTAGATACTAGATCCAGTGAGGTTGCAGGATATTGTTATCAGATCTACGTAAAATAAAAGCATTTTTAAAAGATAATTAAGAACTTTTTGATGTTATTCGTTTTTATTATTATTTTAGTTTGACGTTTCTCTTGTTGTTCATGCTGATTCAACTTTGTACAAAATTGTAATCAATAGTAAACACACAACAATGCGACAAAGATTATTTCACAGATAGGACAACATAAAAATATGGTTACTTATTTACCTACATTAAAAAGGATGCGGCTGTACGTTTCTCTTGAAAGAAAGCAAACTTCTATACTGTTTTTTTATAAGGCACATTATATAATAAGTCATAGTTGTCTATTACACAAAACCAACAATATACAACGTGCAACAGGGAGGTATGGTAAAAATTAAAAGATTCAAAGTGTATCCGTTCTAGATCTTGTTTGCAAAGTTACTAAGACATAATTGTTAATTTTAATTAAGCAATTTTTAAATTAATATTTCTACTGTGACGTCACATCAAAATAAACACCCCTAGTGTATTTAAATTAATGATCACGGCTGCTTGCTTGTGCGTGCCTGACGCACATAACTTCACTAATATAAATATTTAATTTACAATTACATAACAAATTATAGTTAACTTAGTAACAACACATACAAGATCTAGGTCAGATGCACTTTGGATCGATCCATTTTTACCACACGTTGTACAATTGTAACAATATAAGGTCACATTTTATCAACTGCAAATATTTTGAGGATAAATTCAACAACATATTTTAACTATTTTTATGAAAAAACCTTAAATTTTTATACGCTAGTTTTCAAGAAAAACGCCAAAAGACATTTCAATTAAAAAGAAAAATAAAGCACTTTCGGTAGTTTCAATTCAAAAGAGCCGCAATGCCTTCACCGCTTACACGTGCCCCTAGTTTCATTCAAAAGAGACGACAGAAAGGCCGCTCTTAAAAATATTACAATGTTTGTGTCAGGAAAAGTAAATAAAAAACTAGCCTGAATTTATTTTAAATGCTAGGGCCTTATTTCTCTGATATAATTAGATGTTTTGTCGAAATATTTGCAGTTAATAAAAAGTGACCTTATATATTTATTTACCAAAGTAAGACCTACAGCAGTGTACTAGTATCACAGTGGCAGATAATAATTCATTTCACATAATATTTATACGTCTCCTCATTAATTTGACAAGTTAAATATTGTATGTCTATATATAAGTCCTTTAATTCATTTTCAGTAATTGGGACTGTAATTATCAGATTCTTTAGAAGTAAATTCGTCCCATTCATTTGTGCGAAAGTTGATTCATCCTTTTGTGACTGTTGAATGCGCCATACAGGAAGGCAGTGATTCCGAATGGCGAGGAAGACGAAGTTAAATTACTTGGAAGATAGTGCTGAATCTTGTTTCAGTCGTCGCCGTTTTACTATTTGGGAGAATAACAATGGAGCATGGGGTAGGGACTAGAGGTATACATGAAAAAGAAAAAAGTGTTGTAACAGGAATTTTGTGTTAAGCTTCGCAAAAGAGTCGAGATGCGAAGACTATTAAAGCATGATTGTACTGCACTAGCTGTTCACATCTTGCCGACCTGCGAGTATTTTTGGAACTTCTCATAGTTTTAGTTTATTAAAATAAATATCAATTAATATCACTTTGTACTTGCGTGCGGCTTAAGGGCTTTACGTCTTCTCTGGGAGTGTTCAGGAGTGTATTCATTAGTAATGCCAAAACATGATGTATAGTACCTACCTAGATTAAGTTTTAAACAGAAAATAAATTTATTGTTATTCTTATTTTTATTCTTATAGAATGTTGTAGCTTAATGTTATGAGTTATCTATACTAATATTATAAAGCTGAAGAGTTTGTTTGTTTGTTTGTTTGTTTGTTTGTTTGTTTGTTTGTTTGTATGTTTGAACGCGCTAATCTCAGGAACTACTGGTTCGAATTGAAAAATTCTTTTTGTGTTGAATAGTCCATTTATTGAGGAAGGCTATAGGCTTTATTACATTACGCTATGACTAATAAGAGTGGAACAGTCGCTAATTAACGCGGGTGAAACCGCAGGGCAAAGCTAGTTATTAATAATCAGTCTACTAAACAGGTGTTAAGAAGAAAATACTATCTCGTAATAGTATTAACTAAGCTAGTCATATACAAAATAATTATAAGTAAAAAACAATTCTGATCTCCGTATAGCAGTTTACAATACAGGCAGGGATAATCTTATATCTAAGCAGAACCGAGTGCCCAAAGCTTAATTAGAGCTCAATGCAAAATAGTCAAAGAATGCCAATAAAAAAAAATCAAGCAGAAACTATTCAATCGTTTGACGATGATATAGTTAAAACAAGTTCTTCAAACATCGTCATATCTACGTACAGTTATCAAATCTTTGCCATTCTACTGTCGTAAACAAGGCACGCTCCAGCATCAATCATGTCGCTGGAGCGGCCACCTGTCGATCTCCGGCAATGCGTCTTCATCGGACACGGGACGTTTACTAATCTACCCCTAATCTCACTACCGTTTGTAATAGTGTGCCTGTATAGCAGTTACATTGAGAGCACTAATAACGTCTATGTTAATTCTGACTACCTATTGTGTGCAGCCAGTAAATAAAGGATTTAATGGAGGTTTAGATTGTATACATGGTGATGGCACATGGTGTGTCTCTCAGACTCTCAGTTTGGTTATGGAATTTGGGAAATAAGGGAAGTTTTTAAAAACAATTTGAATGTTCAATAATAATAGTAATTTTAATTTGTAAATATTTTAGGTAAGTAAGAGTAAAAATACTTAATAACAAAAACACGAATATTGAAAAAAAAAGTCCACTAGCAGGATTTAAACCTGCACCTATCTGACATACCGGGTCAGGTGCTCTCTTAATTGAGCTATCGTGGTTCTAACCAGCCCGCCGAAATTATTCAACACTATTTACTTTATTTTATAAATAAATTAAATAATATTAAGAGCACACAAACTCGAGAGGAGGACTCCTATCCCCTAAATTTTGCTGAGCCCGACAGGATCGATATTGTTTCTTATACGTATAATTTTAAGATCTTTATATTACATAGGTACTAGCAGTCCGCCCCGAATTCGCACGGGTGTACTTTTATATTTAAATATTTTTTAAATATAGCCTATAGCCTTTCTCAATAAACAGACAATTAAACACAAAAATATTTTTTCAATTCGAACCAGTAGTTACTGAGATTAGCGCATTCAACCAGACAAACAAACTCTTCAGCTTTATAATATGATATAGTGTGATTATGATTATAGGAAAGCAATGAAGAAATTGAAATTAAAACCCGTTTGCTAGTCTCACCCATAGATAGACCCTTACGTATTAAGTAAAATCTTATTGTAATTTTTTTATTACTTTTAAAAAATGCATTAAATTTTTATTGTGTTCTTACAGTGGATCTGTGCTCTAACAACGTCAATGTTAAATATGACAACGTTGATTGATGTGATTGTTTAGGACTTACTGAAGGTGATTTTGTGTGGGAGTAACAGGATAAAGTCTTTCTGTTTCTGCTGTATACATGTAAATAAGCAGCGCCCTTTGGATTTGTGTAGGTCCTAGATCCTTACTATTTTATTTTCCAATAGTCTAACGCCGTAAAAGAAAGGGAATTGGCCAAAATTTCTTACTGGTTCTTCTCAAAAGGAGGTCTCCTACGTAAACTGGCATACTGATGACGTAATAATTTTCATAAGACCTCAATTGTACCCTAAAATAAATACGACTGTTTTAATTTTACCGTGCCAAATATCTTAGTTATCACCAGCGTTCAATATTAATGTTCGAATAGAACAATTAATACAATTTAAGAACATTAAATCAAAACGGTCTATGATTTGCTGCGCGTTGGAGCTGAATGCTAATTAAACCAGTTCGTATTAAGTATAGGAACCTATATAATAGTAGATATGCTTCTCAGTGAATTACAGGCGCCACGAGAGTGGTAAAGCTAATTTGAGAACGTCTGCGTGTACTGAAATAATTCTGAATCCAGGCCTGTCCTTACATTGTGTCTGTAGATAGTTATAGGGGCCAAAATATGTATAAATAGATATTATTATATAAAAATTGCAATGCCCTAGTAGGGTTCATGTTTTAAAGTACAGGATTTCTTCTTAATAACTACATTATCAAATAATTTAAATTTGAATATCATGTCCTCTTGTTTAAACATTACGCGAGAATTAATCACTGCATTGAAAACACTTGACTTTCTCGTCCTCCGTGCATCGTATTCCTCAATGCTGAGGGTCGTGACCTCCAGGATATAACTTCTCTCTAACGATGTTCCGCCATTTGTTTCTGTTCGAGGTGAGGTGAGGATATCGTAAGATTTTTGTCGAGGGTGGTGCGGATCTGATCAGACCAACGCATTAGGGTGCGATTCTCTTCATCTTTTGAAGTTGACTTTGCCAGTAACAAGCAATCACTGAATTGAAAAACTTAATTTACTTATGGCCTAATTAAAGAAGCATTATTAAGAAGGTGCCCAAACCAGCCACATAACATGTTTCTCAGGGGAGAACACAATTAAGTGTCACAATAATAAGACACAAATTGCAACCGCGGTATGCGCACAAATCACGCAAACGTAATCAGCTTAATTCACTCGTGTTTCGTAATTAATGGCTAAGACCGCGTAATATCACGGCCGATGAATTATAATCAGACCATATGTCAAAGGGCATGTAAACTGCGCAAACGCGTGAGAGTTTTAGTTCTTTCGTTATGTGACAATGTGTTTTTAAAAGCATCCGTGTTAACACCAGTATCGAGAAAAGAGGAAATTTCTATAATTTTACTATTTTCATTTATTTCTTTTTAGAGTTTTACCAACGTTCGTTCACATTAATGCTTACAATAATGCACCCAAAATTAATATCTAACATAAATGTAACAACCTGTAACTGGTAAATACTTTAAAATCAAAAATAAATCCAGTCTTATTCCTTGTCTATGTCACAAAGGGAACCTCTGTGTAAAATTTCTAGGTCAAAGGATTTGGACTGGGCGTTTATGAGTCAGTCAGAGAGATAGTTTGAACTATTATTTTTATAAGATATTGATGATAATTGATGACCACCCAGCTCAATTCGAACTGTTAGGTGTAAACGACTTCCACATTACGACAAAACGGAATCAACGGCTAAAAACATTTTTAACTAGGTCACCTATCCGGTGTCCCAACATTTCTACTCACGCTAGCCGGTGCGCCTTCAAGCTCCCTTACCTACGCTTTCGGAGTATGAGCAAAACTTAAAGCACTTACATTTCGCAAACTAACTGCGCATAATCAGTTTAGATCCACACGTACATAAGGTCCTTAATTAATAGTTCGGCGTTATAACCATCTTGGTGAGTGATAATATGTCTGTGCATCTAATTAATAGTACCCCCACTATTCAAACATGTTTTCACTGAAAGGTGATTAAGTATAATTAATATTAATTTAAAAATACTTTTGGTGTTACTGAAAATGCTTAAACTTATACATTAATTTAGTAGCATATAAAGTGGAGAAGCTCGATGGCGCAGTGGTTAACGCGCCTGGTCTGCGATTGCGCAAAGGCCTGTCATCAGATGGGTGACCAAACATTTTGTATCGTGAGCTCTTCTGTGCTTCGGAAGGGACGTAAAGCCGTTGGCGCCGGCTGCATTAGCATTTGTTAACAACCACCAAACCGCACGCTCGCATTGTGGTTTATGGTCTGTTCTCTCTATCCATCCAAAGATTCGTGCCTCAAAAGTGGGGACATAAAATGAGCTGATAATGTTCATGTAAGTAAGCGTTTGGCCTTCGATGACAATAAGGCCGAAGTTGGAAGCACATTTCACCCGGAACCTTTAATTATTGAGGAATGAAATGGAAAAAGATGAAAGCCTGTAAGTCAGCAAAATCAAATTTTTCACTTTAATAACTTTCTTTAAATAAAATGAAAAAATATTTTTTTTATAAACGGCACGTAAATCCATTTCAACGTAATAATCTTCTTACGGAAATGTCAATACCAATATTAACCATTAAAATATAATTTCCCTCCATCCTCCAAAGTAATTTATTTCAAAAGTTATGCGAAAGTTTGGACTAGAGACGATTTCGCTTTGATGGTTAACCTTATGTTTGGATAAGGTAATTAGCGCGAGCCCATTAAATCGGCTTAAATGAAAATCGGGAGTTTGGAGTTAATTACAAAATACTTGATATCCTTAAAGAACGCTTGTTCATTAAAAAATATTTTGTGAAGTATGTTTTCTCTGACCTTAATCTTACGGTTTCACAAAATAATAACAAGGCTTCCATTCCTTATTTAATAAGCTACAATATTTTCATTGATGTAGGTATATTATAAATAACTGATTTATTTTAGTTATTATTCATGTTTTGTATCTGAATACAAATAAAACTATGAAGTACTGAGTTCCTCGTAGTTTTATTTCAGTTTTAGTTGAAAAAGGATGGTTCTAATTTCGTAACAACTTTTTTAAGTTCACGTAGATAATAATTACTATGGCATTATTGACATTAATACATTAATAATTTAGTACCGGTAGTTTGGACCGTGGTCCCGATGCCGGCGGGCCCCTATTTTTTTATATTTTTAAATGTTTTATTTATTTTGTTTTTAGAAAATATTTAAAAATGTAAATTTATATAAAAAAAAAAAAATATAGAGATTATAATAATAATAAGTATTTATTTCAGAATAATTCCATAGACTGTTAGTAATTACAATAGCCTTTAAACACTAATGTTAGTTACAAGAAAGAAAGAAAAATGCACATTAAACAAAAAACAAAACAAAACAAAAACGCAAAGGCCGGTCATCAGATAGGTGACCAAAAATTGATAATCTCGAGCTCCTCCGTACTTCGGAAGGCGCGTTAAGCCGTTGGTCCCGGCTGTATTAGCAGTCGTTAACAATCACCAATCCGCACTGGGCCCGCGTGGTGGTTTATGGCCAGTTCTCCCTAGCCATCAATAGGGAAGGCTCATGCCCCAGCAGTGGGGACATTTATGAGCTGATGATGATGATGATGCTGCTTTTCTGCCACAACCATAATTCATGAAGAAATTTTTTATTTTACATCACATTTTCTATATACACATTTAAACTTTCGCGTTCCACAGTTAAACAAAGGGGAACGACCACAACGAAGGGAAGGGGGGAACAACGGGGAAAAACGCAAACTAATCAGTCAGCCCGTGACCACGGCCGTTGTAACTCGGTCGAAACGTCGGGAATAAAGAAGGTATGATACCTTTTTACTAATTAGTTTGCATTAATCTCCGTTTAAAGTTTATGTTTAATCACATTTTCTTATATTATTCCACTGTTTTCTCTTTTATTTTCAAATGATTGCTGTTGGCCACCAATGGTCTTTACAGCGTAACCGGACGTTTTGAGGGCGGCGAGAATCTTAAAGGGTTCCTCAAATCGTCAGATCGAATAGAGAGCGGCAAATTTTAACCGCCTGAAGTCTAGTGGTTCCTAGCGGGGGGGGGGGACATGTTTGTGTACTTAGCTTGGTTGTTGGCAGAGCTTGTTTGTGCGCCTGGCTAGCTACCACCATCTTTTCTGAATATGTCGCCATAACGTTAATATTTGTAGCATTGTTGCGTTCCGGCAGCTAGAGATAAGACAGCCAGTGCCTGACTAGTTTAGTATCCTGGGCGAATTGCGCTTCCACCATCGGCGTTGTCATCACTTAACATCAGGTGAGATCAAGGCACTGTGCTTACCCGTAAAATATATAAAAAAAGAAAAACAACCTTAGGGCGCCTCTAATGACCTCGAGTGATTGACCGGGTCGTTGGGGGTCAGGAAAAGCGCCCTGGTACATTTCTGTACCTGGAATAGAGCGCGTGTGAAGCGAGTCTTTCTTCATACTCTTGTTTTACTATTCAGTGTATTGGGCCTATTCTAGTGTGCATATGTAGTGTTGATAGTGTCATCATCATCATTATCTCAGTCAAAAGATCTCCACTGCTGGACAAAGGCCTCCCCTAAAGATATCCACAAGCGGTTTTGTGCTGCTCGCATCCAGCGGTTTCCTGCGTCCTTCATCTGAGTGTATTCATATAGTGTACTAGTTTAAATGAATACCCTCACTATAAAGTAACATCAACTTACAAAGAGAAGACAGTAAAAACAAAAGCGTGTCGTCAAAGTAACTCCATTGAATGCCGTATTCAAGAGAAGAGCTGTCATTCCAAAGATGCGCCGTGGGTTCACGCCACATTACATCTCGCGCCGCCATAGCCGCGTGACGTCACACTGCAACGAGCGCATTGTGCAGCGCACAATACTCGACCTAATGGATTACACCACTATATAATGTGACGATGTAGTAATGGAAACAAAAAATAAAGTATTATCATTATTTAAATTTTTGCATTAACAATGATAAATGTAGTTACAAGTTATAATTGACGTTTTTTTCTTACTTAATAGGTGTATTATTACTTCTAAAAGTCAATACCTGTTGTTAATAGTATTATACACCTTTAATAAGAACTATGTTACTTAGCTCGATGGCGCAGTGGTTAACGCGCCCGGTCTGCGAGTGCTTTTCGGCCGGGTCGCCTGATGGGTGACCAAAAATTTATCATCTCGAGCGCGCTAGCCGCTGCGCCATCGAGCTACTCAAGAAACTCCGCAGTGTTAGATATAAACATAATGTGTATAGTCATGAAGACCAGTTAGTTTAGCAAAGTTTTAAGCTACAAGAGTAATGATGTGGTTTCCAAATAACGATACTCGTAACAGCAATTTTAGGAAATTAATAATTTATTGCTTTCTGGAAATTTCTGTGAGTAGCTTTGTAATTAAAATAGAACTTAAATTGAATTTGAACTCGAACCCATATAAAACATTCACAAACCGAGCGACTGGTGGTTTGATAAAGTATTGTGAATGCAGCAGCAACCATTTAAAATAATAATTTCTGTACATTGAGAAATATTCTCAGAACCCTTCACGTCCACCTCCATTAATTTTGTATAACTTGCTGAATGTTGTAATTGTTGTAAATTGAATTTCTAAAGTCGAAAACCGTCTTTGAGTTGTTAGTTTAATGAACAAACACTTAACACTACGAATATGGATGTACAATTCGAAGCTATGGTTGTATTTGGTATTTAAAAAAATGTTTCTTCGGATGTAAATTATGGATCCCATAGAGTCTGAGACGTTAAAAGAATGTATCAGCTGCCTGCTGCAACTGACAGATGACAACTGTCGTGTCAGGTGAGAGTTCAAAATTATTGTCGGCGCGTACACATAACTTTTGATAACTTGTGAATATTAACCTCTGGCGAGAGGGAATTGTACATTTTTGCTTTTTGGAGTGTAATGTCCTGCCGAGGACAGCGAGGACAGGTCTAGTGGAGTTTTATTTGTTAGTTAAATCTTGAGTGACTCAATGTTTGAGCGCTTGTGCAGAGGCGCACAAGAATATACACTAAATCGGCGTCCTGGGGACGCCTACAGGTCTTGCGTGCCGATTAGAGGCACTAAACATCTGGCTGGAGCTGGATGGTAATGGATTTAGACGCGAGCATTTAGTTGACGAATCCTCTACTCTCCTTAATCCTTCCTTGCCACCATCTCCCCCTCTATCCTTTTAGCTAATATAGCTCGGAGGAGCAGCCAGCTAAGAAACAAGTGAGTGAAGTAGGATTAATAATAATTCACTTAAAATTAAAAGGTTAACTCTGTGAAACGCTAGAATAGACGGGTACTCCACCTTAAAAGCTTGGCGTTTGTGCTATGGGCCCCACAAACCCAGCAGCCAGCTGGTGGTCTACTTAATAAGGGTTCTAAGGTAACCGCCTCTGTGGCCTAGTGATTAAAACCACCGGTTTAGACCCAGAGGTCCCGGGTTCGATTCCCAGCGGGGGACATCTTTGTGTACTCAGTTTGGTTGATGGTAGGACTTGTTTGTCCGCCTGGATAGCTACCACCATCTTATCTAAATATGTTGCCATAACATCAATGTCTGTAGTATTGTTGTGTTCCGGCAACTAGAAATAAGATAGCCAGTGCCTCACTAGTTGAGGATCCCGGGTGAAGTGCGCTTCCACCAAATGGCCTTATCATCACTTCATCACATCAGGTGAGATCAAGGCACTGCCCTTACCCGTAAATAAATTTAAAAAAAGATGCTCACACATCAGACAATCGGCTAGCAACCTATCACTGATGTCATTTGTTCCACCTTTTCGAGGTGATTATGACTACTTTGATTATGTTAATGTGGCGTCGAGGTCACTGACGGTGAATTTACTCTTAATTGGTGAGAATCCGTGAGTCAGTGTCACAGCGTCCCGGCCATTTTGACAAAAAACGCGCACGTGTCAAGCGTACGGTGAAAATGCCGCGTGTCGCCGCGCATCGTTGAAATTACTAGGTATATCTTAGGAATTACGTATGGAGACTATATATAAAACTTATGTCGTAGGAATTGTTAGTAGCTAAGCTAAAAACTTATCTGTAAATATGTTCAGTTTTACCTTGTACTAGGTTAATAATTCGAAGGTGAAAGTAGGATGAGCGATTTTTTTCCAGTTTATTGTAAAAATTAAAAAAATGTGATATTTTTAAATAAAAGCCTTTATTTTAAAATCTTTATTTACTACCTTTTACACTACTTTACACCCATTAATGACTATATCACAGCACAACACAACACAAAGCACTTAAATAAAACTAAACTTTAAAACACGCGCCAAAGCCGACTAACACGAAATGAAAGAGCAACTGAGCGAAAAATTCAACATGTCGGCATTGAGTGGTGTTTTTTGAGACGCAAGTGACATTATTTCCCATCCTTGTTCTACTAACTACATTCTCTGTAATTTAGAGCGGGATGATTATAGTATATCGACCGATAAAGAAGTACGGAAATTCGCGACCAGTAGCTGGTCGCCGACACACAAGGTTTTTTTATTCGCGATCAGTGACTGGTCGCGTGACACACAAGGGGTGTATGTTAAATTATTGAAAGGTTTAATCAACATAAAGTCTTATCAAGCCAAACAAAAAATCCGTACCTACTATAAACTTATAAATAATGAGTTTTAGTGATTGAATAATGTTAGTACGCATTGCAATAAACTGGATTATTTTCACTTAGTATTAAGTATAATACAACCACTACATTTCTAAAGAAATATTTACTAAGATTTTAAAAAACTACACGAAGGCACGACAATTTGGGCCCAAGTAATCTTACTATAAATATAAGAGATAATATTTAATTGTAAAGAAGGTTTAGGTAAGTAAGGCCTCTCCACATTGTTGGAATAACAAACATTTTTTTGGTACTGTTCCGCACTATGACTGTGCTATGGGAGACATTAAGTGAAAAATATCAAAAACTAATTAAATATACTTACCTATTTATTTTAAGTAATTTTGTTGTATATATTTTGTACTTGTGTCGTATCGTTCAAACATTTTAGTGCAATTTGGACCATACCTACAACAAACTGAGATATAACATATCCTAACAATGCTTTACTATTTAATGTAGGAATGTAAGGGCGTGGTCCCATTGAAAGCTATTAACTTATAATAATATAGTAGTTACGAGCTTTTTTGTGGTTCAAGAAGAGTTAAACTTCAATTTAATCTATAGATTAGAACTTTTTAGACTGAAATAGCAATATATAGCTGAGCTGAAATTAAGTAGCTGATAATGTGAGCCGATAACTACACTCGCGGTCAAAGAAAACGGGTCACTAATATCAACCCTAATATCTCGGAAAATAAGAACGCTAGCTATTATCTTACGAGTAAGCACTTGGCCTTCATCTCACCTGATGTTAACCCCTAATAGGGCTCTGTCGATATATTAGACACCATAATTTTAACTTTATTACCTTAACATAAGGTCGAAAACCAATGAAAAATTTCAACATGCTCTGTCACTTAAAGGGTTAAGTCATGAAAAGGCCGGAGGTGGATGCGCACTTCACCCGGAATCCTCAACTACTGAGGCACTGGCTATCTTATCTCTAAAAAAAAAAAAATGTCAGAATGTCAGAAGGGTGCAGGTTCAAATCCTGCTCGTGGAAATTTTTTCAACATTTGTGTTTTTGTAATTTGTTCGCAACAAAATTTGCTTTAAAAATCATTTTGAACATTTTATCTTATCTCTAGCTGCCGGAACACAACAATGCTACGAACATTGATGTTATGGCGACTCAAATTTATTTTATTACATTATTTTTGTGACATGTTTTGACTGGACCACGAGGTTGACGACTGAGAACTATGTATCAGCTGGGCCTAGGGTTGTTACTTTACAATTTGCCTTAGTATCAACCCCAATATCTTGGCCATGTGGTGCTTTTTAGGAATGTTCATAATTTTCCGAAGATCTATGCATAGTTCCCTATCTGCCATATTCGGGATCGTACACGTATTACCAAACACCATGTATATTCCGTCACATAGCCACGTTTCCGTTAATATTGTATGATGTCGTAGTTTTACAATAATGACGGTTATTATATTACATATAACTAGCTAACAGGCAGACTTCGTACCGCTTTGACAGTTTCCATGACAACAAAACAAACAAATCATTCGTCCGCTTAAGAACACCCGTATCCCATGATGGGCCACTTACGGGGTCCAATTGTAAATCTAAACCATTCTGGAATCCACTTAAACACACATAGAAAATTTCATCCAAATCGGTCCAGCTGTGTAAAAGGAGTTCAATAACATACACACGCACAGAAGATTGATAAGATTTTACGCTAATTTTGTTGCGTAAGTAAAAGCTATTAGTAGGACCACGCCCTATTACTATCCTACGGAGCAGGAAACAGTAGCGATCACCTGGCCCGGACACCGCCGTCTGTCCCACACGGTTTTGATTCCGCTCATGCATATTTCATGTCTCTCCCGCGGCCACTGAATGCCACAGGTCACCCAAAGTTTCGAATCAACCATGTTTGCTGTATGGCTGTATGCATTACTTTGGTAGATGCGCACCGAGGAAGAGCAGCACTATGCATGTCGAATTTCACTTTGTGAAGATGTTTTCGTAAGGTAAGAGTTTCGTAGTGGTTTCGTAGTGGTTTTAGTTTGTAGAACAAACAAAAATGTTGACATCTAATAAAATGGGAAGTTATTATTTGCTGACTTTTAAGGTAAGGTGAAACGGCAAGTCATTGCTGGGCTTAAGCCTTCCCTTTGCATTGGGACATTGAGAAACTTGGCCCAGATCCACCACGGTGGCCCCTAGCACATTTTGTCGCTTTTAAAACGTCTTGATAAAATAACACATCATCATCATCATCAGCTCATTTTTTATATCCCCATTGCTGTGGCACGAGCTTTCCCAATGGATGGATAGGGAGAACGGGCCATAAATCACCACGCGGGCCCAGTGCGGATTGGTGGTTGTTAACGACTGCTAATGCAGCCGACCAACGGCTTTACGTGCCTTCCGAAGCACGGAGGAGCTCGAGATGATAAATTTTTGGTCACCTATCCGATGACTGGCCTTTACGAAAGTTGCTTAACCTCAGCACTCGCAGACCGGGCGCGTTAACCACTGCGCCATCGAGCTCCTCCGCCATCGAGCTCCTCTATATGACACACTCTAAATAACACATGAAATACCAAAATTATGTAACATAACAAAATTGTATAAAGCTCGTCCTAATCTGACGATAAATATAGAATTATAAATGTTCCTAAACTTTCATCACACTGATACTAACAAAGCTAATAACTCGAGCGGCGACTGGCGATTAATTTTCCGACGACGGCGACGTCTGCAATTCGGCCTCGATTAGGGACACCTAACAAACTCGATTATGATTCCGCAGCATATATATGATGAAGTTGTAATGACGTTGTGCTTTAAACGGTTGTACGAGTAAAATTAACTTTGTAACTAGTACATTATAAGGTATTTTTTTATGATACACAGAAATTTATTGAGCTAAGAGGCTTTTACATGTTTAGGTATTTACTTAATTATAGGCTGCCTTATTATTCTAAGATTATAGGAATATACTATCCCTTCCAAAAACAGTATAAGTCGTAGTATATAAATAGCAAAAGCGCTAGATGCTATTATTATAAGTACCTGGATGACCGAGCTTTGCTCGTTATTTTTTTTTATAATGTTTTCTAAAAATTAAACCTAGCTAGATCGATTTATCGCCCCCGAAACCCCCTGCATACTAAATTTCATGAAAATCGTTGGAGCCGTTTCCGAGATTCAGAGTATACTCGTATAATAGTGGACCCGGCGAACTTCGTACCGCTCTGACAGTTTCAAAAGTCTGTCAACATTTTAATAAAAAAGTATAAAAAGCTACCAAATAGGTTTTATTCCCAACATCAAATCCAAGACCTAAGTAGTAAATTGTGGAACCAAATATAGAGAAAAGGTATGAGTTTCGTTCCTGTGGGAATATCGGGATAAAACTATCCTATATGTTAATCCAGGTTATATTACCATCCGTCGCAGCGTGAAGAAGCAACAAATATACACACACACAAACTTTTACATTTATAATAATATTATGGTGTGATACAAGAATTGCTCGTTTAAAGGTATTAGATGTATTACGTTTTAAGTGTAATGTCACGTCTAAAAGAACGTGAGAATATTTGTTTCGACTTATAATGTGAAGAGGCTTATTTATCTGCCTTTAAACGTCCCACCGCTCTGTGCTCAAGCCTTTTCACATGTACAATGGGACATTAGGAGATCGATCCTGACACACCACGCTAGCTCTATGCGCGTTGGGTGATCTTACGACCACGGTTTCAAGGTAACAACTGAAACCATCGCCGTGACGTGCCTTCCGAAGCTTTGAGGAGCTCCAGATATTTTAATTTAGTCACCCATCCGTTTTTACGAATGTTGGTTAACTTGCAAGCCAAGTTGCGCTAAAATACGCTAGCCAATGCCATCGAGTTTCTCCTTTAAAAAAAAGTTTTAGAAAGTATCAAAGGAGAGAGGTATTCCACAAAGCACAACCAAACGAAGCACACCCAGACGAAACACACCTAAAGTATTCCACGAAGCTCACCTACGAATATCACTCGCATAGTGCAGGGACTAAGATATAAAAATATCGACAGAAGAAAATATGACACGGAATAACTATTTTTAGACATACCTACTTATGTCACCACATCATAGGTAATTGGTGATGAACGACGCCCGCCGTCGAGATAGGGCTTGCTAGAAAAAGGTGGCGAGATGACTTAGACGGACACCAGACCACCAGGGCAAACTCGTTCTCGTGTTCCCACGGGGATCGACGGAACACCAGTCCGTCTAGTATAAATTGACTAAAGAAAGAAACAAGTGGATGGACTTTGGGCCTTTGCCAAAAGTGGGATAACATTGTCTAAGTAAAAGCAATACCTACTTGTAGTCGTTATGTCATTTTGAGAGTTATGTTTGGTTTTAAGTAACGATATAGCTACATCGATTCGTTTACTTCTCCTAATCAGTATGTGCGGCAGGCGCTTGAGTAATGGTTCTGCATTCGCTCAGAGATCATAAATTCTCTTCACTTGATATCCGTTCAGTTTGAAATCAAACTTACATTTAGAAAGTAAATGAGCTTGCTACCTGCCAGACCCTAAATATTTGTTGTGCCTAATTTTATTGCCATGATATTTTGCTAACAATTTTAGGAACCAGCATGTTGCATAATAAGATTTCTGTTAGAATTTTCATTCAAATGTTTGTTGATCGTACCTACTTTATCTCGTACTTTATCTATTTTATGTACTTTCCTATATTTTACTTTTTATTTAAAAATTAAATATTAAATAATAATAATAATAATAATATTAAAAAATTAAATATGCCTACCCGACCCAACCAGGAGTCGTACCTGGGTCTTCCGCAATCCGGGCGGCTGCACTGACCATTATTCTACCGGGAAGGCTGTCGTAAGCACTGAATTTTTACACTGCTTTTTAATTTTTGAGATTTTTTTTTTTTTTTTTATATTGACACGTCATAGTGACCACATCCTGCCTGATGGTAAGCAGCCAATGCAGTCCAAAATAATGAGAGCGCTCCTCACCGTGGAACACGCACGTTAACAAGCGCACCCATTCATGACGGCCTGCATAAATGCCGTTTCACGCCCCGCTTAAAAGACCCGGGACTATAGGAGCTGGGAAACACATGCGCCGGCAAAGAATTCCAAAGCCGAATGGTCTTACAGAGGAACGACTTGCCAAATTTTTTGGTACGAGTACTGATTGTCTGTACAGTATGATGGTGGTTCCTAAGACCAGCACGTGTAGTCCGGGAGAAGAAAGGAGAAGGCGGGATTAGATCAAAAACTTCTTCAGAACACTCACCGTAGTAATTCCGGTAGAAGACACTGAGAGAAGCAATGTCTCTTCGCAGCTGGAGGTCCTCTAGAGAGGCTGTAACCTCAGCATCTCCAATAATGCGTACCGCTCGCCTTTGCAGTCTATTAAGTGCATCGAGGAGGTATTTAGCGGAGCCGTCCCATAGATGGGAACAATACTCCATACTCGATCGCACCTGAGTCTTATACAGCAAACAGCGCTGCTCGGGAGTGAAAAACCGCCTCACCTTATTGAGAATACCCAACTTACGGGAGGCAGTTAAAATAACACTCTCGATGTAGCATTTTGGGTTCAGTTCCTGGCCGATGTCCATGCCAAGAATGCTGAGGTCCATCGAAATGGATAACGGAGAGTTCTGAAGAGAGGGAGGAGTAAGGAAGGGAGTTAGCTTGGACGAAAATGCACAAACCTGAGTTTTGCTGGCATTAAACTCGACCAGGTTTTCAGATCCCCACCTAAAGACACGATCGAGAGCCAGGTTCAGTTTGGCAACCAGTTCTTGCCTTTTCACCACGATATCGGCTTGCTTTGCCGCAGGATGTCCCAAGTACCGCTCATGCACCGTACTGTCATCCGCATAACAATGAATATTGCCCAAGGACAGCATGTCATTGATATGCAGAAGAAATAGAGAGCATTGACTTTGAAGAGCGCGGAGGAACTACCCTCACAAAGGACACGAATCCTCCGCTCTTCTAGAAAGTCTGCAACCCAGGCGCACAAACGGGGCGGCACACCGAAGGCCGGCAACTTGGAAAGAAGGGAACGATGCCACACTCTATCGAAAGCTTTGGCTATATCAAGGCTAACTGCCAGAGATTCGCCATGCTTGTCCATCGCTTCACCCCATGCGTGAGTTACGTACGCTAGAAGGTCACCCGTTGATCGCTTGGGTCTGAACCCGTACTGGCGATCATGGAGCAGCGAGTGATCCTCTAGGTAGTGAATGAGCTGAGAGTTAATTATCCGCTTAAACACCTTGCACAGCACAGAAGTTACAGCGATGGGTCGATAGTTAGCTGGATCTGAGCGATCCCCTTTTTTGGGGATGGGTTGTATGTTCGCTTCCTTCCAAGACACCGGCACAATACCGGCATCGTAAGACTCCCTAAACAATCGTGTCAACACTGGAGACAACTCAGCCGCGCATCTGAGCAGCACAATTGCCGGAACACCATCCGGCCCGCTAGCCTTCCGCACGTCGAGCGACCGCAGCACGGCACGTACATCACACTGCCTGATACGAATATCAGGCATAGTGGCCCCACAATGTGCTATAATAGGTGGAGCGGCGCCACAATCGTCAACGCGCGAATTAGCCGCGAAAAGTTCTGCCAACAAGTTCGCCTTCTCTAGCGGCTGGTAAGCTAACGAGCCATCTGGATGTTTCAACGGGGGCAGCGAGGGAGAGCAGAAGTTGACCTGCACGGCCTTAGCGAGCCGCCAATAGCTACGGCTACCCGTAGGGTGCGAGATCAACTCCTGCCCTACTCTCGTCACTCTCTGTCCATCTGCTCTTGCGAGAGCCCTCTTGTTAGACTTAGAGGCCTTGTTGTAAGCCGCCTTCAGGGAGCCGGCACTAGGGTCATTCAATGCACAAGCCCTCGTCCAAGCACGATATGCCGCTTGCTTGCATTCAGCAGCTTTGGCGCATTCGCGGTTGAACCAAGGCCGCTGTCTACCAACGCTGGCAAGATCCGTGAATGGAATATAATATTCCATACCCAACAAGATCTCATCAGCGATGGCGGAAGCGCACTCCGACGAGTCCTTTCCAAGAAAGCAACTCTGGCCCCATGAGACGGATGCAAAGTAATCACGCAATCCGTCCCAATCTGCCGACGAGTAGTGCCACAGACGACGTTTGGTCACCATTGTTTTCGGTGGACCAACGCAATGCGGTGCTGTGGTAATGACCAAGCAGTGGTCTGATGAGCCTAGCTGAGGTGCTAGCACCGACACTCTATACCCTGCAGGGCAACTCGTCAACATTAAGTCCAACAAAGAGGGCGCGTGACCTACGATATCGGGTATCCTGGTGGGCTGGTCTACCAGTTGTTTTAGGTGAGAGTTAGAGTGCTTTAAGCGGCACAATGCCATCTATCCAACGGTTATTGCAACCGATGGCTACGCAGATTCATCTTTACAGATGAAATACCACAAAGGACAATGGGCAAAATAGTATGGAAGCTGGTACACCCCTTCAATAGCGAAGACATAATATTATAATATATCGTTGGATAGGTATTAATAACTGGAACAACATTTACTATGACAGCTTTGTTGAAATGTTTGTCTGTCCTGAGTTATAGGTGTTAAGAATAAAGTAAAAAGGTATATCTATTAATATTGTAATATGTAACCCCCTTATTCATAAAATCTATTTAAGCATTATTTAGTTAAATATTGTTTTGTTAACGTCACACAAGCGTCATTTTGAATTTGAGAAAAAGAGACAAAACAATGATTAACTAAATAATGTTTAAATAGTTTTTATGAATAAGGGGGTTAGTGTCTTAATACAAAGAAAACTTGGTTGTTTGTTTTTAATACAACAAATGTTATACAAATATAAAAACTTAATGTAGAGTGTTATCTAAAATAACGTCATTTAGGAATATTGCCGGTGCAGTAAATCTTTCGTGAACTACTTAAGCTAAATACCATATAATAGATATAATATGCGCACATGTAATTATGGAGCGCCGTCTGACAGACACGCACGGTGTGTTGTACTATCTTGTTGCTGCCTTCGATGTAGTTATTATTTATCAAAATGTAGCAATAATAATATATCCTTGCCCTGACGTGTCGGGACTGTATGTGCCCACCTAAAAGTCATACTTCTTCATGGACTCCGTAATCTGGCAAGTCAATATTTTCTCTGTAGGTCTCTATAAGGTAGGTATAAACCGTTTTGGAGATGTTCCCCGCAGTATGATTTATTCAGTTTTTTTTATTTTTTTTTTATTTTTACCCCCCAAGCCTTTTTTTCATCATAGTAAAACACGTTTTTATATCTGTTTAACAATTAAACACTAACAACCAAGTTATTTTTGTATTCCGACACAAAGTACTTATGTGTTTACATGGTGTTTACTTTATATTTCAATAGATAATTTCGAAATACATAATATACAACGACGTTGATGTTATTTTCCCGTAGACACTAAGATATTACAAAATTATATATAATATAGGTATTAATTTTTACCTTATTCTTAATACCTATAACTCAGAACAGACAAACATTTCAACAAAGCTGCCACAGTAAATGTTGTTCCAGTTAAAAAGACCTATCCAACGACATAATTCTGACTTTGCTATTGGAGGGGTGTACCAATCTGCCCATTGTCCTTTGATAACACAACGCTACAGTATATTTTACTTTTTATTTTCATAGGGTGCCGTTGACCTACTATGAAGTTTGGCAAGTAATATCGTCTTATACTACAAGTACAGGGAAAAATCTGATAACTATACATATTTAATTAAATCACAAAAAACAGGGTCTTTATGCAAGGAACGGGGGTCCAAATTTTGAAGTAAGTTAACCGTGTCATGTGGGGTATCGTATGAAAGGGCTTCATTGGCACAGCTTAAATTTTTTTTTAATTATTTTTATGTTTTCGATTTATGACGAAGATTGATAAAAGAAAGACTTGATTCCTGAAATATTAGGTATATATAATATGTACCCATAAATTTGTACGGAACCCTTGGTGGGCGAGTCCGACTCGCACTTGTCCGGTTTTTTTTATGTAACTGTGTGAATGGTTAAATGGTATCAAATAAAATAAAATAAAGATGAAAAACTCAAATCAAATAACGCAACAACATAGAACACAGTGTATTCCCTAATCCTCCATGTAATACTGAAGCGACGAGTTTTCCATTCGGGCAGATAAAGATGGTGCATTCGGCTTTCCTATCTTCGAGCTCGGTACATCGCCGCGGGCTGACAACGCCTACGCCACAAAATAAGGAGACTGCAGAAGGTAAGCTTCACACATGACGAGAGAGAGAGAGAGAGAGAGAGAGAGAAAGGGACAGGGAATCTCGCAACAGCTGCGCTCAGACTAGTTTGAGAATGGTCCGAGATTCCGTGCTTGTGAGAGGGTCTATGTGCGTTGCTTAAACGCGGTATGTATTAAGCTTACATTCTAAGGTTTCCTTTTTTTGTGTCCACGCTCGGCCTATCCACTTACCTCGAGAGTGATCCGAGCGATCCGAGCGATCTGTGTTGAGCTGAGAGTCAACGGGCGCATGGTCGACTGAGCTCGTTCTTAATAAATATTGCGATGGAAAACATTGCGATGTGAAAGAGGTTCCTAACAATTTTGACCTTTACAAATAACGGTAGACGTAGTATTTAAGATGAGAGTACACTCGTGTTGTATTCTAGAGTTATTTCAACTCTGAAATAACTCGAGAAAAATATATTTATATGCCATACCTACTCAGGTATGGCGTATAAATATATTTTTCTCAAATTTTTCTAACGGCTTTCTCTTACATACTCTTTTCAAAGCTTTGTAGTGTTTCATTAGTGTTTTATAATCAATCTTAGTTTTAAAATTATGTTATATTTCAAACAAAGACCAAAGAAATCGTACTGCAAACATTTATTTCTTGGTGTCAATTTCTTTAATATTTTATTCATGATAAAACGAAAAAAAAATTTTAGACCTAGAAAGAAAGGTGTCTAATTTATTAAAAGATGAAGTCACTTAGGTATAACGGTTTTTACTACAGAAGATTATATGATAACCAGTAAAACAATAAAAACGTTTAATAACTTAAGTTAAGAGAAACGATCTTTCGGTTTCTTAAAATATCAAAAAGTAATTTAATTTCTCAGTTGTTATACGAGTAGTTACTCAATGAGGTCACACTGGTGACACTCCGTGTGCGTGAGAGCTCGAGAGCCGGTGACCTTGAGCGGAACGATTTTACGAGCACACATGCTTAAGTGTCGCTTCTTTTCGCGGTACTGTATATATTCTTTGACGAGGTCGTTAGCATAATTTATTTTAAAGAATTCGTTAAAATTCTAGCGGAAGATACCACAACCGATATCTTTGAAAAGGAAAAAACCATAAATATAATTAGAATATAACTTTGTTAAGTAACGTTTAGACAGAGAAAGTTGTATACCTACATTTGAACTTTCGCGTTCCATTTTAACCTGAGATTTTAACGGGTGGTAGTGTTACCAGGGTAGTGTTTGACAGAATTCAGTGATAGACATTTTTTCAATAAATTAATAAAGATAAGGATCAGTAATTGATTTTAGTCTTTAGCAACTATCTTATACAAACTATATACCAGCTTCCTACCTTTCATCCCGTAAAAATTAAATGAACTATCACACTAATATTATAAATGCGAAAGTTTGTGTGTATGTGTGTATATTTGTTGCTTCTTCACGCTGCAACGGATGGATAGATTTGGATGAAATTCGGCATACAAACACATAGGATACTTTTTATCCCGATATTCCCACGGGAACGGGAACCACGCGGGTGAAACTGCGGGTGGCCGCTAGTTCTTAGATAAATGATTGGTCTCGTGCGCTCGACCGCTATTATTGTTATGTTTCGGCGACATAAACTGTGTCGAACACTGTCAGGCCGTCATATTTTTTATAGATTAGTAGCCCCAAAATGGGGCAAAAAATGCTACTTGGCTGCAGAAATAGGTACAAGGTTGGAATCTGGGCAGATCCTCCAATCGTACTGTATTCAATTGCAGTGAGTTCTGCACCGTGGTGGTAGAATTACGACTATTTAAAAATGCATCAGAACATGAGCTTATTTTTTACTTTCACTTAGGGGGCTATGTTGATTGAACATATTTTTGCAATGACAGTGGTTTGTTTATATTTATGAAAAAACTGCATCATACAACTTCTTATTGCTGTTACGGAAGCAGACCTCTAATACGATTCCATTATTTTTTTTATTGTAATTTTTTTAAAAAGACGACCAGGATGCTCATAGAAGAGGTCGTCTAGATTTTAGTTAATATAGCAGTTGCTCGCCAGACAGATTCAGTAGAGCAAGCCTTTAAATCAATCTGGCTTTAAAATTTAAAATCATATTTGGGGCCAGTTATATTTGTTAACTGTTTTGTTAGGTTGTAAACTGAAAAAAAGAACGCCACTGAAAAATATAAAAAACATAAACAATAAAAATATTTTGTGATCGTAGGTTTTAGAACATAAAGTGTATGAACTTGTTTCCGCTTTAACATGTGGCTAAGATTAAGATAGGGGTAATAAATCGGAGCTGATCAGGGAGCTCTACCCATTAGCTCTTAAGATTAATAGCCTAACTGTGTCAGGATCTTCACTGAAAACTGTGTTCTTAATGTGGAAAAATAATACTCAGCAGTTTGAAGAAAGTTTTTCGTTGTGCAGGTAGGTAGTAAAAGTTGGTGTAGTTAATTTCGCACGCTATGCAATTTGCATATAAATAACTTAAGTAATGGGTTTAGTAACTCGTACTTTTTACTCTTTGTCTGTTCCCGTGATAAGTTTCAGGGATTTTATGTAGCTCAAGTTGGGAGATAAAAGAAAAACCCAGTTTATGTGTGTACTAAATTCGGAGCGTAGTATTTAAATAACTTAAAATGGAGATGTATATCGCCACAATAAATCAAGGGTACGAGAATAGTTTAATACATAAATTACTTCCAAAGGTTTTTAACATAGGTATTCAAATGCCAATTAAAATATATAATAACCGAATGGATATTACGGAATACATAAAAATGTAAATTAACGATCCATGACGAAACTAAAATTTTAAAGATAATTTAAAAAAGTTTAAATTATGAATAAGATTTTAGTGATAAGTTTAGCGTACAATTTGAATATTTTTTTAGTTTACGTTACGATTATGAAATCTCCAAACAAAAAGAACTAACAAAACTTATAACAGTGAGTTCCGAATTTTGATAATTACCTATATTCTATTAAATTATACATTACTTTATGGCGCAACTGGCTGATGTCACAAGGGCCTGCGCGTCTTGGCTGCAATCTTGTTTAGTTAAGTAGCTCACACAACGCTGGGTCACTGGATTGGTTACCAAATTAAAAAAAATAACTAGAGCTCCTCTATGCTATGAAAGTCCTTCGTTGTAGTTGTGGTATATGGTAGTCATTAGAGAAACCCACCAACCCGCAATGGGTCAGCTTGGTGAGCAATCTCCAGGTAAGGCATGATTCAGCAGTAAGACATTATATGCTGATTATACAACTACTTTCGCAGCACATCATCATCATAATTCATCATAATAATCATCATAATTTTTTTTTTTTTTTTATTATAATCTCAGCCAAAAGACGTCCATCACTACTGGACAAAGGCCTCACGCACAAGGACCCTCCACAACGACTGATTTTGAGCTGCTCGCATCCAGCTACCTACCTTTACAAGATCGTCGGTCCTCCTAGTAAGATGACAAATAAAGGATAATAAGAATGGATGCATGCAGTCATTTTCTTTATTTTCATGGCGTTGTTTGACCACAAGAGTTTTCACAGTCAACCTGATAACCTTCGATCCTAACAAAACTCAGCTTAAAACATTGTTTTCGCCAATATCCCGTTCGCAATCAGCCGATTGCAAGCGGGATCACCGTGACAGTTCAGCAAGCCTAATAAAAATTAACGGAGCGTCAATACAATCGGGGTCAAAAAGTTTGATGAAAAAGTTCTTCCGTGCGAATTGGGTCGAGGTGGCACACGAAAAATGTACGAACCTTGCTTACTATCAGGAGGGTATCTGGGAATCTGTTTTCTTACTCACATTTCTTACTATGTTTATTGTCTATCAGAACATTTTTTACTATATAAAAAACATTCATAAAAAAATCTGCAGAATATGATCGTGTGTTTATAAAGTGCGTTACGGACAGAAGTCTCGATTGTATATTTGTAAAAGTTAAGTTAGCAAGTAAAACGGCATAGATGTAATACGGTTACTATATTTGCGTAAATTAAGTTTATATGTTATTGATAATAAATGATTATTCTTTTGTGCTTTTTATTGGTAAAAAGGTAACGGTTTATGGGTTTTCTAAAGTTAAAAGGGACAAGTAAACGTGCCCAGAGGCCTAATGCCTCACTAAATAAAGTTAATTAAAATAGTTGATTAAGTTTTAATGTAAATAGAAACTTATAAATATGTAGGGTATCTAGATTACGAAAGATACCGTAGGGTACATGATAACTCGTGGGTCCCACACCAGGAGAGCCCCGTATCGTGGGCACCCACTAAAGTTTATGCAACACACAGAAATATAATCAGAAAATATAAACACGAAGGCGTGGTTACGTATGTAAGTGTGTACGTGTGTGGGGGTGTGTGTGTGTGTGCGTGTGTGTATGTGTGTGTCCATGTGATTTGTAGGCTAGACTAGATTAAACTCATTTTATTTTATGTTCTTTATAAGGTTCTCAGTCTGGTGGTAAAACATAGACATAAATATAATATTAGTATAGATGTTTCCTTTATATTATAGAGGAAAGCTTTGAATTTTTGTATGTATGTTTGCAATTAATTAAATCAAAAGCTACTGAACCGATTTAAAAATATCTCACCATTAGAATGCAACATTAGCGTAGAGTAACCATAGGCTATATTTAAAAATATATATATTATTATTTTATATCTCAAAATGTTTAAAAATAAAAGTACACCCGTGCGAAGCCGGGGCGGGTAGCTAGTATATTATAATCGTACTTAAGGACGCGTCGTATTTTTACGAAATATTATTATTATAATGACTAATAGAAATACATCATTAAACTATTAGTACCACTTGGGGAAATACAAATATACTGTAAGATAACTAATGAACTAACAGGTTAATTGTATCCTTTTGAACTAACCGTGTACTGAAAGGAAAGTGCAGAGTCAATTCACATTCAATGTTCCCGTAATCAACGATAACTTTCCCCTAAGAAATTGGTACAATTACTAAGAACAGCGTCTCCTAGTCCGGAGCCCGACCCGTCCAATTCCAGATAAGTAAATATTGATAAAGTTTCCTGTTTCAGTTAGTTCCATTTCCCCATAGATAATATTCAGTAGGTACAAGCATAAATTTCATAATTATTCTGGCAAACTTTGTTTGAAGCATGCGAGCAATTATCCTTTTGCTTAATTGGCTTTTAGATGTTATACTATAATCATACACTTTTATACTATACTATACTTATATTATACTTTTATACTATAGTCATCACTCCCATTGATTGTTATTGGCTTAATTACAACGTTTGCCAAATTCGCATAGATTATCCTTATTAATATTATAAATGCGAAAGTCTGTGAGGATGGATGTTTGTTACTCTTTCACGCAAAAACTATTATATGGATTTTTATGAAACTTTACAATAATATAGTTCTTACCCCAGAATAACATATAGGCTATAACTTATAAGGATATTTTATTATTTTTAAGAGTTACATGCAAAAAACTGCTATTTGCGAGTTATTTTGGCGTGTGCTGCAAATACCGTACGAGTTATACGAATATCCTTATGGTGCAAACGTATCTCCTTATTTGTTTTACAAAAAAGTCCGCGACAGCATGTATCTATCTTTTATATATAAGCCATTATTACCAAAACAGGTGGCCATAAATAAAATTTGATACTATATTTCCAGTGCACATTTTGTAGTAACAAACTGATTCTAAACAAAATAAATACTTCTTTCGCTTTTGATAAAGTGTACCTACACGTGACTCTATACATGTCTTCGCTATTCGAGGCGGTCAGCAGCTAATGATAGTGATATTGACAACACCCATCCAATGTAATGAAGACTTTATATTGTTTATAAGAGAAGGCATGAGCTGATAAATATAGTAATACAGTGATCTATTGTTATACCTATACCTACGCAGTGCTCCAATGATCATTTGTTTTTTTTATAGATAGCTCGGCAAATGACTCCATCCCACCTGATGTTAAGTGAAAATGGAGTCCAGACGCGAAGATAACTGGTGCAGCGTGAAAACAAACGTAGCATCACTTAACCTCACTCTGCCGGCCCACAAGCTGCTTCTTCACGCCTCTTTTGAAGGACCCCATGTCATAGGAAGGAGGGAAAACGTGTTCTGGTAGACTATTCCATCTTTAGAAGGTGCGACAAAGAAACGAGTCACCAAATTTCTTTGTGCGCGATGGGATATTTGAGTGACTCCGAAGAGCAGCACATATACTCCTCTGAAGAAGGGTGTTTATACGATTCCTGTTACTACTCGTACTATATAGTTCGCAATTCAGTAATGATGTTTGTAACGACATCTATTGATTATATTATTATGACATGTAGGTATTCACTTTGTGGTGATTATAGTAGAAGAAGATTAAGAATTAAACTCCGTTAGCTCAGGTTCTGAATCTAATAGACCGCAGAGGTGGTAATCCTCTCACATTAATCTTATTCAATGACTACCCGCACAGACAATGTGCTTATAAACATATCTAAGTACCACTTATTTTCTATTTAATGCGTGGGTGCGGCCAGCCTACATAAAACACGACATATCTTTATTAAACCATTGTGTTTTTGTTTGTAGTTTGTTGTTGGGATCTATTTTGAGTTGGTTATATTATGACGGCCGCGGGCACAACAAAGCACACGAGTCTCGAAAGATCATGAATTCTTATTCAGACGTTGCGCAGACAACCAGTTAGATATCGAGAAAGAAACATATGAAGTTTATAACTGTCTTTGCACCTGGACTCTGCTTTTGCTAAATATGAGGTGGAGCGGAGACAATTGCCAACCTATTTATATAAAAAAACTTTTTAGTTTTGTAAAGTAAATAATCAAGCATTTCAAAACCTACATAAATTAATTATATTCAAACGCTTACTCTTTTAAATAGCAAAGTCATAGCGCATACACCAATTGTCAATAGCCTGATTAAGGCGTAAAAACGAAACTCAATGTTGACAGTGTTCGTCAGAAACATACTTTAAAAGTACAATCGTAGTGTAAGCTTTTCCTAAATACCCAGTTATTTGTAACCACTTACTTACCTAAGTTGCATAGATTAGCTGCAGTTGGTGACAAATTAATATGCCGATGTCTGCAACCGACAAAAGTCGGCCGGCGGCAGTCGGCCATAAATCGCTAGCTGATTAAAAGCGGTCGTCTGAGACACGCCCCAAGGTTGTGAAAATAAATTATTGCCAACTTGTTAACATGTTTTCAGGCGCTCATTCCTCAGCGTTTGCCCCTTCATCTCCTGTCGTATTTATAAAGGTAATTTGGAAAGGGAATCCGGTGGAGCGCGCAGAATTTGATTCGGTAGCAAGGTCTCGCAAGGTCTCGTAGGGTGCGGCGATAAAGAATTTCCCTTGAAAAATATTTTAAACGTTTTTATTATGCTAAAAAAAGATGCTGTGTGTGATGTAAAAATATGTCGCAGTGATAAAGAACATATACTATGGTGTACTTAAAGAAATGTTAAAATCTACATAAAAAGCTCATTTAAAATTATTTTGCATTCACGATACTTTACTTTTATCGAAACTGAAAATAGCACATAAAAGGAGACAAATTGTCTTAGAGCTGACTCAAACGACCAATAGTATTATATTAAATTGCTAATGACGTTTTGCGAATTGAGGTACAGTTGAAAGAGCCGTTGTCAGATTGCGAAAGGTCGTGACTTCGAGTCCCACATAAGGGAATTCGTTTTTTTTCATGTTTTATTATCTCCTAATTGTTGAGAATAAATAATAAACGTAAAATTATTAATATACAAGCAAATTGCATTAAATAAATTCAAATTCGTGCCGTAAATTGTTACGCCCGTACATCATAATAACGCAACCCCAAAGTGCGTTGCCATAACTTTAATGCGGTTCCATGGCACGTCCATTTGCCCATCAAAGTAATATAACAAAGCATATAAACTTTTCGTTGTTGTCGATATTAATTTAAACTTGAATTTACTCTTCAATTACTTTTTAAAATGTCTATGTCTAATAAATAGTGTCCTCACATTCCAAGTAGCAATAGAGAGTTTTAAAAATACTTTCTTTCGATTAGTTGGTGCCTAAATGACCACCACATACGTAGGGGTTGAGACAGACTATTTTTAGGCCACCTTTTCTAGGCCCCTCCCCGGATTAGGAAAGCAGAGCGATCCTAAACAGGGCTGCTTTGTCGTGGGACGAGCTGCCGAACTTGTATTCCTGCCTCAATCGAATCTAGGAGCGACCATCACCGTCCGACCGCCGGACGTGCAGAGAGTTAGCTATAAGCCAGACTCACCAGTCCGAACTCCTTCCACCACCTCTCCATCGCCGCAGGACTTGCGTTTAAGTCGTAGTCCATTTCATTACCAGGGGTCATCCGCGCGTGAAAATTATATTAAAATGAGCAGGCGGCTGCGCGGCCGCAAGCCCACTCTCTCGCCCTCTACACCAAGCTACCGATGGATTGAGTAACCAATACGACCAGTAAGGAGCAGAGGGTGCAGGTATCAACGGAAGTACTTAGCCGGGTTTATTAATCGAAGTTTTCCTTCTTCTAGACAGAATTACAATGAGACAATACTAGGGATCTGTCACTCCTGAAATGCAAGGATAGGATAGGATATTTAGAAAGAGGATGTATTTGGGGTGTTTAGGATACTACTGTTAGTTGGAAGGTATTGAGAACTAACAGCAGTAGCTTGAGAAGGCCGGGGTTACGTACCCGTATAATAATGACAAGTATCTCTGACCTGACATAAAAGCTCGTCTGCGTGAATACCAGACACAATTTAGAATTTTAATTGTTATCGGCCAGTGGCCAGTCGCTCGACACACAAAGGAATGAAGCTAGTAAGCTAGTGGTAATACATGTAGTCGTCAAACTTGTTCCAGGAACACAGGAATAATAGTGTTGACACAGGTTGCATTATACAATAAAGGTCTGCAACTGTAAGGCTAAGAAGCTATCGCAAAAGCCGGTCATCGGATGGGTGATCAAACATGTATCATCAAGCTCCTCCATGCTTCGAAAGGCACACAAAACAGTGGGTCCCAGCTGCTTTAGCAGTCGTTAAAAGCCACTGCACCGCACTAGGCCCGCGTAGTGATTAATGGCCCGTTCTCCTTATTTATCCATAGGGAAGGCTCAGCCTCAGCAGTGGGGACATAAAATGAGTTGGTGATAGGTTGCATCCAAGACTAGCGCTCGGTCATTTGTCTTGTTTTCAAGGATTCAAGACGAAGTGCGCATCCTTCTTCGACCTTATCGTCACTTACTATATAGGTGAGACGAAGGGCAAATTGTGGAATAAGAAACATCTTTATTCGTCATAAATTTTGCTCGCACCGCGTCCCGTGCGGGCTCTATCCCGGGGAGTAGTGTTGAAACCTCGTCACTATCGCAAATCCAGGGTAACCAAGTAAAAAGTTACCAGTCGCCTAATCACAACGAAACTGAACCACTGATATAGTAATAAGAAAGATATTGCTGTTCTAACCTCTTTTTTAGTTTATTATGATCATGACGTAACAGTGAGGGTGCTTGAGTTGAGGTCCCAAAGTGAATAATTTAAGCCGTCATAATTTCGGTCTGATAATTTTGGCTATCATTACTTTGACCGTTATATTTTGGTCGTCATCATTTTGGCCATCATTATTTTGACCGTCATATTTTGGTCGTCATCATTTTGGCCATCATTATTTTGACCGTCGTATTTTGGCCGTCGTAAGTTTTCCCGTCCCAATTTTGCCCGTCATAATTTTGATCCACAAACCTTACTTACTGGCGACGAGGACAGTCAAAACAAAAATTAGCTCAATGTACAGAGAACCTACTGGTGTCGAGGATAGGATATTATACAAAAAAAATCTCAATTTAGAAAGAAAAACCGGTTCATACTACACGTAGTTCCAACACCAAAAACCTTGCTTCCATCGCGAGTCCCGAGAGCGTCCGCAACTGAACTTTATTTTGCGCGCGAGCGGACAGCCCAATCAATGAGCGGCGCCCATCACAACGGTACAACGAAAATATTGACAAACTTTATATTGGAGTTGCAAGAGTTTCATAGGATAGAGACGGTTGGTGTTTGCTCACTAAATTACAGTGTCGCCTTTGATCTAGAGCTACTTTTAACTCCGATGTTATTAGAAAAGACGCTACATTTTTAAAACTTAGTTAGAGTTTTGTTTTAGATTGGAGTTACGAATTAGGATACTAGTACCCGTTTTCACTAACGACTCCTAATTTTTAGGTAGCCCTATTAGGTAACAATTGCAGGAGTTTCAGCGCATATCGGAGATAGGTATCTCGGTAGAAGCTTATTAGAATAAATGAAATGGGTAAAATTATAAACTTGTATTTATATTGTTATCGTCTATAAGTTGTATGTAATATGACATAAATGCATAGCAATAATTTAATTATGTTTATTTTATCGCTTTATAATATTTAAAGTTAACTTTTCGTTTTTTATCGTATGTCTGTGAAGTTTTATTCTTTACGTTGAATGAATCCTATGATAGGGAAGATATTAATTTCTAATTACTTATAGACGCAGTTAAAAGAAATAAATAAAAGCGTTTGCTACGATTGTTATCTGTTTTTCTCAGTACAAGGTATGACGATGTATGCTTACAGACCGATGGCATATTATGATATATTATAATAGATTTGAAATTCGGTGTAGATGTCAGGTATAATCATATTTATTCTACTCTTACAAGATAAATCGAAGACATTATGTACAAAGTATCAAGTTATAATTAAAATCTGGTATATAATTTATGAATAATTATCTGAGGACCGTGTGCAAAAGATACCAAACCAGATAAATTGAGGACATTGTGTATAAAGTGTTTTAGTCTAAAGTTGAAGTAATTTGTTTAGTTTAAAGTATATGATCATAATATATTTAATTTCATTTCGTAGCGAGGATAATTGACTTGTTTAGTACTTGTGTTAACAATTCAGCGGAGAGCCGTGAGGTCTGAAGAACACACAATTTGAGAGCCTTTATGCTCAGTCGTTAGACTCGGCAACTTACACGAAATAATTGGTCTTACTTATGTGAATATCTCGTTATACGCTGCTCGCTTTCAAGTGAAACGCATTCTGTATCATTTAGAATAAGCAAAGTTACCTTTCTGTATTGTTGGAATTAAGTTTCACTTAATTTGTCTGCTTATTAAAAAGGATTAGAACTTAAAACAAAATAATTGTTATTGACATATAGCTACACTAATGCCATGATAAAACTACCTGTTATTTAAAATGAGGTCCTTACCTTTAAGGCGAAGGGTAAGGCACTAGCGCGCTAATGGATTTAATTTGATAACAGCTAAACTGGATTTATTATTCAAACATTGCGGACCTTCCGACACTAGGCAAACATCTATTATTTAATAATTGTGCACTACTTTTAGGTTTGTTTTTGTATTCATTCGCTAACACCAAAAGTGGCCATTGTTTGTGAATAAATACGATAGCCTGTTTTGTTAATAAACCTCGCAACAAAAAATAGAGCACAATTATTAAATAATTGCTATGGATGCTTTCCTGTTATCGGACGGTACGCAATGTTTAAAAAAAGATCCGGTCCGTTAGTAATTGTCAAATTATCAATTGGTGGCGCTGTGTGCCTTACCCTTCGCCTTAAGCACTTGACCCTTATTTCACCAATAAAAAGTGGAAGCGCACTACACCCAGAATCCTCAACTACTGAGGCACTGGCTATCTTATCTCTAGCTGCTGGAACAATAATGCTACAAACATTGATGTTAGGGCGGCAAATTTATACACCGAGACATTTTAGTGGTTGTTTTCCCGCAGGTGGGTAGTTTAGACCATGAAACTGAACAACTTTCCCCAAGAAACATAGGTCAAATAACGAGATAATTTTTAACTTTCTCATACAAACCATGCTCGGTCAATAGAGGCTTTGTATAGAAAAATGAAAAAAAATCTCGTTTTTTGACCTATGTTTCTTGGGGAAAGTTGTTCAGTTTCATGATCTGATCTACCCACCTGCGGGAAAACAACCACTAAAATGTCTGGGTGTATAACATGGTGGTAGCTAGTCAGGCGGACAAACAAGCCCTACCATCACCCAAACAAACTAAACTGAATTAGTTTGGAGCTTATTGTCGTTTAATTTTAATTTTCTGGTTGTGATCACGATGAAGTAACCTTCGTGATGCCGGTACACTGGATGGGTTACCAAACTAAAAGTTTCGAGCTCTCGTACTTCGAAAGGCACGTAAAGCTTTTCATCCCAGTTTTTGTAGTAAGACATAACGTATTCGTGAAACTTACAAACCTGCATTGGGCAGTGCGGGTTCCCGTCGTAGTGATTGCCTGTCTTTGTCATGATTTTTTGGCTTCATCTTACAACAAACATAGTAGAGAATACAGTATATTGGGACAAAAAATATTTTAAATCTGAAACCGGTTGGTGAACTACTTAATTTGGAACTGACTTGATACCCGGTCTGAAAGCGATGGTTAAACGAGTATAATCAAGGTGGTCAAATGAAGTCAAACTATTTTCACATCCAGAAACGCTGTAAAAGAATGGCAACAAATTCCTAAATGGGTTTTCCTATCTGTTAGTGTGTTGTATACCATTAGTAGCGTGTTTCTTTACTGCGCTCTAACTCAGGATTGTTGTAACCGAACACTAGAGTGTACCCGTATATCACTTTCTCAAGCATCGAAGAAACAATTCTGTGAAACCGCTGGAACAATATCGCATCGCAATTTAGCTGACATTTTTCATTGAGGACAAGATTCAGTTCTTTTGTTTTTGTACTTCTGCACTGTCTTTTGTTTTGTGAAATTTTTTTATGATCTGCTGTATCTATAGATTAATACATGAAGCAAAAACTTTGTACCCTTTCTTACGGAAATTGCGCGGACGGAGGAGTATGAAATTTCGCACACTTATAGTTTCTATAGGGAGGATTGCAGAATGTTAATATTTTTTTTAATTATGCATAAAATTTTACTTTTTTATTTTTAAGTGCTAATTGCTGCACTGAAGCTGAAAAATCGGGTAGGCGTTTAATTTTTTCACTGTATTTATAAGTATTTATGCATAAAAAATACATTAAATCAATTACACACACTACCGTGTATTTGACACACACGCATAATATATACTCTTTTCAAAAATTTCAAAAATGGAAGAGAAGCGGCCGAAATCTGTCAATGTCAATCCAAACTCACATTCTATCTTTTTAAATTTTTCATTGCTTAGGATACAATCCGTGCAGCCTTAATAAAATTACGGTCGAATTTCGACCACTGTGCGACCACTAGTAGTTATAACTCTCTAACGTGGTGAGAATGCTAATGAGTCATTAATGTTAGTCGCGGAAATTGTGTTATTCTTCGATGAGTTATCACTAACGTTGTCATTTACGCAAGAGATTATAATTAACTTAATCATATATGAGTGACAAGAGGAGCGCGGTGCCGCGGCTCAGTAAGTGATAATTAAACAACTTTTACAGTGCCGAATTGAAAATGCACGTTAAGTCGTGAGGGTAACCCGAAGTGCTAGAGAAGACAATGTTCAACTATGAACTTTAACCTATTATTTCAATCACACCACAGAAAACATCGCGATTATTAAATAGATAATGTTTTTGCCGCTTTTGAAAAACGAAAGTGTCGGTTCGCGAGAAAGTTCGAGTGGATAGTGACTTAGGAAACAGTGGTACAAGTTTCGAGTGCAAAATACGAGTAAGGGAGGCCAAACAAACACGGTTTCCTGATAAGGTTTCCGTATCAGGAATTCAAATTCGGAGAGCTGAATGCACGCTGCATCTACAAAATATACACGAGGGCGCAAACGTTTGTATATTTTCCATCAGGAAAAAATCCTGACGTTCGTTCCGGGCTTAAGAAAGAGGGTAGATCGTTTGTTCGCTCGTAAATAACCACCCGCAGTAACTTCAGTACAACATGATGCTCGAAAGCAACAACAAACATGGTTATAATCCCGTTAATAATTAATCCAATTCTACATAATTATACTAAGAGCATGTTATCGCAAGTGCTATTTTACATTCAACAAACTTAAGTTTGCGAGAACAATTCGGAACATTACTGCTAGTTAGACTGCCGCCGTTTATCAAACGCCGGCTGTTTTACTTTGCAATGGCGGAACAGACAGCTAAATCCGACTGTCTGGGCGTACACGCTAGCTCATCACACAGCTCGCAGCTTACAAATTATTACTACCAACCAATCATCATCATCATCATTAGCTCATTTTATGTCCCCACTGCTGGGGCATGAGCCTTCCCTATGGATGGAAAAGGAGAATGGGCCGTAAACCACCACGCGGGACCAGTACGGATTGGTGGTTGTTAACGACTGCTTATGCAGCCGGGACTAAACTTTTGAAGCACGGAGGAGCTCGAGATGATAAATTATTGGTCACCCATCCGAAGACGCCTTTGCGAAAGTTGCTTAACCTCAGCACTCGCAGACCGGGCGCGTTAACCACTGCGCCATCGAGCTCCTCACCTACCAACCATTACTTTAGTAGAAAAACACTGCCTCAAGTGGGTTACTACGACTTTTTGCAATTTGATCAACAGCTCTTTTAATTGAGATACCACTGTTAACCTGAATATATTTTCAAGTGTTTGTTTTCGTCTGCACTAAGTTAAGATTTTACTTCCCACCTTTTACTGCTCGGCAACGAACACTGGTGGTTGGTGGTAAGGCACGCAACGTCTCTGTTAGTTGCGTTATTTTTATAACCGTTGACTAAACCTTCCGATGTATAGCGCGCAATAAACTGAAGCTTGTTGACTGCGTCGCAAGACGCTCGTGCTCGATGCCGCGCGTGGTGGTGGAAGGTGTTTTTAATTTCTTCTAACGATCCGCACACTTATGTACTTCAAGTTTATTTTATTATTATTTATTTATGATTATAATGACTTCATTAATAATAATTTAAGTGTAGATATATTTCATCTCAGTCTTGCAGGATTCCAGAATTGCTTAAAAGTTTTCTTAACACCTTCCTCTACAACTTAGTTTTTATATAAAAAAACTTAATTTGTTTAAATTATAACATAAAACATATCATTATAGTCTAAATATTTAAGTAATGAAGTGTGCACACATTATTGGCTTGTAGTTTAGCAAAATACTTTATATATTATAATATAACGTAACCCTATTCATGTTTAAGCTATAATCTGTGTTGTGTACGATAATTAAATAAATATGATGCACATGTCGAACATCGATCGGTCGAACAAATCAACCTTTAAGGTTGATTTGTTCGATATGCCTAACCGTCACAACATTATAAAACAAAGTCGCCCAGCCTTGTATGTCTGTCTGTATGTCTGTATGTACGCAATAAACTAAAAAAATTCTTTTTTAAACTGATTTTCGTACGGTTTTTACCAATGGACGAAGTGATTAACGAGAAAGATTTGTGTGTATAATTCATTAGTTTGATGGTGATTATTGTTTTTAATTATTGATGAAGATGTCGGAAAAAATCAAGACGGGTTAGATTTAATCGAAAACGCTGCCTAATCCTGATTAATTATGACATAACAAATTTACGATTAATAATGAAATAGCAAAACTACGCCTACGCCTACATAAAGGCGATAAAATAAGTAAAATGTCGTTTTTAAATTGAATAAGGTGGACAATGAAAAGTGACGTTTGAGAGATGTTTTGAAACCGTGGCTGCAGATAAAGTTACAGGTTTTGAAAAGTTCGTTTTATAGTATATCAGCTACACGAGTAGGCTCTTTTATTATTACTAGTGGTCGTCCAGTGGTCGAAATTCGATCGTAATTTTATTAAGGCTGCACGGATTGTATTCTAAGCAATGAAAAAAAAAGATAGAATGTGAGTTTGGATTAGCATTGACAGATGTCGGCCGTGTTAAAGACAAACAATACGTGTGTGTCAAATACAAGTAGTGTGTGTGTGTAATGTTGTTTTTGTTGATTTAATGTATTTTTTACGCATAATTTAAAAAAAATTTACATTCGGATAACCTTCTCTATATAATCTATAAGTGTGCGAAATTTCATACTCTTCCGTCCGCGCAATTTTCGTAAAAACGAGTACAAAGTTTTTGCTTCACGTATTAATATAAAAATTCTTAACAAATTTTAATGCAAAGAACGTAAGGTATTTATGTGGTGACTAGCCCCTTATAGCCTTTACAACGTAACCACATTATTGAAAGGAGCAAGAGACTTGAGGTTCCCCGTTCCTCGGGTAGCCGTAGTGGCCGGACAGTTCCCTAAGGTTTTCTACACGCCAGCAACACGCAAGTGAACTATTACCGCAATATATAGACGTCCTAACTGCATTTCAGACCAAATATGTTATTTTGTCACCAAATAGATAATACCAATATTTTATGCCTCGAGTTTCAAGTAATTTTTGCTTTCTGTTGTCTAATAAAAAAAATAATCTCTAAATTTCTAACCTATTACGTGACCTACAGAAGTAGGGCAGCTAGTATCCTCAATCATTTGAATAATAGTGTAAAAATTTTGTGAGTATTTATAGTATTTATCCATTTTGGGAAGCAAAAATAATATTTGTACAGTCATTTAATTTATTTAGTAATAATTAGGGCTTAGAGTCTAAAAAATATTTCTGGTGAGCGTTTAAGTCATACCCTTATTTAAATGCTATTATTATTTCAACTCGATGGCGCAGTGGTTAACGCGCCCGGTTGGCGATTGCTAAAGTTAGGAACTTTCGTATAAGCCGGTCATTAGATAGTTGACCAAAAATGTATCATCTCGAGCTCCTCCGTGCTTCCAAATACACGTAAAGCCGTTGATCCCGGCTGCATTAGCAGTCGTTAAATAAAATCCAACAATCCGCAATGGGCCCGCGTGGTGGTTTACGGCCCATTCTTCCTATATAGGGAACACTCGTGTCCCAGCAGTGGGCGACAAAAAATGAGCTGGCGATGATGATGATGATGTACCTACGGGAAAGCACTTTTCCTTCATTTCAACTGATGTTAAGTGATGAAAGGCCGAAAGTGAAAGCGTATTTTAACCCGGAATCCTTTAGAGAGAGCCAGGCTGGTCCCTAAGTACATCTATATAAATAGTACTTAAGCTTAGGTGTTTGCAAATGAAACCAAACTGCGTCACCTCAAATAAGTTTAAGAAGTCAGCGAGATTCTCTTCAATGTTCTACATTTTTACTGAAACAATAAGCGATCGGATCATCCTCGTCTCATTTATTATCCACCATTTATCATTCATATTATTAATACCCTAAGCGAATGTATCTAATGAGTTTTCTGAATAAAGACAATATTTGCAAGGGATCTTTCTCTACGTTCAATTAATATTGTAGATGTGTAAAGGTTGTTTTTTTTTCAATTCATTTAGGGTCATTCCTGACAACGACGCAGAATATAGATTTGTTCTCAGTTATTTTCTTTCGATGTATCTAGTATCATTAATCTATGTAGTTGTTGTAATAAAACACTGTATCTCTTCATCTTCTATTAATTATGGTATATTTTCTATGCTGAACACAATAATCTACACTTCAATAAATAAATAATGCCATTTATCAAAGAATATATTTTCTTTTTCTTTTACACAAACATCCCGCCACCCCAAGGACGATACAATTTACTGCCTCTGCGGTCTAGTGGCTAAGACCACCGGTTTAGACCCAGAGGTCCCGGGTTCGATTCCCAGCGGGGGGTACATGTGGGATTGATACTGAATTTCAACACTCGGTTTGGTTAGTGGTAGGGCTTGTTTGTCCGCCTGGCTAGCTATCACCTTCTTATCTAAATATGTAGCCATAACATCAATGTTTGTAGCATTGTTGTGTTCCGGCAGCTACAGATAAGTTAGCCAGTGCCTCACTAGTTGAGGATCCCGGGTGTACTGAGCTTCCATTATTGGCCTTATCATCACTTAACATCAGGTGAGATCAAGGCACGGTGCTTACACGTTAATATAAAAAAAAGTTTTTAGTCCGTTATCATGAACAAATTTTAAATGCGTTAGCTGACCTAGTTAGTCATCCAGCCAAAGGCAGAGGACATAATTTGGCAACAGGTCTCTTAAAGGTTTTATCTTTGTACTGCTGAGTCACCACTAGTGTAATACCATCTGCTCCTGGATGCTTCTCAATCACTCTTCCCAACAACCATTTTCCAGGAGGCAGTCGATCATCTTTGATTAAGACGATTGTATCTGGCTCGATGTCTGCACCTTTATTGGTCCATTTATACCGATTTTGAAGTGTAGTTAAATATTTTAATTGCCAACGTTGCCACAAACATTGCATCATTTTTTGTACCATACACCACCGATCTAAGGGACTAAGTTTAATATCAATCAAATTGTCTTCAGAAACAGTTACTGGTTGCTTTCCGATTAAAAATGACCAGGGCTTAAAGGAGGTTCATCGCAGATAGAATTAGGCAAGGTAAGTGGGCGTGAATTGGCACACGACTCCACTTGAGTGAGAAAGGTAGAAAATTCTTCGTAAGTGAGAGAAGAATGTTCAATAACATGGCGTATGTGACCTATTTCACTGTTTTTACTCCCGACTCCCAGAGACCACCAAAATGTGGAGAATGAGAAAATACCAAGTTGTTTGGTCATTAGCGATAGCTAATAAATTCGGCTATTTTAGAGACCACTTTAGATTTGGCATTTTTAAACGCTACATCCTACTCTCGGGACTCACCCACAAAATTGGTGCCACAGTTACTCCAAATATTTTCTAAATTTATCTTATATCTTCTTCAAATATCTTGTATCTAGCCGCGACGTGCAGTAAATCTTCGGAAGGCAGCCAAAAAGGCAGATAAAGTCAAGTTGCTAACAACTTCCAAGTGCAGGGCCTTTGTTACGGGTACATACAAAGAGGCTAATACAAGAAATACAAGTTTTCTTACATCTACATACCTGGATACAGTTTTAGAGTAAAAGGTCCAGCGAAGTCTACACCACACGTACTAGAGTTATTTTCAGTTTATATTTACAATTATTTATAAATTTGACACAATAAGCAGTTACACGTGTTAAGGCGAAGGGTAAGGCACACTAGCGCCACCAATTGATAATTTGACAATTACTAACGGACCTGATCTTTTATAAAACATTGCGTACCGTCCGTACTTTTGGTGTTAGCGAATGAATACAAAAACAAACTTAAAAGTAGTGCACAATTATCAAATAATAGATGTTTGCCTAGTGTCGGAATGTTTGAAAAAAAATCCAGTTTAGCAGTTAACAAATTAAATCCATTAGCGGCGCTAGTGTGCCTTACCCTTCGCCTTAATTTAGATAGGCTAGAAAATCTATTGAAGTAAGTATCGAGATATTCATCTTTCTCAACACAAATACAGGTAGTTAATTTAATTTTCGTTTCTAGGGTTGTGTCAGATAAATGGCGACTATTCAAGTAACAATATTATTCAAATTTCTCAAAAATGTTGGGCCATTCCACCACAGTTCCGATCGTTGCAACTCAGTTAGATAGAGTCCACGGGAAGCTGCATCAGCAGGGTTATTAACAGACTCAATATGATACCACTGACTACTTTTTGTCGTTGTTAAATTTCAGCAGTACGATTTGCGACAAAAGTTGTCCAAGTACTAGGCGTTTTACGCAACCACGTCAAAACTATAGTGAAATCTGTCCAGCAATAATCACAAGTTTTATCAATTTTAAGTTGATACGCTAGAACGTTTAGCATCTTAACCAACAGAACAGCACCGCAAAGCGGTAAGGAAACTTGTTTCACAGATGCCACGCGAGTCTTAGAAGTAAGTAAACGTACGTTAACCTCACCACCGTGACAAACTTTGAGATACACAACACAGGCGTAAGTAGCACAAGAGGCATCGCAAAAATCATGGAGTTCCCCGTTCGTGGAGTTATTAGACACATGTAGCCAGCGTGGGAAATTAATTGTAGGCGAATTATTAAATTTTCAACATATGAGAACCATTCACCTTTTAGTTCTGGAGCTAGTTCCTCATCCCAATCCAAGCCAGCTAGCCATAACCTTTGCATAAAAATTTTAAGAGAAACTACAGCCGAAGCTAACTAACCCAAAGTGTCAAAAGTTTTGGCTATGGCGGACAATCTATCTTGAGTTCAAAACTGTCTGTTTGCGAGTTCCATATTATGCCTAAAGCTTTAATTGTTCCTTCTACTTTAATATGCACCGCACTTTGTGATTCCTTATTAGCATCAGGAATTTGAGACAACACGAGATCACTGTTGGACGACCACTTGTGTAAATTAAAACCACCACGACCAAGTAGTTCTGTCAAGTGACGTTGAAGAATAACCGCATGTTCTTCGGTTGGAATGCTCGTCATCAGGTCGTCCATATAGATATATGACTTGATTATTTCAGTTGCTCGTGGAAAATCAGCTCGCTCATCTTCAGCAAGTTGATGTAAAGTACGTATCGCCAGATAAGGAGCAGAAGAAGTGCCATAAGTGACCGTAAGTAACCTATATTCCTTAATTGGTTCTTTAGCAGATTTGCGCCACAAAATTCTTTGGTAGTCAGTGTCATCTTCGTATATCAAAATCTGTCGTTACATTTTCAAAAAACAGATTTTATGTTGTCTTCGCCGTGTTATCAAATTACGAATATCTTGTAATATTGGGGGACCCACTGAAAGTTCTTCATTTAATGATTTTCCCTATTCAAGTGTAGCGCTTCCATCAAACACCACCCTTAGTTTAGTACTAAGACTACTAGGTCTAAGGACTGCGTGATCATATAATATAACCAATGTTGTTAACCTTTTAGAGAGATACCCCCCACACTTGGTGACACCAAACCATTGGCTCTTCGACGTTTGCAGCAGGTGGAAAAACGTTTTGACGGCACACTTGACTTAAAAGAACAATACCAACAATTTATGTCAGAATATCTCCTTCTAAACGGCTGGACAGGTTTGGATGAAATTTTCTGTGTGTTCAACTGGATTTGAGAATGGTTTAGATTTACAATTGGACCCAGTAGGTGGCGCTGCTATAGGGTTCCATCATAGGATACGGGTGTTTTTAAGCGGACGAATGATTTGTTCGTTTTGTTGTCATGGAAACTGTCAACATTTTGTTGGTTTTGTTGTCATGGAAACTGTCAAAGCGGTACGAAGTCCGCCGGTCAGCTAGTAAGAATATATTTTCTTTTTCTTTTACACAAACAGTAGTACTTGTTTTTCTAAAACCTAACGATTTCTGTTTACAGTTTACAATTAGAGTTGATCCATTATTTGTTATAGGACCTTTATGATTAAAACTAGTCTGATATCTAGTTGCCCATTTGATCTAAATAGTTGTTTTTTTCTTTTAACATGGTCAAAATATCTACATAAAGCTTTAATAGCAATTGTAGGTATTTTATCTTTTGTTTCAGAATAATTGAGACAAAATTAAAATTGAAACTTAATTAATCTTATTAATTTAATTTAATTTTACATACGTAACGCTTATTTTTAAAACGAAAACAAACAAACCAATATCATATACTAGTGCAGCCGCTTTTTCAAGAGTTATGTAAGCTATTAAGTTATTAAGTTTCAAATTCTGCTGCAAATGATGGCTCTTACAAACTTTGAATGTTACAGTTTGCCTATTTCTTTTATTCCATCGTTTACCGGTTAGATTACTAATCTAGCGTGACAGTCCTCGAACACGTAAAGCAAACACCTTCCCACAGCCGCGACACAGTAAATTCACAACAAAAATACACTTTAAATCCTCCATTATACGTGATAAAAGCAGGTTTAAACGTTTCCACGCGAGCATGCGAACGTTAACTGTGTTCAAATTACCCTATTAATGGGTAGTAATGCTGTGGTTTTGAGGTAATTTCGAGCGTCGACTCGCTCGGTAGGGCGCCCGGTGTCCGATTTGGTCTGAGGTAATCCTATTACGAAACGAATTCTCTGTGTGGCAGGACGCTACCAATGAGCTTTATCTCGATTTCAAATGTCTCAGTGTCAAATAGTAAATGCGAGCTTGCGGAACATCGCTTTCTGTTAGATTTATTTGCAGTGCAACGCGTATAAAATGGAGTAACAAGTCTATTAAATTGTTATACTCGTAAAACATTAATATTTATGTTATTAATAAGTTTAAACTGTTTTCCTAAGTTTATATGAAAGCGTCATATTAAAATGACAGTATTAAATTATTTTAAGTTTGTGAAATCTACGCTATGATTCTTAAATAATGTTTTATTATCAACTATTAAAATAAGGAATTTAAAAAATACTGAAAGTCAACATGAGATCATCTAACAAACGAAAAATATATCATAATAAAAGCGAATGCCTTAAATGGGACTTAAATCCCTTTCTAAACCACCACGCGGGCCAGTGCAGATTGGTGGTTGTTAAAGACTGCTAATGCAACCAGGACCAACGGCTTTACGTGCTTTCCGAACAACGAAGGAAGTCGAGATGATAAGTTTTTGGTCACCCATTCGATGACCAGCCTTTGCAAAGGCGCGTTAACCACTGCGCCATTGAGCTTCTCTATTGTTTAGAGTTAAACAAATGTTTCATCGTCATTTAAGTTGTTGTTACTGACATTCCTATTTTGATTAAATTAATCAAGCCAAAGTTGAGACAACGAGAAATATAAGTTTGTTGAATCAGAGTTCGCCTGCGGCAAAACTTTATAGAAATTTTAATACGAGTAGCTTACTAAACAATGGTTAATGTTAATAACTAGATAAATGTGAAAACAATCATTTATACCATGTAAAGCTTAATATCGCTTTGGTTTTTTTAAACAGTCACGTCAAAGATGTGGGCTAGGTACAAAAAATCTCACTTCAAAATATGTAGTCTTGGCTCGAACGAAATCCCTAAGATCCAACTAACCACCTTATTCCAAAACAAATGAGATTAAAAATCCATTACTAAGAATTGAAATCTCCACTTTTCCAAATCGAATCCAACTTAAAAGGACGGGATTAAAATCCATAGCATTCCCCAGACGTGAGGCTTCAGAATGTTTGACTTCCATTTTCCATGTCAAGATTGAGTCGGTTACAGAGCGCCTAGGTTACCTATTTTCAATAGGAAGAGAGGCTTTTATCGATGTCTGGAAAACTAGGTCGACAGTTAGCCACCTAACTTGTGACCTAACATAACATCACAGGCGTTTATTTGCCAATGAGTATTTTAAATTCCTTCAAAGTGTTTGTCATGTCGTTATTAACGTTATAATGACACTGTCAAAGTAAATTATGCTGATGTGCTTTTGCTTGAGATAGTTTTACACATTGACCTTCATTGCACTTGAAAGCACTTTCGTCTTTGGCCTTAGTCACTTACTCATCATCAGCTCATTTTATGTCCCCACTACTGGGGCACGAGGCTTCCCTATGAATGGATAGAGAGAACGGGCCATAAACCACCACGCGGGCCCAGTGCGGATTGGTGGTTGTTAACGACTGCTATTGCACCCGGGACCAACGGCTTTACGTGCCTTCCGAAGCACTTTTGGTCACCCATCCAATGACCGGGCTTTGCGAAAGTTGCTTAACCTCAGCACTCGCAAACCAGGCGCGTTATCCACTGCGCCATCGAGCTCCTCACTTACTAGCAGGTGAGATATAGGCCACGCTACCCTGTAGTGGAATAAAAAGATATACTTTAATCACTTTTGATAACAGTCGACCACAAGTCAAATAGATACTTAATAACTTGTAAAATGATTCACATTATTGTGTTAAATCCAATAAGGTTTGTTAGCAAAAGTTAAGACACAAAATCAAAAGCAAACTTCGTAACCTTATGTAAGGATCCTAAGTAACCTAACGTAACCTTCCATGACCCAAGTCACGGAAGGTTTCATTCTCGGTGATAGCGGTCGAATTTATCCAGACTCCATTCCGAAAGCTTTAATAAATAACTGTACAGTCAGCTATTTATAACATGAAGTCCGAAAGCAATAGTTGTGTAAAAGTTTGTGGGGTCCGATAGTTTTCGAATTGGATTTGATAAGGGCCGAAATTTTGTAGCAAAGTAATTTTACGTGGGTGGGAAAACTTTTAAATTACTTGGCTTTTAGTATCAAACCAATAGAGTTTGTAAACCGGAGAGATTCCGTTGGTGAACCTTTATTAACGTGTTCAAATGAATAGAGATTACAGATCTCTAATCTCTCTAATCTGATCTGATAGTTCTGAAAGTATTAGATCTGATAGTTTTAGCACAAAGTTGTGTAATGTAATGTCATGTAAACTGATGTAATGTAAGTCGGCGGTTGCTTAAAAATAAATCGTTCTTCTTTACACCATAATTATAAAAACATAGTGTATATATTTTTAATCCTAATAAGTATATACACAGGTACACAAATGTAAGTATCACTAAGAACTGAAATCATGAATGTGCACATGTTTCTAAATTAACAGAAGCATGTGAATTATGCGTTCAATGCAGTACCACGCAGTAACGTGCTCTTAAAGACGTGTTGTCTAGCCAAATTGGTATAAACTGATAAGATTTGTATTTTTAAATGTAAATTAAGAGTTACTCAAATCCGAACTGATGTTAATGTTATAAAAATGCTTGTCTCATTTTTGTATTAGTCGTACCATAGATAAGCATTGTACGCTCTCTAACAGAGATGTTATGGAGCAGCGATACTTTCTGGTACAGGCATCAGTAAGATACTATAAAAGAGGTCGCATCTCTAGTCTAACAAAATTAAAAATTACTTAATTTTTTGAGAGAGTTTGCTGATTGCCATTGGGCGTTTTCAGCTTCACCGGGATTTTTTAGGGGCGGCGAGAAACTTAAAGGGTTCCTCAAGCCGTGTTAAACGAATCACCGTCAAAGGTTTTCCAGAGGGAACGGCATCACGCACTAGTGCTTGCCCCCGTGACCTACTATATTCTCCGAGGGGTTCAGATCGGATCAGGGAGGGGAACAACCCGAAGGCGCCTCTAAAGGACCGGGTCGTGGGGAGAGAAGCGCCCAGGTACATATCTGTACGTGGTATTATAGAGCGCGTGTGAACCGGGTCGTCGTACCCTTGTTCTACAAGTACGGTGTCTTAGGCCTAAACTAATGTGCATGTTTAGTGTATTCCGTAAATGTGTAGTGGCATTTAGGGGGTCTGGCGGGGGGAAATTACTTCATAGTATATGAAGCGAGGAGCTCGATGGCGCAGTGGATAACGCGCCCGGTCTGCGAGTGCTGAGGTTAAGCAACTTTCGCAAAGGCCGGTCATCAGATGGGTGACCAAAAATGTATCATCTCGAGCTCCTCCGTGCTTCGAAATACACGTAAAGCCATTGGTCCCGGCTGCATTAGCAGTCGTTAACAACCACCAATCCGCACTGAGCCCGCGTGGTGGTTTATGGCGCGTTCTCCCTATCCATCCATAGGGAAGGCTCGTGCCCCAGCAGTGGGGACATAAAATGAGCTGATGATGATGATATGAAGTATGAATACTGTATAAAGTAATTTTTCAATATTTTTGTCATATTTCCTTAAACGCGCTATTACAATAACAAGTCTGTGGACAATTCGAGCAATTCCTCACGCGACTACATGAACAGATATATGAGACAGGCTGATTTGCCGCGGGCGACACATAAGTCGGACGTGCCGCAGAATAAATTGTGGACGGCCGTGATCGGCATCGGTAATACGCGAACATCTATAGGAATTTATTCAGGATTCGCCGTCTTAAGGGCTGTTTAATATTTTGACACTCCCAAATGATGGATTGTACGGTACACATTTTGTACTTAGCGTCATCATCGTCTCCGCTAAACGACGCCGCCGCTCGTATTATGTTTACGCTGACAATGAAGGACATAATTATATGTTTTTTAAAAAGGTTCTTTGTAATGTATTTATTATTAAAGGCAATAGAATTTTCTATTCTTTATTATTCTAAAACGTGGTACAAAGTTTATAACTTACAGATGCTGAAAGGTGACATTATCAGTTTTTTAATAGATTTGAAATTAGTTTACCGTTTGCTATAATTTAGGTTTTTCGGTCAAGCATCACTTACTAGTTAGGGGAAGAAAACTTGATATAACTATGGTATTAATATTGATGATGATAATATTGAGATTGATATGTGATATTGATACAAATAAGAAAGTATAATAATTACTCTTTCTTCTATTATAAAAGAGGAGACAAAATAAAAAAGGGTTTACTTTGCATCAACAGTTGAGTTGAAAAGATCTAGGTGTTATCCTTGATAAGTTACCAAAAACGGGCCAAGTGCGAGTCGGACTCGCGCACAAAGGTTTCCGTACCATTATCTATAAAAATATTTCAAGTTTCTACCTGTTATCGTTATTAAGACCGAGAAAAAATTGGAAAAAATCATGTTTATTGTATGGGAGCTCCCTTAAAAATTTATATTGTATTTAAATTTAATTATCTATTTTTAAAGTGAATAATATAACTCAATATTCTGTGAATATTTCAAGCGTCTACCTGTTGCCATTATCAATATCGAGCAAAAACGAGCAAAAAATATCAGGTTTGTTGTATGGGAGCCCCCCTTAAATATTTGTGTTATTTTAATTTAACTATTTATTTTATAAATAAATATATATCTAAATATTCTGTGAATATTTCAAGCGTCTACCTGTTGCCGTTATCAATAACGAGCAAAAACGAGCAAAAAAAAAAATCACGTTTTTTGTATGGGAGCCCTCTTAATTATTTATTTTATTCCTTTTTTAGTATTTGTTGTTATAGCGGCAACAGAAATACAGACGGACAGACAGACGGACGGACCGCGGAGTCTTAGTAATAGGGTCCCGTTTTACCCTTTAGGTACGGAACCCTAAAAAAGTGTCCCAAGAGTCGTAGACATCCCTAGTATAGTCAGCTCCAAAACATTACCTCAAGTTTATATGTAGGAGAGTCAACTTCAAAGGATTTACTCCCACATGTTACACTTTTTAATTCGGGGGTAGCCTTTTAAGTTTTTAGCTCTAAATATAGTGATAAGGAAATTGACGTTGCACAATGTACATTTCATTCTTTCTTTCATTATTTCTCCCTGAATTTTACACATAAACAGTGATAACGACGCTGTGACGTGAAACTAGTGACTCTAGTCGAACTAGTTTTTCTTATAAGCAACCAATTAAATAAGAATATTCAGTCGAAGAAGTCGTTTTGCGATTCTGATAAATTGCTTTATTCATAGTTTCGCGTGACGTCATCCCCAGGTGGAAATTAAGTGTCGCCCTCCAAGGCTCCAAGGGGCGACTATAATGTTCGGGGATAAAGGAAATTGGCATGTCAACAACGGACTCAGGACTATCTTAGCAGTTGTTATTGATACTGTGACACTTGTAAGCGTCTTTGCGTCTGTCAATAATGGAAACGGTTATTTCAGCTCGCTATTAATTTACTCATTTCTGTTATTAAAGTTATTTAAGTAAAGAAAAGCTACATTTATTTTATTTATGTTATTATTATACTCGTATTTTAGTTACGATCTTGAACAATAAGCTATTTTTGCAGTGTCAGGTTTTAGGATGAACCAAATACCATACCATCCCCGTGTGGTGCCGGGGGTAAACAATTGCAACACCCCAACTCTTCCCCTGGGTGTCGTAGAAGGCGACTTTGGGACCATTCTAGAGGATGGGTAGCAGCGTCTCTCTGTGATTATTCTCACCTTACTGCGATCGCCAACCCGCTGCCAAGCGTGGCGATTATGGCAAATTCTCCTCAAAATGATTTATCTTTGAGGGAGGCTTATGTCCAGCAGTGGACGTCTTTTTGGCTGAGATGATGAATTACCATAAGGTTGAACTCATCCATGCATTTCAGTTATTTAAGTTTTGTAACCTTTTTTAAAGAGCTTGCTGATTTGATTCAGGCGGCATTTTCAGCGTCACCGGACTTTTTGCGGGCAGCGAATGAAACAAAACACCGTCAGAGGTTTTCTAGAGAGAATTGCATAACGCATTAGTGCAAACATGTCTCTGTTTCCTACTAGGTTCAGATTGTATCAGGAGCGGAACAAACCGAGGGCGCCTCTAAAGGCCAGGAACTGGGCTAAGGCTGACCGGATCGTGGGCGTGGCGAAAAGCACCCAGTACATGTCTGTATACCCAGGTATACAGACATAGGCCCAAGACAGCGTACTCGTAGAACAAGGGTACGACGACCCGGTTCACGCGCTCTATACCAGTATAGTGCGCGTGCGTCTATACGAGTACAGAGCGCGTGAACCGGGTCTTAAGCACGTGTGCATGTTTAGTGTATGTGTAGTGTGGAGCTGAGAGGATCGGTTGAGGGGTTTATGTCCCATATCATACCATCTATATAAATACTCTACTAAACCTATGTTATTAGCAAAAGAGTTTAGTGATGAAGGTCAGACTCCGTGGAATAAAAAAAATTGCTTCGTCACTTACAGTTAATTTCGTTCCATCACACATACACAGTAGTAGGATACACAGTAGAAACACAGAAGACTATAGAAGAAGTTACAAGCAAAGACGATAGGTATTAACAGCAAATAGCTAAGGCGATAACTAGCTAGGTAAGCGCATACGATAGGCATTCGGTACAGAGCAATAGCATCGACTGTGAGCGCCGAGCGCTCGCGGCTCAGAACGCCAGCCCCACTGCCCCACCCGCCGCCGCTGATCTACAAACTTTAAGTTTTCATTTTACATTTTATCATCATCATCATCATCATCATCGGCCTATCTTAGTCCACTGCTGGACATTTTATAATACTTATCAAATAATTTTTATATTTAACACAATATTATTTATGTACTTTTAAACAAGTTAGTTATATAATAGTAAAGTGGTTATTTATTTTTATATAAACATTATGTATGTACTATAAAATACATTTTAGTTTTTATTGACTTTTTATTTTTAGGTATAAATATTTATTTATGTAATTATGAATGTGTAATTACAAACATTTATATAGTTACACTACAAGAGTAGGTACCTAAAATTGAACTAGTTTAGAATTACCAGAATCACGTTTTTGCTACGATGTTGTAAGTTTAGCTACTTTCGCAACGCCATCATAATATCATAATAAAAGGCAAGCTATATTTTACACAAACACAATAAACAAAAGAAAACAAACTTGTTAGTCGCCGCTATGCCAAAAGGCCACCGTTCAGCATAACGATACAACGCAGCGTAGAATGCGCTGAAGCACTGATATTCTGCGAAGGCTTCTTTTACGTAAATATTACATTTCACATACAAGAGCGTTAGCTTCAAATATCATTCGGCCAATAAATACGTGGCCTACACTGCCTAAAACCTCGGTGGAGTTAAAAAATCAACAATGCCATAGCAAAACTTTGACGAATTCACTGAATTCATTTGAATACGGAAAAAAAATTAAAAATTCAAATTTTCATTAATGCTTGATCTTTGTCCGGCTCGTGCCGGCGGGGTGTACAACAGATGTCTGGAGTTTAATTTGATGTACGACTCGTTTCACTTTCTTTTAATATTATATCGCTGCGAGGCCGGCCCCAGATTCCGTCTCCAAGACAATTCAATGGAAATTCCATTTAATATCAGTCATTTTACTTTGTTCGCCAACTAAGAAATATACTAATAAACTGATAGAAGATAAATTAATTAGTTGAAGATTTCATTAATTGCTAAGACGAAAGTGGGTTAAGGAACAAGAGGGTATAATTTATATAATTAGAATTCAAGTTTGATCTTGATTTTGCAAGTCTCAATCCTTTTAATACGAGTTATGTCGGCTGTTACAGCTCGATTTACAAAACTGAGGGCGTATTTTATTACATCTATATCGATTTGATCTAAAACATCGATGACTTTTTGTCGTTGTAAATAAAATTTCTAAATACAAAATACTCATAATTAGTTAGTAGCATGTATACCATCATTTAAAATTAATCAGGTGCGTTCCGATTTACGCAGAAAGAGCTTACAGTATCTTTGGTCTGGCAGTACGGTGTTGGGGCTGGGATTTTATATTTTGTATAATGGGATCCTAGGCTGGTGGTAGATTTCAACCATCTTCTCTATTGAAATTAGGATGGTTTTTTAATTTCAATAGCCTCGTGTATCATCCTAGGGATGAATCGTTGCTCTTTAGCAAGTATTTGTGGTTTGGGATGGTTGGGCCTGTAGGGCATGTTCGCATACTGCAGACTTATGTTCGCGCCTATGCCTGACGTCGGCTATATGTTCTTTAACGCGGATTCCTACACTTCTCTTGACGTGACCACGGACCCTGCAAAGGGTTCGAAACGTCAAGATAAACATTAAAAAGTTATGTATAAAATAAACGCGAGTAGAACCGTAAAGGTTGTTTCATTTCAATGTGTAGTGTTCGCGTAAACTTTAGAAAACAATATTGTGATATAGTTATGGTCCAAGCTTGACGTATTTATATTAAGTCTTTATCGGCTGACCTTCAAATGCAAAAGTTACTTTACATAGAAGTTCTGCTAACTAAGTCAAAGTCAAAGTCAAAGTCAAAGTCAAAGTTTTTATTCAAATAAACTTACGAAAAGTGCTTTTGAATCGTCCATAACTTTTTTACCTACTACCCATCCAGGACGTCTATTTTTAGCTGTGGAAAAGAATGGGCGAAAGAAACTAATAAAGCTTTAATAGAAATAACGACATTGACAAAAAAAAAGTATGTCGTTACCAAATCATACAATATCTATAATTAAAAACTTTTAAGAGCCTGCTTGTACAAATAATGCTAACCTCTATATATTTACTTAACATTACACTTTATTCTAAAAAAACAAGGGCCAAGGGTTCCAAGATATTATCTATGCCTCCTTGGAACCCTATTTTGTTTATGCTAAATGTGACGTCGGGTCACTAATGACTAGTATGCTCTGTCTCCCGTTTTTGGGAGAAGGATATGAGAGTATGTATGCATAAAAGATCAAGTCAATTGATTGAATAACGTCAAAAGTGTGTCAGTACGTGGTCAGTACACACAATTGTGGACGTCATAAAGTAGCAGAACCAGGCCCCTGAACGCGCAAGTCACTATGCCATCGTGTTCTTCTGTTTCTCCATCTCAAAATGATGTAAAGGTAGTTCCACACAACTCGCATACTACGTCACAAACCATTACCATCCCTATTTTTAACTCGTGAACAAATCGGGCCTCGCGCGCAAACAAAGTTGGCCAAGTATAAATCAGGCGCAGCATGTAACCACCAAAGTTCGCCGCTTGCTCATGACAAGACAGCCGGAGGGCTGTACTCCTTCAACTTTTCAACTGGAAATTTATCTTCCCGTAACGTTCGGTTTGTGGGATTGCATGGGTTTGATCGTAGTGTAGAGGAGGAAGTAAGTCTTCTCGCACGAAGCACGACATAAAGCTTTATTTACTTTTTTTTAAAGACTGCGAAAAAGTATACATCGCAGGTCTGGAACGACCCGCGAGTTTTGAGGGGGCACTCCCTCCTGCTCCATGCCTAAATCTGTGAAGTTCAAGCGCATACCCACTTAAAACGCAGTACCATACCTAGTACTTGTGGTGGTAGCTCAGGACCACGAGCAAGCACCGAGTACCACCTCATGTGAGACATGAAAGCCTACTCTCATCCAAATGATTTAAGGGTTGTAACAAGCGGCAGTATCGAGTGCGTTCGTTCGTGACTGAGCACGACATATTAGCGAGTGCGCCTTATCGTTCGCTGCCGCCCCAAACGGGTCGTTATGTGCCTTCCTCGATTATATTGAAACCATACGCGGCGCCGTTATCAGGAAGACGACGTACTCCTTTTTGTACACTGTGGTCTCACGTAAAGTTTACTCCATCAAATTCCCTTTTTTTCACGTAATGGCCAATTACTGAAAATTTACGAAGTCGTATTCAATGCGGTATTAAATGTGAAGAACATTCCACCTTTAATTGGGAGCAATGGCTTATGCGTACTCGTAAGAAAAAGGAAAAAATAAGCAATTTTACAATTAAACAAACTGTATTTATTTTGCCCAAAATTAACTAGTTTTTGTTGAACGTGAAACGTAGGCAGGTTTGTAGAGTGTAGAGTTAAATGCTAATAAAATATTTTGTTAAAATAGAAATAAAAGAGTTTTGGTTTTGAAAAACTGTACAGACTCTACTTAGTGAACTCTTGTAAGATCCGTGATTGCTATATATAATATCATACTATTATTATTTGCTGTACATAAACAATACATAATATTATACTATTAACAAAAAAAACCTAGCCATCTCATAAAAAATTTACATACCTATAGTTACCATAATGTCCAGGAATCTAACATGTTTATGGCAACATATCTCTGTGACCACAAACCTTGTAAAAGGTTCTAAATGTTAGGATACAATAAAATGTAAAAGAAACGCGTCTAAATCCTTATAATGTATTACTCTTACCTTAGATACGTAAATTGTCATACAAATAACTTGAAGAACATTAAATATTTTTAGAAACTGTGTAACTGAATCCTTGTTATCGCAATTATATCCTTATGATCTCGAACTCTTTGATTAAGCTACACATTTGTGTTCAAAGAGTTTCATGAATACGAGTAGGTAATATACCTACATGAACGCCCAACAAAATGTGAAATTGAACGCTGACGATTACTTCGGGTTTGTAACGCAATTTGCTTTTGAGAAACAGGATCTACTCGTAAATGTATTCAGGGTCGCAGCTCATATACATAATTTTTAGAACGTTATTTTTAAAAATAGAACCTATTTCAACGCTTTTCATTACAATGTGTGTTATTTTACAAAATCTCTTACTACACTCAGAATGTGGTGATTTTAATATATACAAAACCTATCGATAAATGTACGAGCTAAATGAAACAATGAAAAAATATAAGTAAATCATTAATTAAGAACGTTATTTTAAAAATAGAACGTAATTTTGAAATTCACTGCGAGATTCCCGAATTGTAGGCAATTTAAATAAAAATGCAGATATGAAGCCATCTTCTTTGTGGTGGCAAACTGGAATGGCGGCTAAAATTGTAACGTTAAGCTCCTTGTTATTCTAAGAGGCTTTTCGAGACACCTGTGAATTTCGTAATCTATTTACGTTCTACCTAGTTTTTTTTTTATATTTCTTTCATTCCACAACGAGAAACGCTTTATCTTTATTTCACCTGATTGTAAGTGACGATAAGAAAGTGTAAGCGGCCCTTCAACGGGAATCCTCACTTTTAAAGTACTGACGATCTTACAGTTTTGTTTTAATACATCAGAAAAAACAGTGATCGCCCTCGATAACATATCCAAAGATCCAAAGATCTAAAGATCCACATAAGCATCTGTGTCTCCTAACACATATGGTAATTTGGAACTCTCCATCGAAGAAGGGTCTACCCACTAAAAACTCCTGTACTGCCCCACACGTGTTCATAAGGTTATGCTGGACCGCCATAAGCATTAAGCATACACTTAAGTCAATACTGTTTAAAATCTATAAAGATTTGCGGAATTCTTTATTCTGCAAATCACATCAATCACATCTGGTAATCATCAGCTTAGCACTAGTTCACTACTGGACCTGGCCTGACCTGGCCTTTCCAATGCACGCCACTGAACACGATCCGGGATTACTCTCATCCAGCTCTTGCCAGCCAACTTGCGAAGATCCACGCTCCATCTAGTCTGAGGATGTCCTACACTACACACAATTTATTACTTGCACTTAAACAGTATACGAGTATGTCAAATGGAATTGAAGTCCTACGTACAATAAACAGAGACAAGCCGCTGGTATTTCGTTAAATCTGCTGCAATATCTCTGTGGATACAACTGCAGCTCCGATTATTATTTAAATATATATTTGCATATTGTTTTTGGTTTCCGCTTTTCGTTAGCGAATATTTTGGTCTATCAAATAAATGAAAAACACTTTAACTATATATTAATATGTGAAGCAAAAACTTTGTACAGTTAGTTTCAAAATGAAAAGATACAAGAGAAGGTTATCCGAATGTTAATTTTTTTTAAAATGCATAAAAAATACATTAAATCAACAAAAACAACATTATACACACTACCATGTATTTGACACACGTATTTTTTGTCTTTAATGCGGCTGATATCTGTCAATGCTAATCCAAACTCACATTCTATCTCTTTCAATTTTTCATGGCTTTAGGATACAATCCGTGCAGCCTTAATAAAATTACGGACGAATTTCGACCACTGGAGCGACCACTAGTATATAATAATACTCTACATCTACATCTACATCTAATAATACTAGTATATAATAATAATAAGACTCTTATTACAAAAACAAACTTGATGATATGTTGTGATTTATATTAACGGTCTTTGTCAAAAATTCATAGTTTCATCATTTTGTGCCATCTGAATATAAAAGTATAACTTTAAACTATTTTAATAATTTGAACTAGATATTAAAATTATTTTTATTATTTACATTTTTGCATTCACAGTGCCAAAGATCTTCTAGGTTTTCTAGAAAAAAAATATCTTAAAATTATCTACCAAATATTACTCATCAAGAGTCGGGGCGGGGAGTTGGCAAAATTATTGCCAGTGGGCGGGGCATATTGCTTGTAGTACTGACGACTTTTGGGGCAGAAAGAGTTTTCGAGTGGCTCGTTTTGAAAGACACAGCGTAAGTTGACCTCCAACAGTAGCATTAGGATAGGCCTTTGTTCAGCAGTGAACTGATACGGTCTGATTATGATGATGATTTACCACCTCTGTGGTTAAGTGGTTAAGACCACCGGTTTAGACCCAGAGGTCCCAGGTTCGATTCCCAGCGGGGGGTACATGTTTGTGTACTCGGTTTGGTTGGTGGTAGGGCTTGTTTGTCCGCCTGGTTTGCTACCACCATCTTATCTAAATATGTTGCCATAACATCAATGTTTGTAGCATTGTTTTGTTCGGGCAGCTAGAGATAAGATAGCCAGTGCCTCACTAGTTGAAGATTTCGGGTGAAGTGCGTTTCCATCAATTGGATATATCATCACTTAACATCAGGTGAGATCAAGGCACTGTGCTTACCCGTTAATTATAAAAATATAAAAAAATAGAGACGACTGCGTAAAGATCATTGGAAGCCGCTGGATGAGGACAGCGCAAGACCGTAGAAATTCATGCGAAAGCTTTTATCCAACAGTGGACTGGCATTGCCTGTCTTCTTGTCTTTCGGCTGTCTTTTGTCTTTCGAATCATTATTCGAATTTGATAAAAAAAAATCTGACAAAATCAAGTTTTTTCCGACGAAGAATGACTCATATATTCAGGTAACTTATCAACAATTTGAATGAAACAGCTTAGATAATTTTCGACTGTGGTTCAAGGTTCACGGTTAAATTATCCAAGGAACTATTAGCGCTTCTCGTTACGAGCCACGCTTTGACTGCGTACGTGCGTGGCATCCGAAAGTGCTACCCTTTTCCACTACGCCGCGCACATGGCTGGAGCGACAGCAAACATTGGTCACAAGTAAGGTGCTCTACGTTTGCCTACTGGAGAATTCAATTGTCGGAGCTGCTGATTGGAAACGTTTGGCCCTTATCTCAACTAATAATACGTGACGGTGGTGTGCTATTTAGATATCCGTTACTAATGAGGATTTGAGTACATTACCTTTAAGCTAATGACATCGCACCGCGCTAGCCACTTCCCATAGATCTCTTCACATTCATAGCGAAAAAAGTAAATTTCCTGTACCTATATTTTGCTACGCACGGCAAAAGCCTATGTCATTGTAATCAAGTCATCTCTTCGATTGAATGTACCCATGCTTGCAAAATGCGGATTGGTGGCAAACCTGGGCCATGCATCGAAAAATACTAACATACACCTCACCTGCGAATTAAACCCAATACTTTCGGATATCTGGCCGAGCTCTTTGTCTCTACTACTAAGACATCATTAATAACATTTAATTATTTTTCAATGATGCATGTAATAATGGAGTATAACACCGTTAAACGACATTTTGGCTCCGTAGCCAAAGTTTATTTTCGCTTCATAAGCTACAATTAAATCTCGCTCGTGACATGACATCAATATTGTATTATTCTTTGAACCTTTCTTTGTTTATCTTCAATGTTTAGATTCGTATCTTTCTCTTCATTTGCTATAAAAAATATTGGAACTCGACATTTTTCTAATAATTTCAATAAAAATACAAGCTGTCGAACGTCGTTGTGTTATTTGAAGGCGGATTTTATTTCTTTTAAAGTAAATTTGTATTATAACGTAATTGTCACCATCATCATCATCATCATCATCATCATCATCATCATCATCATCATCATCATCATCATCATCATCATCATCATCATCATCATCATCATCATCATCATCGGCCTATAAGCTTCCCTCTCCTATAATCTGGTCCTTCCACAATCACAATAAGACATGAGAAGATCGGGCCATAATCCACCAAGTGGGTCTAAGGACTGCCATCTTGCAACCTTGACCTACATAAAATTTATCGAATAGCATCAACGACTAAACAAGTCTTTGACAATATAATTAAATTTCAGCCATTCGATAACCGGGCATTGAAAGTTACTTTATTGCTATTGTTACATTGTTTGCGTCGGAAGTCCTAAAATCGTTTATAAGTCTAAAACCCCAATTTGTGCGGTGTTTATAGGCTGGTAATGAATTACTTTTTTTTTATTTTAACACATCGAAAGTATATACATTCTTACTAATATACAACGTGTAACGAAATGGTGTGGTAAAACTGAAAAGATCCAAAGTGTATCCGATCTAGATCTTGTATGCAGTGTTACCAAGACATAATTATTAACATTAATTAGTTAAGCAATTTTTAATTAAATATTCCTATTGTGATGTCACCTTAATAAACAAATCACAGCCCTAGTGGCTAAGTTATCTGTGTGCTTACATATATGATCTTGATCACTGCTGCTTACTTATGCGCGCCTGACGCGCATGACTACACTAATATAAATATTAAATACACTTTAGATCTTTTCATTTTTATCACACCTTTCTGTTACACGTTGTATATTAGCTAAAAATATGCACTTGATTTTTTCAATTAACATTAATTGCAGCTTATCAAGAAACTTTGTGAAAGACACCTTTATCTTTACAGCTGTGGCAAAATGTTTTACTATTTCATGCATAGTGCCTTCGTTTCAAATGCCACGGATCGTTAGTTAAGGCGCGCTCGCCAGCAGCAGGTTAAAACGTATTGTGAGTTGCAGGTGGCTGCTGTCTGCTCGCTAGTGGTAAAATAAAGGTACTTTTCGTTTTTCTTTTACTATGTTCACGGTAGAGATAAATGGAGTATGTTACGTCATCTGCGGTCTAGTGGTTATACCATCAGTCTTAGAGGGTTTTCTTTAGGTAAAAAGGCGGCAAACGAGTATCTGTGATTCAAAAGCACTTTTTTTTGGGAAGTGGTCATCGACGCCCAAGGACATCAGCAGCATATGGGAAGCTGCCCCTGTGTTACCGAATTTGAAAGCCTTATTTACACGCTTCTTAGATTCTGAAGGGAGTCCGTTCCATATCCTACAGGTTCGTGGGTAGGTCAGAAATGGATGGTTGGTCTTAAACCGTGTTTTAAGTCCGCCTGGCTAGTTACTACTATCTTATCTAAGTCTATCGCCAGAACATCGGTGATAGTAGCATTGTTCTATTTTTTTTTGTTTAATAATTACAAAGGTACTTAAAAATAATCAATACTTTGAGCAGTGTGATAAAAACCAATATTGGTTTGTCCGCACACTGGCACTCATCGCCTTACTCTCACATTTATATGAAAAGAAAAAACAGATACAGTTATAATTATGGTAGCCCGTTCAGTAAATGAGGATACCTCTTGAAGTGCGATTCAATCTTCGTCCTTATCGTCGCTTATTATCAGGTGAGAGATGAGAGCTAAACGTTTTTTCGTTGTGCAATAAAAAAACTTCACCATTAACTTGACTTAGGTATTATCCGAAATATTGAGCCATTCACACTAAAATATACTCGGATGGAATACCAAAATTTTGTATAATATTTAATGATATAAACAATAAAACGTCTCTCGTTCATTCATACGTTCATAAGTTCATAAATCTTAGACGTACAGAGTAAATAAGTTTTATTCTAGCAAAATGTATCTGCTTGGAAGTATTTACATAAATATGGAATAGTCTGTTCAAGTATTTGATGTGAACTAATAGAAGTCCTCAAACTTTGTTACGTACCCAATAGGTAATAAGATTTGGTTTACTACATATGTTATTATCTTATTCTATGAATCGAGGAAATATGGGGCAATATTTTATGTATTGGTCCAATTTCGAAACAATTTTCTTTGATACACTTATTCCGTTATTCCGTGTCTTAAAGATCGAAAACCGAAAATAATTTCTATGCCCCTTACAAATAAACAAAGAATAAGGTCCGAATAGTTATTCCGTGTTTTATTCCGTTCATGTAAACGTCATGTCAAATTAGAGTAAAAGAGACAAAACACGGACTAACTATTTGCACCTTATTCTTTGTTTATTTAAATGAAACAACTTTTACGGATCTACTCGCGTTTATTTTACTTTACACATTATTTAATGTTTATCCTGACGTTTCGAATCCTTTGCAGGGTCCGTGGTCACAGGGAGACTGAGGTGTTGGTCATCTCATAATTAATTAGTAGCTTGTATACCCTCATTTAAATTTAATCGGGTGCGTTCCGTTTTACGCAGAAAGAGCTTACAGTATCTTTTGGTCTGGCAGTATGGTGTTGGGGCTGGGATTTAATATTTTGTATGATAGGGTCCCAGGCTGGTGGTAGACTCCAACCATCTTCTCTATTAAAATTAGGATGTTTTTTAATTTCAATAGCCTCGCGTATCATCCTAGTGATGAATCGTTGTTCGCTAGCGAGTACTTGCGGCTTATCAAATCTGATGTAATGGTTGGGCCTCTCTAAGGAATGTTCGCATACTGCAGACTTATTTTCGCGGCTATGCTTGACGTCGGCTATGTGTTCTTTAACGCGGGTTCCTATACTTCTTTTTGTTTGCCCGATGTAAGAAGAAGAAAAAGTCTTTGTTTATTTGTAAGACGCTATAAGTCTGTATACAACGTGTAACAGAAAGGTGTGGCCAACATGAAAAAATCCGATCTCTAGATCGGATACACTTTTGATTTTTTGAAGATCTATCTTGTATGTGTTGCTACTGAGACATAATTGTTAACTTTAATTTGTCATGCAATTGTAAATTTAATATTTATATTAGTGAAATCATGCACGTCTGGCGCGCATAAGCAAGCAGTAGTGCTTATAAATATAAGCACACAGAGGTTACTGAGCCACTAGGGCTGTGACTTGTTTATTTAGATGTGACGTCACAATAGAAATATTTAATGAGAAATTGCATAACAAATTAAAGTTAATAATTATGTCTTAGTAACTCTGCATACAAGATCTAGATCGGATACGCTTTGGATCTTTTCATTTTGACCACACTTTTCTGTTACACGTTGTATATATTTTTAATGAGGACTTTAAAATTATTGACGTATTTCGTTGTAAATTTTCCTTGATAATAACCATTTTATTTCATTGACTATAGGTGAATTAAATCACTTTTTACTAATATAATCGCATTTTGTATACCATAATATATTGTCCTATCCGAAAGTACGCAACTTACGTTATTAGTTGATAAGTAGGGAATTATATTTTTAAGTTCATACGTTGGTCGGGGTTCGATTTATGAAAGTGCTAGCGTAAATCGTGGTTTCTAGTTATGTTAGACCAACTCTAAGATACTACCTAAGATACTGTACGGCCTGTAGGATTCAAAAGTCCTATATTTTTTAGTGAGTTTGCTGATTGCCTCTAACGGGGTTTTCAAGCTTCACCGGGCCTTTTTGGGAGGCGGCGAGAAACTTGAAGGGTTCCTCATGCCGTGTGAAACGAATCACCGTCGGAGGTTTTCTAGAGGGAACGGCATCACGCACTAGTGCGTGTCCCCGCGCCCTACTAGATATCGGATCGGATCGGAACAGTTCCTAGTATGACAGACTGTCATTAAATTTATTATAGATTTTAGGTACCTAAAGTTAGAATCATTAAAAAAATTACTCCACTCCAAGGATTAGTCGTTGGGTAAGCCAATGCAAATGCTTACTTCATTTTTCTATTTAAACCGGACATTTATAAGACAAATTGACAACCACAAAATTATTAGGGCAAAATCTTTTTTTTATAACGCTCGACTCGCTTTTTTTTATTACATGTCGGGCTTAATGCCTCAGGCATTAAGTCCTACATGATGATAGATGTTGCAAAAGTTTAAATAAACAAACTACTTTACTTATCCAAGTCACACAGCGAGCTATGGAGAGAGCTATGCTCGGAGTCTCTCTAAGGGATAGGATCCGAAATGAAGAGATTCAACGGAGAACTAAAACCACCGACAGAGCAGAAAAAATTAGCAAGCTGACGTGGCAATAGGCGGGGCATATTTGTCGTAGAGCCGATGGCCGTTGGGGCAGACGTGTTCTTGAATGGAGACCACGCTCAAAGCGTCGTGTGGGCCGGTTGCTGGACCGACGACCTGAAGAAGGCGACGGGAATGGTTGGATGCGAAAGGCGGAGGACCGAGTGTGGTGGCGATCCATTGGGAAGGCCTATGTTCAGCAGTGGACCTCTGTAGGCTGAGGATGATGATGATGATGACTGTACTTATATAAATAAAAAATCTTAAAACAACTCTACACTCCACAGGATATGCATCACGGTATCGACATCATCCATACAAAATGTATCTCCTTTAACGCGAAACAGCCCACATCAACCGTCACGACACGGACCAAAACCAGATTCGAATTCCGTATATTTATTACTTTCATTTCAGTGCGATGGGCGCTTTAAATTACTCGCGTGATTGTCACATAATTTTATGTTGTCTTTTTAAATGCTGTCGCGTTCATTACGCTACAGTATCGAGCTCTTGACGTTAAATGTATTGTAAACTCTATAGAAAATATATCTATTTGCTTGTTGGGTACAGGTGTATATGCATATTTAATGCTACAATTTTTATAGCAATGATAGCTCGCTCGACAAATGACTCCATCCCACCTGATGTTAAGTGGAAATGGAGTCCAGACGCGAAGATAACTGGTGCAGCGTGAAAGCAAACGTAGCATCAGTTAACCTCACTCTGCCGGGTCACAAGGAACTTCTTCACGCCACTTTTGAAGAACCCCATATCAAAGGAAGGAGGAAAGACGTATGCTGGTAGACTATTCCACCTTTTGGAGGTGCGACAAAGAAACGAGTCACCAAATTTCTTAGTGCGCGATGGGATATCTGAGACAGTGAAGCAGTGACTCCGAAGAGCAGCACGTGTACTCCTATGAAGGAAGCTATGCTAAAAACTTGATGATTACAGGTACGAAGATAGAAGCGCACCTCACCTGATATCCTCAATAACTTAGGAACTGGTTATGTAACTGGATAACACTCTCATCATCATCATCATCATCTCAGCCAAAAGATGTCTACTGTTGGACAAAAGTCTTCCCCAAGGATTTCCGCAATAACCGGGTTTTTTGCTGCTGAAAACACTATCTCGTGTACTACATAACAGTGTTTAAAGTTAAAGAATGGCTAAATACGTGTAAAAATATTGTGTCTGTTTTTTTTTTGTTTTTTTTTTTATATTTACGGGTAAGCACAGTGCCTTGCTAATGTTAAGTGATGATAAGGCCAATTGGTGGAAGCGCACTTAACCCGGGATCCTCAACTAGTGAAGCATTGGCTATCTTATCTCTAGCTGCCGGAACTCAACAATGCTACAAACATTTATGTTATTGCGACATATTTAGATATGATGGTGGTAGCTAGCCAGGCGGACAAACAAGTCCTACCACCAACCAAACCGAGTACACAAACGTGTACCCCCCGCTGGGAATCGAACCCGGGACCTCTGGGTCTAAACCGGTGATCTTAACCACTAGACCACAGAGGCGGTTAAAATATTAGCAAAACAGTGACAGCACCTTTTTAACTATTGTCTAACTTTAGCCATATCGTTTTGTCATAAAGCAGAAAATGTTTAATATTTTTGTTAAGGTAGCTAACTAGCTTGCCAGACAGACATAAAACAAGCCTTGCTACCAACTAATCCGAGTTCAATACAATATACCGTTGGAAATCAAACCTGGGACTTCTAGGTCTGATACCGATGATCTAATTATTTGTGAGTACGATTTTAGCTCTTACTCAATACTAGCTGACTGTTTTCATGAAAACATAACAAACAAAACGGGATACGTTGGATAATGGACTCCTATAGCAGCGCCATCTACCGGGTCCAATTGTAAATCTAAACCATTTTCGAATCCACTGGAACACACACAGAAAATTTCATCCAAATCGGTCGAGCCGTTTAGAAGGAGTTCAATAAAATACACACGCACACAAGATTTATATCATCATCATCATCATCATCATCTCAGCCAAAAAACATCCACTGCTGGACAAAGGCCTCCCCCAAAGATCTCCACAACGACCGGTTTTGTGCTGCTCGCATCCAGCGGCTTTCCGCGACCTTCACCAGATGATTATATTATTATTATTACTGAAGATTTATATATTTAATGATAATATGTTTGATTATTAACGACAAGAGAAAACAATTTAAATATCATTTTACATTTAGAGAACTTAAAAGGCAAAACAAAGTAAGAACCTTGGCTTAACGAAAGTAACACAACACCAAAGAGCGTTCGCGTAATCCCTAAAAGCTATACAGATCAGAAAATTAGATTTATTGTCTCAGATTTGAAACTAATAGGTTCCAAGGTTGAAACAAAATGTCACCTTTAGTATTTCTCGTGATATTAAGTTTCGTATAGAATAAGCTCAGAAAGTAATTGGATTTTAAATAAACATCAAATTCTGCATAAAGATATTAAAATATAATATACAGACTGAAAGTTAGTTTATACGATAGACTTCTTTAAGATTTTCTACTCAAAAAAATATTTTTTTTATTAAGCAGTCGTTTCATATTGTCAGTAGTAAAATACTGTAGCAATTTTTTGTTAAACCTTTACATTCAATTAGACACTGATACTGTTGATACAGTGTGTAGTGAAATAAAAATAAATATAGAAACACTTCATTCCATTAACACACGTTGAATTTATTCATAAAAATGTTATAAAAAAAAGGCCGCACGAAAGTAAAATAACACAATTAATAAAAAAATTAAAAGATACACAACATTAAATTTTAAGACCGCACAAAAAAAATCACCACTAACGTACAACACGGAATATAAAGGGTTGGAATAAAAATGATGGAAATCGGTACCACTTGGCTGTGAAACTGATACTCAAATTAATTAAATAGGTGATATTCACGGTTATTAAATTTGGCACGGATAGGTGAAAGGAATGGGCATGAAATGATTTGATGGGATTGAATGCCGGAGAAAACTAACAATCATGCAAAACCTTGCAGGGCCCGACTAGGGGTTCTTGAATTTAGAGAAATCCACTGGTGATTAAATTAATCACTTAATTATATCACTTAATTAATTAATCACCAGTGAAACCAAAAGTAATAAACACACAAATTAACTAAAAAATTACAATAAAATCAAAATAAAAGGTTAATTTAAAGGATAAGCAATAATAAAACAAATAGCCGTCCGTGAATCCGCCGCACCGCTGCGACCGCGAAACACAGATTTTGGACCGGTTAAATTGAGAGATGTTGCCTGAGTCCAAAGCGATGGTCTTGCTGGCCCACTGCGCGCCGCAAAATCGGAAAGGTGGAACGCACAGGTTGCCCGGTTCTGTCGGTAGAACGGCCGACGTACGCCGTATATTCTGCCGAGGTGATTGCTCACAAGCTGTATTCTTGTAGCCCGAACGGAAGAGCTACAATTAAATAAAATAAATGAATACAACATCCAAACGGGTTATACTAATTTTAATTCCCACCCTATAATACCAAAATTTACCCAGTTTGCCTGACTCTATGCGATTATAACTATTGAGGAAATACTAGTACGTACTACACTTTTAAGGGCTTATTCATAAACAAAATGTAAGCTTGGAGTAGTTATTACGTGTTTTGTCTCTTTTACTCTAATATGAAATGAAGTTTACATGACAGGAACAAAACACGGAGTAACTGCTCCAAGCTTACTTTGTTTATTAATACGGGGGTATAGTTTATTTTTGATAAAAGATTAAACTATGAGACAATAATAATTCTCATCAACTGCAAAACGAATAATGAATCTTGACACTGAAAAAATCTGGCGTTGACAACGCAAAAATGAAAACATCAATTAAAAAACCAAAAATGACGTTGCAGTAATTATAATTTGTTGCCAGGAAACAACCAGAGATGCGAACAATTACGCCGCCTACTGGTATAGATACAATACAATAATATACAGAAAATTGAAATGCGTCGTAAGGCGTTAAACCAGTAGCAAAGAATATATACACTACCGCGAAAGAAGCGACATTTATGCATGTGTGCTCGTAAAATAGTTCGCGGCTATGTGTGGGTGTCTGGATCGGCGCGGGGGCCTTGCGCGTCGCGCGGGGCGTGGAGTGGCGGTCTGGAGACCGCCTCGGCCGAGGCCGAGGGCTTAGTCGAGCGAGCGAGCGTCTGTGTGTGACTCTGTATTGCGCACCGCACGCACGGACTGACTATATCAACCCTAGCGTTTACACGTGCCGCTCAAAGTCACCGGCGCTCGAGCTCTCACGTACACGGAGTGTCACCGGTGCCAGTAGCGAATTTAATGCTACAAGTGATAATATTGCCACCTTTCTTCTTCATCTTTATTTATTTCTATTACGAGTAATATTTATATATGTAATTCGTTAACACATGGTCAAGGCTGCGCACATGAACGAACTGTTGATAATTTTTGTATTTACTCCTGAATGCAGCTGAAAATCAGCGATTTACTTGCAATGAATACTACCCTTTTGCGACGACCCTTTTGAGATACTGCGGCATACACACATTTTTGTAATTTTTTTATTGTTTACTGTGCCCTATAATTATGTTTATTTTCCGTGTCATTGTTATTTTATGATTGTGTGTGTGCGTGTGTGAGGGTGTGTGTGTGTATAGTGTCCATATAAAGACTTTGTCTATGTATCTAACAAGGCAAACTTTTACGGTACTTTCTCGAAATACTCCAAAATATTATTCATTTTCAAGCTCAAAGGGTATAATATTTTACGTATAATTATAATAATCAACATCAGTTTCGGACATCTGTTACTTCGTCCCGAGCGCCCTTAATTAAAATTTTAATAGAATTACGAGTAAAACGCGACCTCAAATTTTAATGGATAATATTCGAATACTAATCTTAACGCAATCTTTTCAAATGAGGGGCTTTTGTTTCACAGAAAAAATAATGCGAACAGAAAACATTTACAAGATTTTTTAATCATAAAAAAAACATAAGCGGACCAACATTGACTATGCCTGTAACAAAATAGGTACCTACTTTGTTTAGGTAGGTATTTTCTAGTAGTCGTTTTACTAATTTAAGTCGTAATATTATTTAATCCGTTAATTATGAGAGTCCAAGGAAAACATCGCGTCTTGTAAAGTAACTAGACTTCCACTTTAATGAGGACTTTGAAACTGAGGGCGAGGTGAGAGAGTTCTGTTTCCTTTGTCATAGTTCCCTAATTAACGCCGCCGTCCAATAGGTATTGCAAAGAGTAAAAAAGGCGCAGAACCTTTTTGATATAATTAATATTTTATAAACATAGCTTAAGCTAGTTGACGTTATTTTTAATTATCGTTATTTCTTTCATGAATACAGTTATTAAGAGGAGAAACAAATGAATCAGAGTTTTTATATCTTTATATATCTTCTGTGCGTGGGTATATAATTGAACGGCTAGACGGATTTGGATGAAATTTTCTGTGTGTGTTCAAGTGGATTCGAAAATGGGGAAAAGGGGTCCATCATGGGATACGGGTGTTTTTAAGCGGACGAATGATTTTTGTTTTGTTGTCATGGAAACTGTCAAAGCGGTACGAAGTCCGCCGGTCAGCTAGTAGGTATATGTATGTATTTGGACCGTGTCTACGTAGGCTAGTGCTGTTTCCTGTTATATTATGGTTTAATTGCTGTATAAAAGTAAGTATATTCTTCGCTTAACTTGTTTGTTCTTTTATTTCATTTTATTATTCTGCGAAACGAAATATTACAAGGATACAAACTATATTTTGTTAACAACACGTTAATGTTTACCTTTACCTAAGGTTTGTGAGTCATTAAAAAATATTAAGTCCTGATACAGAGCACAAAGCAGACCACGAAAGCAGAATTGGACCTGTACCTGACCTGGTATTTCAGAGAGTGCGGTTTCGAATCCCGCTTATTGAATTTTCTCCACACTTTTCCGATGTCTTCCACTATTCGGTATTACCTTCTTTGCTACTCCTTGTGACCCGTTTGACACCTACTTCGATCTGGCGCATCTTCATAACACCGGGTGAGCAAAGACATTTATCGCCCGACACTAAATAAGAAGTCCAAAATTTTTCTTAACTTTTACACATTCTTGCATTCTACTTTTACAAGACGCTTATCATCTAAAACTAAATAAAAAGTCTTTGGTCAGACCTATGATAGCATACATGGACCTGCACCTGACTGCAGGTTCGCCGTTCATGGACTTTTTTTCCACGCTTTTCCAGTCTTCCACTGTTCGATCTTGCCATCTTTGCTACTTCGAGTGACCAGTTTGTCTCCTACTCCGACTTGGTGCGTCTTCACAACAACAGATGAGCTGAGACGATTATCGCCCGTCACTAAATAAAAAGTCTTTAGTCAAACGATAGCGATTTGACCTGCACCTGACTCGGCATGTCAGAGGGTTCAAACACAGCTCATGATATTTTTTTCCACACTATTTCGAAGTCTTTTGCTATACGGTGTTTTTTGTGCATTCTTTGTCACTTTCAGTGACCAGTTTACCACCTACTCCAACCTGACGCGTCTACACAACAAGACGCTTATCGCCCAAAACGAAGTAAAATGTACTCGGTCAGATCCACGATAGCATAATTTAACCTGCACCTGACTGCAGGTGCCCGCTCATGGACACTTTTTCCACACTTTTCCGAAGACTTCCACTGTTCGGTATTGCCTTCTTTGCCACTCTGAATGACCAGTTTGCCACCTACTCCGACTTGGCGCGTCTGCACAACAACGGGTGAGCCAAGACGCTTATCTCCCGACACTAATTACAAACTTGTTCACCAACTTCACTTTCACTTTGTGCAACGGGGGTTAAACTCTGCTTTGTTTAGAATTAAACTTTATTCGCGTTGATTAGCGAATCGTACCTTGGAATGCTGCTCGAAGGTAAAGCGTTCACATATTTAGGCGCCTTTTGCCGGTAAGAGGAAACCATCCAATATTGTTTTATTTAAAAATAACCGGTAGTCTAATATTTTAAAACCCGGCAGGTCGGTTTGGTTAATAATAAAATCGAATTAATTAGAACTCGGTAATTGTTCTAACTCTACTTGTCTAGCTACTCTCTTATCTAAGACTCTCGCCATAATAACAACGTTATTAGTATTGATATAATATTTAAATAGTCCAGAGTTAAAATAGATAGATCATTTGTGGTTGTGGTAAAGGTTTTGGGTATAGCGTACAATTATTATGATAACAAAGAAAAAACCAAAAGTTAATTTATCGAAATAAATGTTCACTCGTTTGTCCAATAAATATAATAGGAGTAGTATTGTCAATCGTTGAAACAATACAATACTTGTGAAAATGAAAACCGTTGTGTCGATAAGAAATAAATAAAGCATACTTCTCACATTCTAATGATTCGTGTTTCACACTCGAACCGCCTGACAAAGGCAGTATTAATATTTCCTGTGCTTTTACACTTTGAAAATGTTTACTAGGAATTGAAAGCGTAAATAACGAGTGTAACTGGGTTTTGGGAATTCAGTAAGCTTTTAAAGAGAAACGTGCTTCTGACTGTTAAGTATACCTTACTAACATTTCTTACACTTTTATTTATTTGTTTATTTTATTAAATACACAAAACGGAATTACAGCGTTTACATGGTCATTTTCAGCTTGTACAAACATTGGTAAACTGCACTTCCAAGGTATGTGCAGACAGCACGCATAAAACACATCGAGATCGAAAAGAATCGAGTATAAAACATTATTCAAAAATTAATTACATAAAATCACATAAATAATTGCTAATTAAAAATTAAAAATTAGATTAAAAATTAAAAATTAACTTACTTACTTTATTACCACACATTATCGAATACCACACAGTAAACGAATTGCTTATCTTAGTTTTTTTTATTACTTATCAAAATAACGGCGTATATACCTACCTATACATAATCCAATCCACATCCAATGTACCTATAACAAATTAATGTAATACAAAAGAAAAGTTTAACTTAATTGATAGAATTAACAACAACAACACAGAACTGGCGTTTCACTACTCCCTTAATTGTATATTTTTATTTTAAAACTAGCTGACCCGGCGCGGACTTCGTACCGCTTTGACAGTTTCCATGACAACAAACAAACAAATAATTTTGTATTGGAAAATTAAATTGTCGTTTTTCGAATTTTCCGTTACTTATTATTTATGTTTCTCACCTTTTACACCTTCCTTGGACTTCCACAAATATTTCAAAATCAAAATTAGCCAAATCGGTCCAGCAATTCTAGAGTTTTAGCGACTCAAACGAACAGCAACTGATTTTTATATATATGTATATAGAAGATAGATTATTCTTGTAATCTTTTCAAATTTTTTTTGTCACGATGATTGTCGAAGATTTACAAAAATTTTAAAAGTATTTACTTACTTGAAAAAAGACAAAGTGTTGATAAAATTCCACGAGCGAGATTCGAACCCTTACCCCATGACATGCCGGGTCAGGTGTACTACCAACTCTGCTGTCGTGCCACGATAGTATGATAGGAAATTTTACAACACATTGTCTTTTTTCGAATTGTAATTTGTTTGCAACAATATTTGCGTAAAATTATATGTAAATAATCATAAGTATATACTTGTGTGGTGCCGGGGATAAAGAGTAGCACCACCCCATCTCTTCCCATGGGTGTCGTAACCATTCCAGAGGATGGGCAGCAGCATCTCTCTGAGGTTACCCTCAACCTACTGCGATCGCCAACCCGCCTGCCAAGCGTGGCGATTACGGCAAATACCCCCCATGATAAATCCTTAGGGGAAGCCTTTGTCCAGTGGACGTCTTTTGGCTGAGATGATGAGATGATGATACTTGGTAAAACAATTTTAACAGAGGTTACAAACTATTGGTTCACGTTTCCGTCACTTCATGATTTAGCTAATATTCGCTCACATTAGTTACTCTGATCAATTACGCATCGTTAAACACATGCTCAGCTACTCTAATATGTTATGACTAGCTTTTGCCCGTGGCTTCGCACGCGTGGACTACATGCTTTTCCTTAACATTATTTTAACAGTATGTAGAGAAAAAGTAGAAAATGATGATGATAAAAATAATGTAATGTGAACGTGCGTTTCTTAGGAGAGATTTATACTTACCTACTTTATCTATCATGAATATGCTGTATCCTTGCCCTGTCCCTATCCCTTCACTATTTTTGTGTTTATCCATGACTAATACCTAATAAGAAATCATAATCATAAGTAAGTAATTAAATTAAAGTATTTCCTTATAAACAACATTTTTAACAATTTTGGATGTCGGTGCCAATATCACCAGACTATTTGATGAGCTAACACGTGAACACGCTACATAGAACTGTCATGATTGTATAGCTGTGCGTTGGTGGTCAGTGAGTAGTTTATAAGTTGAGATGTGGATTATGGCTAGTAAAACTGCAAATAAGCAAGTTATAATATTAATTTTTAAGCAGTCACAATCATCATCGCATCTAAGAGTAATGCTTCCGCAATGCAATGCTTCTAATTTTTTAAAACGTGAATAGATACAGTACACAGATGAGTTCAACTCGTCTGTATACTGTACTTACCGTGAGCTCTGATTATGATACTGATAGTATGGTAGCCAGAGCTCACGTTAGGCGCCGCGGATTATACCTAGGTACCTACACTTACTTATTTCCTATCACTGATTCATTTATTAAGTAGTTAGAAACCCATCTACAGAAGTAATTGTTAGGTAATACATTCTTTATAGGATTTCTATTTTTGATTAAATGAAATTAAAACGATATAAAATGAAAATTATTTCGGTAAAATTGTTACACGTCAATGTTTAACATTGATAAGTTAGGTCTATCCCTATCCCGTCCCTATTTAATTCCTATATATATGCGTTGAGCCATTTTATACTTACAAACAGACTGTAAAGACTTAAAAGTATTTTTAATAATTTTGCCTTTGTAAAGACTTTTTTACACAACATTTCATCCCGCATGATCCTTCCCCAAGGACAGAATTCCCAAAAAACCTTAATTTGCGTTAATCTTCAGCCCAAACCCAAAATTCGAAGATACTAACTCAAAACTGACCGACTTTTATACAAACTTTCATCCTTTATTTTACCCCCTTTACCCCATTCACAAAAATCCTTTCTTAGTAGATGCCTGCACAATATAAAGCATATATGTGCAAAATTTCAAGTCTCTAGACGATTTCATTATTCCCATGACTTCATCCCCCTTTTCACCCTCATGGGGATGTAATAATTAAAATCGCTGAGACACGTGTAATTTATTTTTTAATCTTCAGTCCAAACACAAAATTATAAGATCATTACTTCAAAACTGACGGATTTTCATACAAACTTTCACCCCCCTTTTAACCCCCTTAAAATTAGAATTTCCAAAAATCCGATTCGATCCGATTGTAGCTTCAGCCGTTTGGGCTGTGCGTTGATGGTCAGTCAGTCAGTCACTTTCTTCTTTTATATATTTAGAAGATAACAAGCGTTGTAAAGCCACGACATTATAATAAAGTGGTTTCAACGCGTATATAATATACATTCTGTAGGACGCCACGCCAATTAGGTACCTGAGGTGTAGTGCGTGAAGCGACCTTGATGAATCGATGAGCTTAAATTGTAATAGGATATACAAAAAAAAAATTTTTTCTCTGTATTTTATATACTTAAATATTTTAATTCAGCTTAAGTGTAGCAATTAACACTTAAAAATAAAAAGTAAAAAAAATTTAATAGGATGCTTTTATAACAAATTTAATATTAATCGGTCGTAAATCTTTTAAGTTGCCTTCTACATGTAAACCTTTTACAATAGTTCTCCTCTTCCTGTTAATTATAGTTGACTGTATTCGTGTATATCGCGCTTTACCACTTTTTACAAAAACTTCTAATACAATAAAAATGGTTCATTGTCAATGATGACGACGTGTCGCTTATTTGGTATTGTGTCCTTTTATGATAGGGCATTTTCCAATATTTTTGACGCTGTAAGGGAGAAAAGAGCTTGACACTTGCTGAGTTTCTTGCCGGTTCTTCTCAGTACAAGGTCTCCCGCCCAGATACATACGCCCGCATACGGGACTTACGAACCGATGGTATAATGACGTTCATAAGAGCTATTTGTAGCCTAAACTGAATAAATGATTTTGAATTTTGATTTTTTTGAATTTTGTAAGCACACATAGACATGTGTGCTTGGTGATATGCTATCAAAATATTTACTTTTAAGATGGTAAAACAATGTCATGGTCGACTTTACACAATGTTTATATGGAAAACTTCATAACCGATATAAGAATAACTGTAACACCGAATAAAACCAAAACTGCATAATGAGTACGCAATATGATAAAATGCAAAACTCTATACCGTTACTGTAACCAATATAACCATCATCATCATTTTATGTCCCCACTGCTGGGGCACGAGCCTTCCCTATGGATGAATAGGGAGAACGGACCATAAACCACCACGCGGGCCCAGTGCGGATTAGTGGTTGTTAACGACTGCTAATATAGCCGGGACCAACGGCTTTACGTGCCTTCCGAAGCACGGAGGAGCTCGAGATGATACATTTTTGGTCACCCATCCGATGACCGGCCTCTGCGAAAGTTGCTTAACCTCAGCACTTGGGAAAAAAAAGGGTTTAACCGTCTAAAACATAAAGAATAGATTTGCGTAATTATTGTCTATCGTTGTCAGTTTTCTGCTAAAACTTGTACCAATATACATAGATAGCAAAACTAACAAACCGTCTTACTGATATCGATATTTTAAAACGGTTTTAGATATTGATATGAAAATTGAATATCGGTTACGTTACCGTTATAGAAAACCGAAAACACCCATGTCTACGGTTGACCTAATGCTCTATCCACTCACCTATCAGTATTTGCGTCAAATCATCACAGACATCGATGGTATTCCTAAATAATGACTACTGAGTAAGTAATTTTAACTTCGCTCAACTCATAACCACAGCGGGAAGTTACACAAGCATACAATGTTATCTGATTTAAATAATCTTCTCTCAAACAAAGTGGATACTTGGTAGCTGCGATGCCAACAATAGGGTATGCTCAAAGTTAACGAAAATATCATGAAAAATTAATTGTAATGTAAAATGGACTTTCTCGAACACGATACCTGCGTGGATTGAAAAAGCAATTTCCGCCTGCACGATAAATATCTCATCTAAAGTGTTTTTGTGATTTGTGTAGTGTGTTTTGTTTAGTGCATTTTAAAATTTTATAAAGGTTTCTGTCAACAAATTCCTTGAATGAATTTCCTATATTATTGAGCACGCAAATGTGACCGAAACTTTACCTGAAGATTCAGTTCTTATGAGTTAGTGCCACAGTGTACAATAACACAATAACAGTATCTTATTGGATCCAACGCCTTGGTGGCCGAATAACAAAGCGCTGGGTCCGATACGCGAAGGCTTCGGGTTCAACTCTTAGGTTGGGCAAAGTGAGTTTCCTATTTTTCGATACATAGCCCGGGTTTGTGATGAGTGATGACCAACCCGCATTTGACAAGCGTGGTGATTAAGCCATTACCCATTTATTGTAGTGATGACTTGATTTCTATGATAGAGGCCTTTGACCAGCAGTGGGACTGTTATAGGCTAATTACTTTTACTTTTCTTTTATATACCATCCAAATTGGAACACTACTGCAAAGATAACAATGGTACTTTTTGGCAGGAATGTGCTTGGGGCATCCTCACGCTTACGAAGTAAGATTGTGTGGATAAATTGGTGGGTTATACCGAATAACGATAGCTTAGTTGATAGTGCACCTGACCTGGCATGTAATGGGTTGTGGGTTCGAATTCTGCTCATGGAAATTATTGTCAACACTTTTTTCAATTTGCATCTTATCTTTTTAAAAGTGTTGATGGCAGATTTAATTTCATCATGACAAAGCCTGTAGATAACAATCCTCTGGTAGCTTACTTTGACGCTTGGACTTACAATTGAGAAACTTTCTATAGCCTATATACTGTCCCAATGCTGGGCAAAGGTCTCCATAATTGAATACAATAAGTCATCGCAACAATAAATTGATGGGCGTTGGCTCAATCACCACGCTAGCCAAATGCATGTCGATGATCACAAAGCAGAGCTATGCACTAAACATTTAAACTAAAACATACTGTCTGACTTGGGAATTGAACGCAGAAACTCCAGATATGAGCTGGGCACTTTGCAACTTGGCCACGGAGGCATTATAAGTAACTTTAACTAACTAACTGGGCTGGCGCAGAACCCAAGATGGGTTTTGGCCTCCGATAATAACTGCCGCCACTTCTCCCGATCCCGCGCCACTTCTCGCCAGTTCTCAACGCGGAGCTCGCGCAGATCCTTAGCGACCTCGTCCTCCCAGCGATACCTAATAAATACTAAAACTGAACCATTTATGTATACATTTCAAATACTCGCTATTGAAACAAGTTCTCGTCGATAGTCTCCTAAATTAAAAGATGAAAGTAAAATAGAATGGCTAATAAATATTACATCAAACGTTCGACTTGCGATTTTAATTTTCATTGATGGTTGGAACTCTTTGATCAAGTTCTAACTAGTAACAAAGTTAATTAGAAGTCAAGGCAACATCACGATTTATTTACATAAAGTCTCTAGAAAGATCAAATTGTTTTTAATACAATAACTAGCGGCCCATCCCTGCTTCGCACGGGTGGACATTTTAAAAAAAATATATTAGTAATAATTTATTAAATAAAAAGAGAACAATGATCCACAATTGTTAGTAGACTTAAAACTAATTGTTAGTATTAAATTACAAATAAATTATATTGTATAAGTACCAGATAAATTATGTAAATCAATTAATCTCAAAAAAAATACCAATTCAATTAAATTTTAATGCATTAAAAATTCTATATTTTAACGGAATTATAAAACACAAATACAATACAAACAGGGGCGGGGGGGGGGGGGGGGGGGGCTACCGGGTAACATGCGAGCGAATACAGTGTTGTAAAATAAGCGAGTCCCACCTGTCGGCGATTGTACTCAAGATAGTGTGGCGGCTGGCTCGAATATATATCTATAGCCTATGTTACTCAGCGCTAATGTAGCATTCTAATGGTGAAAGAATAAACATACATACATACATACATACATACATACATACATACATACATACATACATACATACATACATACATGCATGCATGCATGCATACATACATACATACACACATACATACATACATACATACATACATACATACATACATACATACATACATACATACATACATACATACATACATACATACATACATACATACATACATACATACATACATACATACATACATACATACATACACACACACATACATACATACATACATACAAAAATACAAAGGTTTCCTCTTTATAATATTAGTATAGATGTGCATATAAAATGTTAAGTTGAATTGCATCTACCATGTCATTTCTGCACCACCCTATTATTGACTGGTAGAAATGACTAATTAAATGTTGCAAAAGATTTAAATATTATAAAGAAATATTATCTGTTAGCTGTCAAGACGTCATTTACAAAAGTAAGATAAGATAAATAAACTTTATTGTACACCAAAAAACAAAACATTTGACAAAAAATTACATAAAAATAGACGTACAAAGGGCGGTCTTATCACTAAGAGTGATCTCTTCCAGACAACCTTTGGATGGACAAAGAATATTTGAATTTGAAGTGGGTTCGTCGTCGCGTCGGTGCATCATAAATAATTATAATATAACTAACAGCAATAAATAATGATAAATACTTAGTATACTATTGATACAAACATAATAGTTATAATTAAAAGTACATATAAGGATGTGTAGTACAGTATAAAAGCATATTAGAGAGACGATGGTTTTTGGGACAAGTAATGATCCTTCAGTAGTCTCTTAAAGGTTTCTAACGTTTTAGCATTTCTGATTGTTACAGGCAATGCATTCCACAATCGAGCAGCTAGTACAGTAAAAGATTTATCGTAGAATTTTGTGGAATGGGTTGGTATAGTAAGTATATGTAGGTAAGTATTTTGTATTGTTTCCTAAAGTTTCCAACATGCATACCAATGCTCCACTACACGCGTATATATTAGGTCCTTACCTATGAAATTGGTGTTTTGTATGAAGATTTTTCATAAAAATCTATTTTTCATACTAACGTTTTTTCAATATTCTTAGCATCTACTTAGGTTAATACTATAAAAATTGTAAGGCAATGTGTTTATTTCACTAGCTAAATATAGCAGACCCTAAAAAGAAAAAAAAACAAGTACCTTCAAAGCTACAATGAAACAAAAGGTCAAACCCGCTAACAAAATTGAAAGTTAATTAAAAAAAAATTTGGGCTTTAAAGACACAAAATCAAAAATCATTGTTAATACTGAAGCCTAACTAATATAGTCTTAATTAAATGTGTACGATAATATTAACAAACGGTATTGAGTTTTAGAAGTAATACACCTATTAATGAGTGAGAAAAAAAACGCCAATTTTATAGGTAAGGACCCAATATATTGTTATAAATAAACAGAACGCATTTTTCTTTATTGAAAAAAAGAATTCGCCTATACTTCCACCCGTTTACTTGTGTCTATAGATTCTGCAAAATATTCGAAACGTATGTATAAAATGATTATGTGAATGAACTCGAAGATTCGTATAAAGTGTATCATTACAAGTTTATTCTCAATCATTGTGCCTACAGCGATAAGAAAATCTTCGTTACAATAATTAGTCTTTTGTCACAAAATTGGCACATTCATGTTAAATGAAAACCCAAAGACATAGAATTGAAAACAACTGAATTATACGAGAGCCTGCTCCTTCATTAGCATACACACGAGCATGGAGCAACAAAGAGGTTTTAACTGTCGCATAATAGGCCCTCAGCACAAAGACTGGCAGAATTAGAAACCCTTACCAAAATAAAACGATAACAAAATTAAATTTTCATCTATGCAAAGAACGGTTGGAATCTAAAATGAGAATCTCCATATTAAAGTTAGGTAAACAGAGGGCGTTCATTTATTTTCGGGCACGGCCCTCGGAAATTGCTCCTTATTATTGGATGTCATAAATCATACCACCTATGGCAAAATGCCGTGTTTCGCGGAAAGTATGAGACAAAAAAGTTTTCCCGCTATTAACGTTTCGATATTGTGTTCTCAGTTTCCCCATTAGGCTTCATATTGATATAGGTTTGCTCGTGATATATAATGTAGGTATATGTGATGACGTAATGTGTAAAATACAAAGAAAATGTGTTTTAAAAGAAACCTCTTTTAACAGATGAAATTTTAATAAACTAAACAAAAAGAAACTGCAAATAAAAATCGTATAAAAGTAACTTTTAATTGTAACTGTAAACGTTACTGAAATAAATTAAATAAAAAAAAAGTCGGATACGAAAGAGTTTGGAAAACCGTCTTGTGCTAGATCACCGTACTCATTCTCAAAGGTTCCACTGGTTCGATACCCAGCGACGAGTAGGTACATTTTATTGTACTCGGTTTGATTTGCGGTAGGGCTTGTTCCAAGTCCGATTCGCAAGCTTACACTATCTTATCTAATATATCGCCATAAACACAATGTTAGTAATTGTGTTCCGACAGTAAGAGATAAGATAGCCAATTTCTTAGTCCTTGACGATAGTCAAGTAAAGTTAGCTTTCGCTTTCGCCCTTATCTTTACTCACCATCAGGTAATACATAGAATTAATCACTTCACCGTTGTCTTTCAAAAACTGAACGTACACTTAAAAGTTGTATTTTGTTTTAATTTGTCGTGTAAAAGTAATATATAATTGATAAATAATGGCACTCCTAAAGCTTAAAATTAACACAATACTTAAAAAATAGAAGAGGTTTTTTTATGTGATTTATTTACACCTATACGATGTAAATTTACGGATGAAATTTATATATATATTAATACGTGAAGCAAAAACTTTGTACACCTTTTTACGAAAATTACGCGGACGGAGGAGTATGAAATATCGCACACTTACAGTTTATATAGAAAAGGATTGCAGAATGTTAATATTTTTTTTATTAATTATGCATAAAAATACATTAAATCAATAAACAAACATTACACACACTACCATGTATTTGACACACACGCATATATACTCTTTTCAAAAATTTCAAAAATGGAAGATGAGCGGCCGAAATCTGTCAATGCCAATCCAAACTCACATTCTATCTTTTTTAATTTTTCATTGCTTAGTTATATATCCGTGCAGCCTTATTAAGATTACGGTCGAATTTCGACCGTTGGGCGACCACTAGTTATTATTATTACTTAATCAAAAATATATTTTTTATGAAAAATTTTCTTAAAAAACTACCTACGTACAAAATTTGAATATTATGTAAATATTTCATGAAATTTAATAAATTCAAATTTTGTTAACACGCTCCCAAACATTTTGTTCCCACTTTCGTTCTATAGTAAACTTCCTGGAATCGTCTACTCAATTAAAAGCGCGCACCATCCGAAACGTCTTATAAGGAGGGAACGCCTTCAATTTGCTTTTATTGTTTAAAAGAAGACTACAAAGCGAGGGTTAACGATTGCCGGGCTCGGGATTCAAGAATGGCCGGAAATTCCTTCCGCTGAATTAATATAGTGCACGGAGAATACCTCCCAATTTCGAAAGGAATTTTCGCCTTTTTTTTCCGCTCCATTCTTTGTTCGTACCTAATCTAAACTGTTGGTTTGCGTTGATAAATTGTTTTTGGGTGACAAATTTGATCTATTAAACTGACACATTAGTGAATTAAGTTTTGCTCATCAGCCATTTGGCTCAGCACCATTAAAAACAGTTGACGACAGACGCATGACAATAACTTGCTTGTGAATCAGTAGATTGACGAATCTTTTCTCTTTGATGACATCGAGTTATCACGGTGGAGATTCTTTGTTTCCAAAGCCGCCAATTGCCAAAACACATGATAGCACAACATGTAAAGTATGAACGGCAGAATACCAATACTTAAATACCATTTCTCCGTCACAGATAACACCATAAAATAGATTTTATTTTTAGTTTATAGAGCCAAAGATAGAAGCCCTGGCATCTTCAACTGCTGAAGGTCTCGCTATTTTAGTTAGAATAGAACAATGCTACTAACATTTTGTTTCGGAGACAGATTTAAATATCAAATCAAATCAAGTCAATTAATTAATTTTTCACACTATTATATAAGATCACATTTTATCAACTGCAAATATTTTGAGGATAAATTCAACAACATATATAAACAATTTTTATGAAAAAACCTTACATTTGTATACGCTAGTTTTCAAAAAAAACACCAAAAGATATTTCGATTAAAGAGAAAAATAAAGCACTTTCGGTAGTTTCAATTCATAGGAGCCGAAACAGAGAGGCCGCATTGCCTTCACCGCTTACACGTGCACCGAATTTCATTCAAAAGAGCCGACAGAGAGGCCGCACTTGAAAATATTACAATTTTTGTGTCAGGAAAAGTAAAAAAAAAACTAGCCTGATTTTTTTTAAATGCTCAGGCGTTATTTCTCTGATATCATCATCATCATCATCAGCTCATTTATGTCCCCACTGCTGGGGCACGAGCCTTCCCTATGGATGGATAGGGAGAACGGGCCATGAACCACCACGCGGGCCCAGTGCGGATTGGTGGTTGTTAACGACTGCTAATGCAGCCGGGATCAACGGCTTAACGTGCCTTCCGAAGCACGGAGGAGCTCGAGATGATAAATTTTTGGTCACCCATCCGATGACCAGCCTTTGCGAAAGTTGCTTAACCTCAGCGATCGCAGACCGGGCGCGTTAACCACTGGGCCATCGAGCTCCTCTGATATAATTAGATGTTTTGTCAAGATATTTTCAGTTGATAAAAAGTGACCTGGCTTAAAAGCATAAAAATATTAAGATGAGCAGTGAAACAGAGGCAAAAAAGTCTCCGACTCAGCATGTGTCACGGCATTAGCAAAGCCATCGCCATGACGCTGATTTTCAGACGGAGGCCAACGGTTGTTCCATACATCAATCGATTGTATTATAAAATTCATCAATCAGAATCAGAAGAAACACTAACCAAACGAAGTACCATATCACGGAGGGAACCGAACTCGAAGCCTCTGGGGTGTGAGAAAGGTCGTTTAATCATTACTCATCATACATAGTGTTTTTTTTATATAATAACTAGATAATGAGCAATAGAAATCTAAAAAATCTATTATTAATAAGAATTTTTCGTATAATAATTATTATTCGAATTTTAATCACATCTTTAATTTATTTATCAACTATCGGCCGCCCGCAGTTTCACCCGCGCGGTTCCCGTTCCCGTGGGGATATCAGCATAAAAAGTATCCTATGTGTTAATCCAGATTATAAACTATCTGTGTGCAGAATTTCATCCAAATCAGCGAAGAAGCAACAAATAGACACACATACACACAAACTTTTGTATTTATAATAAAAATGTGATAATTCATTTATTTATTTAGATAACACATGATCTATTTTTGTTAGTAACAAATGTACTTAATTAGTAAAACACAACAAAATCTACTCTCATCTGTTAGTTAATTTTAATGAAAGTTTTGTTTTAACAGATTTAAATATATATTTTTTCTTTCTAAACCAGACCCATTTATAGCGATAACTTAATTTCGATGATGGAGACCTTAACTCTTTTTTTACTTTTTACAATGTGTAGAGTTCACCTGAACTTTGGAAAACAATAATAGAATTTACGATATATGTATATTATTTACATACTTACTTTGATGGATTCACTGTTCCACAACGTAGCCTTTCGTTTTTATTTGTCTATACTTACGTGATACCTACAGGCAGTGCCGAACTCAGCCATGAAGTTACTCAAACTTTCACGTCTCGTGTCACTTAGCTTTATTGTCTCGTATGTCACGTTCACGAAGGCTTCACGAAATTCACCGAAAAATCCGGCTCATCTCAAAACCACAACAACAGGCGTGATTGATGATAGTTATTAGCCGGCACCGACGCTAGCCAACAATGTTTTTTCCTCTCCTTAATTGCGTTTTGTCAACATCTTTTTTATAACCCCTCCCCCCTGCTCTCTTTGTCTTCTCTCTGTAAATAATTCGAAAGATTTTAAATTCGGACTTAGACGCTTTGAAATGCTCTGCTTTTATATCAATGGAATCGAAATGTTTTAAAGAACAAAAATTAAAAAAAAAACTATAAACTATAATGTTTTAATCAAAAAGATTAAAATATAAAAAAACAACATAAGTACCATTATTATGTCAAGTATTGATTTTTAAATCACACGTGTATCATGATAATGTGCCCGATCTTGCGTACTCAAAAAACTGAAAAACAAAAAAAAAAGTTCAGATCTGACATGTGTCAGTGAACCTGCACAGCTGATATGTTATTTAGACTTACCCACCCTATGCATATACCTTTCTTTTAACCTACTACTGCACCCGGGGAGACGCAGTCAGTTGGATGGACATGGGAGTTTTATTTCCATTAAAATTCATCACTCACTAACGTCTCGGTGGCCGAGTGGCAGAACGCTCGGCCCGATACCCAAAGATCCCGAGTTCAATTCTAAAGTCGGGCAAAATATATGTCGGATTGATAGTTTACATATAATTTTACGCAAATATTTTTGCGAAAAAATAACAATTTGAAAAAAGACAAAAAATTCCACGATTTATAAGCCAAATGAGCCTCAACAACATGCAACCCTGTCGTCATCGACATCAACATCCGATCTTAATATTTTTACAAATATTTAAAGATCAGTTAAGAATTAGGCAAGCTATATTTATGATTCTTTACATATAATTTTACGCAAATATTGTTGCGAACAATGTACAAATTTACAAAGGGTTCGAATCCCGCTCGTGGAATTTTAAGACACTTTGACTTTTTTCATTTTTTTTGAAATATTACGGATTTTTCGATGCATAGCCCCGGGTTTGTGAATCACTAACCCGCATTAAGCCGCCATTACCCATCAATTTAGCGATGACTTGATTTCAATGATAAAGACCTTTGCCCAGCAGGGTCCGTTGTAGGCTGTTTATTACTAATTGAAATACACACAACGCGAAAGAGAGATGTTACGCAGCGAAATGACGAAACGAAGTTTTAATACCTCGTCTTGTTTACAATGAGCAGACGAATTTCCTCCCCGGCCGGTAGGTCGGAGAAGGAATACACAGAGCAAATAATTTAATTAGAAATTTATCACGGACTATTGGTCTGAGCGTGATTAAGCAAGGGTTTAATGAAATTCATGGGGATGTTTCACATTCAAATTGCGAGATAATCTGCTTCTTTGTGTTATTTATTGTTATACCTGTGCCATAAAATTTTCATTAGAAATATTGAGCTGTTAATTCGCCTCGTTCTCGGTCATAAAGGCTTCAGTGGGAAGTTACCTGTTACTGCCTTTTTGCAAAACGTGGGCTAAAGTTGAACATGAATAGAAACTGATATTGTCTAGTTAGATAGTCTGTCTGTCTGTCCAGATAGATAAGATTTTTTACATAACTGTACTTTAGCGAGGATCATAATTATACACACTTCGAATACTTTGTACGTATGTGCGAGTTGACAACTAAAATAATAGGTAAAATCATAAGGTGCCATCTCGCACATCTGTGCAAGATTAAAGTGTGCGAGCTGACGAATAACTCGTTAAGAAAGTATGATAATAGGCCACACCACAAAGTGTATATAATATTTTTTTTTATGTATTTGGTTTCTTTCTCTAATCTCTAGATTACAATGGTAATGGCAATTGGCTACACCTTGTCTCATAAGAATGCTGAGAAATAAAACTTAAAAACCTTAAAACTCACAAAAACGCGTTTGCCTAGTGGTAGTGTGTCTGAAAGAGGTGAGAGAAACTTACTTTTGCAACCATCACTGAAGATCAAAGACTTATAATACAGCTCTTTTAAATTTACAGCTACAACACTTCTGTAGTAAAGAGTAGTTATAGTTTATAGTTTTATAAGTTTAATTTTAAATACTTTAATTTCCTTTTTTTGTCTTTGTTTGTAAATAATCTATATATTAATTCGTAAAGCAAAAACTTTGTACCCGTTTGTACGAAAATTGCGCGGTCGGAGGAGTATGAAATTTCGCACACTTAAAGGTTATCTGAATGTTAATTTTTTTTTAATTATCCATAAAAAATGCATTAAATCAACAAAAACAACATTACACACACTACCATGTATATGACACACACGTATTGTTTGTCTTTAATGCGACCGTCATCTGTCAATGCCAATCCAAACTCACATTCTATCTTTTTTAATTTTTCATTGCTTAGGATACAATCCGTGCAGCCTTAATAAAATTACGGTCGAAATTCGACCACTGGGCGACCACTAGTAGAAATTAATATGTGTCATTATCTGTTCCTCGAAATTTTTTGATTTTATTTGTTCACTAGCATGAACTTAGTTTCTGTAACATTTTTTGCAAAGTAAACACAAGTATAGGAAAATTTCTTCAGCACTTATTGAATATTTTAATGGCTTCCTCCTTAACACTCACGAACTGAGGAAACAAAAAATAAACAAGCAACCTTCAAAAGAATTCTCTCCGTTACTATTTGAGAAGTATTTACGTAAGTCAATTAACAGCTCTTTTAAAAGGGTTCTTGCAGTTACTTTGCTACTGTATAATATTATATTGTATTTTTAGCTGTTGAATTTATTTATGTACATAAATAAAGTTATTCTAGGTATATGAAACAAGTATTAAAGAAAAATGTATATAACGTTTTCCATCTAACACAGTCATTCTCCCTCTTGAAATTAATTTTAAATGTTGATTATATTTATAATGATCATATCAGTTTTAGTTATGGTTCTCAGGATCGTATGTAAAATCTTCTATTACTTTCTATTAACTGCTTCGGAAACCACTTCTACTTCTACATTCCAAAGCAAATTTAATTATTAAATTTTGTGGTATTTCATTTGAAAAGATGAATCTGCATAGCCATCGGTTGCAACAACCTTTGGATAGATGGCACTGTGCCGCAATAAGCACTTAAAAATTAAAAAACAGTGACAAAATACAGCGCTTACGTTAGCCTTCCCGTTAGCATAGCGGTCAGTGCAGCCGCCCGGATTGCGGAAGACCCAGGTTCGATTCCTGGCTGGGTCGGGTGGGCGTTTAATTTTTTCACTGCGTTTTATAAAATATTTTATAAATATTTAGTTCAGCTTCAATGCAGTAATTAGCACTTAAAAAAAAGTTAAAAGGTACCTAGATGGTACTGGAAATAATAAAAGTAGGACTATCTACAAAAAGAAATGAGATGCCATCAAAAACAAACTTGTAACAAAAACCAAATCTCGCAACTCAGTTCTTCTATTGTAACAAGTTGTAAGATCCATGTAGTACCAAGTCCAGTACCAGGTTAATTTATTCAGTCCCTACTTTTAAGGGACCTTCTGTCTTCAGTTATTACGTAATTAGCTAACCTAACAATATCTTATAGTGACCATATCAATATTAAAAATCTTTTATGTTTTAAATAAATAGATTGACTTGGCAATCGCACTAAACAAAATAAATGTATTACTCGTGAGATACATTGTGTTCTCATGCGATGGCCAAGTCAATCTATTTGTTTAAAATATAAAATATTTTTAATATTGATATGATCACTACAAGATGTTGTTAGGTTAGCTATTAACGTAATAACGAAGGACCCTTAAAAATAGGGACTGAATAAATTAACCAACTTGCTATTACATGGATCTCACAACTTTTTACGATAGAAGAACCGAGTTGCGAGACTTGGTTTTTTTTACAAGTTTGTTTTTGATGGCTTACTCTTTACTTTCCTCCAAGATACAAATCAAATCTTTTATGCCAACATCAGACATCAGGCGTCATACAAAAAACCTATACATCCTCTTCCAAATCTCACATGCTTGTGCAATAATGTACGTTTAGAATTAGAACACCTAGTCAGGTCAGCAAAAACGGTGTGTCTTGGCATTCGTTCAAGAGTCAGCCCGCATCAACGGTCGTTGTATACAACACATAACATCAAATTGAAGTATATACCTAATGCTAGCTTAGGCTTCATAGGGCTGCTGTACCTAATTATTGAGGCGTTTTAGTTATTTGGAAACTTTTGTAAAGCAGCTGTTTCACGAACTGATTTCATGTCCCTAACAGTCAATCCGAAATTTCAGAAAGAAACTTTCAAAATTGTTCTTCGTTAACTCTCACCATCATCAGCCCATAATTGTCTGACTGCTGGACCCAGGCCTTCCTTATAAACAGTTAGTAGCTTTCATGTAAGGCTCATAACAAAATGATAATAGGAGGTACTTTATAGTAAGGTTTTCGTCAAGAAGGAGTAACGAGAAAGGCGCTCTCTTCCTTTTATCTTGACTTTTTTTGGTATGTTTCGACAACAAATTGTTAAGACTTTGACTCGATTGGCTATAAATGTAAAGCAACTTTCCAAAAATGAAACATCAAAGATCAAAGTTAGTGGAAAATAAATCGATTTCAATAATCAATTTGGATTTTTACGTTCACTTTTTATCGTGCTAATAAATAATCCAGTCAGGTATCTGATTATTAAAATTTTAAGTAATTTTTCGTAACTTTTGCCGTCCGAGAGCTGTGAAATCGTTTCACAAGATTTATCTGTAGACAAAAACGTTTCGAGATAATTTATTTAAGCAAAGCCAAGGATTAAAATTATTGCAATTCGAATGACTTAAGCCGTCCGAATTTTCTTTATCTGGATAAAGCTGAAAACTAAGCTTTTAGGCACAAATGAATTTGTTCAGAATTAGATTCTTAACTCAATGAGAAATTTGGATGCCATTGAACAATACTTAACTTTATAATTGTGCTCGAATACAGTTCTGTGTTCAGTGAATCAGTAGCCTGAGCTGTTCTGACTTACGATGATTGAAAACTCTTAATGACTAAAGTAAAGTAAAAGAAAGGTTTTAACCGCCTCTGTGGTCTAGTGGTTAAGATCACCAGTTTACACCAGGTTCGATTCCCAGCGGGGGGTACATATTTGTGTACTCGGTTTGGTTGGTGGTAGGGCTTGTTTGTCTGCTAGCACCGTCTTATGTAAATATGTCGCCATAACATCAATGTTTGCAGCATTGTTGTTTTCCGGCAGCTAGAGATAAGATAGCCAGTGCCTCAGTAAAATGAGGATTCCGGGTGAAGTGTACTTCCACTTTAATCTTATCATCACTTAACATCAGGTGAGATGACGGCACTGTGCTTATCCCTAAAAAATATATAATACATAATATGTATATATGTTTATATGCTCGAGGAGCTCGATAGCGCAGTGGTTAACGCTCCCGGTCTGCGAATGCTGAGGTTAAGCAACTTTCGCTAAGGCCGGTCATCGGATGGGTGACCAAAAATATTTCATCTCGAGCTCCTCCGTGCTTCGGAAGGCACGTAAAGCTGTTGGTCCCAGCTACATTAGCAGTCGTTAACAACCACCAATCTGCACTGGGCTCGCGTGGTGGTTTATGGCCCAATCTCCCTATCCACTCATAGGGAACGTCAGAATGAACATTAAAAAGTAATGTGTAAAATAAACGCGAGTAGATCCGTAAAAGTTGTTTCATTTCATTTTCGAGGAGCTCGATGGCGCAGTGGTTAACGCAATTGGTCCGCGATTGCTGAAGTTAAGCAACATTTGAAAAGGAAGGGCATCGGATAAGTGACAAAAAAATGTATCATCTCGAGCTTTTGGAAGGCATGTAAAGTTGTTGGTGCATTAGCAGTCGTTAACAACCACCAATCTGCACTGGGCCCGCGTGGTGGTTTATGGTCCAATCTCCCTATCCATTCATAGGGAAGGCTCGTGCCCCAGCAGTGGGGACATAAAATGAGCTGATGATGATATATGCTCTGACCGCTGAGCTACCAACGCCGCAGAAGACTCGTTGAATCCTTCCAGTAGTTTGTGATTTACGCTGCAAGCCAGCGGTATATTTGAAACATTTACTACAGTACGAATTGCAAAAGTACGAATTCAAATCGAAACCCCAATTTTTGGCAGCATGCAATACGATCCCATTGAGATTGGTTGTTAGTCCGACACAGTGCACAATTGTAGTATTTCTCGGTACCTACGTAACTAGTTAGAATTTCTATTTGCGTAGTAATAGTTGGCCAAAGGCTTGCTAATGTCAGCAATGTTTAAGGTTGAATGAACAAAATGCAACGCAGAGCAGTTTATTTAATCCTTTGCGAAAATAATAATATTTCGGTTTTCGAATTTGTATGGAGTTTCTTGCGCCCATTCTTCTCCACAGCTAAGAAATAGACGTCCTGAATGGGTAGTAGGCAAAAATGTTTGGACGATTCAAAAGCACTTTTCTAAAGTTTATTTGAATAAAAAATATTTGAATTTGACTTTGACTTTATTAATAAACTAGCTTTTGCTCACGGCTTTGCTCACGTGGGCTACACGGCTTGTGTTTGTTCTGTTTCTTTACACGTGTAGGAATCAATAAACGTATGATTTGTACGTAGTATGCTGCAGCAATATGTGCAGCACCCCATGTGGTGTCGGGGGTAAAGAATTGCACCGCCCCATCTCTTCCGGTGGGTGTCGTAGAAGGCGACTATGGGACCATTCCAGAGGATGGGCAGCAGCGTCTCTCTGTGATTATTCTCAGCTTACTGCGATCGCCAACCCGCTCGCCAAGCGTGGCGATTATGGCAAATTCCCCTTAAAATGATTTATCTATTAATTATTTAGTGCACAATATGTTATGTACAAGCAAGATATCGAAAAGATACAAACAAAATTTGTAAAACACCTGAATTACCGGTCGAAGCTCAAATACTCGGGTGAGTATAAAGAGCTGTGTTCCTCTCATAAGCTTTTAACATTGGAAGATAGAAGAAAAGTGCTGGACATGCTCTTTCTACATAATGTCTGCCATAATGCTATAGATAACACCGAGCTCACGGAACTGTTCTTAAGGCTGCAAGCTCCTAGGGTCCGTACTAGACATACGTCTTTGTTTCACGTACCGCTTGCACATACAAATTACTATCAAAACTCTGTCATCTGTCGTACGCAAAATTTTTATAATAAACACTTTTGCTCAGTGGACCTATTCCATAATAATAATAAAGGTACATTTAAAAAATTAATTGTTGATATACTTAATAACAAGTGAAAAGGTAGAATAAAGTATAATATAAGTTATAATTAAATATTCAGACTCACACACACACACTCACACACACACTCCCTCACACACACACACACACCCCCACACACACACACACACACACACACACACACACACACACACACACACACACACACACACACACATCACTCACACCAAGCACACTGATATAAACTGCTCTCAATTAATTTAAACAAAGTAAAACTGTAATTGGCTGTATTATTTAGAATTAAGTCTATTTATATTATAAAAGAGCTGTGGTTTTTGTTAAATAAATAAAAATAAAATAAAAAAATCCTTGAGGGAGGCCTTTGTCCAGCAGTGGACGTCTTTTTGGCTGAAATGATGATGATGATGATGCTGCAGCAATACCATTTTCACATCTCAGAATTATCTTTTAAAATACTAGCTGACCCGGCGGATTTCGTACCGCTTTGACAGTTTTCATCATTGATTTAAATATATGTATATCAATGGTTTCCATGACAACAAAACAAACAAATAATTTATAATGGAAAATTAAATTGTCGTTTTTAGTATTATATGTATTTTTTATATATACCTAGCCTATGTTACTCAGCGCTAATGTAGCATTCTAATGGTGAAAGAATTTTTTAAATCGGTCCAGTAGTTTTTGAGTTTATTCGTTGCAAACATACATACATACATATTATATGATAGCATTCCTCCCATGACTTAAATAAGTAGAAATTAGAAATTTAAAGAAGTAAGTGGCCGTGTCGGTACTTTGGTCTAGTAGTTGGACAACCGATATCTAATCCAGTGAGTTTGGATCACAGTGGGGAGAATTTTATTGTAATCGATTTAGCAGGTGGAAAGACAGTTTTTAGTCCGCCTGGCTATACCACCATATATTTTACGTCTATCGCCATAAAAATATTTAAACCGCCTCCGTGGTCTAGTGGTTAAGGCCACTGGTCTTAGACACAAAAGTTCCGGGTTCGATTCCCAGCGGGGGGTTACATGTTTATATTCGGTTTTGTTGGTGGTACAACTTGTTTTAGGTCCGCCTGGCTAGCTACCACAAATATGTCGCCTTATCATCAATAATAGTATCATTGTTTTGTTCCGATAGATAGAACTACACGTGACACGTCATTTCAATATTAAGATTTCCATTTTAAACATTAACAGTAATAACCCTCCATCTGACGCAATCGGGTAAAAAAAGTCGATCTAGGTACCTAGACAAAACAAAGTAATAAAGATCACTCTGTATAAGTAAGTAAGTAAGTGTATAAGTAAGAATTTGGTCCATTTTGAAACATCCTGTACAAATTGTCACCCCTTGCTAAGAGGAAAAATTCTGAAACACTTCATAATTTCTAACCAGGCACAATACCGAAATTTTAGGATGACAGATTTCCATGCTAACTTTCTACCCTTATTTCACCTCTCTAGGGGAGGTTTATCAAAAAATGCTAAAACACGTCATTCTTTATTTTTATTGAAAAATCTATAGATTGAATAAATTATTTATTTTTATAGGTGTTACTTTAAAAATAACAATTTCCTCAAAAAAACTTTCCATCCTTTTTTATTTCTTTAAAGGAAAATAAACAAAACTCCTGAGACACGTCATTCTTTATTTCTTTTCAAAAAGCCAAATACCAATTTTCATGTCATTTACTTTAAAACTGACGGACTTTCATACAAATTTTCACTCCTTTTTTTGACTCCCTTAGAGATTGATTTCCGTAAAATCCTTTCGTAGTGGCTGGTTAAGTCACTTAATTAACCTACAGTCCAAATTTCATCTAATTAGCTTCAGCGGTTTCGGCTCGGCGTATAATAAAAGCAGTATAATAAAAATAACCTGCCTATAATCATTACGTTATTTTTGTCATTCTTAATTTTGCATTCACAATATATTAGTTAAAAGATAGTTAGAGGAAGGAATCGAACTTTCTAAGACTGGTTGTTCTTTTCCAATAAAATTTATCTTGTAAAATTTTTATGTCATTACGTTATTTTCGTAACAGGAATAACCCCATTAGACTACGTTGACCGGCAGACACCTGCCCCTAGACTGTTCAAGGCAGAGGCTGTCTACAAAGATAAAAAAAAATTGTGAAAAAATACTGTTTTTTATATTTTTGATAGCCATATCTATATCACCATACATAAAACAATTAGTTTTCGTCTATATGACTTTATACCTACTAATAAATAACCTCAAAATAATAAAAGCAAATGATGAAATTTTATAAAATGTATTTTAATAATATTACCCCGTCTCAATATTCTTCATTTTCCCTAAGTATTTGTTTGATTTGATATCGCTGCTCGCTAATTAGAGTAACCTTTTGCGCAAAGGCGCTACAAGATTTTCGGCTGAAAACACAACCGAAAACAAATTATAAGATATTGATCAGTTAAAACATTGGAAATAATGATGAACTTTATACGGATATTCTCGTGTTAATTTAACATGTTATTAAAGCGTTTCATGTTAAGGAAGAAGGAAGCTCCATAAGAGCTCCGTTGTTCTGACAAACTACGGTGCGTTAGATATATGTTTTGCACCCTTTTGCATTATCATTATATTAGAGGCGCAGTCAGAGCCCCAGAGCTGAATGTCATATGTCCAAACAGGCTTAAGCATGCTCTTATAAATGAGTAGTTTGTTGTAAATAGACAAGGTTTAGTTTCTGTCCATCATTCACTATAGACCTTTGTGTTTGAGGTTATCTCTTATCTTTTCGTTTGGAGATGCTTCCTCCAGGTCAGCCTGCGGTTCAGGTGCATCCCTAGATATTTTACGACTTCATGATGGCGGAGTTGGGAGCCTATATCAACATTAAAAATCTTTTATGTTTTAAATAAATAGATTGACTTAGCAACCGCTCTAAACAATCTAATTTAATATAATATATGTATTACTTGTGAGATACAATGTGTTTTCATGCGATGGCAGTCAATCTATTTTTAATATTGATATGGTCACATTTTGTTGCGAACAAATTATAAAAACGCAAATGTTGAAAAGATTTCCAAGAGCAGGATTTGAACCTGCACCCTTCTGACATTCCGGGTCAGGTGCTCTTCCAATTGAGCTGTCGTGTCGTTCTAACCAGTCCGCTGAAATTATTCAACACTTTTTACTTTGAAAGCCAAAGGCGCCCATTCAATGTCAACAACTACCGTCACTAACATCCGATCATAATATTTTTACAAATATTAAAGATCAGTTAAGAAGTAAGCAAGCTATTTATAAATGTTCAAATAATTTTTAACGCAAATTTTGTTGCAAACAAATTATAAAAACACAAATGTTGAAAAGATTTCCACGAGCAGGATTCAGATCATCATCATCATTAGATATGTGTACGAAGAGAACATCTAGCAGTTTCTACTGCTTTTTTCTGAATAGTAGCATTTATAAATAAAGTTCATTGTGGCTATTTGCCAGCAGATAGCGTTAACGTCAATAGAATAGCTTATGAATATTAATATCGACGAACGCACCCGCTGCTGTTCGGAAAAAATGCGACATTTTAAAATCAAACAGAGCAAGTTCAGTTATGTTTACATTACAATGGAAGTGAAAACCAAACTGTAATTTGAATATTCATTTTGTCGAATTAAATTTATGTCTAATGAAATGTAATGCGCTTTTATTATTTAAATGACTTATACTAGACTGATTGGGTACTTACAAATGATGTAGGATTAACCTTTGATATGCACGAGCGCTGACCAGCGCCGCCAAGCAATTGAAATTCTATTGTGTCTGTATTCACGGCAGACGACGGATTAATGTAGTTTTTTAATGTAATAGAATAGAAAAGAAAAATGTTTATTTGGTACAAAAACAATACATTTACAAAAAACATAACTTAGAATGAGGATTGTGATTGAACACCCCGTGCACAATCACAATCCTCATTCTAAGTTAATTACCCCGGCACCAGCCGGGGGTAAAGAATTGCACCACCCCATCTCTTCCCGTGAGTGTCGTAGAAGGCGACTATGGGACCATTCCAGAGGATGGGCAGCAGGGCTCTCTGTGATTATTCTCACCTTACTGCGATCGCCAACCCGCCTGCCAAGCGTGGCGATTAGGGCTAATTCCCCTCAAAATGATTTTCATCCTTGAGGGAGGCTTTTGTCCAGCAGTGGACGTCTTTTTGGCTGAGATGAGATGAGAAGGATGGTATCAAAAAGGTCTCTGCTCAGCATTAAGCCGTGACACGAAGTGCCGCGACGCTGGTATTCTGCGGCTGCCTAGTCTACATACATATACTTAATGACTTGTCCTGACTGACTGATTCATTAATGCATCGCCAAGCCGAAACCGGTGAAGCTAATTAGATGAAATTTAAAATGCAGGCCAATTGAGTGATGTAACCAGCCACCAAGAAAGGATTTTACGGAAATCATACTCTAAGGAGGTCAAAAAGGGGGTAAAAGTTTGTATGAAAGTCCGTCAGTTTTGAAGTAAAAGACATGAAAATTGGTATTTGGCTTTTTGAAAAGAAATAAAGAATGACTTGTCTCAGGAATTTTGTTTATTTAGCTTTAGATTATTAAAAAGGGAAGAAGGCTTTATTGGGGAAATCTTAATTTTTAAAGTTAGAACTATAAAATGAATTGTTTTAATCGATAATAAGTTTTTTTAATAAAAATAAAGAATGTCGTGTTTTAGCATTTTTCGAAAAACATTCTCTAGAGTGGTGTAATAGAGGAGGAAAGTTCGTACGGAGAACTGTAATTTTTATAGAAATTATGAAGTGTTCTAGGATTATCCCTATAGATTTTGACGGGTTCTGGCTTTTATTATAAACAATCACTATTCCACGTGAGTAAAGCCGCTAACAATGGCTAGTTTTATATAAAACGTATACGTTGTAGACATACCACCTGTCCGTACCAAGCGGTTTGCTAACTCTTTTCTTTTGCGAACCGCCAAAGAGTGGAATGCGCTACCTGGTCACGTGTTCCCTGTTCACTACGACCTGGGTCTCTTCAAAGCAAGAGTGAATAGGCATTTCATGTCTAAGCATGTACCACCTTAGGCCACATCCCGCTCACCAAAAGGCAGGTTGGTGTTGGATTAGACAGTTTGCTTTAAAAAAAAAAAAAAACTAGCTGACTCTGCGGACTTCGTACCGCTTTGACAGTTTCCATCATTGAGTTAAATATAATATCAATGGTTTCCATGACAACAAAACGAACAAATCATTTTGTATTGGCCAATTAAATTGTCGTATAAACATACATACTGACATACATATACAAAAATACAAAGGTTTCCTCTTTATAATATTAGTATAGACTAGCGGCCACCCACCCGCAGTTTCACCTGCGTGGTTCCCGTTCCCGTGGAAATATCGGGATAAAAGTATTCTATGTGTTAATCCAGGTTATAAACTATCTGTATGCCGAATTTCATCCAAATCCATCCACCCGTTGCAGAGTGAAGAAGCAACAAATATATACACACACACACACACACACACACACACACACACACACACACACACACACACACACACACACAAACTTTCCCATTTATAAATTAGTTAGTGTGATAATATGTGCGCATGGCGCTGGGCAAATAACTAATAACATAGAAAACCAAGTAATATTCTTATTTATATTTATATTTACTATTTAATTAGTGGGTACACGCTCGGCTGGATATCCGGAGATACTGGGTTCAATTCCAGGTCGGGCAAACTGTTTCCTACTTTTCAATGCATGCTCTTGTTTGTGATCACCGACCTTCATTTGAAAAGCCGTAGTCATGAAGTGAATCCCTAATCATAACATTACGTAAACATATTTTGATGGTGCTTTTATGAAGATGAGTTAGAATTACCGGCATAAAAAAGTTAGAGAATAAGGAGAGAAATAGGCATAAGAACTGACATGACGAAGCTATTGCCATTTAAGGATAATTATTATTATGATAATAATGTCCGAAAATATAATATGTACATTAATTATGTATCTACATACTAACATAATGAAAATAAATTAATTTTATTGTAACATTAGAAAGACGGAATAGAATAGAAAAACACATTAATTCAGTATCATAAAATAAAACATTCATAATAAACAGTAAGTATATAATACTGAAAGGGCATTTTCTCAGTATATTATGTCATAGCATTTTAGTAATGCCACGACACTGGTCTTCCGAAGATGCCATTATATATTATATCAGTCTTGCTTCTGTAGCGTATACCATCTCTCTTTGGGGTCGGCCCCTCATGTCTGAAGATCGTGGTCAGCATGAGGGTTGCACCTGGAGCGGATAATCTGCCTCCACCGGTTTCTGTCCTGCCTCTTACGACCGTGTAGAATTTGAAGGATGACGAGTCTTTGACTTGATCGGTCCATCTTGTTGGTGAACGACCGCGCGATCTTCTGCTTTCGGTGTTCTCTACCACAATCAGTTTTTCCATACTTTCGTCGCCTCTGCGCACTGTGTGGCCGAAATATGAAAGAATGCGTTGTTGGCATATGGTGGACAAGCGAGATTTCATTTGGAGCTGAGTACAGGTAAACAGGAAGATTGGGAATACCAGGGCTCGTTCAATCTGTTCTCGGTTTTGATACCAATTCCTCTTTTCTTCCAGATTTATTTATTCGGGTCATAACATCTCTTGCATCTCATACGTATTGAAGAATTATATATTAAGATAACTAATGTCTATACTGATAAGTATATCCATATCTATATGACTTAGTTTCGTCTATTCACATACCAATAGGTACTTATCTGTCCTAATATCTCCAGATATTCGCCAAGCCCCTTGAATAAGATGAAGGGCGATAATCTCTATCACAATAGTCTAATGTTAGTGCAGATAGCTGTAGCATACAATATGAGGCATTACACGATGCTGTATAATGTGATTCGTGGTTCGCTTAAGCCTTGTAATAATAATAGTAAGTTGCATTATATTCATGAAGATGGGTCCGACCGATTTCGGTCATAGGAACCACTTCGATTTCTAGTCGTAACGGCGCCGGCGCTGGTGCTAGCATAGCCGATGTTCTTAGCCGAAGTTACATTCACATTGTGATTGCAAACGCGATTTGTACTCGTACGTGTTGCAGAAAGGCGAGCCTTCCAACTTGTACTTGGCCAAGTGCGAGTTCTTTTATCATTCGATTAAGTATATAAAAAATTGGTTAAAGTTAGCATTGGTATGGCATTGAGGAGCTTGATGGCGCAGTGGTTAACGCGCCCGGTCTGCAAGTGCTGAGGTTAAGCAACTTTCGTAAAGGCCGGTCATCGAGCTGATGATGATGGTATGGCATTGAAGCAACGCCTCTTGGTGACAAACGAGGAGATTCAAACTTTATGTTTTCATTAACGCACTCGGTCCGCGTCAGTTCGCAATAGGTATGTGCACTTACCAGTATACAACTCACATAACAACTAAATTGAAGGAGATGCCAAGTATGCGCGTTGTTCGTATACCAGCCTATAAGCATGGCTATATGCAGTTTTGAGTATATGTATATATTGTGTGCATATTGGTAAACTACGCATACGATATATTTTTAACGCAATTGAGAAGCTATGCCTTTATCTCAGCTGATGGTTAATGACGAGAAGGCCGAAGGGGCTTTATCTGCTCAATTCTTTTTTTTAATTAGATTATCATGAATGCACACATCAATAATATATAATAATATAATGTTTATCCATCTATGTCAGGTCTAGGTCACTCAAAGAGCAATGGAGAGGGCTATGCTCGGGGTTTCTCTGCGAGATCAAATCAGAAATGAGGAGATCCGCAGAAGAACAAAGGTAACCGACATAGCCCGAAGAGTTGCTAAGCTCAAGTGGCAGTGGGCAGGGCACATTGCTCGCAGGACTGATGGCCGCTGGGGCGGAGCAGTCCTCGAGTGGCGACCGGCTACCGGAAAGCGCAGTGTGGGTTGGCCTCCAACATGGTGGACCGACGATCTGGTGAAGGTCGCGGGAAGCCGCTGGATGCGAGCAGCACAAAACCGGTCGCTGTGGAGATCCTTGGGGGAGGCCTTTGTCCAGCAGTGGACGTCTTTTGGCTGAGATGATGATGATGATGATCCATCTATGAAGCATGTTTGTGTAAGGTATGGTTTTAGGTCAGTAGTCATATTACGTCAGTTGCGGAGCTATGAGAATTGTACCACATTTCTCGCATTCGTCAGTTCAGCTTCCGTCGCTGCAAATTGAATAACACGAAATAATGTATAATAGAAATCCAAGACGCAAGGTCCACTCGACAATGACAGCGACCATTGATAAGAAGCGCTTGTTCACACATTATGCTGAGCGTCTAGAGAATGCTATTAAACCCTGCACGTATTGAAGATAATCTACTATTCTATTTGTATTATGCCACGCTTCGTATGCTAGCGAAACAATGAGAATTTCTCGTAATTTATTCATAAAATAATTACATCTAGCCTGTGTTTGTGATGATAGAATGTTGCGATTTCATTAACAATTTAAATTTTAAAAAGTTTATGATAACTTATAGTTAAATATCGTTTAGATTGGTTCTTGAACGAACATTATTATTTTGAGAGTAAATAATGGGTGTTTTGTTTTTAAAATCTTACAACAACATCGGGGTTTTTTTATGTTAAAAGGAGGCAAACGAGCAGGTGGGTCACCTGATGGAAAATCATCACCGCCGCCCATGGACACCCGCAAAACCAAAGTAATCGCAGATGCATCGCCGGCCTTGAGGAAGGAGTTGGATCTTGAGGAGAGAGTAAGAATTGGGAGGGGGGAGGGGAGAGAGATGGGCCTCCGGTACTTTCACTCACCGGACGAAACACAACAGCGACGAGTGCTATTGTTTCACGCCGATATTCTGTGAGAGGGTGGTATTACGCCGGACGAGCCCGCCCATTTCGTGCTGCAATGCAGCGTGGCTCTACCACTCAAACAGTGTCACTCATTTAGCACCACCCAGGGGTCATGGGTAACGACTTTTCGTGTCCATTTTAAAAAAATCAAAAAATCAAAAATCATTTATTCAGTATAGGCTACAAGTAGCTCTTATGAATGTCAATATGCCATCAGTTCGTAAGTCTACACAGGACGGGAGACCTTGTACTGAGAATAACCAGGAAGAACCTTTCAAAGCACATACTAAGCTTTGTGTAGTAACACCAACAAAATTAAAAACATTTCCCTTTTTCCTATGACTGTACATGCCATCATTTGTATGTTAAGGGCGTGTCACACATCATCGCAATTTCCTCTGTAGGCACACGGAGGACGTATGAGCTTAACACAGAACCTATCAGCATTTGCATCACGTTTCCAATATCTGTAGAGTCGGTGTTATTCGGTTCATAAATTCTACGTCTGAGTAATAGAGTCGCCTGCGTGTCAGCTTCCACGACATATATTATGCGGGAGGCTGTGATACGCCGCATTGAAATGTATACAGTTTTTGCCACGATGGATTGGACACGGTCCTGTCCTGTTGGATAACTATTAGCTCCAAAAGCAGTATTGTAGTAGTATTGTTGCAGTTGTAAAAACGAGACGCGTGTATACGCCGCTACATGTATCTCGTATGCGCAACCTTTACAATACTGTTTTAAGAGCTCATGGTAAGGTCCTTGTACTGTCAAATGTACAGTTAATTTCCTATACGTCACTACTTACACGACGCTAATTTAAACAAACTAGTAACAAACTATAATTACCAACAAGTATCAAGATTGTCACAACACTAATATTACAATGGCGATGGCGTTCCGTAGAATCGCATCCCACACTGCTAACTAACGTTACAACCGGTCTATGATTGGTTGAGTTGTGTACGGACAGTCATCGAAATGTTAGTGATTACATTACATTCTAGATACTTATTAGTATTTATTTATTTATTTCATTTTACATGCTGGCTTACAGATTATGCGTCCAAAACACCGACATGCCATACATCAAATAAAAAAAAGTCACAGATATACAATAAAATTATGTCACAAAAACTGCAAATTAAAATAACAAAATCAAAATAATAATAATAATAAATAAAAATAATTAAAAATTAAATAGCTTATTCTATAGTTTATTTTAATAGTTGTGGGCGAGAAAGTATAAGGCTGCTGCCACTAAACGCTCTAAGCCATCAGCAAACAAATCGACATTGTCGTCCCCGATGAGGTGCAGGGCGCGCGCGGTAGGCGCCTGCACGTAATTATAGTTTGTTTTAAGTAGCGACCTGTAAAAACGTAGACTAACAAGTGACTTAGTTGCAATGTTTATGTAAGTAAACTAGGCTAGTTGGAGCACAATCGGATGAGAAAAGGTGAAGATCGAGTGAAAAGGCATGCAACGGTAGAGGTCTATGTTCTACTGTTTTCATTTGTTTTTACTGTTTACATACTATCACATCATATACATCTGCTATTTTGATATCCTATAGGTAACTAATGAACTATTGCAATTAAAAGTCCACTATGGTAATTATAAATGGCTGAATGTTTCTTACTTTTCTTCCAACCATTTAGATCACTGTATTTTCATTAAGAAAATTTAAATAATATAAAATATAATTAATAGAATAGAAAATGTTTATTAATGCCAAAAGTAACTATTACAAATAATACAATACAAAATAAAACAACACATGCAACACAATACAATGTATTACAATGTACACAATAGTATGGCACTAAAAGGTGTCCACTCAGCATAATGTCAGGTCACCTAAAAGAGTAACCTGACGCTGGTCTTCCGCGAACACCTTAGCGTGAGAGCACAGCAGTACGCACCCAGCATTAACAACTAAATTAACCAATTACAAATTAAGATTAGCTATTAAGAATACCGCATGAACTAGTGGATGGACGGACGTATTAAACACAATTTCATAGGAATACATTAAAAATTACTTAAATATTAACCTAAAAACCACAAAAATTTACAAAACTATGAAAAATAAAATATATAAAATAAATATATAATATAAAATATTAAAAATAAATAAGCTGATTGGTTATTTTCGGTAACATTGAGTGTGTATCGAGTTGGGTAAGCAGTCATCAAAAGAACATCGACCAAGTAACTATTTGCACGAGTCCCCAAATCAGGCTAATCTAAGACTGGCTGCCATCAGACCAGCGACCGTCATCCTAATTTCTCCTCTCCACTGACGTGTGCGACAGAAAAGGCAGAGATAAAGCTGTAATCCCAATACTAGAGCTCAGCCCAGCCATTGCGTATCCAGCTAAATCCCTCGAAATGCTTCGCCTCGATAATGATTCCTTTATTGCAGCTTCGAGGCCCCAGCTCAACATTCTTGATTATACTATCTGAGGAAATATCTCCTCCGAACTGCGGTTAAAGGAAATTTATTAAAACCGCGCCGCCACTGTTGCGAGTTTATTAAACGAATCATCTTAAACGGCACGCTTTAAATTCTTCTTTTGTTGGGACTTAAGTTGTTCAATCTTTCGTATAATACAGTTCTGACCCGGCGAAGGAGTTTCGCTTTGGTATAGCCCACTGCGATTTGCCTGCGAATCGCGGTGAGGTAATTTTATGATTCGACGGAGAATTTGTTAAAAAATAGCACAATCTTGTGTTAGGGGAAACTTGAACAATAAAATGGTTTTGTGGAATTGACGTTGTATTTGTTTGCTCTCCCTTTCAGACTTTTGTGTACAAGGGTATGTTTGAAAAGCAAAAGTAAATGTGTTGCAGAGTCAGTGAAGCTTGAGACTTCGTGCAACCATTTAGATCAATGAAACCGTTTAGATCAATCGCATATTTATTGCAAACTAATTAGTTTAAAAGACTCCGTATCATAACCTGGCTGGTACGACATGCCAAGCCGCCTTTGTGGTCTAGTGGCTAAGACCACCGGTTTAAACCCAGAGGTCCCGAATTCGATTCCCAGCGGGGTACATGTTTGTATACTCGGTTTGGTTGGTAGTAGGACTTGTTTGTCCACCTGGCTAGCTACCACCATCTTATCTAAATATGTTGCCATAACATCAATGTTTGTAGCATTGTTGTGTTCCTGTAGCTAGAGATGAGATAGCAAGTGCCTCACTAGTTGAGGATCCCCGGTGAAGTGCGCTTCCATCATTGGCCTTATCATCACTTAACATCAGGTGAGATCAAGGCACTGTGCTTACCTGTAAAATATTTAAAAAAAAGCAGTGTGCTTAATCTTGTAGATTAAAAACTTCGATCTGAACGCCTTTAAACCTATTTCTTCCAAACATTATACATTATATAAGGTTACTTTTTGTTAACTGCAAATATTTTGACAAAACATCTAATTATATCAGAGAAATAAGGCCCTAGCATTTAAAAAAAAATCAGGCTAGTCTTTTTTTTTACTTTTCCTGACATAAAAATTGTAATATTTTGACGTGACAACGTCTTATAATTCGATAGAGCCGGCTGCACGCACGAAAAAGTTCGGCGTTACCTCGCTCTGAGGCGTTCCATGTAAGGCTTGAAGTGCAAGCGAGAGCGCGGAACGAGCGACAAAAAAGCACAATCGGCTGAGTAGAAATTTAGCCGTGCTGCTGTGCAAGCCCGTGTCCGGCATCGCCACCGCGGTACTTACCCCCAACACCCCCCGACACCCCCAACACCTCCCGACACCACCAACTCCTCCCGCCTACCTGTTCGACGGGCTGCTGCTGCTGTGCAAGCCCGTGGCTGGCATCGCCACCGCGGTACGTACCCCCAACACCCCCCGACACCCCCAACACCTCCCGACACCCCCAACTCCTCCCGCCTACCTGTTGGACGGGCTGCTGCAGGCTGCTGTGCAAGCCCGTGGCCGGCATCGCCACCGCGGTACGTACCCCCAACACCCCCCGACACCCCCAACACCTCCCGACACCCCCAACACCTCCCGACACCCCCAACTCCTCCCGCCTACCTGTTCGACGGGCTGCTGCAGGCTGCTGTGCAAGCCCGTGGCCGGCATCGCCACCGCGGTAAGTACCCCCAACACCCCCCGACACCCCCAACACCTCCCGACACCCCCAACTCCTCCCGCATACCTGTTCGACGGGCTGCTGCAGGCTGCTGTGCAAGCCCGTGGCCGGCATCGCCACCATAGGTACGTACCCCCAACACCCCCCGACACCCCCAACACCTCCCGACACCTTCTTAAGACGTTGTCGACTTCTCTGTCGGCTTTTTTTAATGAAACTAGGTGCACGTGTAAGCGGTGAAGGCATTGCGGTCTCTCTGTTTCGGCTACTTTGAATTGAAACTACCGAAAGTGCTTTATTTTTTTTTTTAACTGAAATGTCTTTTGACGTTTTTTTTTAAAAGTAGCGTATTTAAATTTAAGGCTTTTTTCATAAAAATAGTTTAAATATCTTGTTGAATTTATCCTCAAAATATTTGCAATTGATAAAATGTGACCTTATATAAGCTATAGCGATAATTAAAAAATATTTAATGTTACCTAAAACGTTAGGTATAATTTAATGACAGAGGTCAGTAAAGTCAGTGAGTATTACAATTGCTCATAGGTAAGTACATGGCATGACATAGGGTATTTAAGTATGTAAGTAGATAATTAATGTTTTGAGAGAATTTGCTGATTAGACGGCATTTTCAGAGTCGTCGTAAGTCGTCATTTTTTTTGGGGGCGGCGAGAAACTTAAATAGTTCCTCAAGCCATGTGAGCCGTTTACCCGTTTCCTACAAGATTCTAGAAGGGTTCGGATCGGGTCGGGAGTCCAAGAAAAATAATGCACTTTACCAACACTTCCACAAAAATACGAAATACAGTCTATCACAATTGTTACACGTGTGCTATTCCAATCAGCTTTATTCGATACAGAACGCAAAAAAACGAGCCAAACAAAAACTACAAGAGTTGGGCAAATATTTGACAGTGCATCCGTCGTTTTGGCGGGGATGATGACAAAAACAAACTGGCAAAAACCGGTTCGTACCGGCTGCAGTAACCTCAATCGCAATTAAGAGACTGAACGCTCACTAAGCTGAACGAAAAGAGTGCGCGTCGACACACGGACGGACCTATTGTAATTAGATTCCGCACATCGCAGTCGGCTCTGAAGGTAGCTGGAAAAGTCACGTCCTGTTAAAGGGGCTAAAGGCTTTGGATTTGGATAGACGTGCGCCCAATTTCGTGTGTGTTGGATTACTTCCTACGTGGTACTTATACTGACTCTGTCATGTGATGGTTTGACCACCGGTTTCAGGCCTAGGGGTTTTTCATTCCCTCCACTTTGTGGTGGCACCCCAGTAGTGCCCCTTTTGTGATCGTCTAGTAAGTTATAAGTATATCGAGTATGCTTTGCTAGATACAGAGATTCTACATTATAGGAGAGCTGGATTATCTTGATTTAATTACTTCCAATAGTCATTACGCATGTCTATACCAATACATCATCGAGTGAACCAAGCACAAACATCTTTCCATTCCACCTAGCTTGCTTCAGTGGCTGGTCTTTATCCTTCTAGTGAGTCTAGATAGGTTTCTAATCGTTAAGCTGAAATAAGTGCGCAAAATCACTCTAAAGGGTGCTTGCATAGAGTTGACTTAAGAGTATATAGACCATGCAGCCATAGCAAGTGATAGGATCGCGTGAATCGATGTGTTGTACCCGTGAGGGCTAAGGGCCCCCCTCCGATCAGGAACCAGTCCAGCTTGATGTCAGGGTTCCTACTTGATGGCAGAGCCGCTAGCAGAGCTAGATGGGGGTAACCGACCTTATTTACCCTATACGCTGCGAAGCGTGTAATATCATTTACGTGGCGCTGAGCGCTTCTTTTCTTTTGCCCCCTTATCCATGGATTTATTGTTTATTCATTTTTATTTCTCAAGATAATTGTGTGTCAGTCTGGCCAGACTATGGAAAGCAAAGGTTCGGTTGAGACAGGGACGTGTATTGGTGACACCCCAGACTGCTGCTCCCCGCCACGACAGTGTACTGGTTTTAATTAACATAATTCAGGCTTCGCATTGCAGCGATGGCCTTACTCCCGATATAACAAAAGTAACTGTGCTCTCCTAAATATCACAAATCTCTGTACTAGTCCTACGTACTCCTATCTCAATTCTCCTATGTCTCTGATTTTTACAATAAGTACTTTCTTCAGGATGAATGAGTGATGTCTGCAGCTGCTCTCCTTCGCACCATTCAGTTCTGTAGCTTATCTATTATTGTCTATCTGAGCTCTAATTAAACTTAAATGCTTTAAAGTGACAAAACGTTGAATAAGTTTCACAAACGGGAGTCGAACCCGCGCCTCGTAGCACATTGAAAGATTATACAAACGGGAGTCGAACCCGTACCCCATGACACTCCGGGTCAGGTGCAATGTTAAATTGCAATTTGTTCACAACAATATTTGCATAAGTCAAATATAATTATATCAATGTCTCTGCTCTACAAAATTACCCATTCCACTCTTTATAGTTAAGTCTGATTTTAATGTCCAGTTGTAATTACTAGGCTTATTCAAAACTAAGCGCATCTGAACGCTTTACTATTTAGGAAGATAATATTCTGTTGTCTGTCTACAAAATAAAGGAATTAACTGACATCTATATTTGTGTATCGAGTGAAATAAAACCAATTTAATAAAAGTAATAAGAATGAAGCTCAGCTATAATTTCCTGCTGGGTTATACAAAGGCCTCAGGTTTAGTTATCTCTGATGTTATATCTCAGTGGTGAAATTGTCATGATGAAATAAAGCAAGGTAAAACTTTAAATGTTCTCTCGATCCAGCCAGGAGTCGAACCTGGGTCTCCCGCAATCCTTGCGGCTGTAATGACCATTAGGAATCGAACCTAGGTCTTCCACTATCCTAGCGGCTGTAATAATCATTGCACTCAAGGTACTTAACTTAAAATATCAAATAAAACTCAAGACATAGGCAGTTCTCTTAATTTATTTATATAGATCTGCCCAAATTTGGATTATTTATTTGTTATTATTTAGTTAATTATTTATTTATCTATCTATTTACTTAATTTCCTAATTAAACTAGAAGATACGAAACTGTTTCATTATTTTGAGACTTTGTAAAATCGTCAGACCTTACAAAGCCAACCGATTAGTTCCTAGGTCATCGCAAATGAGGAAAAACTGTCGGTTAAACTAAAAAACCTCATTGACCAACCTAGTTACAATTATATAACTAAACATGCACACTCTATTTACAAGAACCTTTCTCGACACACAATTATTCCTCTCTCCTTTAAGCCACGTGAAATTAGTATTTAATCGTGATTCTGCAGGAATCCAACGACATGAGTATCGGGTCAATCATTACAATGGCGAATACATCACACTATGGAGCACGGTTCATTCATTTCAATATTTGGCGCATTACACTATAATAACTCATGTAATTATGATTAGTATTATTCACGTAATAGCTCCGTAAAATTGTGTTACTGATTTATACATATATCTTTATACATATAGGCCCACAATAAAGGAAATTCGTTATGTATCTTTAGTTTAAATGTGGTTTAGTTCACATAAATAACTTTAGTTAGCTTGTGTCGTGAAAGCTTCTGTAATAAATCTAACAAACTATGCTACAAATTTTACAAAACAAAATTTTCTACTTTACCGAATTTAGCACACTCGCACGATGGTACCACCTTACGTATGAATCTAATTATGATCTATTACTTGTACAATTTTATCTTATAATCAAAACACTGGCTCTAGTTACAATTTTCAAAAGGTACACTGATTTTAACATCGATTTTTGCAATCGAACCAAAATGAGCTTCCTCGTTCCCGGAGGTGCGCCCGTTGACTGTCCCTGCTCTCCTTCGCCGTCCAGCTCAGGTAGCCTCTGTAGCCACACCTCTCATATCTCCCGTCTGTAATTTTTTTACACATCTACGAGTATATTGTTCTTCTAATTGGTCAGATGATGTTTGTAGGCGGTTCTATAGCGCACAGCATCCCGCCCCGGGTTTCCTAGAATCTCACTTGCAATGCATGTGTGACGCTTTTTTCTGCTTTCCTATAGTCTAACTCGACGCTTAAGCAAATGTATAGTTCACTTTTGTTTATTTATGGCACTTTCGAACGTCTGCTAACTTTTTGTATTTCTTTCAAATCACTGTCGCCTATTGACTAGACCATAAACTTTAATTTTTAATGGCATACGGTCAGACTAGTTCTTTGTCTTTTCTAAATTTATTATGCAGTTTGTATAACTAAAACCCTCATTTAAGAAAAAAAAGGATTCGTTCCGCGTTTCTAAAACATTTATCTTAGGTTTTATGGTTTGCACGTGTTTGGGACGCTGTCATTTAGTTTTAGTTGCTGGAATTATTTTGTCGATGGTAAAAAAAAATATTATTTATGGTGGTGCATACACTGACCACCTCACACGCCCCCAAATAGATTTTGAAATGTCGACATAAGGTCAACTTTTAGTTTATCGTCGTTTTAAAATCTATTTCAACAATAACCATCGGAATTTGTCTATACTATTTAAAACTTCCCAGGCCTTCCCTTTATTTCACACGATCTTTGAAACTTTCCCACGGTATCCCATCTCAGCACGCGCCTCAGCAGCGGCACTATTGTGTTCGGTCAAGACCCCCCCCCCAATTCAAAGAACCTCGTAGTTTCTTTCTTTTTGTTTACATAATACCAAAACAAATGAATAGAATTCCCTTTTATTTTTCCGGTTTTATTATCAGCTAATGTTTATACATAGGTAATTAAAAATATGCGTAATTGCAGTCAATTAAACCTATAAAATTTACTCCGTGAAATGATTGAATTTTTCGGATGCCAATGGACGTGACCCCGCGTCTCCTACCATCCTTTTATTGAGTTCACGCGCGTCTAATAAGAGTCTTATAATACCATCTCGCTTTTTCGTGTAAGTAAGCGGACTGCAATATGGCGTCGCCTCTTGTTGAATATCTCCCAACCTCTCTAATTCGTCTAATTTCTCTTTAACTTGTTCCCTATGTCCGAACGGTACTGAATAACTGCTTTTAACGAAAGGTTTCTCATATACTAATTTAATGACGTGTTCGTATTTATCTGTTAATCCTAATTTATTCGTGAACACTTTACTATGCATTTCTAATGCAGGCAATAACAACTTCTTTTGTTCGTTATTTAAGTCGGCATTGTCTAGTGAGTCCTTCCAATTGGAATGGGAATCCGACGCAATATTCGAATTAGAATGGCCAACCTGTTGTGCGTTTCTTACTAATACAGAGTTAATTATAGCGGCGTTCGATGCGCCCCCTAACCTTTCGACTTTACAATCTGAATTTAGTCTAACACTAGTCTAAACACCCCGATGTTCTATCGTCAATATCCGTTCACTTCCGCAATTAACCACACCTTTCACTCGTTCCAGCCAGTCATACCCTAGTATCAACGTCCTAGGAAATCTACGCATAAATCAATACAGGTACTTCTACTAATCGAGAGATAAGATATATACAAATTGCCTTACTAATTTAGGATTCCGGGTGAATTGCGCTTCCATCATTGACCTTATCATCACTTAACATCAGGTGAGATCAAGGCACTGTGCTTACTCGTAAAAATATTAAAACTATTTCTAAAGTGCTACCTAGTTTAAAATCTATCAACACCAACCGATTAGTACTTTCACTCCCTGAACCAAATGCACCTTGTACTCGTATGGCAGGTATAGCGATCTCAGGTAAGGCGCCTCCTCTCGGATAGAATCATAAAATTCATTAGTGATACCGCTTATTTGGCTACTCGTGTCGATCAATGCATTCATATGCTTGTCATACAGACAAACACACACCTCCCGTAAAATAAGTAATGAGTAATTACCATTTATTTCATCTACCTCATCTAGCTCGTGGAACACCGTATACTCCACTCTGTCTCTGTTCGTACAAAATTCACACATACTATAACTCTCTTCACATATCAAGTCAGGATCGAACTGACTCTCCAATATATAGTGTTCTTACACTACAATATCAAAATGTTATTCATATCAAGTCAGGATCGAACTGACTCTCCAATAGTGTTCCTATATTACATGCTAGTGATTGATAATGACTGTTAGCATTATTATTATTTTTCCAGCCAATAACTTTGTTCTACCTCTATATCTTAATTATAACAGAAATGTAATTATAATAACCATATAAATCCTTAAATAAACAAAACATCTAAATAATTTTTTTTTTATAAAATTTTACATATAATTTTACTATAAAAAATAAAGCAGTCTTAGAAAGCTTGAGTGGGAATCGAACCCACGACCTTTGGGTAACCGGTCTATTATCTTATTATCTATCACACACCGTTCCGACTAAATGTCGTACTAAATCGAACTCATTAATTCCTAATTTCTCCCCTACTTTCCACCCTTGTTTCGTGAGGATCTCATAAGCTACATTTCTCCCTGAACATTCTAGAGTCCCTTCGCCCCCGTCACACATAGTTATACAACTAGGACTCGCCTTACGTGTACATTAGTATTTTTTTTTTGTCTGTCCGCGCTCACAGGTTTCGATAAAGCGGTCGTCTCGGTTTGTTTAACAAAAGTGATCGCAGGTCTCTAAGCTAGGTCTATCTCTACGCGTTGCATACGCCTCGACTCTATTTATAATTCATCCTATACTTCGCACGTCCTCTCTCATAACCTCTCCCTCGGAACGATCCGCGACTCCATGAATCGGTCGTCATAATAGCCGTTATTGGTTGACCAACGCGCCTGTGTTGTCTAGTGTTTCTAGCAATATTGTATCTTATAGGCGTTACTTGCTGCCTCGCAACAACATTTTGTTCTAGATTCCTAAGAAAATTAGCGCCTTTTATAATAGTGGATTATTCCGTTCTCGTAAACCATAATTGTTGAACATCTACAGAGTAATGTCTCATTATCGAGTTAGCAAGATCCCTTTTACTAAAGGCTATTGTCAACGATTTTATTGTCTCTGTCTGTCCGGCAAAATGTTCAAACATAGTGATACCCAAATCGGTTGAATACTCCTCTCTAATTATGTTATATCTTACTGATTCCTGAATTTGCTCAGTCCAGTAAATGCGTATAAAATCAGTTTCGAAATCAGCAAACGTGACCCAATCTTTCAAGTATAACTCCATAATCTTACGAGCGTGCACCGTGACACATTCCATAGCAATATCTAGTTCTCTATAGTGCGCTTAATGCATTTTTTAACTCTCTTTAAAATATATAATAGGTTTAATCTGGGATCTCCCGTTATCCCTATTTTCCGAACCTAACAATTCTAACCTCTCCTGAAATTAGTTAATTTTTTTTGTACCAACAATCCTAGGGTTGGGTTATCTATCGTACTAGAACTTCCTCCTGTCCTTTCTGCACCGATAACGTTATTCACTCCGCGTTTTGTTATTTATTTTTTTTTATCGTACTTTTACCTCTAACCATTTTAACAAACTTTACTACCTTTGTGCAAGTTTATCAATAGCGCGTTTTTGAACAATGCGACTCTATTACCGTTTACAATGTCCGTGCCGTTTTTTTTTGTTCGTAAGTACCATAAACAAAACAAAAGTGAACTTTCTATCAATATTTTTTTTTTCGTTTTACTCAAGATGTCTTTTAATTTTGTTTATATTTAATTGCAATTTCAAGTAAGGACGATATGTAAAATGCTATGCTCTAAATTTTTGTTAGCGTCTTGTAAAATCACATTTATCAATACACAAAGTTTTAAACAATAAACACAATTTTTATAAATCAGTCATGCGCAATGGTATAATAATAGTTCATGCACAATAAATCTCCTCTCCTCCACATTGGTATCCCTGAAAAGCTTTATGACACTCGATACACATGATTTCTACGTTGTGTTTTATATTTTATTTGTATTTTATTTTTCTTTCTTAATCCAATCGTATTGTGTTTTCGAATACGTAATTGGAAATCCTGGTCACGGCACCATTTTATGTGGTGGCACCCCAGTAGTGCCCCTTTTGTGATCGTCTAGTAAGTTATAAGTATATCGAGTATGCTTTGCTAGAAACAGAGATTCTACATTATAGGAGAGCTGGATTATCTTGATTTAATTACTTCCAATAGTCATTACGCATGTCTATACCAATACATCATCGAGTGAACCAAGCACAAACATCTTTCCATTCCACCTAGCTTGCTTCAGTGGCTGGTCTTTATCCTTCTAGTGAGTCTAGATAGGTTTCTAATCGTTAAGCTGAAATAAGTGCGCAAAATCACTCTAAAGGGTGCTTGCATAGAGTTGACTTAAGAGTATATAGACCATGCAGCCATAGCAAGTGATAGGATCGCGTGAATCGATGTGTTGTACCCGTGAGGGCTAAGGGCCCCCCTCCGATCAGGAACCAGTCCAGCTTGATGTCAGGGTTCCTACTTGATGGCAGAGCCGCTAGCAGAGCTAGATGGGGGTAACCGACCTTATTTACCCTATACGCTGCGAAGCGTGTAATATCATTTACGTGGCGCTGAGCGCTTCTTTTCTTTTGCCCCCTTATCCATGGATTTATTGTTTATTCATTTTTATTTCTCAAGATAATTGTGTGTCAGTCTGGCCAGACTATGGAAAGCAAAGGTTCGGTTGAGACAGGGACGTGTATTGGTGACACCCCAGACTGCTGCTCCCCGCCACGACAGTGTACTGGTTTTAATTAACATAATTCAGGCTTCGCATTGCAGCGATGGCCTTACTCCCGATATAACAAAAGTAACTGTGCTCTCCCAAATATCACAAATCTCTGTACTAGTCCTACGTACTCCTATCTCAATTCTCCTATGTCTCTGATTTTTACAATAAGTACTTCCTTCAGGATGAATGAGTGATGTCTGCAGCTGCTCTCCTTCGCACCATTCAGTTCTGTAGCTTATCTATTATTGTCTATCTGAGCTCTAATTAAACTTAAATGCTTTAAAGTGACAAAACGTTGAATAAGTTTCACAAACGGGAGTCGAACCCGCGCCTCGTAGCACATTGAAAGATTATACAAACGGGAGTCGAACCCGTACCCCATGACACTCCGGGTCAGGTGCAATGTTAAATTGCAATTTGTTCACAACAATATTTGCATAAGTCAAATATAATTATATCAATGTCTCTGCTCTACAAAATTACCCATTCCACTCTTTATAGTTAAGTCTGATTTTAATGTCCAGTTGTAATTACTAGGCTTATTCAAAACTAAGCGCATCTGAACGCTTTACTATTTAGGAAGATAATATTCTGTTGTCTGTCTACAAAATAAAGGAATTAACTGACATCTATATTTGTGTATCGAGTGAAATAAAACCAATTTAATAAAAGTAATAAGAATGAAGCTCAGCTATAATTTCCTGCTGGGTTATACAAAGGCCTCAGGTTTAGTTATCTCTGATGTTATATCTCAGTGGTGAAATTGTCATGATGAAATAAAGCAAGGTGTAACGTTGCAAATTTTGACGTATAGTTATTTATAGAATAGTAAAATAAACTTTCAAAACAAACTTATTAATTCTGTTGAGTTTAGTTCTGAAGTGTCTCAATAGATGGCGCGAGCAGTCTCGAAAATGTTGTGGATGCGATATTGATCGATTTCTTCATCTTTGGTGTGGTTGTTTAAAAAGTAAAAAGTCGATTGACACGACACGAACTGTCAGGGAGACAGCCGGTCGCGTTGGCATTTTGGAGATTGATTTTGAGAGGAAGGACAAGTTCATGATGGGGCGAAGCCCCAGGGCTGGGAAAAATCTGTAATCATCGGCCCTCATTTCAATAGAAATGAATCATTATCATATTTAAAAATTTGGTAAGTTCATTTCTGAGAATTTCGTTCGTTTATTTTTTGGTTAGATTCCGCTATCATGGCCATGTGTCTTCCAGGGTCAGGAGAGGGAATTTGCAGGATGTCTTTGGCTGAAATATCAACAATGGACTCATAAGTTGAAGAATCAAAAGACGCCTGCATGTAAGTTAGCCACTTTCTAAATTTCCAACTTGGCATCTGAAAAGGTATATTTGTAATTCGTATATTCATCCACATGGTTGTTGTTTCAGAATGGGATATTATTATTTATAGTTAAATATATATTCATAGTGATGGTCGTGTTCATGTCCATAACATTTGATCTCATTGATATTTTATGAAGTCAAGAAGAGCTTATTCATAAACGCATCCTATCCACATGGGTGTGAAAGGCCATGTTCCACCGGGAATGCTGATAGGCTGAAGGAAAGTACCAGTGCTTCATTCCGATCAGGGGACGCTCGGCCCGTTGGAGCCAGAGGCCCAGCTCGCCGAGCCGCCACTGTTCGGGATGGTCTGGGCAGGTAATTGAATGGCCTTAGAAGGATTTCACCAGGTCAGTGTTCCTCGCCAGTTTAATTTTGCAAGTGCTTGTTAGGTTTGTTTCTATTACACAATTTGGGATTGGTTTAATCACAAACGCGAACTCGGATAGCGACCCTGAGTTTAAGGGGTTTTTTGCATAACATCTATTAAGACTTTAAATTGGTACTGGTTCTCCGCTAAAGATTACGTTGTCATGACATGCTAATATGTATTAAGAGTAATCTAATTCTTAAGTAACATCCACGATTCTGTGTAAGTTATGTACCATAGAAGTTAAGAGTAAATAAGTATTGGTAACACTTAGCACTTACAATATGAAAGAAAAATATTATATATTTATTTTGAATAAACTGAATTGGCTTTGAGACAACAAAAAATCTTTTTATTTCAACCAACTTAACTAGTTTTCAATGGCGCCCACTATTGTGATTAAATTAACCCAAATTTGTTATTTAATGTAATACATACTGAAATTTTGTTTTAAGTAACTAGTTTAAAGTGAAAAATAACATGTCTACGGTAAAGTGTAGGAAGTAATGTTTTGTGGACATAAATAACCTATATGGTTGTGTAGTTTATAAAGGTTAAGTGCATTTACAAAAATTAAATTTTGTAGAAATTTTGATGCAACAAACTTAAATCCATTTTTATTAGGGTTTGTTTTATTTGTTCACATACTATAAAGTAATTACTTATGGTTTACTTATTACTATTACTAATAATTTACAGTACTTATATTTGATAATCTGAAGTAAACAAAGTGTTGTTTTATTATACAAATAAGAAAATAAGAAATAAAATACAGTGGATTTTATTTCTTGTGGAAAATGTAAAAGGATGTATGGATAAGTTTATTGGTCTTAACATTGAACATGCATTGCAAATATTTTGTTACAAATTGTGGTAAAAATAATTAAATGTAAACTATAAGATAGAAATTTAACATTGTTAAAGGAGATAATTTAATAAGTAACTAAGGTATTTGGTGTTCAGATAACAGTTTAAAGGCGATTTGTATATTGGTCACCAATCACTTGGAAAAATATTTTTATTTCCTCAAGTAGGGTGACCATGACTTTGAAAAATTTTTTAGGACAAATTTATTTTGTTTTGTTTATCTTCAGTGGAGAACTTAGCAACAATTAATATATTAAAAATACTTAACTTTATTTGTTTTCAACTTAGGTTTTTTATAGCTTTTCGATAATTTTTTTTGGTTTTCATTTTAAGATGGATTGGAACATAGTGCACCTTTATTCGTTGCATCGTGACGAGTTGGTCTATGAGGTTACTATTCGTGGCGAAAAACCTGAGGACACAGTTTTGAAATTGAGAAAACAGTTGAAAGGTTTGATAAACGACTTTAAGCCTGGTGATATTTTAGGCGACGACGACGCGCTTCCAGCGAAGGAGTTGCCGGTTATTAGCGACAAATTAAAAGACCTTCGGAAACGCATCGATGACTTTGAGTCCTCCGGTGAACGAAGTTTGTTGGCTCGCGCTAGGGCTTTGTTTTGCCATTCTTGGTTTAGGTTGGATAGGGTGAATGCGGAGGCAGAGGCTGACGTCAAGGCGAAGTTTGGCCTCATCGAGGTCTTGAAGAATTTGCGTCAGCGGCTGGATTCGCATGAATCTGGTTCATCGTTCTCATCTTTGTCACCACCAGCAAATGACAAAGCGATGGAACCTCAGGTGCCAGGGTCATCTGCAATCGCTTGTTCGGCGGACTCCAACGTCGCCAAGTGGAAGATACAGTTTGACGGCATGGGAAATCCCCGTAGTTTTATAGAGTCGGTTACTGAACATGCTATTGCTTATAATGTTTCTGAAGAAAAATTATTTAGATCTGCCTTTTCTCTATTTTCAAATCAGGGTCTGATCTGGTACCGAGGCATCAAGGACCAAATCTCCTCTTGGCAAGACCTCAGTTCTTTGCTTTTGGAGGATTTTGAAATTGTCGGCTACGATTATCGTCTAATGGGGGAGATTCGGTCTAGGACCCAAGGTCAAGATGAACCCGTTCATATTTATTTCGCAGTCATGAGTTGTCTGTTTTCACGACTGAAGAAACCTTTGTCCGAAGAAGATAAGGTAGAAATTTTACTAAACAATGTTAGGCCAATTTTCACGGATCAACTGGCGTTACAAAAATTTGAAACGGTGAAGGATTTGAAGACCGTCTGCCGTAGGTTAGAGGCAGCACGACAAAAAACAAGTTTGTTTACTGAGCCACCCAAGACCTCGAGTTTGAATCCCGAGTTAGTTTATAAGGGTAAAAGTAAGACACCGGTTAGTGTAGTAGGGAACAAACCTACACAAAGTTACAGACAACCGAACAAGAACAACTTTGTTCGGACACCGGAAAATAAACCCAAATATTTTGATGCAAACAAAAAGGTCGGGTTTTGTAATAGGTGTAAAGTGAACACTCATTCTCGAGCACAGTGTACGGCTGACGACAAAAGAGTGAAGTGCTTCAATTGTGGTGAGCTCGGTTATACAGTTAGGTCGTGTCCCAAGTGTAACGTAAAGCCAAAAAACTAATAAGTTTAAACCGTGGTGAAACCACTTCAGGTAGGGCCGATCCTGAAGATTGGAGATATTGGCAAGGTTTAGTGGTAAAATACTTTGAATCACATAACGTCGCCCCGGTTTTGTTTGAACCACATTCTAGTGATATACGACCGTATTTAAATGTAAATTTATTGGATTTGACAATTTGTGGTCTTTTAGATTCAGGCGCAGCTGTTTCCATAATTGGTAACGGAGCTCGCACACGATTAATAAACGCGGGTTATCCAGTGGAATCTTCCACGGACTCTAAAGTTACCGTCGCTGATGGGTCCGAGTGTGACACAATCGGTTTCATGACATTACCTATAACTTTTAATGATGTTACAAAAATAATTCGATTTCATGTAATACCATCAATCGTCTCAAATATTATTTTAGGCGTAGATTTCTGGAAAGCTTTTAATTTAATGCCAGAGATATTTAAAAGCATAGCGTACGTTAACTCACCTCCTGATTTTTTAGTTAATTCTTCAAATTTGAGTGGTCCGGTAACTTCTGTCCAATCTTTTCAGGATCTGTCCTTGCTCCAGAAGGAATTGGCAGATTCAATGATTGAAAGTTTTAAGGACATCTCGTTCGAACGTAAGGGTTTGGGTCGGACTAGTTTGATTCAGCACACGATTGACACCGGTGGTTCTCCTCCCATAAAGTGTCGACCATATCCAATGTCCCCAGAGAAGTTAGGTCAACTCCACAAGGAGTTAGACCGGATGTTGGAATTGGATGTGGTCACCAAAAGTGAGAGCCCGTGGAACAATCCTGTGCTGATGGTGCCAAAATCCGACGGTTCCTGGCGTTTTTGTTTGGATTGCCGTAAGCTGAATGCTATCACCAAAGGTGACGCTTACTCCATTCCATACATTCCGCAGATCCTGGACAGCCTGAAAAACGCTAAGTTTATTAGCAGCGTTGATTTTAAAGCCAGTTTTTGGCAAATTCCTTTGGAAGAGGCTGCTCAGGAAAAAACGAGTTTCACTGTTCCCGGACGAGGACTGTTCAAATTCAAAGTTATGCCTTTCGGACTTTGTGGCGCACCCGCTAGACAACAGAGACTGATGGATATGTTGTTTGGGCATCCATTTTGTAGTGACGTCACAAAGGGCATGATTTTCTGCTATGTTGATGATATAATTGTGGTGAGTGAGGATTACGAGACGCACCTTCTATTGCTGAATAGGTTGCATGATAGGATTAAAAGTACGTCTTTGACCATAAATTTTGAAAAGAGTAAGTTTTTTAGGCGTACTTTGAAATATCTGGGTTATGTCGTGGATGAGTGCGGTTTGAGAACGGATCCGGATAAAGTGAGCGCGATACTGAATTTTCCAGTACCATCGAACCCCAAAGAGGTAAAAATGTTTTTAGGAACGTGTTCGTGGTACCGTAGGTTTATAAGGAATTTTTCAACTATCGCTGCTCCTTTAAACGCGCTGACGAGCACCAAGGTCAAGTTTAATTGGAGCTCGGAGGCAGACTCCGCTTTTAACGACCTCAAAAACGCGTTAGTTTCGGCTCCGGTTTTAGCCTGTCCTGATTTTGACCAACCTTTTACTGTACACTGTGACGCCTCAAGTTATGGAATAGGCGGTATGTTAACACAGGTACAGAACGGAGAAGAGCACCCAATTGCATACATCAGTAGGTCTCTTAATAAAAACGAGCGAAACTACAGTGCGACGGAACGCGAAGCGTTGGCAGTAATTTATGCGGTCGAAAAGTTTGAGCCCTATTTAGGGACGCGCGAGTTCACTGTCATAACGGATCATGCGTCGTTGCAGTGGTTCCTTCGGCTCGAAAACCCCACTGGTCGTTTAGCACGATGGGGATGCCGGTTATCACAATACAACTTTAAGGTCGTGCATAGGAAGGGAAAAGACAACGTCGTACCGGACGCGTTATCACGTTTCCTAGCAGTCGAAGCGATTGTTGGCGACAGTGGAGACGACTGGTACGACCGAATTTTTAAAAGTTGTCAAAGTAATCCGCTAAACTTTCCGAACTATAGAGTGGAAAATGGCACGCTGTATCGGTTTAGTAAGTCCAAGTACAATTTGACTCAGGAGTTCGATTGGAAGGTGGTTGTGCCCAAAGCACAGCGAGCAAAAGTTATTGCTGATCATCACGAGCCACCTGCGTTCGGACATTTCGGCGTGTTTAAAACTCACAGAAAACTTTCTCTGCAGTTTTACTGGCCAGGAATGTACCGTGACGTGGTGGAATTCGTGAGGAACTGCGGTACTTGCGCCGCGTACAAGCACTCCACGCGACTAACTCCAGGGCTCATGGGCCAACCGAAACAGTGCTATAGGCCGTTCCAAGTTCTCTCGGTAGATTTAGTGGGTCCCTTGCCTAAGTCACGCTCGGGTTTTGTTCATCTTTTGGTGGTAACTTGCTGTTTCTCCAAGTATACAATGCTTTTTCCTTTGCGTCGTGCGACTAGTGCTTTGGTGGCTAAGGCGTTTGAACATTTTGTCCTTTTAGCACATGGAGTTCCTGAAACCGTAATTACCGATAATGGGGTTCAATTTACGGGATCGGAATTTCGTGGGCTATTAGAACGTTATAACGTCCCCAGGGTACATTATGGCCCACGATACACGCCACAAGTCAACCTAGTCGAGCGATATAATAAAACTGTTATGACAGCAGTTTCGTCTTATGTCAAGGACGATCATAGGACTTGGGACGTGAATCTGTACAAGATACAGTTCGCGTTAAATAGCGCTGTAAATGAGTGCACAGGGTTTTCGCCATTCTTCTTAGTGCATGGTAGGGAGCCGATCATAAATGGTTCATTTTATATAAAGTCGCAAAAAGGCGACTATGAAGTAACGATGCCTAGGGAGGAATATGCGGGCGAGTTCGGTATTTTAAAGGAGGTCTTTGAAAAGGTCAGGGAGAGGATCCTTAAAGCGCATCAGACAAATGCGAAGTATTACAACACCCGCAGACGACCAATGACCGTAAAGGTAGGTCAGGAAGTGTGGAAACAAACATTTGTCCAAAGTGATGCCGCGAAATATAAAGCCTCCAAACTCGCGCCAAAGTTTGAGAAGTGCATAGTGGCTAAAATACTTTCTCCTCTAGTCTACGAGTTAGTATCACTAGATGGAAAACCACTAGGTGCTTGGCATATTTCGAAGTTAAAGGTGCGTTACTAGCCTGCCATGCCGTAGGCCACTTTTAGTGTGTCGGTGTCTCTTCGGAGCTCCGGCGATGCCAAGGCGAAAAACCCTTTCTTTTTTTTTCTTAGCTAGAAAGCCTAGTTAAATTAGTTTTAAGGGTTTTATGCTTGCTCAAGCGTACTAGAGCGCATGCTTCTAGTTTTGTTTTGTACCTACTTAAAGTAAGTTATTTTGTAAGCTTTTATTTACCAACCCGAGGATAGTGCGTTGACGGTTGAGTAAAATTTATATATTACAACTCGAGCGGTCTTACTCCGCAAAGACGGTTGCTTTTGTTACCAACCCGAGCTGACGTTGCGTTGACGGTTGCTTAAAAACAAAATATGTTCTTTCACAACTCGAGGGTTGATCCCGAAGACGGTTGATGAGGTCAATTAATATTGGTGAACCAATATTAATGACATTTTTTTTTAGGAAATTTTGTCCTACATTTTCATAAGGTAGGGAGTTACGAGTGTCTCCTATAAAACTCTGGGGGTTAGTGACAGCGGTGGCAAAAGTAAATAAACTTGTTTGCTACACTATATTAGATGATGGATGATTGATAAGATTAGAAAGGAGTTTGGATAGTTGATGGGTAAAAGGTGAATGAATGAAAGGAGTATGTAAGCAGATAAATACGCATTTCCGGATGGATCAATAACATTAGTCCTGAAGTTGGCGGGGTGGGGAGTTTGAAGATCAGGAATTGGTTTAAATAGGATGGGTTTTTTTTATTTTCCAAGACTACCGTATTTGGTGATTTTTACCGGAAATTTGTTACCCACCACCATACCGTAGTTTGTTTGGGAGTTGTTTTTTTTGTGGGTTATGGCTATGGTGTTTTAGTTGGTAAGTTGTTTGTTTACCCACCATGCCGTAGGCCACGTATGTGTGTCGGTGTCTCTTCGGAGCTCCGGCGATGCCAAGGCAAACCCTTAGGTTAGTTTCTATATTTTTTTTGTTTGTCTCATTGCAAATTTTCTAGATGTTTTTTGGTCAATGTTGTACGCTCCTCTGGTAGGATTTTATTTACTGACGCTGAGGGCAGCGTAGTTTCTCACTACGTTCGAAACTTTCATTGGAGGGGGTGTATTGTAACGTTGCAAATTTTGACGTATAGTTATTTATAGAATAGTAAAATAAACTTTCAAAACAAACTTATTAATTCTGTTGAGTTTAGTTCTGAAGTGTCTCAATAGATGGCGCGAGCAGTCTCGAAAATGTTGTGGATGCGATATTGATCGATTTCTTCATCTTTGGTGTGGTTGTTTAAAAAGTAAAAAGTCGATTGACACGACACGAACTGTCAGGGAGACAGCCGGTCGCGTTGGCATTTTGGAGATTGATTTTGAGAGGAAGGACAAGTTCATGATGGGGCGAAGCCCCAGGGCTGGGAAAAATCTGTAATCATCGGCCCTCATTTCAATAGAAATGAATCATTATCATATTTAAAAATTTGGTAAGTTCATTTCTGAGAATTTCGTTCGTTTATTTTTTGGTTAGATTCCGCTATCATGGCCATGTGTCTTCCAGGGTCAGGAGAGGGAATTTGCAGGATGTCTTTGGCTGAAATATCAACAATGGACTCATAAGTTGAAGAATCAAAAGACGCCTGCATGTAAGTTAGCCACTTTCTAAATTTCCAACTTGGCATCTGAAAAGGTATATTTGTAATTCGTATATTCATCCACATGGTTGTTGTTTCAGAATGGGATATTATTATTTATAGTTAAATATATATTCATAGTGATGGTCGTGTTCATGTCCATAACATTTGATCTCATTGATATTTTATGAAGTCAAGAAGAGCTTATTCATAAACGCATCCTATCCACATGGGTGTGAAAGGCCATGTTCCACCGGGAATGCTGATAGGCTGAAGGAAAGTACCAGTGCTTCATTCCGATCAGGGGACGCTCGGCCCGTTGGAGCCAGAGGCCCAGCTCGCCGAGCCGCCACTGTTCGGGATGGTCTGGGCAGGTAATTGAATGGCCTTAGAAGGATTTCACCAGGTCAGTGTTCCTCGCCAGTTTAATTTTGCAAGTGCTTGTTAGGTTTGTTTCTATTACACAATTTGGGATTGGTTTAATCACAAACGCGAACTCGGATAGCGACCCTGAGTTTAAGGGGTTTTTTGCATAACATCTATTAAGACTTTAAATTGGTACTGGTTCTCCGCTAAAGATTACGTTGTCATGACATGCTAATATGTATTAAGAGTAATCTAATTCTTAAGTAACATCCACGATTCTGTGTAAGTTATGTACCATAGAAGTTAAGAGTAAATAAGTATTGGTAACACTTAGCACTTACAATATGAAAGAAAAATATTATATATTTATTTTGAATAAACTGAATTGGCTTTGAGACAACAAAAAATCTTTTTATTTCAACCAACTTAACTAGTTTTCAAAGGTAAAACTTTAAATGTTCTCTCGATCCAGCCAGGAGTCGAACCTGGGTCTCCCGCAATCCTTGCGGCTGTAATGACCATTAGGAATCGAACCTAGGTCTTCCACTATCCTAGCGGCTGTAATAATCATTGCACTCAAGGTACTTAACTTAAAATATCAAATAAAACTCAAGACATAGGCAGTTCTCTTAATTTATTTATATAGATCTGCCCAAATTTGGATTATTTATTTGTTATTATTTAGTTAATTATTTATTTATCTATCTATTTACTTAATTTCCTAATTAAACTAGAAGATACGAAACTGTTTCATTATTTTGAGACTTTGTAAAATCGTCAGACCTTACAAAGCCAACCGATTAGTTCCTAGGTCATCGCAAATGAGGAAAAACTGTCGGTTAAACTAAAAAACCTCATTGACCAACCTAGTTACAATTATATAACTAAACATGCACACTCTATTTACAAGAACCTTTCTCGACACACAATTATTCCTCTCTCCTTTAAGCCACGTGAAATTAGTATTTAATCGTGATTCTGCAGGAATCCAACGACATGAGTATCGGGTCAATCATTACAATGGCGAATACATCACACTATGGAGCACGGTTCATTCATTTCAATATTTGGCGCATTACACTATAATAACTCATGTAATTATGATTAGTATTATTCACGTAATAGCTCCGTAAAATTGTGTTACTGATTTATACATATATCTTTATACATATAGGCCCACAATAAAGGAAATTCGTTATGTATCTTTAGTTTAAATGTGGTTTAGTTCTGTAACGATCCATACGTCACTAGAACATTTTCTAAATGAATAAATAAATATTATAGGTATCTAAATTAGAAATAGGACTAATATTTAAATTTAATGTGTAGGTAATAAATAAATGAAAAAATAAAAATAAAACTATCAAAGTTAAATCAACAATACTCAAATAAAAAAAATAAGCATTACTTGCCAAGACTTAAGTGTCAAAATAGAATCAATCTTTCTTCATTAGCGTTATTAAGTGTTATTTTTACCTTTCAAGCAATAGTGAACTTTATCACTTGGAAATAAAATGTAAAAGATTTAAAAAGTATACGTTACTAGTGTGCGAGACATCTAGCGTCATTCATGTAAGCTTTCTACTCTTGATGCTCTTTCTAACTATCAAGCACGAAGTTCCCAAAGACACAAACAGATGGCGTAACGGACCATATGTTATTACAACATTTTCTGAATGAATAAATAAATATTAATAAATATCTAGGATAGAATTAAGGCTAAATGTTATTGAATTTTTAATTTGTAATAAATAAAATAAAAAGAACTATTAGTCTAATCAACAATACTCAAATAAGAAAATAAGCGTTACTCGAATAGTACTTAAATGTTAAATAGAATCAATCTTTTTCCGTTAGTGTTATTAAAAAATGTTATTTATACTTTAATCGGTAGTGAATTTTATCACTCAGAAACAAAATGTAAAAGATTTAAAAGTTATAGGTACGTTATTAAAGTATGCGAGCCATCTAGCGTTGTTCGAGTGAACTTTCTGCTCTCGTTACTCCGGGCGATCGACTTACAAATACAACTAGCGCCACGGTAGCGATACGGTATTTTAGCATTTATGTATATGAACAGAAGGTTGCATCCAGCGAGGAGTAGCAGTGACAAGGAAATAAAGAAGCTGTAATAACTTACGTTTTACCATTATGATACGGTATTTTAGTCTTTATGTATAGGAGCAGAAGGATCATCCAGCGGGAAAAGGTGGGGGCTAAGGAACGTTTAACCAATCAGCGATTAGCCAATGTTTTCTTTTGAAGATTATTAAGTATTTATCATGTTATTATTATGATTAACTAGGAGTAATTAGTGGTAAAAAGTTTCAACATCAGTTGACATTGATGAAACTTTGATTAAAGTAATATTTATCAAGATAGTTGTAGAAGGAACGTTTAGCCAATCAACGTTAACGGATGTTTCTTTTGGAGATTATTAAATAATTAACTTGTTATTATTATTATTAATTAGAAAAAAATAGTGGTGATAACTTTCAACATCAGTTGATATAAATGAAATTTTGATTGGAATAGTATTTATCGAGATAATCATTTAAGTGGGGATACAAAGGAGCATAACGGCGGAAAAAGGGCGGATATAAAAAGGTGAGCACTGGGAAGAGCGATAGTGAAAATTTTGGAAGCGGCGTGTGGAACTTGGGGGAAAGGTCTGCTCTGGACTCGGTGAGTAATTTTGTTTGATTATTGACATTGTAATTATTTTATGTTATGTTTTATTGTATTTTTTTTATGTGTTGTGTGATCCTTGTGTTTCCTCAAAACCCTCCATCTTCAACCCCTCTCACCGTGGCCAAGACACCTTTAGCTGTCAGATATCTGATCGATCATGTGAGCCTGCATGATTGGCGGTGAGAGAACCCAACCCCTAAAACCTTACCCTACCTACCCACTGCGATGGTTGCTCAGCGACGGAATGCCTTCGGGATGCCGGCTGTAGTAGCTATCGTGTCCTACCCTACCTATCCACTGCGATGGTTGCTCAGCGACGGAATGCCTTCGGGATGCCGGCTGTAGTAGCTATCGTACCCTACCCTACCTACCCACTGCGATGGTTGTTCAGCGACGGAATGCCTTCGGGATGCCGGCTGTAGTAGCTATCGTACCCTACCCTACCTACCCACTGCGATGGTTGCTCAGCGACGGAATGCCTTCGGGATGCCGGCTGTAGTAGCTATCGTGTCCTACCCTACCTATCCACTGTGATGGTTGCTCAGCGACGAAATGCCTTCGGGATGCCGGCTGATGTAACTGTCATTATTCCGTCATAATTCCCAATAATGTCTTACTACTGCTTTTCTGTGTGTTTTTTTATCGTATTTCTTTTATGTAATGTGTGTATTTCTGTCTATTCATCCGTGTAATTTTAAACCTAGAGAAAACATATTCGCCATTTATTCACTCCGAATAGGGTTAGTTTCTTACATGTGAAATTACGAATCGTCATGCGGGGGTAGTCGGACTTGTTTGCGTTCATTCGGTTTGCCGCGGATTTTTCATGCTAGTGATCGTATTAGTAGGTAGTATATGAAGTTACGCTCACGAAACGAAGCGCGAGGTTCGAAAAACAAACTCATACGTAGGTAGATAGTTATAAAGGACGGTAATTCTAACGGTGTGTATAGACTAGGCCATACTTGCTAAGCGAGACGTTTTTATCTGCTATAAGCAAGGTGGTCATAAAAAGACAGTCGTTGACGTTAATAATAATTTTTACGTTGCATGATAATATTCAATAAGTTGGTGGTGGTGTTTTAATTTAAATAGGGTCAAGTGATGTGTGTTGATGGATGTGTGAAAACCGTGCTTAGTAGTTTATTAGGTTTATTTTGTTCGGATGTCACTGAAACTTACTAAGAATTTACCTATTTAATTTACCTTGACGAAATTAAGATTTCTGGATTTGTTATGCCGATAATGGCTTGAACCTATAGTTGATGGTATCCTTGGTTGGACTCTAGGGCAAGCGAGATGCCGTCCCTGTAGCGATCTTCAAGGAGATGTACTACCAACGAAAGTCTGCAACTTTTGCTACCACGACCTACATTTAAATGATAAAATCTATATTTTGGTGACTTCGAATAATTTAAACATTTTTAGGATTAAGTATCACGATTATTAATTACTATCTATTTGATTTGTTTTATTCTGTTGTCATCAAAATTACCTATTGAAGGAAATCAAGGTTATGGCTTCACTACAATTTGTTGATATCTTTGGTTTGGCTAGGGCAAGCAATGCAGTCCCTGTAGATCATCTTCAAGGAGATATGCTACCATCACAAAGGCCATAAACGATTGATAACACAAACTACATTTAAACAATAAAATCTGTATTTTGATGACTGAGGAATGAAATGAACATAATACGATTGTTATTTTACGCAAATTTGTTGCGAATAAATTACCATTCAGATGGGTTCGACTCCTGTTCGTAGTACTTACCAGTGGGTTCGAATCTCGCTTGTGGATTTTATGAAATAAAGTAACCATAAGATTGACTATTTTACGCAATTTGGTTGCGAACAGATTATCATCCAGATGGGTTCGACTCCCGTTTGTGGTACCAGTGGGTTCAAGTCCTGCTTGTGGAATCTTATCTTTGTCTTTAAGACTAAGTAATATGTATATTATCTATTTACTTAATAAACCCTCTTTCAGTGCCTATTTGAGTGGCCCTTTTGTTTCTTGTGGTTAGTACAAATACTCAATGAATCCACACAGTTGTTTTAAATATCCACTCTAATAATATGTCGGGCATTGTATGAGTGATTAGTAATAAGAGATTGTTAGATTAAGCATCAATACCGAAATATTTTGTATGGTCCTTCGTTGCTTATGTTTGGTCAAATATTCGAGTACCTACATGCATTAAATATAAGCAATGGTATAATTATTGATCGAAGTATAATTAAAGATTTGCTTCAGAGAGGTTGTGGGTGGATTTGGGGAAGGCGGAGTCCACTTAGTTTTTCCTTTTTATGATCATTTATATCACCATACAAAATAAGTTCGGTTATTACTCTAAATATTCGTGGTTGTTCGGAGTAACGCTAAGACAATATGAACACTGATAGTAGGTATTAAGAATAAGAAAAGCCTCAATATAGTAAGAAGGTTGTTAGCTATCTACCCACTTATGTAAACGCGATATTGCTATTATTTTAGATATTTATTAAATGTTAAGCTGTCATCACATAGTCTCATCATAGGATGGGTGACCGTGATGATGCTATGAATTTAGATATTTATTAAATGTTAAGCTGTCTTTGTATAGTCTCATCATAGGATGGGTGACCGTGGTGTTACTATGATTTTAGGTATTTATTAAATGTTAAGTTGTTATTAGATAGTTTCATCATAGGATAGGTGACCGTGGTGTTACTATGATTTTAGGTATTTATTAAATGTTAAGTTGTTATTAGATAGTTTCATCATAGGATGGGTGACCGTGGTGTTACTATGATTTTAGGTATTTATTAAATGTTAAGCTGTTATTAGATAGTCTCATCATAGGATGGGTGACCGTGATGTTGCTATGATTTTAGATATTTATTAAATGTTAAGCTTTTATTGCATAGTCTCCTCATGGGATGGGTGACCGTGTCGTTGCTATGATTTTAGGTAATACTCACTTAATCTAGTGCGGCGTGAGTCTTTGCTTTGTTAGTTTGTTTATAATATTACGATATACACGCGGGTAGATTTATTATAATGATGAGGGTCAAAAATTCATTTACTTTAGAGACTGTACAGTTAGCATAAATAGGTAGTAAAGTAGGGTTTGTTATGTTTTGCCTTAAGTTCCTTAAAGTTCTTGGATTGCTGCGGACCTTCGTAGGTGCACTAGACGATCACTTGGCCAAAATGATCTTTTAAATGTGATTGAAATAAGTAGGTAGGTTATTCTCGGTTTTGGTTTAATATAGTAATAATGATTGTAAGAAGTTTAGGTAGGTTAATGTTGGTAATCTAGGTAGCTAATTATGTTCATTATTTACATTACGTTTTATATCATTATATTTGGTGCCGTTAGGTATAGTTAGGTATAGTTAGATAGGTATAAGTAGGTTAAACCTTTTATTTATTTATTTATAATTAGGTCAGTTCGAAAAAATAAAAGAGCAAATAAAATTAAATGCGGTAAGGGGGTGTTACAGTTCACATAAATAACTTTAGTTAGCTTGTGTCGTGAAAGCTTCTGTAATAAATCTAACAAACTATGCTACAAATTTTACAAAACAAAATTTTCTACTTTACCGAATTTAGCACACTCGCACGATGGTACCACCTTACGTATGAATCTAATTATGATCTATTACTTGTACAATTTTATCTTATAATCAAAACACTGGCTCTAGTTACAATTTTCAAAAGGTACACTGATTTTAACATCGATTTTTGCAATCGAACCAAAATGAGCTTCCTCGTTCCCGGAGGTGCGCCCGTTGACTGTCCCTGCTCTCCTTCGCCGTCCAGCTCAGGTAGCCTCTGTAGCCACACCTCTCATGTCTCCCGTCTGTAATTTTTTTACACATCTACGAGTATATTGTTCTTCTAATTGGTCAGATGATGTTTGTAGGCGGTTCTATAGCGCACAGCATCCCGCCCCGGGTTTCCTAGAATCTCACTTGCAATGCATGTGTGACGCTTTTTTCTGCTTTCCCATAGTCTAACTCGACGCTTAAGCAAATGTATAGTTCACTTTTGTTTATTTATGGCACTTTCGAACGTCTGCTAACTTTTTGTCTTTCTTTCAAATCACTGTCGCCTATTGACTAGACCATAAACTTTAATTTTTAATGGCATACGGTCAGACTAGTTCTTTGTCTTTTCTAAATTTATTATGCAGTTTGTATAACTAAAACCCTCATTTAAGAAAAAAAAGGATTCGTTCCGCGTTTCTAAAACATTTATCTTAGGTTTTATGGTTTGCACGTGTTTGGGACGCTGTCATTTAGTTTTAGTTGCTGGAATTATTTTGTCGATGGTAAAAAAAAATATTATTTATGGTGGTGCATACACTGACCACCTCAACTTCAACTATGACTCTTAACATAACATGTTTAAATTTTATGCGTATTTATTGTGGACATTTTATAATTCGGATTAATCATAAAAAGTAACGGATTCAAATGCGGGTCAATGTCACAAAGTACTCCAGTTTTTTTTTTATACGTAGCACGGCAAATAACTCCATTTCACCTGATTCGACGACAACTCGCACAACAAACAACGCAGCATCAGTTACCCTCACTCTGCCGGCCCACAAGGTGCCACTTTACGCCTCCTTTGAAGGACCCCATATCATAGGAAGGAGGAAAAACGTGTGCTGGCAAACTATTCCATGTTTTGGAGGTGCGACAAAGAAACGAGTCACCAAATTTTTTAGTGCGCGATGGAATATTTGAGACAGTGAAGCGATGACTCCGGAGAGCAGCACGTGTACTCCTATGGAGGAAGGGAGAAGGTGGGATGAGATCAAGAGTATTATTTGAATTTTTTGATCTTAGATCCATAAAATTAGTTTCATTCCAATGTGTAGTGTTCGCCTAAACTTTAAAAAACAATATATGATAATAAGCAAGCTATATCTATGAACATACAACTTAAACTTCACCAAAAACAATAGTAAGTTCGCACTAATTCAATTATCAGAATCGAACGCCTTGTAAGTAAACAGACGAAGGTGCTATGGCCATAAATATATACAAATCAGTTTAACCGTTGCCTGTCAATCACGGCCTGACGAATTGTTTTGGGCGCTACGCTCGTGCTGACTTCCCTGCTCTGTAGGAATAAACTTTTCATCCACCGCTACGCAAAAGCTATTAATATCTTAATAGCTTAGCAGTTACCAAGCTATTTTTCAAAGATTATTTTTAATGCTATAAACACAGTACTAATATTCTTGTTAACTCATTCAGCAGAAAGCTAAAATGCTTGTTCAAGGTATGGGTTCACGTCATCGTCAGCAGTCTATCCGATGCTTACTATCTTAATATTAATACATCATCATCAGGTTATAAACAAATTGTCATTTTTCTGGCTAGTTAATCAATTATGTTTGATGATTAATGGAAAGTCTTTTTGTGCATCATAATTAGTAGCCCTTTCTTCGGCTATTCTCATCCCAACTGCTATCAGCCACCGTAAACTGTTTGTTTCCCAAATAACATATAAAGTAAACGTTACAGTTCTGCGATCAGGTTTTCCTACATGCTATTGACATGGGAAGATTGTTGCCTAATGCAGGCTGCGGGTTAATAGGTAAGTGTTACCGTTTGCCATCTTACAATATAGTACCAATGGTTAAACGTATTTTTCCAAACATGAAGAAAAGGCTCAGGTCTCAGGCTTTATCACATACAAATCTGCATATAGGGAGTCACTTTATAAGCAACTACGCTGACCCTACTAGGGCTGATAAGTTTTAACGAATGAATGAATGCCATCGAACGATATAAACCTTAACACGTAAAACCGTTGGGCCCAGCTGCATTAGCAGTCGTTAATAACCACCGCACCGATAATGATTTAATTATGTTAGGTGTTTTATTCTTCTGCAGTCTATACGAAAACACCTAAAGAGGCGAGTTTAGAATAGGACAAAATAACTAAAGAGCAAATTTATTTCTAAAATGCTATCGGTGGCAAGTTTACACATCGCCTCTTCGGATCAAAAGTGTATAATATCGAAAATTTACCAAAACTTAACTAAGTATACAGAAATCCTCAGAATCACCTGTATTTTCTCTGGAATAGTGATAAAAGACGATAGTTCCACAAATCTACGCTTGGAGCGGCATTGGTTGTTTTAAATTGGTGAGATTTTACATCTCTTTTGCGTCAAAACAGTATTGCTCAGGCATGGGCGCAGTCCACACGCCATTTCTCTTTAATAGTGTTCAAAAACGAAATTTTAACTTCATTAATAGTATACAAAATCTAATTTATTGTGTTTTTCTCATCAAAACATTCGATTTTTCTCTTTGAAATTGTATAATTTAGAAATTGTATAGTTTTCGTGATAAAATTACAATGAATATAGTGTAAACTTTACGAGTATAACAATATATTTGCGAAATTAAAAATTAAAAACCTAACTTTGAACAAATGTTATCTACGAAACTAACAAAAGTCAAAATGTCTATTTTTCAAAAAATATATTAAATTACTATGTTTGTGAGTTTGTGTTCATTTAGATGTTACTTGTAAAGATATGGGATGAATCTGTTAAATAATAAAAGAAGCATCAACGAAACTTCATTCAGTACATTTTTATGTACTGTTGAATTTTAAAAACATTCCCCTACACTTTTCATTGTTTTTTCACCATTTTTTCGATGGCGAATTAACTGTTATGGCAAGTTTACAATAACTTGGCCCGCGCTGTGGTTCATGGCCTGTTCTCTCTGTGATATTTCCATCCATAGGGATGGCTTGTGCCCCAACAGTGAGGACATAAAATAACCTAGTGATGAAAACCCTTTCATGACTGCCGTGTTATGATAACAACAAATTGTATATATTATGCACCATAAAACTGAATATAACGCTTGTCTCCTCAGCGGGGAGGCAGCCTGTTTTCCTTGCCGGAACCATTTGGCAGTTGTTTACATCAAAACCGAAAGCTGTTATCAGAAATAAGTCGTCGATATAAATCAACTGTAATCTTGTTTGTTGGACGACGGAACGGCTGTTTTTGCATTGTATTTATAGCTTGTTATTGATCGTAAGTTAAAATGATGTTGTTCGATAGATATTTCTACATTACGATTTGATTGAGAAGGTAGATGATTGAAACTGAAAATGGTACGTAGTGCTAAAAAGTCTTAAGATTCGGATTTACGATACGCCCAACTCAATGCGCTTAAATGCTCGTACATGCTTGATTAGTTGGAGTTTAGGAATTTATCACATTTTTTAAACTTATAATAAACTTTAGGAGATTACGACTTTAATAATTGTTATCGTAAAAGCTCTGTAATACATTGGTTTCGTGGATAGTTGACCAAATTTAATAAACTCAAGCTTTTCTAAACCTCGTTCAGCACTATCATTCTTTTTACTGTCCTAACTTAAATTGAACAAAATTAAAAAAAAGGTATTGTGCGCCAAAGCAAAACAAATCTGCGAAAATAATGAGTTTTTTGTTCCTTTTAAAATAATTAACTTGACCGTCAGGATGCCAACCTTTTGACATTTTAGTCATAAGCTTAGTCGTATACACTAGGACATGAATGTTTTGCAAAAAAAAATAGTAAAGAAGTGTTTAACAGTTATAAAATAAAAACCTGTGTGCAAGCAGTTGTTTCTTGTTTCCAAATGGTTATAATAACTTAGTCATAGCAAATCGCCAGTAGCTACATTATAAATCACGTTCCTAGTAGTAGGTACTCAGGATTATTAAGTAGAGCAAGACCGAGAATTGCCATTTAGAAGAATGTCAGGTAATTTGGAGTAAGCAATTAAAGCGGAAAAAAATGGCTCCATAATTATTCACCATTTCCTCCGACACTGCATTAGGGGAGAGGAATGAATATTTTTTTTGAGGCAATTATAAATCTACTAGGCAGTGCCTCTTGGCAGATTCTGACGAAAGAGCATAAAAGTTTTATTGTTGACTTGATAATGAATAATAAAAAAGATTTGCTTCGGTGAAAAATGTGTCCCAGCCCACAGTTAAATCAAAGAAGGTCAGGCGGCAGAAATATAAATTATACCTACGTAATGAAGAAAACTGTCTGATTGCCCTCGGTCCGTTTTATGTTTTTTTTTTTCTCGTTTCAAAAACTTAACACTGCTTGTTTGTAATCATATTATGAATACGTAAGATGCGAGTTGCGACTACTAAATTTCAGGTTTTAAATATTTTTTCGGCGGGCTGGTTAGAACCACGATAGCTCAATTGGAAGAGCACCTGACCCGGAATGTCAGAAGGGTGCAGGTTCAAATCCTGCTCGTGGAAATTTTTTCAACATTTGTGTTTTGTAATTTGTTCGCAACAAAATTTGCTTTAAAAATCATTTAGAACATTTTATAAAATAGCTTGCTTATTTCTTAACTGATCTTAAATATTTGTAAAAATATTATGATCGGATGTTAATGACGGTAGTTGTTGACATTGAATGGGCGCCTTTGGCTTACAAAGTAAAAAGTGTTGAATAATTTCGGCGGGCTGGTTAGAACCACGATAGCTCAATTGGAAGAGCACCTGACCCGGAATGTCAAAAGGGTGCAGGTTCAAATCCTGCTAGTAAAAATTTTTTCAACATTTGTGTTTTTTTTTAAATATTTTTTTTAAACAGCTTACAAACTTTCTAAAAGTTTGATTGAAAAGATCAAACGTTTTATTTAATACCATGGCGTATAAACTTGACCCTTATATAGAAATAACCAAAGCTACAAAAAAGGGGAACAACTTAAAATATTCAAACGAAGTAAGTGGAACATTAAGAGAACATTATTTATTTATTTTTAACTAATAAAACTGTTTTCATACTTACATTTCAAAAGACGACAAATTATAGCATATAAAGTTACTCGTAGGTTTATGAAAACGTTGTGTACTTTGAAAAAAAGACTGCTTTGAAATTAAATAAAAATAGCTATCGAAAAAAGAGGACTAACCTTCAGAGGGAATCGAGCCCACGACCTTTCATGTGCTATTTTAGTTAATAAGACAGAGTCAACTTTATTCCACATAATGGATACAAGTAATGTTATATTATATAAGTCTTTTATTAAGGCGAAGGGTAAGGCACACTAGATGGATGGATTTAATTTGATTACTGCTAAACTGAATTTTTTTTCAAACATTGCGGACCTTCCGACACTAGGCAAACATATTATTTAATAATTGTGCACTACTTTTAGGTTTGTTTTTGTATTCAGTCGCTAACACCAAAAGTGGCCATTGTTTGTGAATAAATGCGATAGCCCGTTTTGTGAATAAACCACGCAACAAAAAGTAGTGCACAATTATTAAATAAATACTATGGATTCTTTCCTGTTATCGGACGGTACGCAATGTTTAAAAAAGATCCGGTCCGTTAGTAATTGTCAAATTATCAATTGGTGGCGCTAGTGTGCCTTACCCTTCGCCATACATGCATACAAACACATTTTATTAATAGGATTAAAACGAAATCAAAGATTTTAAAAGGCACGTTTCATATATTTGTTTTTTTTCTCAACTTTACACAAACAATGCTATTTAAAGTTACAAGATACAATTTTACTAGAAAAAATCAACCAGCCTCAGGAAGGTCGAGTGAAAATCGAACCCCCGACCTTTGGATAACCGGTAATCCTGCTCTGTGAGGGTGGTAACTTCACAGTGACGTAATACCCATTGGCTTGCAGCGTAAATCACAAACTACTAGAAGAATTCAACGAGTCTTCTGGGGTCTCGATAGGTCAGCGGTCAGACCATTGGACCGGTTATCTTAAGGTCGTGGGTTCGATTTCCACTCGAGCTGCCTGAGGCTGGTTGATTTTTTCAGGCAAGGTTCAGTTTATGTCCTAATGTATCTCATTTCATCTCATTATTCTATATTTAGGTATAGTAGATAAAAAAATGTTTGGACGATTCAAAAGCAATTTTCTAAAGTTTATTTCATCATCATCATCATCATCATCAGCTCATTTTATGTCGCCACTGCTGGGGCACGAGCCTTCCCTATGGATGGATAGGGAGAACGGGCCATAAACCACCACGCGGGCCCAGTGCGGATTGGTGGTTGTTAACGACAGCTAATGCAGCCGGGACCAACGGCTTTACGTGCCTTCCGAAGCACGGAGGAGCTCGAGATGATAAATTTTTGGTCACCCATCCGATGACCGACCTTTGCGAAAGTTGCTTAACCTCAGCACTAGCAGACCGAGCGCGTTAACCACTGCGCCATCGAGCTCCTTGATGTTATTTTATTTAAAGAAAGCCTCGAAAGTTTATTTAAATAAAAATAATTGACTTTGACTTTGACTTTGAGGTATATAAGTTTCTTGTGTTTCAGTCCATGTAATGGCTAACTCAATTAAGCTTCTGTTTAAGGTAGTTTGTTTCTCATCTGTGTGGATTTCGTCCGTTCGTTCCACTCCACTCAGAACGACCGAATCTTTCCCTTCCAAAGGGCATCATCCTCTCAGTATAAATTAGATCGTTTATCAGTTCTTGGGAAGTTTCTATGTAACAGGACTGTTATGGCGCGCTTTGGGGAGCAACGCACTGTGTAAATTAAGAGTGCTCTCAGATGACTAACTCCTTGCTTGATAAACTTTTTACTTTTGTCTTTTGTTTTAGGGTATGACTGTTTTAAATTAGTATACATTTCTGTTCTGAGTATTTGGTTGGTCTTGGTTGATTGTTTTAACTCTTTACCACTTTGAAGTTTGAGTAAATAAATGATGAAAATTTTGCTACATAACGAAATGTAACTAACTTACTACTTTAGAGTTTGAAACGGTACTATTAGACTTGTTTGCACTTTTGTTGCTTCCATATATACATAAGGCTCTCATTCCATGTTCGGTTGGATCTCTTTTAGAGATAAGTCCGTTTGCTTTTGCCTTCCATTGTTTGTGTATGCTCCCACAGTTTTACTGGTAAAACCTCCAAAAAAATCCAATGTCAAGCACTTCCCCAATGAAAAAAGTAAATAAACGCATAAGTTTGAAAATAAGAACTCATTTGTATGGCTAAGCGAACAACAAGCACGATCGTCTTAAGGCGAAGGGTAAGGCACACTAGAGCCACCAATTGATAAATTGACAATTACTAATAGAGCGGATCTTTTTTTAAACATTGCGTACCGTCCGACAACAGGAAAGAATCCATAGTATTTATTTAATAATTATGCACTACTTTTTTTTGCGTGGTTTATTCACAAAACGGGCTATCGCATTTATTCACAAACAATGGCCACTTTTGGTGTTAGCGAATGAATACAAAAACAAACCCTAAAATAGTGCACAATTATTAAATAATAGATGTTTGCCTATTTTCAGAAGTTCCGCAATGTTTGAAAAAAAATCCAATTTAGCAGTCATCAAATTAAATCCATTAGCGGCGCTAGTGTGCCTTACCCTTCGCCTAAGAAAACTTTGATTACCCTTGTAATTTATTCATTATATAATAATATCTTTTATTTGACAACATATGAATGTAATGTGCGAAAATGTCTTAAATAAATTCAAGTTTCTGCATTCCGTATCATTAAATTCACTTGCGCTACTTCTATAAATTGAAATGGCATAAGGGTTACAATTTATGTTGCAGCTTTGTATAGTGTTCCTGGACTCAACACAAACATTTTGCAGTTAACCTTTAGTGAGTAACCAGTGAGTACGTAAATAAACAAAATAGAAATAATACAAACATTATTAATTACATGTCAATGTGTAATTTGTGTAATTTTTGATTTAAGACCACCGACCGGTGAGATTTTGCTTGTCTTTACAGAGAGAAGCAAAATCTCACCGGTCTCTCTAGCAGGCCTCTATATTATTATGCACACACCTTAAGGTCGTTTAATTTGTATAACTGGCGATTTAAATAAGTGAATAAAACTACTTCTTGTTTCTAGCACTTTTTAGAAATAGTTTCTAGGAATAAAATAAGCAAGCCACTCTACATTGATTTGAAAAGAATACGATATTAATCCATGAACGACGAAACGTCTAAACTAGAATTAACATTAGGTATCACGGTTTGCCTTGCATTTTTACTTCTATATGGAAATGCTGTAAAAAGAACTAAAGAAACTGCTGAAATAAATACTTTGTGAGCAAATTTCTAGATAGCGTGATGAGAATCTTGCACTGAATTCCAAGCAATCGTTCTAATAATCCTCAGAGAAATTTCTTACATCGATATTAATATTTAATGATACATTAGGTTGATTGCTTTCTTCTCCTTCAATTATTTTTACATAATTAAATCATAAATATTGTAAGTGCTTTTTTTCATCATCTATACCATACTCAATACACATAGTCAATACTCCCTCCTCAAGATCCAACTCCTTCCTCAAGGCCGGCAACGCATCTGCGATTCCTCTGGTTTTGCGGGTGTCTATGGGCGGCGGAGATTACTTACCATCAGGTGACCCGCCTGCTCGTTTGCCTCCTTTTAACATTAAAAAAAAAACATTTTAACAGATCTTTCAATGTTAAGAATAGTTAAAGAGCTTAGGCGTAACAGCTAACTCGTTTGTGATAGTGCAAATTAAGCAACCTAACACAATGCCAGGTCATCGGATAGCAGTTAGAAAGTTAATAGTTGTAACTTGATGTTTTTACCCGACTGCAAAATAAGGGTTATGTTTTTCGTGCCTATCTTGTATGTAATATTCTTTATTACCTCATATCTCCAGAACCGCTGAACGGATTTACATAATTGAGGTATCGTTAAATTCGTCTTAGCTGCCCGAGTGTTCTTAAATAGGTGACGTTAAAAAAACAAACATGGCGGCTGTGCGACGCCATTGGAGTTGGTGAAAAACAATTTTTATTTCGAATACTTCATTATGGGTATCAAATTAGAGGGCTCAACACAAGGATTTCAAAAATGTATATCATGAAATTTGTCTAACTAAAAAGACATAAATAAAATAAAAATTAATAAAAAAAAACAAAAACCCGCCTGCGTAAAAAATAATAAGTAACTAAAAAGAAAATAAACTGAAAAGACCGAAGTGAGAATGATTTGACTTATCATTAAATGTTATGCCTCCGACTGCATGTTATCTTGTTCCGGCCTTTTCAGTTGATTTTCTATTTAGTTACTTATTATTTTTTACGCAGGTGTTTTTTTTATTATCTAACGGGTAAGCACAGTGCCTTTGTCTCATACCATGTTAAGTGATGATAAGGCCAATGGTGGAAGCGCACTTCACTCGGAATCCTCAATTAGTGAGGCACTGAACGCTATACACATTGATGTTTTATGGTAACATAATTGTAATGGTGGTTAAACAGGCGGATAAACAAGCCCTACCACTAACCAAATCGAGTACACAAACATGCACCCCCCACTGGGAATCGAACCCAGGACCTCTTGGTCTGAGAGCGGTGACCTTATCCACTATACCACAGAGGCGATTAATGCAATCAAAAACTGCATTTGATATCTGCCGCACTTGATAATCACTCTCAAATTATCTGAACCTAACCAATTCAGTACGGTGCCAAAATTCACTTAGCTACCAGAGTTGTTCAAAGAAACTATGATCCATAAACTCGTGCTCAGACCGGGTATAAAATAAAACGAAAAAAGGTGGAATGGCGTAGCTCCCAAGGCTAGCAGTTATCTGGGCTCGTAAACAAAAGATTGTCGATGATTCACGTCCCGCTGCTCTTGCCTGTTTGTTAAAACTTCGCTCGTATTATCTTTACATAAATTCCTTTAAAAGACCCTGATAGAGAGAGCCCTGAAGTTTTGCGCTTTGTGTAGCTTTGTGCGTACGTGTTGGGAATTTGGCGGGTTCTTTGTTAGTAATGAGTGTGGATGGTCACTTATTTGGGGCAGAGGGAAAATCATTTTTCCAATTTTTGGGTTGTCCGAAGACTTTCTAGTAACTTAATACCTATTTAATTATTAAACAATGGAGAATGGTTCGGCCTTCATCTCATCTGATGGTTAGTAACGATACCCACGACACCGAAGAACTGTTTTTATTTCTAACTGTATAACGCAACAACGCTACGGTGTAAGCTAGCTTACCCTCAAAACTTAAATTACAAGCTCTGGTTTGTACAATTTCATTTCATTAAAAATTAGATTTGCGTTATTTAAAGCTTGTGGCCATTAATGGGCTTAAATTTCAGGCTATGCTATTTTTCATTACCTGGGCAGAGGAAGGGTAACCAATGCATATTTTTATTTTAGGGAATCAGTTGTTTGCTGCTTAGAGGCGATTGTCTAGAGTTATGGCCTAATGTGCTATCTATACACATTAATGACTTGTCCTGACTGATTCATCTTCGCCGAGCCGAAACCGCTGAAGCTAATTAGATGAAATTTAAACTATAGGTTAATTGAGTGACGTAACCTGCGACTAAGAAAGGATTTTACCGAAATCATACCCTAAGGGGGTCAAATAGGGGGTGAAAGTTTGTATGAAAGTCCGTTAGTTTTTAAGTAAAATACCTACATGAAAATTGGTATTTGGCTTTTGAAAAGAAATAGCTTAATTAAATTAGCTTAGCTTAAATTAGCTAAAAGAATGATGTGTCTCAGGAATTTTGTTTATTTTCCTTGTAAGGAGTAAAAAAGGGAAGTTTTTTTGGGCGAACCAATATTTTTAATGTAAGAAGTATAAAAATGAATAATTTAATCGATCTTTAGATTTTTCAATAAAAATAAAGAATGACTTGTTTTAGCATTATTGGAAAAACCTCCCCTAAAGAGTACTTTGTATTGAAATCTGTCATTATAAAAGTTAAATCTTTCGGTGTTTGGCCTGGTTAAAAATTATGTAGTGTTTCAGGATTATTCTTATGGACACTTTTACCTTTAAAAAGTCTTGCTTTTATTAAAAACAATTACAGGTTGTGGAGCCCATGTAAGCAAAGCCGCGAACAAAAGCTAGTTGTTCATATACGAAAACCTGAGCCCAGCAGTAGCGCCTATAGGCCAACTAGCGGCCCGCTCGCGACTTCGTCCGCTTGGTGAACACCCGTATCCTATAGAACCCATAGCAGCGCCACCTACCGGGTCCAGTTATATGCATGTATTATACATATAAACCTTCCTCTTGAATCACTCTATCTATTTATTAAATAGATAGAGTGATTCAAGAGGAGAGAAGATATCTATTAAAATTGGATTAAAATCCGTTGCGTAGTTTTAAAAATCTAAGCATACATAGGGACAGACAGACAGCGGGAAGCGACTTTGTTTTATACTATGTAGTGATGATGATGACGATGATTAGAAACACAGACCAACTTAGAAACTATGAAACTTAGTTACCAAAATGTTAAGTTTTCTCTGCTCATGTTTTAGGGTTAAAAGTAAGTACCTCTACCTACCTACTTGTTGAACAGAGTCTAATAAACAAAGAGTTTTTATCTGTAGTTCTTTTTAGATTAGTTCTCAAACTTTAGATTAAATTTGAATTCATTTTTAAACTTTTACAAAGTTGTACGAAATGAACGGTGAATTAATGATAGAATAAACAGTAAAATAACATTGTTACATGGTCCGTTAATAATAAGCGCATTAACTCCCCGCACAAGAATAACAATCGTTATTTCATGTTGCATTGTGCACAGAGTTTATCATGGTTGGTGTGTCAGTGGAAATTGGTGAACCTGCTCCGAATGTCAAGCAGGCAAATACAATCACAAAGTTCACGGAGTGCACAATTCGTTTTCATTTTAACTCGTTTGCTGATTATGTTACTATTATAATATTGTTTTCTAAAGTTTACGTGAACACTACACATTGACATGAAACAACTTTAACGAATCAACTATCGTTTCATATTTACATAATTTTGCTTTTATCCAGACTTTTCGAACAACAAAGGTCACTAAGGACTGTGTTTAAAAGTTAAACACGAGTTCATATGTAAAAATATGTTTTCTTTCAAGACTATTATAATCTATCTATCTATCTTGATCAAAAATGAATTACTGAAGTATATGTACGCGCATAACTTCCGATCGACTGCACAAAATTGGATAATTCTTACTTTTTGTGTTTGTTATTGTCAGGACAGAAGAAAATTAAAAGAAAAAAAATATATTTTTTGCATTCAGAAATTTGCCTTTTTCTTAAATATAATATGTAAGTGATACGAAGTTCACCGGGTCGTCTAGTTTAGTATAAATATAATCTCTGTAACATAATTTAAAAAATTAAAAATGATTAAAAAGGTATTTTCATTCGATACGGTAGCTTCTGTTGTCTAAAGTTGTTGTTGGTATTCCTATGTAGTTCTACGGTACGATTCTGAAGGTAATTACGCTAGAGATGCCCTGAACGCTAGGGATGCCCGTTTTAGAAGTTACTTAATAAGCTAAGGATCTATGATCGTGATCAATGTTACACCTGATTTAAAAGTAGCCCCATTCTACAGTAATTTTGATTGTTTCATTGTTTGAAGAATATCAAAATCAGTGTAACTACAAAAAGAAGCATAAGAACTAAAGCGTTAGAGAAGGCAACACTTTAAAAACCAAGTGGTTTAACATGCGTCCAGGCTGTGGTGGTCGCTTACTATCAGGCAGGTTGTATGCTCGTTAGCCTCGGTATCATAAAAAAACCGCAGATACATTTTATTAAGACCTCTTTTCAGCCAAGTTCTTTTGGCAACTCATCCATAAGCTATAGGACTTTTAAACGAGTTTATTGTGTTAAAGTCCTCGCGCGCCCTGTGAACGCACGGATGGGTAGGAAGAACGGGCCGAACTGGTTACCACTAGTGCCCAGTTCGGATTGGTGTTTGTCAACGACTGCTAATGCACCGACAACTTTACATGCCTTCCGAAAGCTCGAGATGATAAATTTTTTTGTCACTTACGAGTATCCGATGCCCTTCCTTTGAAAATGTTGCTTAACTTCACGCCATCGAGCTCCTCGAAAATGAAATGAAACAACTTTTACGGATCTACTCGCGTTTATTTTAAACATTACTTTTTAATGTTTATTCTGACGTTTCGAACCCTTTGCAGGGTCCGTGGTCACAGGGAGACTGAGGTGTTGGTCGTCTCATAATTAGTTAGTAGCTTGTATACCCTCGTTTAAATTTAACCAGGTGCGTTCCGTTTTACGCAGAAAGTTGTTTCATTTCAATGTGTAGTATTCGCGTAAACTTTAGAAAACAATTTCCTCGAAAATATCCAATCTTGAAAAAAATTAACCATTTACAACACACACGTCCAAGTTAAGTTCTCAATACAACAGAGAATGCATCAGTGAGCAAACGATTACCTCAACTTTTGTCGAGTGAACTACGTGGGATCCAATTTGATGGAATCGGCTTTCGTTTCTTTATACTAATATTATAAAGAGGAAACCTTTGTATTTTTGTATGTATGTACGTATGTTTGCAACGAATAAACTCTAAAACGACTATTTAAAACTATTACTATTTAGCGCTAAGTAACATAGGCTATATTAAAAAAAAATGTCCACCCGTGCGAAGCAGGGACGGGTAGCTAGTATTAAAATAAAATCATCATCATCATCATCAGCTCATTTATGTCCCCACTGCTGGGGCACGAGCCTTCTTTATGGATGGATAGGGAGATGAGGGCCATGAACCACCACGCGGGCCCAGTGCGGATTGGTGGATGTTAACGACTGCTAATGCAGCCGGGACCAACGGCTTAACGTGCCTTCCGAAGCACGGTCCTCCGTGCTTCGAAAGCTCGTGCTTTCGAGCTCTTGCTCGAGATGATTAATTTTTGGTCACCCATCCGATGATCGGCCTTTGCGAAAGTTGCTTAACCTCAGCACTCACCGACCGGGCGCGTTAACCACTGCGCCATCGAGCTCCTCAAAATAAAATAAAATCTCTTCTCCTAAAAAAAATAAAATCCCAAATAAAATTTCTCCTCCTTAAAATAAAATGTTATCTTATTTTTAAGTACCATTATGCTACCGGGAAGGCTAACGTAAGCACTGTATTTTTTCACTACTTTGATTTGACTTTAAGTGCTAAATGGTGCACTAAAGCTGAATTAAATTAAATGCCTACCCGACCCAGCCAGAAGTCGAAACTGGTCGAACCTGGTCAGTGCAGCCGCCCGGATTGCGGAAGACCCAGGTTCGATTCCTGGCTGGGTCGGGTAGGCATTTAATTTTTTCACTATATAAGGTCACATTTTATCAACTGCAAATATTTTGAGGATAAATTCAACAACATATATTAACTATTTTTATGAAAAAACCTTAAATTCTTATACGCTAGTTTTCAAGAAAAACGCCAAAAGACATTTCGATTAAATAGAAAAATAAAGCAATTTCGGTAGTTTCAATTTAAAGGAGCCGAAACAGAGAGGCTGCGATGCCTTCACCGTTCACACGTTCCCCAAGTTTGATTCAAAAGAGCCGACAGAGAGGCCGCTTTTAAAAATATTACAATTTTGGGTGTCAGGAAAAATAAAAAAAAACTAGCCTGAATTTTTTTTTTAAATGCTAGGGCCTAATTTCTCTGATATAATTAGATGTTTTGTCAAAATATTTGCAGTTGATAAAAAGTGACCTTATATTTTATAATTATTTAAAATGTTAATCTTGAATATCTTCAAAAATGCATAATATAGGTATGTTTATTTAAAACAATATAGTATCTATTTATCAATTGTTTGAAGGCTACTATGCAATGTAGCTAGAGGGTATAGAATCTGAAGCGGGTGCCCTTCGGTTCGCCTAAAATTGTTTGTCCTAATATGGTTTGGCCAAACCGTTTTGGCCTAAACTTAAAACGTACAATTATTGTTTCGCCTAAAAATTGTTTTGCCACCATTATAGTTTGGCCTAAGAATTGAAAGGCCTAATTTTAGAATGTCTAATGTAAAATAGCCTAAACTATATTGGCATAACTTTATATTGGCATAACTTTATTTTGGCATAACGATTATTTCGCAAAATTTATAAAAGCTCTAATTTTAGCATATCTAAAATGAAATGTGCTAATAATGTATTGGAATAAAAGCGTAGAATTTTATTGAGAAAATAAATTGACAGAAGCGAATCGCTGCAAACCCGACTCCACGTAGTCTTGTCTGCCCTACGCTAGAGTGCAATATAAAAGCGCGTAGGCGCGGAGGGGCGAGGCGGCCCGCGAGCTAAGGAGCAGGCGGGTTGAGCTCGCCGCCGGGGCTGAGGCTGGCTGGCGAAGCCGGCCAGCAAGCCGAAGCCTCGGTGGTGAGCGAAAACCATCTGCGACGAAAAGCTCGCGTGGGACCGCCGGAGCCCCGCAGCGCCGAAGCCGTGACGGAAACTATGCATGCTGCATGCCTGCATGCATGCTGCATGCCTGCTTGCATGCTGCATGCCTGCTTGCATGATGCATGCCTGCTTGCACGCTTACATGCTGCATGCCTGCACGCATGCTGCATGCGTGCTTGCATGCTTACATGCTGCATGCCTGCACGCATGCTGCATATCTGCATGCATGCTGCACGCATGCTGTGTTTCTGCTTGCATGCTGCATGTCTGCATGCATGCTGCATGTTATGCTGCATGTCTGCATGCATGTTGCATGTTTTATTTTTAATTTTGTGCGAAATAATATTTAGGAATTGTAAACTTTAGGAATTACGAATTGTTCAGCCAAATGACGCATTTGGTAAATGACAATGTGGCGATAAAAAGTTAGGCGAAGTGAAATTAGGGCAAACACGATTCTGAAGAGTGAAATTAGGCGAAAAAAATTTAGGCTTTTCGTTTGGGTGCCATTGCAAATTAGGCGTACAAAAATTAGGCGATCCGATAGAGACCCATCTGAAGCATCAGAGACGGCAACGCCAACATTACCATTGCAGCAGATCCTTGGCATACCAAGGGTCCATGCTGCGGTGGCCGCTTAAGCAGACAGACAAGGCTGTATGCTGATTACTCGTTATTACTTCCACATCATAAAAACAAATAATGCAGAAATATTTTGTTTGAATCACATCTGAGCTAAGTTCTTTCAGCAACTTATCTATAAGCGATGAAAGACTTAATTGCGTTTCAAATAAGTTCAATCTTTAGAAAAATTAACCATTTAAAGCACACACGTCCAAATTAGGTTCCAAATACAACAGAAAATGCACCAGTGCGCGGACGATTACCTCAACTTTAGTCGAATGAACTACGTGAGATCCAATTTGATGAAACTGTGCTTTGTTTCTTTTTCTTTTGAGTCCAGTTGCGACGTTATTGCGGCCTAGAGTCCCGTGGGAGCGGGGAAGGTTATTGGGGCGATCCAATTAGCTTATTGGTAAATGGTTAAGGCATTGGCTGTTTGAAACGAGAGATTTTTTTGTTAACTCGTTTTCTGGCAGAACTGGAAGAGATTTGGTTTTTGTAGCTGATGATAGTATCGCAAAACGGTTGTGTTATGTTCTTTGGTTTTGATGTTTGCTCTACCAGTTAGAGACATTGTCTGCAAAACAAAAGGCTATAACAGGTTGGAAACGTGTTCCGAACATAATATTGTGTAAAAACTGTGTCGTACTTTTAATAGTAGTTTTTATGATGTTATTCGCTTATCAAATGGCTGTACTGAGTTGGTATGGACATAATACTGACTTGACTGTATCTTTAATCATTTCTATGATTATGGTTATATATAATTTTAAGCAAATATTGTTTCGAAAAAATTAGCCACGATAGCATAGTTGGTAGTGCACCTAACCCGGCATGTCATGGGGTGCGAGATCGAATCTTGCTCGTTTTTTTTATAATAGAAGGAGGCAAACGAGCAGACGGGTCACCTGATGGGAAGCAATCACCGCCGCCCATGGACCGCAAGACCAGAGGAATCGCAGATACGTTGCCGGCCTTTAAAATTGCTCGTGGAAATTTTTCAACACTTTGTCTTTTTTCAAAATGATTATTATTATCGTCAGACTATACTTTTTTTCCCCTTGGTTGTAAGCTTTATTTATTAAAATTACAACAAAAAAAATTAATAAATATTTTATATTGTGGTTCTTTCATCGTCTATTACAGCCAAGAAGGACACTTTGTACCTATATTTCGCCGATCGAATTAGTGGGCCGTAAATTGAGATCATTAGCATGGCGCAGACCGTTGACGACGGCGCGGCGCGGGCACCGATTCTGAACAAGTGCGCGAATTTAATCCGACCCTCAGTTCCTCATTAAGTTCGTTGCGGCTCAAACTCGGCTCCCCAGAGTCCGGCGTTTTCATCATTTTGATTAAATTCGTTCTCATGTTGTACTTTGGCTACGCAGCGGCTGTTGCCAATGATTAAATCCCTGATGTATTATGATTTTGTTTGGCTTACGTGTGTTAGATTAATTAATGATTTTTAGTAAAAACGGAAAAGAAAGCTGTGTACCTATATGCTGTTAGTTTCTCGAGTGGCCTAGATTTATTTTTTATATTTTACAAATTTTTTTGGTAGTTCAAATCTCTATCTTCTTATATGGGTAAATCATCGCCCATCTAAATATATTTCTTTAATGCATGTCATATGAGGCGATATAATTTGATGATTTTGATAAATTAAACTCATATGACTATGTCCCCTTGTGGTGTCGGGGGTAAAGAATTGCACCACCCCATCTCTTCCCGTGGGTGTCGTAGAAGGCGACTATGGGACCATTCCAAAGGATGGGCAGCAGCGTCTCTCTGTGATTATTCTCACCTTACTGCGATCGCCGACCCGCCTGCCAAGCGTGGCGATTATGGCAAATTCCCCTCAAAATTATTTATCCTTGAGGGAGGCCTTTGTCCAGCAGTGGACGTCTTTTTGGCTGAGATGATGATGATGATGATGATGATGATATGACTATGGACATGACAAAAGATGACAATATCAACAAAATAGTGTGAATTTGGAGGGTACAAGGATATTTGCAATGAATGGCGCTACTAATCTTATCTTATACATTGCAAATTGAAATTACATTCTTGGCGTAAAAGCCTTTAATAACTCCAGTTGAAAGATCTCATCACGTTAAGGAATAGGTAACACAGTCAAGTGTCACTCCAATACCTATTCGAGTAAAAGATTTCGCTAGAAAGCATTTCCAATATTAAATCTCGAGTTGCAGATACGTCAAAAACGAGTTGAATTTTACTATATCTCGCCAAGTGCTCGGATCGTATCTATTTTAGTATTGCCTGTACACTGTACAGTTTTTACCTTTGTCGGACGCACTACTTAGCTTCTGGCTCGGCTTTGTCTGTGCGCTGCAACAGAAAACTATTTACATGTCTGGAAAATTATTCTTTGTCGCACTTCCAAAAAAATTAAATAGTCTACCAGCACACGTTTTCCCTCCTTCCTATAACATGGGGTCCTTCAAACGAGGCGTGAAGAGGCACCTTATGGGCCGGTAAGTTGAGGGTGACTGATGCTGCGTTGTTTTTACGCTGCACCAGTTGTCCTTGCGTCTGGACTCTGTTTCCACTTAACATCAGGTGGAGTGGAATCATTTGCCAAGTTATGAATAAAAAAAATAAAAAAATATCTTCAACTTTGCTGGGATTCAAACCATAGATATTGTTACTTCACTGTAGTCAGACTAGACTTCCATTCTGCCCTTGAATCGTTCACAATTGTGCCTCAGAGGCCAGATTTTGACATTTGGACAGTGGGAAATATGTCAGAATCGAATCACTAAAGGTTCGATTCAAATGTTCGATGCGAGCATTCGCATGGTCGGTACACTGGGCTGAACCGCTCGCCGCGAAGTCCTGTTATCCCTGTTGTCGGTCGGTACGTTACGATTGCGTTACAATGATACGCACCGGCTTATCGCCACCATAAGATACTGCAGTCGTTTCAAAATAGCAGAACGGAGGTCTTTTTTATGTGTGTTTTATTCGATAGTGACACTGACTGTACTGTCATGTCAGATTTTTATATAAAATTTTATTTTCCTATAATCCGTTTGACAAAAATCATACAACCAATCAAAAAAATATAGATAAAAAACAAAGAAATCTTTGATAAAAAACATTTGATTAATGTATAGATTTCCGAAAGTCGTCACAATTAAGCATGTAACAGTGATCACTAATACAATACTCATAATAATAAATATTATAAAAGAGTGTCCTTTCAACACTACATATTATTTAAAAATGCCTTAACATTTTTTTCAACTTAAAAGCTAAATTTAAAAACATTTCGAATGTTCTCTTTTATTGTACCACCACTATACAGTCATTGTCGCAGTGAAAGGATCAAAGGACAATGTGCCCTCTAGTCGCGATACGCCACTGCCTTCAAAGGAACGGAAAAGCTTATCTGGGTGATGTTTTCTAATGTATCCTATGGATTCGCAGGCTGCCAACTGGTTATCTCTGAGCTGTTCAACATTTTGCAAGCGCTATTTTATTTTTATAATATGAATAAAAGCTAACGTTGCATCAATTAAGTTTCAAGTGTAAAGTAAAGAGTGATTAAAAAGGTTTTAATAATTAAAATCAAACAGAGAAAATGCTTTATATAAAACGTAACTTACACCATCGGTTTGTATGAGATGAGACTTCAACAGAGATTATCGGTGGTGCCGCTATTTTACAGAGTTTGATTTATGGTAAATGCCTTTCCTACCAAAAAAGGATACTTTTCTTAACAAAACATAAGAGATAGAGAGTAATATTAAAAACTTACATAACATTTTAAACTTAAATAAATAATCCAGCTTATTTAATTAACTTAAAAAAAAGATACCTACAAAGAAAATTAATCTTAAATAAGAAAATAAAACGAAATATCAAGTACCTACACCAAACGCAACGTCCAAAGAAAGTTAAATCGTTAGTTCACCAACTCCATGGTCCTGCATGTACTAAATTAATAAAGTTCTGAGCGCAGGTGCTAGGTCCGACCTTAGAACACAAGTGTCTAAGTTAGTCGTATCTAAACAAAAGTTGTCGAAAAGCGGTGTATGGATTTTGTCAATATCACCAGGATTTAATGTCGAGATGTACCTAATATTATTATATTTTTCTTACAGATGGTGAGCGAGGTAATTCGGGATACGCCTCGGCGTTTTGGGTTTGTGATTACCAACCCGTATTTGGCAAGCGGGGTGATTAAGCCATTACCCATAAATTGTGGTGATGACTTGATTTCAAAGGTGGAGGCCTTTGCATAGTAGTGTGGGACAGTTATACTCGTACTAACTTTGGAACCAGATGGAATCACTGAGTTGTTTGAGGTATCCACGTGTATATTTAAAAAAATCCCTTTAAACCGAGGGAACTGAGAAAACTCTCTCTTGGCGGATGTCTTCATTCACGGTCCAGGCATATTTTTTAGACTTCTTAACTACCGCCAAAGTCCTTTAAAATGGACAAAAAGAAAATAACAAGACACCTACGGTTTTTAGTTATAGTTTCAGCTTTGCGTTGTTGAGTCAGTCAGTCGTTTCGACTCCGTCATAGTAGTCATAAAGTCTGAACAACATTCTGGTTACTGTCTGACTATGATTAACATCAAGTCGATATTCCTATGCAGCAGCCTCCTTGCTCTAAGCGGTCCTAGTCTAATTCGCTCCGGGGTCATGCCGTGTAAAAGAATCAAAATATCAAAAGCTATTGTCAATGTAAAAATGGATTCAAAAGTAACCCTGGGTACTGTTTAAATGCCGGTAAAGGTTAAATGAACTCAAGTACACCCTTACAATTTTGTTTCATCTTATTTTGAATATAATAACAAATGGGAAATTAATAATTAAATACTGCCATTCACACACGCGGAATGGACATTGTGGTGTTCTTTAAATTAAATTGGAAACGAGTACCTACATATTCGTTTGAATATTTTGATATTCATTGGTTGTTTTAATAAGAAACCTGTATTGGGTTAGCAAGTCTAAGCCGTAGTGTACTCATTGGCAGCTGTAACGCTCAAGAAGTCCAGTAACATTGTTTGCGGTTGTTCGCCGGTCGCATTTTAAAACAGTTTACGATTTCCACGCTTTAGCACAAAGTGCTCGTAACAATGTTTTATGGAGTTATCTGCTTATTTAAGGATTAAAAGGATTCGAATGTTACTGTCAAAGTGCAATAAGCAAAGCATACGATACATAAAAAAAATAACGAGCCTTACAGTAGTCGCATTTTGACATCTCACCTTTTGGAATCAATTTTACAAAAATAGAATATAGAATTAACAATGACGTGTATTTTTTTCTCTTTTTTCTTTTCTTTTTTCTCTTTTTTCCCATTTTCCCCTGTTTTCCTTTTTTTCCTTTTTTTCTTTTTTTTCCTTTTTTGATGTAACATCTTTCTAAGATGTTACACATCAAAAACATTTTCTTTACACAACGATGGAAGAGAGCTTGGTCTTCATCGGATGGTAAGTGTCGATAAGGCTGTAGATGCAACAAACACTGAGGAACTGGCAAAATTATCTCTAACACTGACGGAACCAAACGGCATTGCATTCATTGTTATTGGCGACAAACTAGACAAAATGGTGATAGCTAGCCAGGTGGACTTAGAATAAGCATGAATCAAAATTTATTAAAATCAGTACAATCTTATGTAAAGCTCTCTCTCTCTTAGCTGATAACCGAATCCGGGACCTCTGGCTAAGAGCATCCAGCGAAGCAGGTAGCATTTCCCGCACGGAAACTGTGTGGACAAATAGTCGGTAGTCACATAAAAAACATCACACCACAATAATTAAATAGATACTTTTATTGCACACAAGTATAAACAAAAATAAACTAACACAAAAAAAAAGTACAATAAATTCAGCTAATTTGATAAAAAGAATCTCATCCAAGCAACTTCGAGGATAATAATAGTAGATCAGGATAAAAAATTGTTTAAGAATATTATACAAAATACTTAATTAAATTAAAAAAATATATATATATGCAAAAACAATAGAAGTGTATGCATAATGTTAGACTCAAAAATCGAAATCGCTCATTAATTGAGCGAAAAAACAGCTCACACCGTCATCGTGGTCACTGTAAAATTGCCACAACGCAAAATTCGTGAAATTCTTATAAAAACAGCCACGACGCGTTGTGGCGAAAACTTTTAACGAAACTAATTAATTAAGTAACATGTTTTTAAATATAACAAAGATGAAGGTTAAAAAAATACCCTTTAAACACACCGACAAAGTGGATAATGCAATCACTCCTGATACATGCTTTATTTTTTTATATTACAATTAGTACATAATAAAAATGACTCCATTCCAAATGGAGTCCAGACGCGAAGAAAACTGGTGCAGCGTGAAAACAACGCAGTATTAGTCACCCTCATTCTGTCTGCACAAGGTGCCTCTTCATGCCTCGTTTGAAGGACCTTATATCATAAAAAGGAGGGAAAACGTGTGCTGGTAGAATATTCCATCTTTAGGAGTTGTGAAAAAGAAACGAGTCACCAAATTTCTTTGTGCGCGATGATATATTTGTGACAGTGAAGCGGTGATCCAGCAGAAACACGCACATTAGACATTTATGCAAATACATTGATTTGTTTCTATGTATGTACCACAACAAGATATTTCAACTACCGCGGCATCACTAATTCAAAATACCCGAACCGAAAGGAGGTTTCGATCTGCACCTATTATATAAGTCAGTTATTACTTATTCACGTACAAGCTGCAATCCAATTTGGGGGTATTTGCAGACTGGCTGTTATGTTGCAGCCGTAGCGAGGCTATTACAGAAGTTTGTACATTCCTTACATAAGATCTGGAATGTTCTGCGTTTAGAGCGTGGCCTCGTTCCAACTACCCCCTCGTATTTTGAAGGGGCTTGCCTTAGATTGAATAAATTTTTGTCAAAAAAATCTGTAACTAGCAAGCGTTTGCCCTTTTTCACACGGAAATTTTCATCATGACCAGCTCTTTATATGTCCCCACTGCTGAGCACGAACCATCCCAATGGATGATAACGTCACAGGGAGATCGGGAGAAAAACCACGTTTTATAACACCACGATTGTTTACGATGGCTTTAAGTGCCTTTCAAAGTACGAAAATTTTATGATCCTAACCTATGTTCAACTTATTTTATCCTTCATTGTAGAATGCATATTTTGGTCTACCATTCATTGAGCACTTTTCTATTGCGAGAAATGTCTTTCTGTAATAAAAAAGCGCCTAGTGTGCGCCTAGTAGGTACTATGCATATACATAAATAAAGTAAAAAAAGGTTTTAATAAAAGTCAGGCAAAATTTATCGCTCCTTTAAAAACAATCGAATTGTTATTTAATGTACATTAAATGTACATTAATGTAGATTTCATGTTAATTGTACAACTAACATGAAATCTCTACATAATATGTACTCCTAAAAGGTTTAAATATAACGTTGCATATCCTTTATCCAATGAGGAAATTGGAGAAATGTCAATTCCATATGTGACGACAAAGCCGAATGTGGCCTTAGCCGGTGCCCAAAATACTTCACTAATGAAGAACTGTATCTCATCTCTCAAAGCTAAAACACAACAATATAATAGAAGCATAGTGTCTGTCGCGTCGCGTTTATTGAAACTATACAATGAAGGGACGCACAGATTTCTACTACTTACGTATAATTTCAAGATGGCAATTTCTTATCGCGTATATTTTACTATAACGTCCTCTAACACACACTGACATTCATCAATAGTTATTGCTTGCATTGATAAATCATAAAAAATATATTATTTATAAGAATTATTTAATTTATAATTGTAAATTTTATTTTGTCTTTGAAGCAGAACATAGAGGTTCTAATTTCCTAAACAATGTAAGACCGCATAAAATATACATATAATCATAGGTATACATAAACATACCTGTGATTCACAAATCAAGAAATTTACTGAAAAAATATAAAGGTACCTACAGCACTAGTTAGTTACCATTGCGCAAATTAGCATACAGAATGGAGGAGTATCATCATCATCAGCTCATCAACGTCCCCACTGCTGGGGCACGAGACTTTCCTATGGATGGATAGGGAGAACGGGCAATAACCACCACGCGGGCCCAGTGCGGATAGGTGGTTGTTAACGATTGCTAATGCAGCCGGGACCAACGGTTTTACGTGCCTTCCGAACTTTGATCAACAATACGCACGGAGGAGCACGAGATGATAAATTTTTTGGTCACCCATCCGATGACCGGCCTTTGCCAAAGTGCTTAATATCAGCAATCGCAGACCGGGCGCGTTAACCACTGTGCCATCGAGCTTCTCAATGGCAGTGTGTAGTCAAAGAAAAACGTATAGAATCTCGTTCAATCGTATCGTAACTTTCGTATGTTGGTCTAATAACACTTCATACACCTTAGGTATAACAAGAATGGCGGTTTATGAACGTGTACGCGTTACCACGAGCATTGTGTACGCCACGCCACTATCGTAAACATGCAAATACAACGTGCTATCACAGAATTTACTCAATATCTGGAAGCTATCGATTGGTTGTGCCATGTAATTTGTACCGAACTGGGAAATACCGCACAAATTTTACGGTAGGTATTCTATTACCTAAAATATCGTACACTTTGATTATGCGGGTTGTTCGGGGAAAGGGTGTACCGAAAGGGGATGGAAACAACCCATCGATGGAAGCGACTTTTACTATAGACCAACTTCGAAAACGCAAATTATTTAGAAAAGTATCCCCTTTTCCTTCCGTACATCATTTTTTTATCCCAAAACAAGAAAGCGCTTGGCTTTTATAGCACCTTATAGTTATTTACAATACGGTCGAAAATGGAAGCGCACTTAACCCCAAATTCTCAACTAATGAGGGACGAGCTATCTTATCTCTAACTGTCGTAACTCAACAATGGTATTGAACTTAACAATGTCGCCATAACAACTTATGGCGTCAGATTTTGATTAGATAACTAGTTGGATTTAGGACAAACCTTACCGTCAACAATAAAATTATCCCTTACCTACTGGGAATCAAACCCGGTAGTGTAATCATTAGACAACAGAAAACGATACGACATACTAAATGTCAGTAATCTAGTTACATGCAAACTTTATTTGTAAATGATTACCCCCAACCTTTCACATTGCGATTCCTAGGAAAGTCGTAAAGTTTTTAATTTAGCCATGAAAAAACCATCCGCCCCTTTATTCGGGTCAGGAGGCATCTTAAGGCAACTATAAAAACAGAACAGCGCTTACAGAGGCATAAATTATTACGATATCAATTTTACCCTTTCGGCGGAAAATGTTAATTTTACTAAGTTCCCGGCTCCGTCTAATGTTATTAGTGCACTGGCCGGTAAATTGGGATCGGCTGGTATCTGCCCGCCTTAGCACTGCAGTTTGGGGAGGCTTCAATTAACATTCTGTGTACGGAATTTTAGTACAAGTAGCTTGTATCGGGAAGAAATTTAACAGCCTCTGTGGTATAATTGTCACGCCATTCTTGGAGTTCGAGGTCCTGGGTTCGATTTCCATTATGGTAATGACGACTGTTCGAGATTGAACATTATGATTTATACTCTTTGAACTTATGAGCGAATCCCTTTGTCTATCGGTAAAAAACGATATAATCAAAAGAATATGGGGTCGCATTTTAGCATTGGCATCCATGGTATTTTTTTCTTAACTTAACAAATAAGCAACCAAATTTATTTGGAGTGCACTTAACTACAACTGACTAACTATAACCTATAGGTGGACATAACCCACGCTACTGCTACCAAAGTCTTAAACCTTCAGGTCCCGGATTAAATTCCCTCCGTACCTACGTGTACGCGGCTTGGTAGATGATAGGGCTTTTTTAAGTCCACCTAGCTAAAACCTACATCCTAGTCTGCCATCTCAACGGAAAATGTTAATTTTACTAAGTTGCCGACTTCGTCTAATGTTATAAGTGCGCTCGCCGGTAAATTGGGATCTGCTGGTATCTGCCCGCCTTAGCACTGCAATTTGGGGAGGTTTCAATTTACATTCTGTGTTCGGAATGTTAGTAGGTACACGTTGTAGTTTGTATCAGGAAGAAATTTAATAGCCTCTGTGGTATAATTCTCACGCCATTCCTGAAGTAAGAGGTTCTGGGTTCGATTCCTCATATAAATGTAAAGGTACATGTAAGGGCTTGGTTGGTGATAGGTTTTGTTTTAAGTCCCTCAGGATAACTACCACTGCTTTACCAAAGACTGCAATTTGATAAAAAAAGTTTACTGGCGGGGTTTGATTCCACACCTCATGACAAACCGAGTTATGTGCTCTACCAACGATGCTTTTTATATTAGAAATGAGCAAACGAGCAGGCCGCCTAATGGTAAGCGGTCACCACCACCCCCATTTTTTTATTCATAGCTCAGCAAATGACTCCACTCCACCTGATGTTAAGTGGAAACGGAGTCCAGACGCAAGGACAACTGGTACAGCGTGAAATAACGCAGCATCAGTCACCCTCACTCTGCCGGCCCATAAGGTGCCTCTTCACGCCTCGTTTGAAGGACCCCATGTCATAGGAAGGAGGGAAAACGTGTGCTGGTAGACTATTCCATCTTTTGCAACTGCGACAAAGAAACAAGTCACCAAATTTCATGCATAATCTACCATGGTAGGCAACACAAAACAACACAAGAGCAAGGCCTCTGATGTTGCTAATGTTCATACATCATGATCATGCTTTTGCGTTGCCGACCTGAAAAAAACCTCTTTAGGTATACCTCTTTTGGAAAAATCCATATCGTAGCTCAACGGAAAACCTCGCAGATCAACAGATGGCAGTTCATTTCATAGTTTGATGATCGGACTGTTCTAGAGAACAGTGGCTCCAGGAAATGTGTGTGTGCTTTGTTCTGATGCTATCGTGGCTCTGTCCAACCCGATTAAATTTATCTTCACTCTTCTCTTACTTTGTAAGCCAAAGAAGCCTTATTCAATGTCAACAACTACGTCATCAACGTCCGATCCTACCTGATATTTTACAAATATTAAATTTATTTCATTTCATTTCAGTTATAGTGCGCTTGAAAGTTATATTGCGATTTTTTCGATCTTATCATCACTAACAATCAGGTGAAATGGAAACCGCCTACCCCCTGTGGAATAAAAAAAGAGATACCAAGCTTTGCAACGATGGCTCACTAATAGAAAATGAAAGTTATTCACACGTCATTGTGGCGGAAGTGGGAAAATGCTTGGACGAGGCTTTAACTTTATTATTCGAATATAATATGATGTAAAGTTATAGGTAAAAAAGGCAAAAAAAACTAAAAAACAAAAAACAAGATGTCATGTATTTATTTATCTCTATTTATAAAAGTGAAATGTCACTCATTCACTCACTGACTATATATAAAAATCAAAACTGCTTGATTAATAAAACTGAAATTTTCATCGCAGTCGGGGGATCGCTTTGCGGAATCCTTTTTTATTTATAAGGTTGCCATGAATTATATATAGTCAGTGAGTGAAAGAGTGACATTTCACTTTTATAAATACAGATAAAAATATAGCTACATGACATCTTGTTTTCTGCCTTTTAGTTCTTTTTTTTGCCTTTTTTGTCATGGCAGTTATGTTTTTTTTTTGTACCTTTTAGTGATAAGTTTAATTTAATAAAATATGTCATGCTAGCTATGGATGAGATGGGATGGGAAGTCTGAAGGGGATGGGTCAGTCTCAGTTGAACGTCGGTAATAACCGCACGCTATTCGAGTTAAACTAAATCAGTAGTCGTCAACATTTTCGTTAAAGTACATTTTTTCCTAATTACGAATTTATTAATTTGAAACATGAATTCATGCAGTAGATGCAAGGCATCGTTCAACGATGGTGTGCAATGTTCCGCCTGCAAAAACACTTTTGACTTCGGTTGCGCCGGAATCAGCGAATCTGGCTACAGGAAGCTAGGTGTAGACAGAAGAGCCGCTTGGAAATGCACAAATTGCAGGAGTACGGTTAGTGGCAGCGGTGGGTGCGAAGACCCGGTATCCCTGGACAAAATTTTTAATGAGATCCTCGATATGAAGAAACACCTTTCAAGTCTGCCCACACTGATTGAAGATGTGAAAATCATTAAGAGTGAGCTCCAAGATCTTCGAGCCTCGTGTGAATTCAATAGCGATAAATTAAATGAGTGCAACGGCAGAATCGAAGCCGTTGAGGCTAAATTGCCAGAATTAGACCTTCTTAGGGAAGAACTAAAGTCTACTCAGGATGATCTCGCCAAATGCAAGCAATCACTTGCTGCTAAGGAACAATGGTCACGACTCAATAACGCGGAGATCAAGGGTGTGCCTATTAAAAAGGACGAAAATCTCTTCGACATCGTATTCTCAGTTGGAAAACACATAAAATGTCCAATTTCTAAGACTTTTATAAATTACGTCGCAAGGGTGCCGCTGCATAATAGCAAAGAGAAGTCTATTGTGGTTAACTTCACCAATAGATATATTAAGGAAGATTTCGTTGCTGCAGCGCGGTCTACTAAACACCTAGCGGCCAGCGATATCGGTTTTCGGGATAGTACACAACGTGTCTACGTGAACGATCACCTCACGGCGGAGATGAAAAACTTGCTGACGAAGACGAAGTCCACTCTCAAGGACAAGCTAGGATACCGCTACGTGTGGGTAAAGTTCGGGAAAATACATGTTCGACAAAATGATACTTCCAAGATACATATAGTTAATTCTGAAATTGATTTAAAAAAAATTTTCTTAGACTGTTCTCTATCATGTCACATCTTTAAATTATTAATTATTTACATAGAACAAGTTTTTGTATTACTGGAGCAATATTTCAGCTACTATAAACCTAACTTACCATATATTATTTCTAACATTTACTTAAGTTCAAACACTTCCCAACTGCAACTGTTTAGCACCCCTGGCGTGCATTCCGTAACTCATTATTTCTTTTGTTCGAGCCCGAGCATCTTTTGTGTGGCTTATCGCACTGTTGTGCTTGTAGTGAACACGGCTAATTCTATATCTGTCTCGCTTCAACCCGTTCGTTTTAATTATTGCGCGTATCTACCTGCTCACACTATTTGCACACGAGTTTTAACCGCTAGTTTTGCTAACCCGTATTTATTATTTCGCTACCGTACACTTAAAGTAATTTGTTACTATTCTGTCGCTTACATTTATATTGATTTTACTTATGGATAATAGTTCACCATTAAACGTTTATTATCAAAATGTAAGGGGATTACGAACCAAAGTAGACATACTGAAGCGAAATATTTGTATGACCATTTATGATGTTGTGTTTTTGACGGAATCCTGGCTGTTGGACGGAATCGCCGACAGCGAGATTTTTGACGACCGTTATGTTGTTTGGCGCCGCGATCGCGACTATTCTTCCACAGGGCAGAAAATGGGTGGCGGTGTACTTATAGCAACTCGAAAAAATTTACGTGTCGAGTCGCAACCTGACTTCCATTCTTCTGCCGAAGACCTTTGGTTAACATTAACGTTTAATTCAGATAAGCATTCATGTATTAAACTTCACTTATGTGTTCTATACTTGTGCACGCAGAAATTAGGTAATTCATTCTCGCAACAATTAAATAATTACTTTAATAAACTCAATGATATTGTTCTGCGAAACCCTCTTGATAAGTATTTAATAGTCGGTGACTTCAATATGAGTAAAATTTATTGGAAATTGAATAATGATTTGAGCTATAGTCCATCCGACTATCAGTCTCCTGACGAATGTCTACTTATTGACGAGTTGAACATGCACGGTTTTGCCCAATATAATGGTGTTTTAAACTGCCAGGGCAGAATACTTGACTTAGTTATTTCAAATGACTCAGTCAAAGTGGCGGAATGTCTCGACCCCCTGGTGCCGATTGACCCTCTTCATAGTGCTTTGTCAATGAGTGTAGATTTTATTACCGTTGATTGTTTAAAACCGGCTCCTGCTACGAAGCGTCTATTTTATAAAGGCGACTATACTGCTATCAACTCAGAAATTTTGAAGGTTGACTGGAATACCGAATTTTCTAATAGAACCATGGAGGATTCAGTACGGTATTTTTATGATTTTATTAATAATCTTGTCCACAAGTATGTCCCATCTGTACAGTCAACCAATAAATCATACCCTGTTTGGTACTCTAAAGCTCTGATCAAAATAATTAGAGAAAAAAATAAAATTCTAAGAAAATATAACATTTACGGTAATCGTGCTGATCTCGAGTCATTTAAACTACTTCGGGACAGGGTGAGGCAACTGGAAAGAGAATGCCATGAAACATATCTAGGCAACGTTGAGAAGTCAATCATTAAAAATCCCAAGTATTTCTGGACTTATATAAAATCCAGAAGTAATTATAAGTCAAGTATTCCCAGCAATTTTATGTATAATAATATCCAAGCCAAAACAGGTAGTCAAATATGTGACATTTTCTCATCTTACTTTCTTTCCAATTTTACTCAGACAACCCCGGCACATCAACCCAGCAATACAAATCCCAGTTCGCCGCCTGATATCCCAGTTTCATATATTTCTAGCATCTATATTAAACTTGATGAGGTCAGGAAGCTTTTGTTAGAGCTAGATACATCCAAATCAGCCGGACCTGACAACTTGCCAGCCCATTTTCTTATTGCCACTGCTCAATCGATTTCGATCCCCATCACCTTACTATTTAGAAAGTCGTTAAGAGAGGGAGTTGTGCCAGGTATATGGAAATCGGCATTTATAACCCCCGTACATAAAAAGGGACCAAAAACCGATGTTACAAATTATAGACCCATCTCCAAGCTGTGTATAATAGCTAAGGTTTTTGAACGTATTATATACAATCAATTATATCCAGCTCTGAAAAGCTCTTTTGGTTCCTTCCAACATGGGTTTCTCAGTGGAAGGTCAACCGTCTCTAATTTGGTGCTCTTTAACGAGTATCTTACGCAGGCTATGGAGGATGGCAAGCAAGTCGATGTCGTATACACCGACTACTCCAAATGTTTCGACCGTATAGATCATAATGTACTTATGAATAGGCTTGCATCTATGGGAGTCACTGGGGATCTCCTTAGATGGTTTTCTTCCTATATTGATCATAGGTCCCAGGCCGTTGTAGTCAAAAACTATATTTCTAGTTGGGTAGACATCCCTAGTGGTGTTCCCCAGGGTTCGCTGCTCGGACCCCTTCTCTTCAACATCATGGTTAATGATATTATAAAATGTTTACATTCATCTCAATTGCTATGTTTTGCGGATGATATGAAGATATTCTCTACTATATCTTCTCAAACAGATGCATCTGCACTTCAGGCCGACATTTCTCGTCTTGAGCAGTATTGTTCTCGCAATGGTCTTGATCTCAATCCCTCCAAGTGCTGTGTAGTTACCTTCACAAGGAAATTAAATATAATACCTACTAGTTACGTGCTCAAACAAGAACCCCTACAGCGTTCCACAGTAGTTCGTGATCTAGGAATACATCATGATACTAAATTAATATTCGACACACATGTGGACAAAATAGTCTCCAAGGCCTACAAAGCTCTTGGTTTTGTTTTAAGATGTGCGGCATCATTTAAAGATCTTAAAACAGTAAAAATACTGTATTGTACCTATGTACGTACTCACCTGGAGTATGCCTCACAAGCTTGGAATCCCATGTACAAACAATACATTGATCGCATCGAAAACATTCAAAAAAAATTTGTTAAATACCTTTGCTTTCGTCAAAAAATTAATTATAACCCTGAAAACTATCTAGATCTTTGTAAAAGGCATCACCTGGTCCCGTTGAAGGTTCGTCGAGATGTTGCCGATTTAGTCTATTTACTCAAGATAGCTTCTGGTATCGTTGACTCTCCTGAACTTTTAGCAAAATTACAGTTTAATGCTCCCTCCAGAACACTTAGATTCAATCCCCTCATATTTGTTCCATTAGCTTCAACGAACTATCGGAAAAACTCGTTTGTCTTGCGCGTAGGCCATAACTTTAATAATATCTCTAAATCCGTAGACATAGACTTATTCACTACAAGCATAGCGACAGCTAAGCGGTTGCTGTACGAATATCTGCTCCAGTAGCATATTGACAGGACTGACTTTTGTTTATATATATTGTATATATATATGTTTGTAACATAGCTGAAAATATGTTATCTAAAAAACATTGAGAGAATATCTTACTGAAGACGACGTCAAAGATAGAACGAAAGGGGGGAAAAGTTGGTATTGCTGACCCTAATAAACTCCATAGCCCAGAAGAGATAGAAAGAGAAATATTATTCTTTATTTCTGTCATGAAACTAACAGTTTGAAACAAACATAATAAAATAAATTTTTGGCTGCACTGAAGCTAAATATTTTTTAATATAAAATACAGTGAAAGATGAATCTGCATATCCATCGATTGCAATAACCGTTGGATAGATGGCGCACTGTGACGATAGCGTCACACTAATAGTAGCACAAAGAATTAAAAAGCAGTGACTAATTTCAGCGCTTACGTCAGCCGTCCCGGTAGCATAGCGGTCAGTGCAGCCGCCCGGATTGCGGAAAACCCAGGTTCGATTCCTGACAGTCGGGTAGGCGTTTAACTTTTTCACTGTATTTTATAAAAACTTTAATAATAAAATTATCACATTATTATACAATACATCTTCAGATAAACTACATCAGCAGCTTAACAAAGTCATGGAATCAAAAATGGACTCTAATCCGATAATACTTTGTACCCCATTTTACGAAAATTGCGCGGACGGAGGAGTATGAAATTTCGCACACTTATAGTTTATATAGAGAAGAATTACAGAATGTAATTTTTATTTATTATTCATGAAAAATACATTAAATCAATAAAGCAAACATTATACACACTACCAGGTATTTGACATACACGCATATGTATGTGACACATACGCATGTATACTATTTTCAAAAAATTCAAAATGGAAGAGGAGCGGCCGAAATCTGTCAATGGCAAATCCAAACTCACATTCTAACTTTTTTAATTTTTCATTGCTTAGGTTACAATCCGTGCAGCCTTAAAAAAATTACGGTCGAAATTCGACCACTGGGCGACCACTAGTCAGAATAAACTCACAAAGGGCCAACATTTATAATTTCCCGTTAGCTTAACACCTCCAATACGGGACAACCAAATCCGCGTTGTCCCTGAATCCGGGGAGAAACGTCGCCAGTCGTCGATCACAGCCTGCGGGCATTATTCACCGGCGAGATAAGTCCGAGACGTACCTGCGACTCGACACCTCTGAATAGATACCGATAGTGAAAAACCGAACAAGAGATAAGATTATAGCGTATAAACGGATTGACTTTGCCTGAATTCAATCAAGGACTATTTCGGGAGACAATTTTAATGTCGTTTCAACTTTTAAACTAAAATGATTATTTACATCATTGTAAATAAACAGGTTTATTACCATGTTGTTTGTTGGTAGAGAAAATATGCGCGTACCGAAATATCGGTCACTCAAAAGTAACATTGTCAATTTTGTGAGAACCGAAATTTTAAGTTTTTTTATTAAAAAGATTTTGAATTTTTGAGTTGTTATTTACAGTTATACTACAGACCATTTCGTGAAACTTGCAAGTTCGTATTTTTAGGGAATCATCTACGAGTATTACTGATTTCATTGAAAATGACGCTCACGTGTTGTGTCAACCCAATATAATGCATGCGTTACAAACTCTTAACTTAGTATTAGGTAATCTATATACGAGTTTATGTATAGTAATTTTTTTTTAGCTCTTAGCGTTTTAACGCTGAGAGCTCCCAAATTAGACCATCAGCAAGATATATCTGCCTGTGAATCGAAAGGCGACTGTAAGTGCGAGATTGGAGTATAAATCTAGCTTTGAACTCTGCGCTACGTGTCGTAACTCTGTAATAATTGTCTCACCTAAGCTTCTTTAAAACCGGAATCTGTGTTTGCCAACAGGAAAAACACGGCCCGAACTATTTTGGTTTAAAACATTCTGAATAACGTTTTTGATGTGTAGCAACTTTCCGCTCGCTTTCTGTATAAGCAATTTGTGGGAGTGATTTCGTGAAATTGGACGGAAGTATGTGTAACAGTGTAACAGGGAGTCGGGGAAGCGCCATTTTGTAAATTTAAAATCGATATCATGAACATGACATATTATTTTGATATGTCAAATTTATTCTATAGAGTATTTACTGCATTTATTTTATATACTACTCAAAACAAAATAAGGGCCACGAGGTATTTTTTCATTTTGGTGTAAATTATTAAACATTTACATATTGAAAGTAGTAAAATATTGAGTATACAAACTCTTTGATACCTAAACTTTTTAATATTGTAGTATTCATCTAATGCTGGCAACAATTTTAAATAAAATTTGATTTAAAATTATTTTTGAAAATTTTGATTGCATTTTCTTTGACGTTTTGCTTTCCTTAGCTTCTTGGTTTATTAGAAATTATCAGAGTTCATTGATATCTCGAGTCAGAAACATCTTTTGCAATATGCCACAAGCACGCAGGCGTCATATGGACTCGCTGACAGCAACCAGAGCCGTTACAATGATTGAAGAAAGTCATTCGCAGCGATCTGTGGGTTTGCAATTGCGATTTTCTCGAAGAGCTATTCAAAATCTATGGAATCGTTTCCAAGAGACCGGCAGTGTTAGAAGAAGACCTGGTTCGGGCAGAGTTCGCATTACAACAGCTCAAGAGGATCGTTACATTCGATTAAGTGCGCGCCGAGATCGCACAACGACGGCCCGCAAGCTGCAAAATCGTTTACGGCTCACAACGGGTACTCGTGTCAGTGACCAAACTATTCGTAATCGATTGCATGAAGACCAGCAGGCATCAAGAAGGCGAGTTGTCCGTATTCCATTAACCAGAAATCATCGTGTAAATCGTTTAAGATTTTCCCGTCAACATTTGGACTGGGACATAAACCAATGGGGCATGGTGCTCTTCACAGACGAATGCAAAGTTAAATTTTTTAACGGCGATCGGCGTATTAGAGTATGGAGAAGACGCAGCGAGAGATTTTCAGAAGCCTGCATCCATGAAGTCGATCGTTTTGGTGGTCCAAATGTAATGATTTGGGGCGGGATAAGCTTACACGGCAAAACTGAGCTCGCTATTTTAAATGAGGGTACTGTTACTGCTCAGCGGTATATTGAGGAAGTCGTCAGACCACATGTGATCCCATTTGCCCAGCGAGCGGGTCCTGGATTCATCTTGATGCAAGACAATGCTCGTGCACACACGGCTCAAGCGACTCGGTTTGTACTGGAAGCATCTCAAATTCAAGTCTTGCCGTGGCCGGTGAACAGTCCGGACTTAAATCCAATAGAGCACATGTGGGATCAGTTGAAACGAAGAGTTAGAGACGGTGATCAGGAAATCCACAACCAACAGCAACTCATCAACGCTGTTAAAAGAGCCTGGGAAGAGATTCCAATGGAAAATGTCAGGCATTTGATTGAGAGCATGCACTCCAGGCTTCAGGAGTGCGTAACGAAACGAGGGGGGCATACCCGTTACTAAAAGATGAGCATGGAGTATTTTCTTTTGTTTTCAGTAACTTTACATTGTTTTTATTTTTAACCTTAAATGTGTTTTTTCTTTCAAAAGCAAATAAACTTTTTAATCATTATTATTGGAATAAATTTATTGGTCTACACGGTAAAAACAACATTAGTTTTCGTTATGGAGACAAAAAAATTAATATTGGTTTTATTATTTTCATGGTACAGACAAAATACCTCGTGGCCCTTATTTTGTTTTGAGTAGATAGTTATAATTTTCAAGTTTTCAGAATATAATGTTAAAATTGTGTATTACGAAGGTGAGATGTTAAAAGCTACGCATCATAATAATATGCGACTACTGTGAGGCTCGCTCGTTTTTTTATACTTGTCTCGACGGGTGAGATTATTATGTGTGCGAGTATTATCATTGTTTATATATATTTTTTGTTATGAGAATTTAGGCAAATGAACCTGCTCTGCCAAGTCCAGGTGCAAGGACGGCTTATGGAGCAAAATTGTGTCTCACCTTGCCTACCCGAAAATTGCTTTTTCACACCTCATTTAAGGGATCGCATGTTGCAAAAAGGAGGAAATAGGCGTACTGGGAGGGAATTCCTTTTTTTGCTACTACAACAAAACAATGAATCAATAAATTTTTCGATATTATTTTGATTTCTAAATTCTGGCCAGCTTGCAGTGTTTTTTTTATGTTAAAAGGAGGCAAACGAGCAGGCGGGTCCCTTGATGGAACGTAATCACCGCCGCCCATGGACACCCACAAAACCAAAGTAATCGCAGATGCGTTGCCGGCATTGAGAAAGGAGTTGGATCTTGAGGAGGGAGTAGGAATTGGGAAAGGCGGAGGGGTGATAGATGGGCCTCCGGTACTTTCACTCATCGGACGAAACACAACAGCAACGAGTGCCATTGGTTCACGCCGATACTCTGTGAGAGGGTGGTATTACGCCGGGCGAACCGGCCCATTTCGTGCTGCAACGCACCGTGGCTCTACCACTCAGACAGTGTCACTCCTTTAGCACCACTCAGGGGTCACGTGTAGGGTCTCAAGGGTAAACCTACATAATCATCTTCATCATCATCGAAATCAGTCACAGAGGTATCCTTAATACTGCTCCTAGAATAAAACCCACTCTGTCGGTTCTCTAAAAATCATCTTTAGAAAATAATTCTCCAAAAATACATAGATAAAATATGCAAATTGTTTTCATTAACGTTTAAAAAGGCGTACTTAAAATCCAAGGTGGCAGACAGTAAAAACCAAAGCGGTGTGCAAAAATCAACACAAAAGCGAAACCTTTACGAAACAGAAGCTCGGGAAGCTGGTGAAAATTGTTATTATTTCAGTCTTTAATGTAAATCCGCATTGAAATGCGAGGTACTGAAAAGGTCACAATGGACCGCCGACCAAAAAGTAGGAAGGAAAATTAAAAATATTTTCGGGCTGCCGCTAACGAGGCCGTCGGACTATCTGCATTTTTGTACCAAAATTGGATTTACCTTCGTCCAGTTTTCTGATCGTCCCTTTTTCGATCTGTGGCGAGTGTTTCGATAATTTCGCGCCGTTTTGCCCCGTGTTCGTGACAATTTGTGTAAGACTTAATCGACCTCTGTGGCTCATGATTTTATTGTCGGCTCACGGAGGTTGGATACCTACTGACTTTTTTATATATTCCATTGGAAGAGGATGTTTGGTATTCGAAATATGATGCGTTTGTTTTAACAGTTCCCTTTTTATTTATGAATTGACTTGGTGTGGTTTGCACGGTTAGGAAAAGACACTGATGAAAATTTGAATGATATAAAATATGATAATTAACTAACCCCTTGAGTTTTAGAAATAATAATAATCACAATATTATGCTTTTATTCACACAAAATTACACAGATATTTACTCATGTGCTTACACAGCAAAAATTACGTACATTAAATTTACACTAGATTCATATGTGGGATCTTAGGAATAATTTACGCGGAGACGTCTTGAAAAAATTTAAATGTGACATTGCACTGCTTTTTCTTCGTTTGTCGATACTCATTACATGTACAATTTGACATGAATCTTTTACATTATTTCTCGGCAAATTGTTTTACCTCTCCCGCTGATACACTGTACTTTAGCGATACTTCAACTTTTTTTATACCTCGACAATCAAGAACAACAAAACATCAAAACTTTTCTTAAGGAAGTTACTGTAACAAAAAACGAACTCGCGTACACTATAAATAATTAAATAATATATAGTAAAGCTAAAGAGGGTCGAAAGTTTGTATATAGAAGATATTCGAAAAAAAGTTGGCTGGGGATACTTAGAATCGATAACAAAACAGGTCCCAACAGTTTTTAGAATTTTTGTCTGTTTGTCTGTTTAATTGACCTCTAATCACGTGAAAATGGCTAAACGGATTTGGATAAAACTTTGCACATAGACAGACCATGACCTGGACTAGGATATAGGATACTTTTTATCCCTGTAACAGGTTCCTGTGGGATAGTATAGTCTTGGCGAACGAAGTCGCGGACGACAACTAGTAAATAATAAAATAATTGATACTCGTATAAAATTTTACTCTTTTGTTGCTAATAAGTCACAATGAAAAAAGTTTTGATTTTTTTTGTAAATAGAGGTCTATTAACTAAAACTTCTATATCTGCTCTTCATCACCACTTTTTGTGTGGTCGTATAGGAGTACTGCCTCCTGTTAATGGAATCTGCTGGTACTCATCTGCTTTCTTTTTTAAATCTTAATCTCCATCGTCATTACACAGGATCAAACAGACATAGCAACTTGTGAATTTACATTACTTTTCAATCTTATATCCTAAAAGAATGCTAAAAGTGCATTATTAAATAGAAACATTGCTGCTGTAGCCTCTAAAGGTTTAACTCGATAGTGCTTGTATTTGGTCACTAACCCTTTCAGAACATAGTACTTAGTATCGGTAGGTACCTACCAAAGCGTTACCATAAAATCATTAATCCTAAGATCCAATCTAGATACAGCCATAGTTAAATAAGGACTCAGTACAATATTTTATCCGGTATGTTCGGTACTAGTTCAGTCACTCAGGTTCCTACGTGAACTAGCAAAAAAATAAAAAAAATAAAAAATAAACTTTCTTACACAAATTACCGAGCCCAAGAGAAGCTTCGTTATGAAACTCGTTAAATGGTTACTATACAACGGTTAAACATACTTAAAATACTTACATACATACTTATAATACATAGAAAATACCCAGACCCGAGACAATTTAGAGAAACAATAATTTCTAAATTGACCCGACCGGGGATCGAACCCGGGACCTCAGAGGTGGCGACACCATGAAAACCGGTGTACAAACCACTCGACAATTAAGGAGGTCGGTAATATCCTGGACAGGTACCGAGAAGCGAGTGTGCTTTATAAATCACAATATTAAATAGTACATTAATTGGTAGGTAGTTACTACCAAATTTTGGTAGAAGTACTATTTGACATTTAATGTCAACTGGACTGGAAAGTCAACTGTTGACTTTAATATAATACTCACTAGCGGTTCACTCAAGCGGTCGTCCGCTTGAGTGAACCCGTACCCTATACATAAAACTTCCTTTTGAATCACTCTATCTCTATCTATCTAATTAAATTAAATATAATTCAAATGAAATGGAATTAGAATTAATAAAGTATACATGTCACAAGATTGTATATCAAGCATTAGATTTGTTATTTATAAATTCATCAGTAGTATAAAATGTATTTTGTATTAACCATTTTCGAAATGACAACTTAAATCTAGTAGTATATGGGAGTAGTATATGGGAGTTCTTTTATATGTTCTGGTATTTTATTATAAACTTTTATGCACATTGCGTAACAATTATTCTGTTGACATGCGGTTCTAGGAGTACTCTCTAATATGAGTCTATGTGGGTTTCTATAATGGTACTTTGCTTCAGTAAACGATTTAAAATTCAGTTTCACAAATTTCCCTATCTCTAATAAATTCATCATCAGCTCATTTACGTCCCCACTGCTGGGGCACGAGCCTCCCCTATGGATGGATAGGGAGAACGGGCCATCACGCGGGCCCAGTGCGGATTGGTGGTTGTTAACGACTGCTAATGCAGCCGGGACCAACGGCTTAACGTGCCTTCCGAAGCACGGAGGAGCTCGAGATAATAATTTTTGGTCACCCATCCGATGACCGGCCTTTGCGAATGTTGCTTAACCTCAGCACTCGCAGACCGGGCGCGTTAACCACTGCGCCATCGAGCTCCAAGGTGATCAAGGTGACCCAGATGACTCGTTGAATTTTTCTAGTACTCTGTGATTTACGCTGCAAGCCAGCAGTATTACATCACCGTGAAGTTGCCCTCACATGGTTCGATTCCCACTAGAGTTTTCTGAGACTAGTGGATTTTTTCTTGTATAATTTTGTCTTGTAACTTTAGTTCGTATTTAAATTAGTAACAGATCAGCTTAATAAAAGCTTAGGGTAATACAGTACTTATAATTTAGGCTAATTTAAGCTTAGGGTAATACTGTACTTAGTAAAGTACTTACTAATAATCATTAAGTTTGTTTGAATATTTTTTTTAATTTGACTTATAAATTTACTGCGTTATTAAGTTAGTACCATACTGTACCATATCCTACCTTCTTTCTGTACACTATGCGCCGCCTTAGCCGTAGTTCAGTTTTCCACAATAGCAGACGAAGCCTGCGGTGTGTGCGTCGTTGCGGCGAACCGATACACAAATCAACACCCATTGTTACACAGCGAGCCTATTGTGTATGGCTACAGCATGTAAATCTCTTATAACTTATATAGGCTGCGATAGCTTTGTAATCAATGTTGGCATGTGACTATGAATATATTTTACTAGCTGTGCCCCGCGGTTTCACCCGCGTTAATTAGTCATAGCGTGATGTAACATAGCCTATAGCCTTCCTCAATAAATGAACTATTCAATACTAAAATATTTTTCAATTCGAACCAGTAGTTCCTGAGATTAGCGCGTTCAACCAAACATACAAACAAACTCTTCAGCTTTATAATATTAGTATAGATAAAAATTTCGTGGTCACCTACAGAAAACAGTTATAATTAACGGAATTATTACCAGGGGGTCGACCGCCTAACTCTCTCGCTTTCGATCGCTTTGAAGGCGAGGCGAGGAGGAGGCGTCATCTTGTCATTTCGAAAGTAATATATGACAGCAATATCGAAAGCTATAGGCTATAGCTTTCGATTATACTCGTATTAGAAAGCGAGCCGAGGGCCTGGCTTTCAAAGCGATCGAAAGCGAGAGCGTTAGGCGGTTGGGGGGCAGGTTTTTTCTCCTTTCTACAACATAGGGTCTTTTAAACGAGCTGTGAAGGAACAACTTGCCTGGCAGCAAGGTGAGGATTGCTAGTGAGGCTTGAAAAATGTCTTGTACAACAAAGTTGTCTTCGCATCAAAATTCTGCTTCTGCTAAACATCGCTAGAGTTGATTCATTTGCCATCCATCTATCCATACAATAAAAACAAAAGTGTTTTTGTTATCTGGGAATATCCGATATTTGGCATAGTTTTTATTAAAAATTATTTTAAAATTTTACTTTTTTTTAAAGCGCTAATTACTACACTGTGCCGCAATAAGCACTCAAAAATTAAAAAACAGTGACAAAATTCAGCGCTTACGTCAGCCTTTCCGGTAGCATAGCGGTCAGTGCAGCCGCCCGATTGCGTAAGACCCAGGTTTGATTCCCTTCGTTTAATGTTTTCACTGTATTTCATTAATATTTATCAGCTCATTTTTGTCCCCACTGCTGGGGCCCGAGCCTTTCCTATGGATGGATAGGGAGAACGGGCCATAAACCACCACGCGGGCCCAGTGCGGATTGGTAGTTGTTAACGACTGCTAATGCAGCCGGGATCAACGGCTTAACGTGCCTTCCGAAGCACGGAGGAGCTCGAGATGATAAATTTTTGGTCACCCATCCGATGACCGGCCTTTACGAAAGTTGCTTAACCTCAGCACTCGCAGACCGGGCGCGTTAACCACATTGGCGATATGGTTGTTTCGAACTAATTTCCCTATCACATACAGTTTTGCACTTCCACACATTGTTTCATTTGTATTGCTTAACCTGTAATATTATGTACATAATATCTGGAAATTGCGAACGTACGCTTAAAACAACGGCCGCTTCAACAAACATAGAACTAACTTCATTAACCTAATAGAAATACTGAGCTATTGGAAAATCGACTACAGTTATGGCATATGCACTTAATTAACTATCTTACTAACTTTATTTTACGTGTCATTTTCATACGCAATTCATAAAACGAATACCAACTACTCCTTTTCCTGCTTGAAGGTAATTTATTCAGTAAATGAAGCAGTAAGTAGAAGATTTAAAATTGAATGTCCGGTCCAGACGTGTCCTACCTTTTCATATAAATTGGTGCATATGCCAAGTAATTAGGTTATACTGATGAAGGTTTCTCCGATACTCTTTCAAGTTTTTGAAATATTTATATTTTTTGATCGTTCTTCTCTGTATTCTTACATATTACTTTTTATTCATATCACTACATAGCCTAGCGTAAGCTTCTACATAAACCGGTTTGATATAAAGACATTTACGTTCACTTATTAAACTCTAGTTACATTATGTATCGTAGTCGTCTTAAATGTCATGTGACATCATATTTCACGTGATATTTAAGTTTAATATTGTTATATCTAGAAACAGATTTATGAAAGGTAGGTGTAGGTAGGTAACTTATAAAAAAGAAGGTAGTTTTAGCTTACAATAAATTATAAATTACTTTCCTATTAAGTTTCATTGTGTTAAATTTGTTGTGGTCCTACAGTAATTCCTTAGTACAAGCGGCTTTTTAATCACTTAACACCAGGTAAGATGAAAGCCAAGTGTGCACTCGGGAAGGAACTGAATAATTATTATACTTAGTAATAACTCCTCGACGTATCCGTCGTCAAAGGTAAACCTTACTATTTTCAGGGATATGTCAGCATGTAACCATGATATGGCTTACGAGTCCTTCTTAATGTTCTGTCTCAACTATAGATGCGAAGCCGGTTATTAACGATTTTGACCAAGCGGTTAAAAATGCATTTTTCGTTATTAACGGTTAATTAACCGCATTTTATGCTTGTTACGGTTAAATACCACCGCTAGATGCCGCTAGCGCCTTGAATTGCGTCTCGCGAGTTGCGCTTTCCCAAACTATACCACTACTACGGGGCATGTTTAGTTCGCCAACAAGAGCTCCGCACTACAACAAACAAACGTACCTACGCTCCTGCCCCCCAACCGCCTAACACTCTCGCTTTCGATCGCTTTGAAGGCGAGGCTCTCGCCTCGCTTTCTAATATAATATCGAAATATAATATCGAAATATAATATCGAAATATAATATCGAATAATATCGAATAATATCGAAAGCTATAGCCTATAGCTTTCGATATTGCTTTCATATTGCTTTCGAAATGACAAGATGACGCCTCCTCCTCGCCTCGTCTTCAAAGCGATCGAAAGCGAGAGAGATAGGCGGTCGACCCCCTGTTCACTGTCTGCGAGACCGAATACCTAACTCCCTCAAAGGAACGCACACTTCGTGTCATTTACGCGCAAACGAGATGACGATATCTCGCTCGCGCTCGCTCGCTGCTACTCGCTATCCAAACGACGACATTGCCACTTCGTTCAATCGAAGCGACAACGAATGTCTTGTTTGTTCAAATTATGTACATATGTATGTAGGTATGTTTAATACGTACCTAGTTTGTATATTTAAGTTACGTAAATTGTTTACGTTTACGTTAAATTACTCATATTTAAAGCAAGATTATGTATATTTGTCGCTTTAAATATGATTTATAAAATCTAAAATGGAATCTTTATCCTTCGGATATCGATTTTTCACTTCACCTAGGAGTTGACTACACAATAAATGACAGATTATTTACCCTTTTTCTTTATCGCAGTCGGATAATTAAACCGTTAATAACCGCATTTTATCTGTAGCTAATGGTTAAGTAACGGTAGCTAACGGGTTTTTTACAACTATACAATGTGCGGCTGGCCTTTTGCTGTGCGTTATAACGCATTATAACGCACAGCATAAGGCCAGCCGCACATTGGAAGCGTATTCGTACGAGTTGAACACGTAGGAATAGACACAATATATCCCGATCCTTCGATTATTATGATACCTCGCACTACGTGCGTGTACCTGGAGTGCTAGGTATCATCGTAGTCGGATGATCAGGAGTGCGTATTCGTAAGTATTCGTGTGAAAACGCATTCAAAATGCGACTGTGCTAACTGTCTTAAGAATAAAGAAACAAATAACAAACACGTAGAAACAAATGAACAGCAGACAATGATGGATTGTCTCTGTAATAAAATTCAATAACTGTGCTTCGCTCAATAAGGGAATATTGAGACGCAGTACTAGACACGCGAAGATGTCACGTTCCATGGTTCGAAGTGATTCGATACTAAAATATATTATAGTATACAACTGAGTAAAAAACGTAATAAAGACTAGTCCGGTGGATTGATAAATATTTTACTGAACAAACACAATATTTTAGAGTGGTGATATACAAGCAATTTTATCGATAAATTTTGTATACGATAAATTTCATCTACACTGACTACACTGTTCATGATTATTTACATATAATTTTACGAAAATATTGTTGCGAACAAATTACAATTTGAAAAAAGACAGTGTTGAAAAAAAATCCACGAGCGGGATTCGAATCCGCACCCCATGACATGTCGGGTCAGGTGCACTCCAATTATGCTATCGTGGTTGCACCTGACTCGGCATTTCATGGGGTGGTGGTTCGAATTCCGCTCGTGGAATTTTTTCAACACTTTGTCTTTTTTCAAATTGTAATTTTTTGCTCATTATTACCATCCATTATGTTCCAAATTCTGGAACTGGGCATAGAATTCACCTTGTATTGGTCAAAATCAATTTTAATTGCTTATCAACCTCAATGACGCAATGACATCGCTTCAACAAACTACGTTATTACAGCCTGTTAAAAGATCCGACAAATAGCCCAGCAAAGTATTATTATTTATGGGTTCCAGGAACAATAGACCTTTTAGCTTCTGAACCTTCAACAAGAGTGACGTGATTTGATATCTTTAGTAACCTAAAGTAAGTATTTCGAGACGGTTAGAGTTCATTTGTTAGCTTTAACAATAATCAAGTTTAAATGTTTAAAGCAGGTAAACTACAGAAAAAACACATAAAAACGACATAAATCCTGGACAGAATACCTACGATTTCAATATTTTCTTTCATTTCAGATGGGGGCGATTTTTTAATCTTACCCGGTGATCTCGAAATTAAAACTGTCATGAATCACGCTATGATATAACATTATTGTTTGCATTATTTACGATTTGATTATTAAGATACACCGTTCGAGAAATTTCAGTATCTAAAATAAATTACCAGTGACTTTGAATAAGAGAAAAATCAGCACTAGCAATTAATATCATCATCATCATCATCATCATAATCTCAGCCAAAAGACGTCCACTGCTGGACAAAGGCCTCCCCCAAGAATCTCCACAACGAGCGGTTTTGTCCTGCTCGCATCCAGCGGCTTCCCGCGACCTTCACCAGATCGTCAGTCCACTTTGTTGGAGGCCTGCCCACACTGCGCTTTCCGGTACGCGGTTACCACTCGAGGACTGTTTTGCCCCAGCGGCCATCAGTCCTGCGAGCAATGTGCCCTGCCCACTGCACTTGAGCTTAGCAACTCTTCGGGCTATGTCGGTTACCTTTGTTCTTCTGGGGATCTCCTCATTTCTGATTCGATCTCGCAGAGAAACCCCGAGCATAGCCCTCTCCATTGCTCTTTGAGTGACCTTGAGCCTTCTGATAAGGCCCATAGTGAGCGACCACATCTAAGTCCCATATGTCATCACTTGCAACACATACTGGTCAAAGACTTTCGTCTTGACACACTGCGGTATATCGGACGAAAATATATTTCGTAGCTTACCGAACGCTGTCCAGCCTCATTGGATTCCAATTAATATCATTGCGTGATAATTAGTCACCGGTTTAAAAATTGCCCTGTGATGTTAAGTCATAATAAGGCCGAAGATGGAAGCACACTTTACCCAGATTCTCAGTTACTGAGGAACTGGCTATATAATCTCAAACTGTGGCAACTTATCATATGTTTTCTAAAAGTGTTGATGTGTGATGAGATGCACGCACACTACATTAACCCTTTGTATATCGGAACGTAGATCCACGGCGCCGAACATTTGAAATACTATTGTGTCTGGTATTCAGACGGACTAGAGGTTAAGAATGACACAATTACATTCTACGCTGGTTATAAACCTCGTGAGAAACAAATTTATGTAATTATTTATTTCTAGGAAGATTTACAGACAAATAACATCAAAGAGGTTAAAGTAGACATTGCTATCAACAAATCTTCACAATTACAAATGATATGAGTGAGTATTCTTCGAGTTTTACAACTGCTGGTTTAATAACAGACGATCTGCCACGGTTCTCTCAATCTCCGGTCTCTGGAGAATTTCACGGAATCTCTTCGTAGCGTTTGCTTAATTTAAATTTTATGACTTTTATTTCACGTACCTATGTATGCAGAGATAGATAGAAAGATAATAATTTTATTGCCACACTGAACAAAATAACAATAACATAAAATGAGATATTTTTAAAGTAACAATTTGGCGGTCGTATTCCTTTAACTGATTTCTTCTAGACAACCAATAGGTTACTCTCTCCATAGCTAAAAAAAATCTTGTTTTGTTTTTAATCAATGTAGTTAGTTTATTTATCAAATAAATACACATATTTGGCGTTTTTTTTTTATTTAAAAAATCTAAAATAAAACAGGGGCTCGCCTTGTTTTTCATTTTGTGCTCAACAAAATGAATCAAAATTGATATATCACCACTTATTTTCGAAGTGCTGTAACCATCAAACCAATAATGGCTGAATAAAGCCTTCCACATCTGTTCCCCAGAGAGTAATTGCTAGCGAGTCCACGGCTAATGGCAATTTATTGACTATAAAACTTTTATTTGTTCACTTTCCCAAATATATTTGACAAAGCACAAAAAGGTTTTTGTAATTAACACTATTTGTAAAATCAACGGATCCCACATTGTAACTGTAAACTATTACACGTAGTCATTAACATTAAATTACTTATTATTAAAAGGGTTGTTAACATGTTTTTATTGCATGCGCCATGATCATGACCGTAGACCGTTTTGTTTGTTTATAAAGATCCTCCGACAAGATCTTATCCACTGACAGGACCCTCAGTCTTATCTCTAGTGGCCCGCTCGCGACTTCGTCCGCCCGTATCCTATGATGGACACCTATAGCAGCGCCAAATACCGGGTCGAATTGTATTTTCAAACCATCCAGGAACCCATTGAATAAACTCATTATACACACAAAATTTTATCCAAATCAGTCCAGTCGTTTAGGACGAGTTAGGTGACAAACACACGTACAGAAGAATTTTATCTAATACTGTTAATAAAGAGGTAAAGTTTGTGACTTTGTTTGTGTGTTTGTTTGCGGAGGGTAATCTCTGTAACTACTGATCCAAATCCAAAAATTATTTCACTAATAGAATATTACATTTCTTGCGGGTAACATAGGCTATAATTTATACTTCTCTTTGTGAGATTTTTTTGTTATTCAATGTCATAGCCACGCGGACGAAGTCACAAGTAAAGTGCTAGTATTATCTAAAGATGGGATCTATCCTACCAGTTCTTATTTGGTCATGGCGCATGCAACTATCAAAGACAACAGAAATTAGTACTCTTAGGTTATTATGTCTCTTAGTACCTAAGTTCTAATACGTACTTTGTCTGTAGGTATTGGTTGTGTCACCATCGTTTAAATCTTTGAGAAGATTTGCCTGTGAAACGCGTATTAGCTTTAGCAATTTCAAGTATGGCCAAGTCAAGCATTATCAATACTGTTCAAACTTATTGTGAATAACAAAAAAATCTCACAAAGAGAAGATTGGGGAGGAGTCTTTAAAAAGACTTAAATAGCTGCTTACATTACTTGTTCTTTACATATCTCAGAAAGAAACTGCTGCATTAATGTATTTCAAACCTAAGTTGTAATCTAACACGTATAATGCAAAATGTACGTAATATATTGTATATAAGTATGGTAATATGTACTGTTAAAAATACATTTTAATAAGGATTACCTCAATCCATTTGAAGATGGCTGTCATTTCCTAAAAATTGAATATTTCTTTTATTCATTCCTTCACATATATATGATGAGTAGGTGATAATTTCTTGCTACTAATTGAATACTAGGCAGTTATATGTTTTCAGGTAAGTCCCTTCAAAGTTACGACGACACTTATACTCACCCACCTCAAATTTGCTTTTTATTTCATCCCACTACATGGCAAAAGTCTCCTAAATTTTAGAAAGAAAAATCCTGGCGCAATTATTATACCCAGCCCAAAGCCTCAAACATAGTAAGTTGAATTCCAGCACAGAGGTTCTCTTTATGTGATAGACAAGACGTTATAGTTATTAAAGAAGTATTATCACGTTATGTTAGGTCGAAGTAGTTAAGTAGCCTTTGTGGTTGTAGATTTGGGGTGTCATGTGCTTTCCAATCAAGAAGTTAAGAGTTATATATCAGTAAAAACTATTTACCTTTAACTTCTTGGGTGACAACTTCTTGACAGTTCAAGCAAGGTGGTCATCATTTAGGAATAAACAAAAGCCAGTCAAAGGCATTCACAATTGAAATTGTATTCTTAACCCGTGCATTCAATAATACCAGAATCGGTGAACGACCTGCGAGGTAAATTCGTGAGTTATTACTGTATCCGATCCTTCAGGGACGGAAAATCCACGTGAAGCAATAAATCGTTGATATCGTGAAATGAGAATCGCAAATCATCTTTCGACTAGCATTGAGCCGATGTGCACAAGAGTTCGATTTAAACGGTAAGCTTCAATTCATGGGATTAACTTCAGACTGGCGAGGACCGCTACAGGATACTCCGGTGATTGTTTGTAACGGTCCCGGATCATGCTGGCGTCACGGAGGGGATGTGCAAGAGTTTTTAGTTGGTTTCCCTCCTTCCCCCTTGAGGAGGTTGGGGGGAGAGGGGGAACTCAGTCATGTAGATGCTAGAGCTTTTTTGTTGCTGACGAGAGATACCACCACAATTGCCTAGTTTCGAGTTTCTAAGCAATCATGAAGTATCAAGGTTTTTTATTTTTTGTTTGCTGTTGGCCAAAGGTGGCGTTTACAGTGTTACTGGATATTTCGAAGTATCAAGTGGAAGCACCTAGAAAGCAGTAACTACATTAACGTATGACGTTGCCGATTTAATGTTTGCAATAGAATAATCTGGGTGAGGACTTAATTCTCAGAAAATAAACATCGAATAGCTATTCCGTGTTTTGTCTCTTTTACTCTAATTTGAAATGAAGTTTTCATGACGGGAACAAAACACAGAATAGGTAACTACTAACAGCTTATTATTTGATTATTTGTAAGACCCTTTGACCCGTGATTAAGAGCAAATTTCGAAAAATCCTGTTTTTTCTCTTACATTATAATCGTCATTAAAGGGGCCTGCTTGCGAAATTTGAGCGTTCATATCAAGTTCAATGTCAACAACTACGTCATCAAGACAACCCAAAAAAATATTCTTGGCCTTTTTTTTCCTCATTTGCAATGAAAATAATTAAACTTTGTGGCCTCTATCAAAAAACTCTATGCCTAATAAGGTTAATCTCTTCGTGAGAAAAGATACTGGCGTTATATTAATTTAAGCTTCATAAACTTTTTCTAAGTTCAATTTAGCAAACTGCTCTTTTTAACAGAGATTATATTGAATGCTATAATTTTTTACGTGCTCATTCCGTGGGTATTACAGCTGGTGTGCTTAATTTTTTGATTAGACGTCTGGATGTCTGCTTTAGACGAGCTTATACATATGAGGTTGCTTTTGCAGAATATATGAGAAAGTTTGCCCGTTTCTCAGCACAGTCGGAATAAGCTCGTAGCTTGTGAAGGTCCAAGCGGGAAGCGTTATCGGTAGAAATCATGCAAACGAATCAGTAAGAAACCAAAATAAATATCTTAAACTGACAACTTGATAACAATACAATTAAGTAAGTAAGTACCACATACACGGAAAGACACTTCGCTTGAAATAGAAGATAAGGCTTGTTTTGTTTGATCAATGTTAAGGTATAGAAACTTGAACATTCGAAAGAAATATTTGTTAATCAGTTTAGATAATACAACAATTTGGCTGAAGATTTTCAATTTCGATATAAACATTGTTTATTAAGAGTATTACGTAATGTCAAATGGGACTCCTGGGGTCGGCTTATCCGAGACCGGAGGACTTCAGGCTCTTCGCTCTTAAGGACGTGGCCAAACTTATGGCATCTATCTTTACAGAGGAAGAAGAGTGAAAGGACGGGGTTGCACAAAAGATCCCGATGGGTCGAAGTGCTACTGCAAGAGGGAAACCTCAGCAGGCCCCACTAAGATAAGATAAGATAAGATAAGAGTATTACGTAAGATACAAAATGAATACAATGAATATCTGTATCGACCATTTACGGTACAGTGAAATTATTGTTGAACATTCGTTTTCTGTAGTTAAAACTAATCTACAAATCGCTAGCGCTTGCGTCTCGGCCACCGCCAGTCTAACATGCGGTAGAGCACGTTTGAACACATCGGACTTCTTATTATATCTAGCCAGTCTCAACGTTGTGTAAGCCTTAAAATTTTATGAACTTTGCCGAACTATGCGAGCCATCAAGAAAGCGGTCAAGCACAAGTTGTGTTTATTTGTTTAACTACACTGAACTGTACTGTAAGATTTATGGATCGATCAATGTTGAAGATAGTTTGGATGGTAGAAGGGCTTGTTCTAAGCCCGCTTGCTTAACTTCCTCCAACTTATCTAAGGCTTTCGCCGTTAGAACAATGTTAGTTGTTATGTTCCGACAGTTAGGGATAACATAGCCAGTTGCTCAGTGGTTGAGGATTTCGGGTGAAGTGTGATTTGGCCTGCGACCTTACCGTCACTTACCATCAGGTGAGATGAAGGCCATTGCGCTTTCTCGTGGTTGTTTAAGAGTTTGCTGTTGTATAACATTTCTATACTTTATGCATTGTGAACTCTGTTCATTATAATTGATTTGTGAGTCCTTCGATTGCATGGTTTACGGTGATAAAAAATTCTATCTAGAGTGGAGAGAGAGCTGCCGGAATTGTATTTTTTTTTGTATATTTCAGTGATGTAAAATTTTCTGTCTAGTGTAGGCTCTCTAAGGCAAGCATCTAAATATTTGAAACACCTTTTAATTAAGTCATGTTTGCCAAAAAATATTAAACATTAAGTAAAATTAGTCTTACCACGTTGGTATCGATCGAGTCTACTTTTGTTGGAACAAAAATGTTTATCTAAGTATGTCAAAAATATACTCTGACATAAAAAAAAATATTTTACAGACATAATATATTAAGATTTTTCAACCACACTGGTGTTTTGATAGTTTGATGCTGTACTTTATATAGTATGAACAACAAGACGCTAAGAAAAGCAACCTGCAAGTAGAAGGCATATACTTCGCAACACAATACATCTTAGAGAGAGAGGGAGAGAACATCTTACCGACTTTATTAAAAAAATAAATCCCAATTAATGACCGCATAAAACCTCTTCCTACAAAACATAATGCGGATTGCGAACAGGTTATTCTCATAAAACAACAGCACTAAATTAATATAAGTAACCGTACAACGCCCCAGCGAAAATCCCAGGAAAGATATTAATTTCTCAACTTGGACGAAGGGGGGCAATTAAAACTTCCAGTCAGAAATGTGGATCGCCGGGAACTTGCAACTCTTAATTCTTTCCCGTTTAATTTCATCTTCGAATCGAAAAAGATAAATTATCGATGAACGGTTGGAACCTTCTCGAGTTAGTGCTGCCATCTATCGAGTAATTTAATTGAGTCGTGTTTCCGGATTAAGGGTTGGAGATGCTTTTTATAACTTTTGATAAATATTGCTAGGGCAGGCAAATTAGAGCACCCCGGATTGACAAAAGGTCCGATTGAAATCTCGTGAAATTTTAGCACTTTACCTGAATTAGTAATTATAACTAATCATCCACCTATAGTACCACGTTGGTAGCCTTCTGCCTGCGGGTGTCATTTAAGGCGATCACTTATTTCATGGTTAAAAGTGAGCCAGAAATTGCCATGTTCTGAAAGAGCAGACTTTACAAAGCAACACAGTGCGAAACGCGTTCAAAATCTTCAATAGCTAAGTTAATAATGTTACTTTTTAGCAAGAATTCTCCAAATTCAGATTAATGACTCTTTTAACGAAATAGCAAAAGGAGTTTATTTTAACGTAGTTTCAATTTAGCTCTAAAGACACCACTTCTATTCAAAGACACTTAATCTTCTCAAAAGACAATTGAATAATTTTCAGTTTATACCGAAAGGACCTTAGAAAATTGTTTCAATTTAAAGAATCCCCCCCTGAATACTTTGTCTTATGTAATAGAGGTCTACTAATCTTCTGCTCTTTTCTTCGATCATTATCATTAGTCAAGCCGTAAAGAAACTGTTTCGGTAAAAAGAGACTGCAAAAGGCAGTCTTGAAATCACACGGTAGGACCATCCAGCCCAATAACAAACAAATTGCTTATAAATATTAATATATTGAAATCCGCTCCATTATGCAGTCGAAACCGGCGAACAACAAAATATCCGGTCGTTGCTTACCATGATAAAGTGGTTTAAATCCATTTAATACGTTTGCGGACGCATAAAAAGGCCCTTTGCAAACTTAATCTTCTATCCATTAACGACTTGAAATTCTATGAGTAGATTTTTCTTAGAATATAAAAGGAAATAAATTTTCAGTTATTTCTTGCCAAAGTTTTTTTAAATTCTATATAGGCAAGTATTTGACCGCGATCTCGCCTGATTGTAAGTGATAATGGGGCCTAGGATGCATACTTGCATACTTGCCTAGATAATGCCTGTTCACCCTTGCCTTGAAAATGTCAAGTAACTCTATAAGTAGAGTATTGCTCTATATGTAATTTCCGTACAGTGGTAGCTGTTATTAACTTATAGCAACTATGCATCTCATCTTATTCTATTCAAAAACAGCGTGATCGAACAACTACTGTGGTCAAAATAACATTAGGTAAAATCAGTCCTAACGAGTACGTACTAAGCCTATTTTGGGTAGTGCTTTGTCTTCATCTTTACTGATGGTGAGTAACGATGAGGTCAAATATGAAAGCGCACTACACCTGAGATCCTCAAGCACTGAAGGACTGACTATCTTATCTTTAACTGTCGGATTACAACTAGGCTAACATTATTGTTTTGGCGACAGTCCTTTACCTCGTAAATCCTGTGTTTTTTAAGACCACTATTCATATCTGCTGGATGTACTATACCAAGTACAAACTAAAATTAGCGCTTCAAACCAAGATAAAAAATTGAAAGTCAGGTTTGAACTACGCTCAGGTCGTACTTGTATAGGTACACGGGGACTTACGAGGTTAATAAGATTGAGATAGGTAGCCAAGTAGAGTTCAAAACAAGACTTACCACCAATTAAACTGAGTATTACTCGTATAATATGTAACTATACGCGGGACCTCTGGCTCTGAGTAGTTTAACAATGGTGATAAATACAGAAGCAGACATAACATAGCCTACAGAAGTACCTAAATCATTATTGTTTCTGAATTTTGTGTTGTTTTTCAATTTTGTGTTGAAACTTTCAAAAGTTTATATGTCGTTGAGAGTGTACTCTGATCTTAACACGGCATAAACTGGCAAGTTTTTTATAATGGGAACTTAATGAATATATATACAATATGTTGATTTGCACCTGCGCCATATTCATAGCAGCGGTCATATTGCTTACACTTATTATAAAAAAATGAAAAAAAACATATTTAAAAAATCTGTAAATGGGCAACGGGGGTAGGTGCGTATACGTAAGCGTAAGCTTAGGTCACTTTACATAAGGTCGTCGACCCGCTTGCTGCGCTCTAATCTACCTACTATGGTCTGGACCGCTAATTCTCGTCAGACGACAGTCGCTATTCTGATTTACACAAATTTTATTAATTAATCGATTCCTTATTACTTGCTCGGTGTTAAAAGTATTTTTAGTTTTAGGTCGACGACCTTACGTAAAGTGACCTAAGATTACGCTTACGCATACGTACCTACTTTTGTTGCTATATACAGATTTTTAAAATATGTTTTTTTTTCTTTTTTTTTAATAATTTATTTGTAATAAGTATAAGCAATATGACCGTTGTTATGAATATGGCGCAGGTGCAAATCAACATATTGTATATACTGTTTAACATGTATTGAAAAATTAAATAAATAAAACGTCTCCAAATCTACAAATGCTTACTTTAACTATTCAATGAGGGTATGATTTGTGGCGAGAGTTTAATTGTCTATTTTACTCGGTGATTCAGAAATGTTAATTAGCACTGGTTCTCGGAATTTGTAGCGCAATTGAACGTTGAAGTACAAGTGGTTATTTATGTCCGTGTTCATTGAATGGCCACTGAAACAGTTGCAACTACGAAGTAAGATAATTAAAAGCATACTAAACGTATTGTTTCGAATGTTGCTTCCTAATTAATTGTTAAAAAAATTACATAGTATTTTGTAGCCAAGATGTTATTTTTATAAAAAAAAATATATAATAACACTTAAAAAGGAACGACGATTAAAATATTATGGCAAAAAATATTATACATAACCTTTCGCGTATTTTAATGATTTATTAAATAAATATCTTAGGCAAAGTTGTTTAGAAACTAAACCGTTATTAGTGTTTATGAAATGAACACTAGATGGCGCTGTACTTTCAAAATACTATTAATTAGTTTCGTATAGACATTTTGTTTCATTATTAATAGCTGGAAATTAGATACAATTAAGTACAAATTAAGTACAGACAGTTCAGGTTAATTTAGTTTGTTAGTTAGTTTGAGCAATAAGTGTCTTAATAAGTTCTAATTTATAAAATCTATTTGTGTCTTTTAACATGACACGCCAACGTTTGTTACGTACAATATTATTTAAATAATCTTTCGTCAACATGATTGATTTGCCCGATAATAAAGTCAAGAATATTTATGTAAAGAAAATTATACATACATACATATTCTAGGCCGAATTAATTAATAATTACATGTTTGTGAGGGCCCCGTAATTATTATACCATCATAAAAGCAGCTTTATAATACAACGAGGGTAGTGAGGAAATGGCCATATATATTATCTTTTAATTTATTCAGGGACCTAATGAAACCACCCTAATGTAAGTTTATATGTGTATAAGAGCTTTAATGCATAATTTTATTGAGATTACTGATGGATGTGTTTATACAGACGCCTACATACATACTAATTGACATACAGTATTTTGCTTTGTCTTTGACTTAGTTTATATACTCGTAGATAATTCCAATACTACGATAAAAAAAAACTACTAGTCAGTACATGAACATTACAATCAACATTAATCATAATATTAAAATAAATATTTATAAAATACAATGAAAAAAAAATGCCTACCCGACCTAGCCAGGAAACGAACCTGGGTCTTCCGCAATCCGGGCGGCTGCACTAACCATTACGCCACTGGGAAGGCTGGAAAATAAAGCTTACAAATTATTATATTTCGTCGTTTCATTCTTCAGATATAACATTTACAACGTAGTCCCTTTTCCTACCAGGCAACACTCGCACGCTTTAGAGGGTATACTTTTTTTTTTTTTTTTTTTTTGTTACTTCCTACACGGTCCCCGCCATTCGAAGTCTCATTCTTTTTCTGTGCGAGGCAGCGATCGCGCGCGCATCACGCTTAAATAGTTTTCTTTAAAATTAGTGTTAATTTATTTTCAGTAAGTAGTTATGCCTAAACGAAGTGCAGAAGAAAAAATGGAACGCTATCGCAAAAAGCTTCAAAAACTCGAACAGCGGCAAACCCGTAATCGAGCTAGGCTTGTAATTAGTTCATCGGAATCCGATGTTGAAAACCACGATTCTGGTAAGTACCTACCTACATTTTATGTTAATCTAAAAAGTGTTAACTAGAAATTTTGATCGAGCCGGGGGGTTGGCCGTGAGTCAACACGATGGCATTATGCAGTAAAATGGTGTTCCTGTAATCGGAATTACTTTTGTAACCTGCAAATTATACATAAAACCTGGGGGCTGGCCGTGAGTCAGCACGATGGTATTACAGCAGAAAAAAGAATATCCCTACAACGGGAATTTCTTTTGTATTCTGCAAATCATACATAAACCTGGGGGTTGGCCGTGAGTCAACACGATGGTGCAAAACAAAAAATGTGTATTTCTTCAACGAAAAGTATTTTTTATATTTTACAAATTATACCCGACAAATACAAATCTATTAAAGATTTATACCGTTACGAACAAAACCTTATGATCGTTTTTTAAAAATCATAATTGTTTATAACCTAATTAGTTATCCTGCTAAAATTTTTCATCTATTGTCCGTAGATCGAGATTACACGGAAGTACCAGTAGTAGCTGAGGAATCGATTTCAAACATCGAAACACTAGAGGCACCGCTGTCTGCCGTGGAAGTGGTAACCGAACCTCAGGCCCCAGATTTGGACCCCGAAATATTGTCGGCGCTAGGCGAGCCCACGCATGACATCCCTTTGTTTGGGCCACCAATACATGAAAATTTGGCCCAAAGATGGGGACCTATATTAAAAAAGGGCGTTACAAAGGAATCAAAGGAAGCATTGTTTAAATCTTACCTTATTCCTGAAAATTGCCCTTTGCTTCACGCGCCTAAACTAAATGCGGAGATTTCTGCGGCGATTACTGATATGGCGAGGAACCGAGATAAAAAAATGGAAAAAAGCCAACAGCAACTTGGCTGTGGAATCACAGCCATAAACAGAGCTTTATCTCTTCTCCTTACGAGTGATGATAAAATCGGAGCCGTAAAATTACTCAGCGATGGCTGTCGTATATTAACAGACCTCCATCATATGAATTCTCAGACTCGCTCAAAATTACTCACGCCAGTATTAGACAAGTCTTTTCTAAATATTATAAAAGATACTGAGAGAGACGAAACCTTGTTCGGATCTAAGCTTTGTGAAAAAATAAAGGCTTCTAAGGTAATTGAACGACAAGGCCTTCAGATAAAAAAGGCTGTCACAGCTCCGAAGACTGTAACGCCGACAGTTCAATCAACGGTAGCGAGATCCCGCTACCAGGAAAACTGGGCAGGCCCCTCACGCTACCCGTCGAACAGGGGGGGGCGCGGGGGGTCCAGGAAGCCGAACTATGCAGTTCACCGAGCTCCACCACCACCTCAATACAGGGCTGCGAACCCGAGCAAGCCGCGTGCCCCAATGCAACAGTAAACGAGGTACAACTTCATGCTGGACGATTACAGCATTTTTATGATTGTTGGCGCAAAGTCACAAACAATAAAACTGTTCTTGATTGGATCCAATATGGTTTTCCAATACCATTTACGACAAAACCTAGACAAAATTATCAACCCTTAAACATAATGTCTCAAGTTGAAAAAGGGAACATGTCAATAGCCATAAATAATCTTTTAGACTTGGGGGCAATAAAACCTTGTTCCCCAAAAACTGGTCAATTTTTATCAAGTATTTTCCTTACACCAAAATCAAACGGGGGACATCGCTTTATCCTAAACCTTAAACCACTTAACAAATTTGTACAAAAAAGTCACTTTAAAATGGAAGACTTTAGAACGGCGTCTAAATTGATTCCTTCTAATGGATACATGGCCACAATCGATTTAAAAGAATCCTATTTAGTCATTCCCATTGCCCCCAGAGACCGTAAATACTTATGTTTTCAATACGAAAATGAAAATTCACAAGTTACAACTTATGAATTTTCCGCCCTTCCTTATGGTTTATCAATTGCACCTAGAACATTCACTAAGGTTATGAAAGAAGTTATTTCATATCTCAGATGCCAAGGTTTTAAATCAGTTCAATATCTTGATGACATTTTGTGTCTCGGTGATACTTACCAAATGTGCAACGAAAATGTGAAGGAAACCGTAAAAACTCTTAAATGTTTAGGTTTTGTCGTAAACTACGAAAAAAGCTCTTTAGAACCAAGACAAACATGTAAATTTTTAGGATTTATATATGACTCAGTAAACCTTACGATATCATTACCATCTGAAAAACGTAATAATATTGCACAATTGGTTCAAAAATACTCTTCGCTTCCCTCATGCTCAATCAGAGATTTTGCCCAATTGATTGGGGTTCTCATCGCCGCATGCCCTGCCGTAAAATACGGATGGCTATATACAAAGATCTTGGAAAGGCAAAAATTCTTAGCCCTTAGAGAGCATAACAATTATAGACAAAAAATTAAATTACCTGAAGTAATTTTAAGCGACCTTCATTGGTGGAGCCAAAACATAGACACAACATTTACTTGCTTAACAATTCCAGAATTTTCTTTAGAAATTTTTACAGACGCCTCAAGAACCGGTTGGGGCGCTTATTGTAATGAAACAAGAGCAAGTGGATATTGGACAAAAGATGAACTAGATTATCACATCAATTATCTAGAACTGCTAGCAGTATTCTTCGCACTAAAATGCTTTGCTCGCGACTCTTACAACTGTGCAATATTATTGCGTGTCGATAATACAACCGCAATAAGTTACATTAATAGGATGGGTGGAATCCAATTTCCACACCTAAATACTTTGTCAAGGCACATTTGGCAGTGGTGTGAGAAGCGAAAGATCTGGCTTTTTGCATCCTATGTTAATACAAAGGAGAATGTTGAGGCGGATCAAGAGTCAAGGAAAATAAATCCTGACATAGAATGGGAGTTAAGTGATTACGCCTTCAAATTGATAACTCATAAATTTGAACATCCAGAGATTGATCTTTTCGCTTCTCGAACTAACGCCAAATGTGTACGGTATGTATCATGGCAACGAGATCCTGATGCCATGACGATAGACGCATTTACTATGGAGTGGTCTGGGATGTTTTTTTTACGCATTCCCCCCATTTTCATTAATTTTAAAATGCTTACAAAAGATTAGAAATGACAAAGCTGTAGGAATTGTAGTTTTTCCCGTTTGGCCTTCACAGCCCTGGTACCCAGAATTACAAAGCATGATAACATCAGAAATATTAATTCTGAATCCTAACAAATATCTCTTGCACTCCTATTTCAGAGCGTTTCACCCTCTTCACAAGAAACTTACCCTGGGTGCCGCGGTGCTCTCCGGCTCGCGTTCAGCCAACGTGGTATACCTTCCAGCGCCCTCGACCTAATGTTGGCTTCACTAGCACAGAATACCATCAAGCAGTATGATGTAACATTAAAACTTTGGTGGTCATTTTGCAAAAATAATAACATTGAAAGGTTTAGCACTTCCATTCCGCCTATAATATCATTTCTTACCGAACAGTTCTATAAGGGAGCATCCTACGGTTCTCTTAATTCTCATCGTTCTGCCCTCTCGTTACTTCTCGGAAATAACATAGGATCAGACGATAGCATAAAAAGATTACTTAAAGGGGCATTTAAAGTTAGACCCAGTGTTCCCAAATATACTAGCACATGGGACCCCCAGATAGTTCTCAATACTGTTTCAGAATGGTTTCCAAATAGAGAACAATCTATCGAAAAAATTACTAAAAAATTAGCAATTTTACTTGCTCTGTGTACAGCACATAGGGTGCAAACCCTCTCGCTTATTAAAACATCTAATATATCTATAGGTAATAATGGCGCTGAAATAATGATTACGGACATTATTAAAACATCCGCTCCGGGTCGGAATCTGCCAATATTGATTCTTCCTTATTTTAAAAATCAAATCAGTATCTGTCCAACCACCACTTTAGAAGATTACCTTTTTGTAACTAATTCATATAGATCAGAATCTATGTCTAAATTATTTTTGACCTTTCGACGACCATACAAATGTGCCAGTTCGCAGTCAATCAGTCGTTGGATCAAGGACGTGCTTGCCGTCAGCGGAGTAGATGTTGCGGTGTTCAGCGCACATAGCACGCGGCACGCCGCAACCTCTACGGCCAGTTTGGCGGGAGTCTCGATAGATAACATTAGGAAGCGGGCAGGCTGGACAAATACCTCACAAACATTTGCGAAATTTTATAATCGCCCAATTACTGTTGAGGATAATTTCGCACGATCAGTTTTTTTCCGTAAATAAATTATTATTATTTATTATTTAATAGGTAGATAACAAAAATCAAAAGAAGAAGTTTTCTTGATTTTCTTTATTACTTAGTTTACATAAGCCTTTTTGTTTAATTCAGTGATGTAAAAATATGTACTGCAATAAACATGATTTGTAAAGAATGCATATTTATTATTTATATAATACAAATCAAAACTTATCTCTAAACATCTACGTTGTAAATGTTATATCTGAAGAATGAAACGACGAAATATAATATATGATTAAACGAACTTGTTAAGTGAAGTTCGATCAATATTATATGAGTCGCTTCATTCGAAGATATAAAGTTCCCGCCCACCCATCCCTGACGATAATACGATAAACTGAAAAAGTTTTGCTTTGAAATTTTCTATCTCTAAAAAGAATGAGACTTCGAATGGCGGGGACCGTGTAGGAAGTAACAAAAAAAAAAAAAAAAAAAAAAGTATACCCTCTAAAGCGTGCGAGTGTTGCCTGGTAGGAAAAGGGACTACGTTGTAAATGTTATATCTTCGAATGAAGCGACTCATATAATATTGATCGAACTTCACTTAACAAGTTCGTTTAATCATATATTATATTTCACGTATTTACTTCAAAATTGTTCCTATTATTCTTTTAACAAAATTATTTTATTTCAAAAGTTACCCAAATAACTATTATCCCAACTCTCCAATCTACTACATGCTTCTTATATAGTTATGCTCCGTGAAAGGAACAGTAAACCGCTGTCCTGGAGGTAATGGCCGTCAAATAAGTTTGATCGCACATTGCCTAATGTCCCTCGAGAAACTAGCTTACCATCATTTCAATTTAAAAGTCACCCAAATACCAAACTCAAGAAATCCCATCCCCGTAATCTCTATACATGCTTTTTTCGTTTACACAGTCATAGTAAACCGCTGTTTTGGCAGTAACATTCCTTATAGAAGTTCTTGAACTTTAGCAATAATCGCATGGTCTAATATCACTTGAGAAACTAGCTTATCATCACTTCAATTCAAAAGTGACCCAAATACAAAACACAAGAAATCCCATCTCCCTAATCTCTATACACGCTTTTCGTTTCACACATCTCAAGATTACACTGAAAACTTCTAGAGCACATTTGAGCAAAACAAAAACTTGATCAGAACTTGTGTATCTAACGTTACTTTGGTGCTCGCAGCAAATTTGTCTCAATAACAACGTTTATAACTTCTACTGGCATCACCACTTTGGCCAGCAAGACCTGAAGCGAAGTCTTAGCCTTAACTCCCATATGTTTAACTTTGTTCAACCCGACGTATGAAACTTGAACGTTGTTAGTTACTAAACTGAAGTAAATGGTACTGGCATTAGACCGGTTTACTCTATAAACATTGTGCGCTGTTTTCGAACACTGCCTCCTCTGAGATAGTGTTAGAAGGGTGGCTAACTTCCTAATTAGAATAACATTGTTTGTTCTAGTTACACTGGGTACTTTATAAGAACTAGGTCATTGAGCATTACTTATTTAAAACCCTATCATTTTGATGAAAAATCTTCATCATCACTGATAGCATATAATATACTCCCTTTTCACATGATGGACGATAGTATTTGGGCAGATTATAAATAAACTGAACTGGCAATAGTTTTTCAGGAAAATTATAATTATGTTTACTGATGGAACTTGAGTATTCTTTCAAAAGTGTTCGAAATTATGAAATTCGATCTTGTAAAATTGGAAAGTATGATAGGTTTCGGTAATGTACACCTGTTTTGCTCAGACAAATTGTTTTAATCAAAAGCAAAGGAATTTATGATCCAAGTTGGCGGTATTGCAATTTCAGTTAACCTGCATGCAAGTTGCGAAACTATTGCGACGGCTCAAACTTCAGCTCGCTTATTATTATTGTAATAGATATCTGGAGTTGGTAAACTTTCTTATTGATGTTAAACTTTAAAAACTGCAATTTGTTTGTTTTAAACAAAACAACAATTAGTGTAATCTTAATGAAATTAATTGAAAAATCATTGCTAAAAAATAAAGTAAGACGCGCCATACGCTAAAAGCATTATGTATAAAAACACAAGTTCCCTTATAATTGAGTCCATAAAAAACACGATTGTCCTAAGCACATTTCTTGTTGAAAGCAAAATGAGAAAGTTTTTTCGGACCCACGTTAAAATTAAAACGTTATTTAAGTAACATCTGTTTCGACGGAAACAGAGAAAGAATCTGCCGGATATTTGAATTTCGGGACGAAATCTTGTCCATCTCAAATGAAAAATAAATTATGTGTTTTTAGATAATAGTTATGATGACGCGTATTTTGGGGCTGCGACGAATTGAATTCCAATAAAATCTTTTCTGTATACATTTTTTAATTAATCATCACATACAGATAATATAATCTCATGTTTCTTTGATAATTAAAGGCAGCTTGCACCACAACGTCCTTTGAGACTATCCACTCCAGTGCACGCGAAAACGGATTAGAAACTAAGGCTGGTACGTAGGTTTACTACTTTCCCATAAAAACATTCATCATCATCATCATTATCAGCCTACACATGTCCACTGCTGGACATAGGCCTCTCCCATAAAAACATTAGGAGTGACATAAATAAGGTATGTCAAACTCAAAGTGGGCCAAATGCAGAAAAAAAGAAAACCAATATGCCGCAAAGCCCAAAACTAAGTTTAAATTTGAATACCTAAGTAGAAAAAAAAATCAGAATTATTTTTAGTATTTTTCTAATTAATGTTATGGCAATTTCATTTCTGGAAATAACTCCAAAAACCGCATTAGTAGGCTAACTGGAGTTATTTTTTTAATAGCAATTTTTCGATTTACTTGGCCTACATGCAAATGCGTACTGACTCTCGAACTGACATACACGGCCTACGTGATATCCTTAGGTTAGCTACTTAGCGCTTGAACCAATCTTTCCGTACTGTTTCACGTATAGAACTTGTCATACTAAAGTTTCTATGTTTATTTGTGAGTATCAAAACGTTATTGTAACAAGTCCCTACCACAGTACTAGTCGGTTGGAGTTAATGCCGCATAATGGGACTTTAAAACTAATTTATATTGTTTCATATTACTTGGTAACTTCGTGTTTCTCTATACCGTTTAAAGAAGCTTAACCGCGCCATTCCGATTGCGATTAAATTGTCATAATAACCTTCTTAACAGGGATGGCACAGAACATTTCCGAATGTACATTATATTCTGAAAATAAGTTCGAACAACTTTCTGAGAAGATTTTCGATATTTAAAACTCCGTGTCGTATCGTTGTCGTACGTCGTCAGTATTGCTGGACAGTTGTTTTATATGTATATGAATGAATTGTTAGTTTTCAAGTGGAATTCTATCAGTGCATTTTTTTACGTAGATAAATATTTTAAAATTTAAAATCACAATCTCAATTACCAACTCTTGTATTTTGTCTGTTAGAAAAAAAAGTACATGATTCAAGTGGAAATGCCATATTAACATTTTTATTATTTTTGCTCACTATGTGCCAGATATATTATGTGGTGACCAATTCACAAACATTGGCTTCTTCCGTGATTTGACTAAGACCGACCCGGTTTCTTATTTCCATCATTGTGCATTAAAAACTCTTCTAAATCTAATCTTTCACTTTCATGATACTATGTAAAGTTTTTGTACTAAATTGGCAACCCTAACATGAAAGGCCATTGTAATAACATTATGTAAATACTGAACACTACCTCCTACGCACCTCAGTACGTTACTGAATAAAGCTGTGGATACGGTAGTAAATTGATACGATTTTTTGCTACCATACAATTTTTGTAGTATGGAGAATCAATCACACTGGTTTAGTAACTTCTTCAGTTTTGTTAAAAGAGGATAATGTGTTTCCTTTGTGTTGGCCGGTGGGTCGAATTGTAAATGTTCAACCAGGTAAGGATAACAAAGTCAGAGGCTTGCATGATGAAAGTTTGATTCCTGCCAATTGATTATGATTGAAATTTGTATTTTTGTTGTTACAACATACTTGGTTGATTTAGGCCATTGTGCGTCAATACATTTGTTTTTTTTTTACGTTTAGTTAGGCCCCCAATATGTTCATAACAGAACAATATGTTTGAGCCTTTTTGTACCGATGTGTCTTCTTGCTGTCTATGATGGAAGTAAGACAGTATGATTATATAGAAAATAAAAGACGTAGTAGCGAGTTGGTGTGTTTCTCAATAAATATACGAAGTTTAGTGAGTTGTTATAGTCCTGGGCACCCAGGTACCAGGGGAAGATTGTCCGGGACTTATTTATTTTTTTATGTTAAAAGGAGGTCAACGAGCAGGCGGGTCACTTGATCGAAAGTAATCACCGCCACCCATGGACATCCGCAAAACCAAAGTAATCACAGATGCGTTGCCGGCCTTGAGGAAGGAGTTGGATCTTGAGGAGGGAGCAGGAATTGGGAGGGGGGAGGGGTGACAGATGGGCCTCCGGTACTTTCACTCACCGGACGAAACACAACAGCAACGAGTGCCATTGTTTCACGCCGATATTCTGTGGGAGGGTGGTATTACGCCTGGCGAGCCGGCCCATTTCGTGCTGCAACGCAGCGTGGCTCTACCACTCAGACAGTGTCACTCATTTAGCACCACCCAGGGGTCACGTGTAGGGTCTCAAGGGTAAACCTACGGACGCGAGTAACTTTAACCCCTAATTGACAGCAATATTAAAAAGCTAGGTTAATATAATAGAGCAAAGTTTTATCATCATCATCACCAGCTCATTTAATGTCCCCACTGTTGGGGCACGAGCCTTCCCTATGGATGGATAGGGAGAACAGGCCATAAACAACCACGCGGGCCCAGTGCGGATTGGTGATTGTTAACGACTGCTAATGCAGACGGGACCAACGGCTTTACGTGCCTTCTGAAGCACGGAGGAGCTGGAGATTATAAACTATTGGTCACCCATCCGATGGCCGACCGTTGTGACAGTTATTTAGTATTAGCAATTGAAACTGGGCGCGATCACTAAGCCATCGAACTCATCCAAGGTAACAAAGTCGGGATGGCTACAATTCGCTTTTTTTGTAATAAATTCAACCATTTATTCAGAAGATACTTATCGTTTGTTTAAGACATTTTTTATTAATTACCAGTTTAATTTGAAGATCGATAGCATAAAAAATTGTAAGTTCCTACATTTTCAATTCAATCATCATCATCATTTAATGCCATCTTCATCTATACTAGTAATATTATAAAGAGGAAAGCTTTGTATTTATGTATGTTTGAAACGTATAAACTCAAAGTGCTAGACCGATTACAAAAATCTTTCACCATTAGAATGCTATATTAACGCTGAGTAACATAGGTTATATTAAAATAAAAGAAATGCTGTACTGAATATTAGAGATCAGTATAAAAAATGCAATATTTATTATTCTTAACATTTTTATAATGTTTAATACAATGCATCGTATGAATGAAATAAAACCAGTTTATATCTATTGTTTTTAAAAGTTTACAACATTTAAATGAAACCACTTTTACGGATGTAACCTCCCTATAACGACGAACACTGCAAAGGGTTCGAAACGTCAAGATAAACATTAAAATGTATTTATTTATTTATTCATTTAAAATATGTACACAGACAGATTACAGTCAGTCAACAGCTATGTGAATTTAACAATAAGTAAATAAATAAATAAATAAATGTTTCCCACACTCACACCAATTATCTAGCCCCAAGAAAAGCTTCCTTAAGAAACTCGATAAATGGTTAACTAGACAACGGATAAACATACTTAATATACTTAAATACATACTTATTATACATAGGAAACACCCAGACCCGAAACAATTTAGAAAAACAGGTAAGTATTTCTAAATTGATCCGACCGGAGATTGAATCCGGGGCCTCAGAGATGGCGACACCATGAAAACCGGTGTGCAAGCCACTCGATCAAGGAAGTCGTTAACAATATAGTAATACTAGACAGTAATCCATAAATAGCATACACAACATAATTTATGTACTACATTATGCTATGTTAAAAATAGTTTGTGTTCTATTTTGTGAAATTAATTAAAATTAATTAAAAATAAAAATAATCAAAAATAATCCAATAAGCGGAGTCAATATAAAGGCATTGATTATTTGCCAACGCAGGATCAACATTGTTAGTAATTAAACTAAAGATATCAGATACATACCTCTTATATTGAGAATTAAATTAAACTAATGTGTAAAATAAACGCGAGTAGATCCGTAAAAGTGGTTTCATTTCAATAAATTGAACAGATATAAATAAGATATAAATATCTGTTTAATATTTTTGAGCCGCTAGCGTCGCATACACATTACGAATTCCGGTAGAGCGTTGTCCGGAGACGCATTCGCTTGCTAAGCAAACGGACAAGTCCACAACACTCGATTGGCTTTAGCTCCTCACCAGAGTCAACACTGTCGGCCATTAGCAAGCACTAGGTCCCGATACTAGCATCTGAATTAGATGTTGTGACCGCAATTTATTAGCATAAGACTGCAGTGAGGTGAGACAGACATAGTTTGTGGAGACAGGAATCTAGAACGTTTATACACTTTTGTCTAGTTTTAACGCTTATTCCATTGTAATAAGAGTTACATTGTCGTGATTGTACTGTAGTAGTTCTATAGTACTATCGAAGTGAAATCGTAAGCGTAAGCGGTAACTACCATTTTGTTCTTGAATCAGATTTATACACCGTTAATGATCAACAAGAGTCGACTAAAATGAGTTTTATTTCCACTAGCTGACTCGGCGGACTTCGTACCGCTTTGACAGTTTTCATCATCCATGTGAAGCAAAAACTTTGTACCCGTTTTTACGAAAATTGCGCGGACGGAGGAGTATGAAATTTCGCACACTTATAGTATATATAGAGAAGGTTATCCGTATGTTAATATTTTTTTTTTTAATTATGCATAAAAATAAATTAAATCAACAAAAACAACAATTTACACACTACCATGTATTTGACACACACGTATTGTTTGTCTTTAATGCGGCCGCCATCTGTCAATGCCAAACCAACAAAACAAACAAATCATTTTGTATTGGAAAATTAAATTGTCATTTTTAGTATATTTTTTTTTATATAACCTATGTTACTCAACGCTAATGTAGCATTCTAATGGTGAAAGAATTTTTTAAATCGGTTTTTATCTCGGTTGCAATTTATTCATTGCAGTCATATCTACATACATGCATACATACATATATACATACATACATACATACATACATACATACATACATATATACATATATACATACATACATACATACATACATACATACATACATACATACATACATACATACATACATACAAAAATACAAAGGTTTCCTCTTTATAATATTAGTATAGATTGGATCTCTATCGAAAACGAGAACTTGTATGACAACATTTTAACTCTCCTCGTTTAAAAATAGAGATTTAATATATATCGTATATTTGACTTACAAAGTAAGAGTAGGTAGGTAGTATTGATTAATTTTATTTTACGGCGTGTTAGATAGAGCCACGATAGCATAGTTGGTAGTGCACCGACCCGGAATGCCATGATGTGCGGGTTTGAATCCCACTCGTGGTTTTTTTCAACACCTTGTTGTTCAAAATCCCCATAAAAAATTAGCTTAACTGAATATAAATTTTCCTGCGAAATTTTCTTGTTTATCCAAAACAAGGCGCACTACCTCAATGCCATACAAATTCTCATTTTCCTTAACGTCCTCGATACCGTCTAATAATTACCAAAAAAAACTACTTATTACATACTTATACCTCAATAAATTAAAAATGTTCTCCATTTTAGTTTGTCCATTTCCAATCGGCTTTCGTGATCAGTGTCGTGTCTATAAATTATAAATCTTGGCGCCCAACTTTTACCGGGCACACCACACACGTCATCAAGATATTTAGTATTACATTTTATGATTAACGCTTTTACGTCACTAAACAGTGGGCGGTATTTATATACTTGCCCATAGTGACATAATTTTAAGGCTTTAGTTAGGTATGGTGTGGCACCAGTGTTCGACACTTTAAGGCCAGTGTTCAACATTATTTTCGTCACCAAAAAATAACATAGCTTTTTATTGATTTTTTTCTGAGATGACAGTTAAGAAGCAGATCATGTGTATTCATTGTTGCTAACCTTAGATTAATAACGCCTAGATGGATAGTCTTCATACAAACGCATCGCCTAAAGTGATGCAAAAAGCAGATTAATGTAGGCGTAAGCATTACGTGCTTACGGTCGCCTACACGCACACTAACAAAACTTTAATGTGTACAGTGAATGAGCAATTTCCCCGAAAGTGGGGAAATGTTATACTTACGTGAAATAATAGTATAAGTAGTACAGTAGTTCATGATAATGTCGTTAAAAGATAAGTAAGAAAATAAATGTTTAACATCCTACATACTTTTTGTTGATAATTTAGTTTAATACGATAATGTTTATATGACATTAATCAATAATAATCAAAAGGACCTCGAAATCAAATATTTAGCTTTTCTCTTTACTAAAATTTGTAATAAAAATCAGGAGTGGTGGTAGCTCAGTAATCGGAGTCACGCGCCTCATATCCGTCGTTGGGAGTTTGAATCCATGAAAGGAACGAACCGCTAGGAGGATGATTTATAATAAAAGTCATAATATGTCATGACGAGGTCCTTTTTTATTATATTATTTATACACCTACGCAATAAAAACACTTTGCGTTTTACAAATAAACAGAAATAAGCTTCGAATAGTTATTCCGTGTTTTGTCTCTTTTACTCTAATTTTAAATGACGTTTACATGACGGGAACAAAACACGGAATAACTATTTGGACCTTATTCTTTGCTTATTTGTAAAGCACTTTAGGTATGACTAATAAATGAAAATAAATATAATTTGAAAAAAAAAAAAACAATTTATTTTAAACCAATGGGGTTAAAGTATTCAAAGATCGATATAGATGGCATCATCGCCGACCGCTCTCAACATTCGCCATTTTGTGAATTTGTTGTTAATCGCTCTAAAGTTATTTGCTAAAAAATCACTAATCATGTATTCGACGTGGAGTGTAACCCAATTAACAAAGACTAATAAAGAGGTGTCGACGAGCGGAAAGAAATCAGCTTTAATTGAACGGTAAACAAATTATCGGCTTTTTATTTTTATGCATTACTATTTTGCCATCTAAAATTGTAAATGCGGACGTTGGAATTGCTATAAAATACTACAATACAAGTAATTTCATGTGTACTAATAAGAAAAACTACTTAGTAATAAAAGTATTTCCAAGATCTGGGATTCAATAAAAAGAAATAAACAACATTTTGGTGCTATTAACCACTTTTAGTGTTGTCTTGTCGGCAACTTTAGTTAAATTAGCCACCTTCATTCCGATCACTGCTCATCATTATACCATTACACTAAATAGGGAAAGATATTATCTTACTTAAGGGCAACACTTAAAATATATTATGGTTTCAATAAATATTTTCAATAAGATTTAATTTTATAACTAACATACACCAATGAATAATGGGAAAATAATTTCTTCTTACTAGTAACACTTTCATAAAATCGCGGCTTGTAATTTTATTTTTAAAAGTAGTAAATATTTAGCTCAATACAAGTCAATTTGTAATACTTACGTATGAAATGTTATGTTAATAGCTTTTTTGTCCTTATGCGATGCATTGTGACACCCATAAATTGCACAAACCGTCATAATGTAATTAATTGTCGGAGATGTTTGCACTAGCGCTTGATCTTGACAACTGATGTGACGTTCGGGCGGACTGAGCCAAAATGGCTTAGTTTGAATTGCTTCACTTTTCTTGCGTCAACTCGGTTTCTATGCGTTATTATTCTAAGTTGCTAAGATAAAGGGCGCGCCGTCTGTAAGTGACAAGTGTCATATATTTTATTTGAAATGTCTTCGTCCATATTTATTTGATGCCGCGCGACCATACTAATTTTGTATGGGGAATTTAACGTGTTAATTTGAAAAATAATCATGTAGGAAACCGCTCGATAAATCGAAAATGTGAGACGGACGATTTGTAGTTAAGACATTGGTGATTGTTTAGACATAACTAGAGGTATAATAATTTAGATAAACTATAAGATATCAACTAAACGCCGCCACTCGTTTTCATGATTTTTGCCCAACTTTAAATTACTTATATTGTAGAAAAACTATACTTAGTGTGTTATATTTTTGCCCAACTTTAAATTATATTGTAGAAAAAACTATAGCGTGTTATGAATTTATGGGTCGGACTAATTGTAAACACGTTCACTATGATACTAAATATATATTTTGTTTATGTAATACGATAGTTTTTTCATTATATATCAATTTAACCGTGACTACACTTTTGGCAGATGGTCGAGAAGTGTGCTGGAGTGGATACCTAGAGTTGGGCACAGGAACGTAGGCAGGCAACCAATATAGTTACCATCCCGCAAATAGAATAGCCATACTCGTGGCAGAGAAGGTATGGATGCTAGGTTTTTTAGTGGGTAGACCTCCCTTTCCCTCATAAGGTTTTAGTGGTTGGACGAGGGAAGAGAAGGAGAATTCCACATAACCCTCGGTCGCCCCTAGCCCTGGTATATGTGCAAAGCATTTTATTTAGTAAGAAAATTTATAACAAGTGGTAGTGGTTTGTATTTTATTTAAAACTAGCTGTGCCCCGCGCGTATAGCGTGATGTGATATAACCTATAACTTTCCTCAATAAATGGACTGTTTAACACAAAAAAATATTTTCAATTTGAACCAGTAGTTCCTGAGATTAGCACGTTCAAACAAACAAATAACTCTTCAGCTTTATAATATTCGTATAGATATATTAATTCCACTTCGGTAAAGTGTTTACCTAGGCTAATGGCTGAAAGTGGAAGCACGCTCCACCCAGAATCCCTAATTACCTACCAAAGAACTGGCACTCAGCAATGCTCCTAACTTTGATGTTAACATTGGTAGCTAGTCAGGCAGTCAGTACGCGCTGGGCATTGAACTTACTTCTGGTACTTCTGGGTTGTATATTTGATATCGTAAATAGCAACATATACTGTCACAATATACACTTAATTTATTAAATAAACCATACAACTTTATGATGTGTAGTGAGCTTTCGTTCTAAACCATTAAATAAGCCATTTAAACCAGTTAATAGCTTATTGGTCGTAAAATAAAACTTGATTTCCGTCCCTTAATAAAAACATAAATTTCCGATAAATGTCACTTCTTATATAAGAATATAAGTGTATAACTTATAGCAAGTACTTAAACTTTGTGTAAAGCACATTTCACAATTACTAAAAAAGCGCAAAAGTATGTTGTTAAATTAAGACCAATTTATACTACCGAAAGACACAGCGAAGGCAAGCATTCAACAACTTTTTTGGCTGAGATGATGATGATATAAAGTAAAGTGAATAGCCTGTAACTGTCCTACTGCTGGGCAATGGCCGCTTGCCAAATGCAGGTTGGTGATCACCAGCTCGGAGTTTGCATTGAAAAATCCGAAACACACTCTGCCCGACCTGGGAATTGAATCCGGGACCTTCGAGTATCGGGCTGAGCGCTTTGTCACTCGGCCACCGAGGCGTTGATCGATGATGTTGATGATGATGGTGATGATGATGATGATGATGATGATGACCTATTGGAAAACAACATTCAATCTCTTGACGACCTCCTTGGTCGAGTGGCTTGCACACCGGTTTTCATGGTGTCGCCATCTCTGAGGTTCGATCCCCGGTCGGATCAATTTAGAAATTGTTTCGGGTCTGGGTGTTTCCTATATAAGTATAATAATAATAATAATAGTGACACATCTCAAAATCACAGAAATTTTATAAAATATTATTTTTAACCAATTTTTATACGAACAACAACAATATTACAATAGTATCAACATCAATTTCAAGAATTTGGACCAAAATTAATAAAAATCTCGTTAAAATTTACAAAATGAAAAATAGTGAATACCTACATGACATTGGCGTCAAGTCATGTCATTAATAATTTTAAAAGATGATGAGATGAAGAGATGATTACAAGATCACAAGCGGGACGACAAAATAACGCACGCCCACCACCTCCGCCTGCGCCATCGTCCAGCTCCTCGCTAACGTCGTCGGGTGACGAATTTGCCATGATACCCGACACCAGCGAGTCGAGCGACGACGAGCGCGGGCCGTCGGCCCCGCCGCCGCCACCACCTGCGCGACGTGGACGACCCCCGCTGCCGGCACGCTTGGGGCCTGCGAGGCAACCTGCCTTGCGCCTGGCTCCCGCTACCGGTGGTGTAGTGCGTCGCATGCGATGGTCTCAACAAAATAATGAGAATTGCATGCGCGCCTATTACGAGGCTACAGAGGGAGAAACTAACATGACTGCTTACCGTGATCGGTTGTTGGCTTTGTTTCAGATCCTTGAGCCAGCTATCATCGTCTCCGCACAGCGACTATCGGATCAAGTGCGAGTCATTCAAAGGTGTAAAAGGCTGGATGACTCTGTGCTTGATCGGCTACGACGGGAGGCGCTATCTGCTCGCACGGTTCCCACCATGGCACGGAACACGCCGGCTGTATTAGCGGGTCCATCTATCAGGTCACAGCCGCTAAGTGTTGATGTTGATGTTGAGAACAGTGTGACCATAAGCGTAAGTAGCCAGGCCCATGAGCAGTTGAGGGGGGCTTTGGAGGAAGCGATTGAGCAGTATCGATCATCACGTGTGTCTAGGCCGCGACTACCTCGTCTGCCTATGAATAGACGTAATTTGGCGCTAATGGGAGTCCTGAATGATTTGCTAGTCCCGTACTTTGAAGCAAGTGAAGGTCTGGTCGATGCGCATTCAATCATGTACTGTGGTGCCATCGCGGCGTGTCGTGTTGCTCGTGTCAAATTCCCGGACACTGACCGTGCACCTCGGCCCGCCGGTGGTGTCCCCGCGTGGCAAGAACGGATTCAACGACGTATCGACACGTTTAGGACTCTTATTGCAAAGCTAATCTGCTTCAGAGGTGGCAACATCCGCCCTCGTGTCATGCGTTTCGTGACCCAAGCATTCGCGGGTACTGGCATAAGTCCCCGCGATTACATGGTCTCAGTCACGGAACGTATTGATTTCCTGAAGCAGAAAGTCTATGCGTGGGCGGGACGTATTCGTCGCTACAGAGAGCGTGTGGATCGATTCCAGCAGAATCGCTTCTTCCAAAGAGACCAAAGGAAGGTGTATAGAAAGTGGGAGGGAACTGATCAACGTGTGATCGACGGACAACTGCCAGATTCTGCTTCTACGATTAATTTCTGGCGGAGTATTTGGTCGGTGCCAGTCGAACACACCGAGGGTGGTTGGATGGGTGTGATTGAGCGTAAGTGTGAGACAATCGAATCAATGAGGGTTGTAACAATCAGCCCCGATGACATAAGTTGTGCGATTCGTACGGCACAGAACTGGAATAGTCCTGGGCCGGATGGATTGCACAACTTTTGGATAAAGTGGATTCGAGGCTCACACGAATGTTTGGCAACACATTTCCAACAAGCCCTCGAACTTGGTTCTCTTCCATCTTTCCTTACTACAGGTGTCACCTTTCTGCTCTACAAGTCCGGTAGTACCACGGATCCGAAAAATTATAGACCCATAACATGCTTACCAACATTCTACAAGCTCCTTACATCTATTTTGAGAGAAAAAATCAATTCGCACATTGTTGCAAATAACATCTTGGCTCCTTCTCAAAATGGTTGTAGGGTTGGGTCCCGTGGTACTAAAGAGCTCCTCCTCATGGACATGACCATGTGCAAGCAAGTTCAGCGGAACAAGGCAGCCCTCTCTACTGCCTGGATTGACTATAAGAAGGCCTATGATTCAGTGCCACACTCATGGTTGGAAAGGATCTTAGAGTTGTATAAAGTCAATACAACTTTGAGATCCTTTCTTGGTGGGTGTATGAGGCAGTGGACCACAGTCCTTCGTCAATCGGGTGGTGAAGATAGCCCCTCGAATCCGATGGACTTGATAAGGATTGAGCGAGGCATTTTCCAAGGCGACAGTTTGAGTCCATTGTGGTTTTGCCTGGCCCTGAACCCTCTCAGCAACCTACTGAAGGATTCAGGGCTGGGCTACCGTCTTCGAGTTGACGGAGAAATCATTTCTCATCTGTTATACATGGATGACCTGAAATTATTTGCACCGAAACGCCCTGACCTGGTGAAACTACTAAAAATCACAGAAGATTTCAGTAGTTCTATCAGGATGGAGGTTGGTGTAGACAAATGTGCGGTTATGCATGTATATCGGGGGAAAGTTGTAAATTCAACTAATTTACAACTTTCTGAGACAATGGCTCTCAGGTCTCTCTCGGAGGCGGAAACTTACAAATATCTTGGTATGTCACAGTCTCTGAGTATTACAGATGGGGACATTAAGCAGGCGGTGAAGGAGCGCTTCTTCTGTCGTCTGACAAAAGTACTTAAAAGCCTTTTGTCGGGGGGCAATAAGATGCGCGCCTTCAACGCTTGGGTGATGCCCCTACTCACGTATTCCTTTGGCATACTAAGATGGACTCAGACTGAATTAGACGCTCTGGATAGGAGAGTCCGTCAACAGCTCACAGCTCATCGCATGCTTCACCCACGCTCATCTGTTATGAGACTGTACATCCCGCGTAAATGTGGAGGTCGTGGCTTTTTAAACGCCAAGACTCTACATAACTGCGAGGTGTGTAGTCTGAGAGATTACTTCCTTAACAATGAGTGTGGGATGCACCGCGACGTTGTAGCAGTAGATAGGAGCCTCACGCCGCTCTCCTTGGCAAGTGAGAACTGGCGCAGACCAACGGTGCTGAGCACTGAAGACCGCAGGAACATATGGAAGAGTAAGGAGCTCCACGGGCGGTACTACCGGGCCTTAACAGGGCCCGATGTGGATCTGCTCGCGTCGGTAAACTGGCTACGATTCGGTGATCTTTTTGGGGAAACCGAGGGGTTTGTCTGTGCAATTGCAGACGAAGTCATGATGACGAATAATTATCGGAAGTATATCCTGAGGGACGGTACGGCCGACATCTGTCGGGCATGCCGCCGTCCCGGTGAGTCACTCAGGCATATTATTTCCGGTTGTTCTCATCTGGCTAACGGTGAGTACTTGCACAGACATAACCTTGTAGCCAGGATTATCCATCAGCAACTTGCTCTTCGATATGGTCTTGTAGAATCTGAGGTGCCGTACTATAAGTACACGCCGGTGCCAGTTCTCGAAAATGGTTATGCAACGCTCTACTGGGATCGATCTGTCATCACGGACAGGACTGTTTTTGCAAATAAGCCTGATATTGTGTTGACAGATCGATTGACGCGCCAGGCAATGCTTATCGATATCACCATTCCGCATGACGAGAACCTTGTGAAAGCCGAGAAGGGAAAGCTTACTAAGTACCTTGACCTGGCTCACGAGGTGACCGCTATGTGGGATGTGGATTCGACGATCATTGTCCCCATAGTCGTATCTGCAAACGGCCTTATAGCGAAGAGTCTCGACCAACATCTCAAGAGACTTTCGCTGGATGGCTGGATTAAGGGTCAGATACAGAAGGCAACACTCCTGGACACGGCACGTATTGTCAGGAGGTTTCTCACTCTGCAGCCCTGACCACCGGTAGCTTGGGCCCTGCCCCGCTGTTGGTGGTACTCTAGGATTAGGTTTTTATAATGTTTTATTGCTTTTATATTAAAATATTGTAAAAATCTAGTTTTAAGAAAGAAAATAAATAAAGAGAATAATAATAATAATCATTTATTGACCAAAAACATTAACAATTTAAGTACTTAAGTCTATAAATCAATGATCTGCTTATATATTTAAAAATGTAGCATCTGTTGCCGAACTAGGTGTAACCTGTGTTTCAGCATACAGCGCCTCTTGCCTCGTAGTAGGTAGGGTACATTTATTTATAAACTACAGTACATAGTACAATTTTGGTTCATATCTTATAAACTAATAAATCAATGAAACTAATAAATAGTAAAAGTACTTTGGACAGTATGTTTATATAAGTATGTTTACCCGTTGTCTAGTTAACCATTTATCGAGTTTCTTAAGGAAGCTTTTCTTGGGGCTAGATATTTGGTGTGAGTGTGGAAAACATTTATTTATTTATTTTTTATTTAATCTTAAAAGCTTTTCAAGCTACACTTGTCAATCAGAGTTACAATTGGTCTCATTTAGAGATTTGTACCAATAATTTCCTTGAAACTAGCTTTCAGTTTAAATCGAGTTTTAAGTGTCACTCTGTAATTTGGAGCTCACATTTTAACTGACGACTTTACGATCGCTTGTAAGACACGATCTCTAAATAACACACTAAACTTATCTGGAGCGTCGACGTGCTTAGCATATATTAGCATGCCCCCAAAAGGCTTCTATACTTAGCTTTATTTATCCTTTAAAACCTTTTTTCGTTTATCAATTTCACCTGAAACGTTATTACAAGAGCAACAAAGCCTTCGGTTATTAAAAATGGCACCTCAAAATTCGTTAGCGCCAAAACGAGAGAGCTCACTAAATTCGCAGAGTAAAAAGTGGGCGCCTCTAAATGAGGTCACCCGTTGAATGGAACCAACAAAAAGGCCACCCTTCTGCAGACACATGCTATGAATAGTGATGTGGCGGTGTCAATATTTATGAGGGAAGTTTGACGGGACGCGAACGCTGACCGACTGATTTTGTGAACTAAAGGGTTCGGAGTAGTGCCTCTGGAACTGTGGTGTTGTAAATCAGTTGGGGAGAGGGGGGAGCATTTTATAGTTAGGCCGCAATAGCGTGTAACGATGCGCTATTGAACGTACAGATTTGTTTTGAGGTGACTTTGTAGCAGCATTTACTGTAAACAGTTATGTGTCCTGGATGCATAGTGCGACTTCTATCTACCATTCGATTACATCAACGAAAATGAGAATTTTCCCGTTTTTGTTATCGAAGATCGAATTTTAAAAAAGGGACGTTATCCAGTGTGTGAACCTTTTTTGTTGAGAGTTTGCTTATGACCTTTGGCGACCTATTCAGTGCTACCTTGTGCAGACCTTTTTAATGAACCTGCACGCTCTGGCAGGCATATCAACCTATCGAAAACTGTCAAATCTCTTCAATAAATGTTCAACCTTAAGCCATAAACATAAAGTTCAAAGCCTATTGAGGAAATTTAACAGTTTGTGGTAGTCTGTTATGCGCCTGCATCTTAGAGCATTAAACCAAATGCTCTAAGGCCTGCATACACACGCCTGTGTGTACACTTAACGTATTTAAATGCGTTAAGCCGTTTTTGACAATGCATTGAGCGTTACTGCATTTTCTCTTCGGTGCCTGTTTGAAAACTGGGAGCGTGCATGCAGCACGCGACGCTGCACGCCCCGCTGCTGAAGCGAATTTGCGGCGATCCATCGTTTGTATGTTTATACAAATACTAGTGATCGCCCAGTGGTCAAAATTCGACCGTAATTTTATTAAGGCTGCACGGATTGTATCCTAAGCAATGAACAATGAAAAAGATAGAATGTGAGTTTGAATTGGTATTGACAGATTTCGGCCGCTCCTCTTCCATTTTTGAATTTTTAGAAAAGATGCGTGTGTGTCAAATACATGGTAGTGTGTGTAATGTTTGTTTTATTGATTTAATGTATTTTTTATGCATAATTTAAAATAATATTAACATTCTGAAATCCTTCTCTATATAAACTATAAGTGTGCGAAATTTCATACTCCTCCGTCCGCGCAATTTTCGTAAAAAAGGATACAAAGTTTTTGCTTCACGTATTAATATATAGATTATGGAATGCAATAAAGTATTAAGTGATATTTAATACACAAGTGATATTTAAAACGAGTGATATACAGATTTAATTTACAAATCTATTATTAGTCGGTCAACGTTACCAAAGCTTCAAACAAGACTAATATCGTATAGGTACCTTTTATTACAGTAAATTAAGATTGTGTGGTTAAATTTCTAACAAAAAAATATGTTTACTCCAAAACGGACACATGCTATGAATAGTGATGTGCCCAATGATAGATGTCAATATTTATGAGAAAAGTTTTGACAACATGAACACATTGACTGTTCAGGGCACTGCCAAAGGTATAATGTTTTTGGTTGCCAACAAAAGGTCAGCCTATTAAAACGCCACTGCTGGGCTAAGCCCTTACTCAATAATATAAACTTACTTTAGCACTGTGGAGGTTGGCTACAATTAGGCTATACGAGTACATAGTGCTGTTAAATTTTGACGGGTCGGAGCCACGATGGCCTTATTGGTAGTGCACTTGTATGGGATGTCAGAGAATGCAAGCTCAAATCCCACTCTTGAAAAAATTCCACTCTCTTCCCAACATCTTCACACTTTCCTCTTCGTTTTTTTTTTATTTATTATTACTCTTTGTATTATATTTTTTACTTTTTTCTATCGTTCTTTGTACTGTCTGCTTTTTTTTGTATATCATGTACAATGTCTCAATAGTATGGACAACTTACTAATAACGCAAAATAAAAAGAAAATATGTTTAAAAACCACACCGCACCAGAAACTTATTAGAAATGAAACTGAACGATGTTGAACGCACACATCTCGTCTATATTCGCCGCAATGGGAAAACGTGGAGAAAAATCCAGTCCTAAAGAGACGTCTAGGAATGGCGACGCGACGTCACCCGGGTATGCAAACCCTTTTCAAATACTGCGACCGAGCACTCAGTTAAGGAAGAATTCGAACGCACGGAGTTAGAGAAAAAAACTGCGGCCACTTTGAATATGAAAACTAGCACTTGCTCTCGGCTTTGCTCACATGAGCTACATGACTAGTAATTGTTTTTAACAAAAGCCAAACTTATGAAATGCATGTATCTGTAAGGATAATCCTGAAACACTTCAGGCCAAATACCAAAGGATTTATCTTTTACAATGACAGATTTCCATACATACTTTGCACCCTTAGTTCACCTCTCTAGAGGCGGTTTTTCGAAAAATGCTAAAATACGTCATTCTTTAAGTTTATTGAAAAATCTAACTATCGATTAAAATAATTCATTTTGTAGTTCTTACTTTAAATATAAGGATTTTCCCAACAAAATCTTCTTCATTTTTTTACACCTTTAAAGGAAAATAAACAAAATTCCTGAGACATGTCATTTTTTATTTCTTTTCAAAAAGCCAAATACCGATTTTCATGTATTTTACTTCAAAACTGACTTTCATATATACTGTCACCCTTTAATTGATCCCTTTAAAAGTTGATTTCCGTAAAATCCTTTCTTAATGGCTGGATACGTCACTCAATTAACCTACAGTCTAAATTGCATCTAAATTGCTTCAGCTGTTTCGGCTCGGCGATGATGAATCAGTCAGTCAGGACAAGTCATATGTATATAGATGTGGAAGTAAAATGTTACAACTAACAATGTTACTTATAAATTTACATTTTTTAAAAATATTTAAAAATGTAAATTTATATATGAGAGAAAATAAATAAAGATGATGATAATAATAAATAACATTATTTGTCTCTAACAAAAAACACAGTATAGGTACACAAGGGGTAACATCCAAGCAGAGTACAGATTAGAGTCAAAAGGGTCTATGGTCTATGGTCTATGGTATATGGTATATGGTCTATGGTCTAATGGTAGTTTCATATTTTTATTAGTTGGTAGGTACAGAAATAGAACATACTCGTAATATTGTAATAAAAACATACATTGTTGCGTCACACGCTCCCACTAAAAATTCTGTCAAACTTTTTAAAATATTATCATAACCTAGATTTGGTGCGATTCGCGTATTTAGTCAATGTTAGAAAATACAACAATGTTATAGTTTTTTTAGTATGAAAAAATAACTCTACTCGTTTGCCAACAAGAGGCGCTGCTTCATTCTGCTTCAATGCCATACACATTTTCGTGCGGCAAAACTTAGTCTAACACAACTATATAACACAACAACAGCAAATATCGTGCTTTAACAGTTGCTATAAAATAATACGAAAACATTGTTAAATTATCCTAAATAGCTGCTTTTAAATTATTACTTTGCATTTTGGCAATGCTGTTTATGCACTCGTCTGCGTGAATACCAGCCACAATAGAATTTTAATTGTTATCGGCTGATAACCGATAACCTGGTGGTTGATCGACGCTCAAGGAGAATACATGGATCGTAACCGAAAATCATACTAATATTATAAAGCTGAAGAGTTTGTTTGTATGGTTAAACGCGCTAATCTCAGGAACTACTGGTTCGAATTGAAAAAATATTTTTGTGTTGAATACTTAGTACATTTAAAAAAAATAATAAAAATAAAAGTACACACGTGCGAAGCCGGGGCGGGCCGCTAGTAGCATATAAAAAGGCAAATTGCAACAGGACGCTACACTTTCCCTCCAAGAAGTCTACAACAAACTTTAAACACAACCTCATGAGCACTTTGACAGCGACCACAACAGCACAGGCCTCTTTCGCCGCTCCATAAATAACAGTTCCGTATTGCCCCCGGGACACAAAATAAGGACACCCGCAGAAGGTAAGCTACATACAAACGCTTTTTTTAGAGAGTTTGCTGATTGTCACTGGGCATTTTCAGCTCCACTGGGCTTTTTGGGGACGGCGACAAATTTAAAGGGTTCCTCAAGCCGTGCGAAGTGAATCACCTTCAGAGGTGTTCTAGGGAGAACGGCATCACGCACTAGTGCGTGTCCCCGTGCCCGCACACATAGACAACCTTTCACAGATACGAAACTTGCAACAACTGCGCTTGGACTGTTTCGAGCTGTTTAGGTGAGCTTCACACAAACGCGCTCGAAGCCTCGAACAACGCACACATAAACCACCTCGGACCAGCTCGAAACAGTCTGAGCACAGCTATTGCAAGATTCCGTGTCCTTAAGACGGTTTATATGCGTTGCTCGAGCACGGTACCTATGTATTAAGGGTGCGCCGACCAAAAAAAGCCAAAAATATAGTACGGTTGAGTTGATATATGATGAAAAAACTATCGTGTTACATAAACAAAATATATATTTAGTAACAAAGGGAACGTGTTTACAGTTGGTCCGACCCATAAATTCATAACACGCTATAGTTTTTTCTACAATATCATTTAAAGTTGGGCAAAAATCATGAAAACGAGTGACGGTGTTTAGTTGATATCTTATAGTTTATCTAAATTATTATACCTCTAATTATGTCTAAACAATCACCAATGTCTTAATTACAAATCGTCCGTCTCACATTTTCGATTTATCGAGCGGTTTCTTAAATTATTATTTTTCAAATTAACACGTTAAATTCCCCATACAAAATTAATATGGCCGCGCGGCATCAAATAAATATGGACGAAGACATTTCAAATAAAATATAATTATGACACTTGTCACTTACGGACAGCGCACTCTTAAGCTTACCTTCTGTGGATCTCCTTATTTTGGGCCCGGGACGTTGGAGGTGCCATGCATCACATCTGCTGCGGCTTCATACATCTAAATCATGACTTGGACAACTTCGGAACTCAACTTCCGCGATTTTACTTAAAAATTTCCATGTCTTGTTTGATCTAACTAGAACTGATTGTGGTTGAGTCAAATATTTAAGGAAAAATAAAGCGTTTGTAACTATAGGTTGGTACGAGTAGTATGATTCCTTGGTAAGTTTATGAACACTTGAATCGATCAGGTTTTTATCATGTACGGTGAAAAAAATACAATTATGCACCATAAGCACATGAGTAAATATCTACTACTCTGTGGCATAAGTGCATAATTGTATTTTTTTTTAATATTATAATTAAAAAACACAAATGTTGAAAAAATTTCCACGAGCAGGATTTGAACCTGCACCCTTCTGACATACCAGGTTAGGTGCTCTTCCGATTGAGCTATCGTGGTTCTAACCAGCCCGCCGAAATTATGCAACATTTGTGTTTTTGCAATTTGTTCGCAACAAAATTTGCGTTAAAAATTATTTAAACATTTTATAAATAGCTTGCTTACTTCTTAACTGATCTTTAATATTTGTAAAAATATTATGATCGGATGTTAGTGACGATAGTTGTTGACTATATTATGTCATTATGTATTTAGGAGCCTGTATCTCATAACACGGGGTAAAACCTTATGTGAGATCAGTTCACACATGTACTGTATAAAGTGTTTATTTAATAAAGAATTTATTATTATAAGTATAATTTAAGCCAACAAGTAAACTGTCATTGGCCATTTGCCTTATCATCACTTAACATCAGGTGAGATAAAGGCGCTGTGCTTGCCTGTAAGATATTTTAAAAAATAATAAAAACAAAAATGACGCCGACTAACTATTATAAAAAAATATTTGTTTTTATTAAACTAAGCACCTTCAACTCATTTCAATCTAAGATATTTATGTCTTACAGATAAGCACTTGGCATTCATCTCACCTGATGATAAAAGATGATAAGGCTGATGGTGGAAGCGCAGTTCACCCGGATTTCTCAACTACTGAGGCACTGGTTATCTTATCTCTAGCTGCCCGAACTCAACAACGTTACAAACATTGATGTTATGGCGACATATTTAGCTAAGATGGTGGTAGCTAGCTAGCCAAGCGTAATAACATGCCCTTTCACCAAGCATACCGTGAACCCTCCGCTTGGTTTCAAAACCAGGACCTATTGCGCAGAGACCCTTGGTCTTAACCACTAGACCATAGAGGCGGTTGAAACAGATACAAATATTGCATTGGAACAAAGAATGCCTATTATTTTATTGACAGGTTAATTAATTTGTTAATTTACTACGTGGAAAAGAACGTTATTAACTGTGATAAATGAAAGTATATAAAAGCAATTATTTCAAAAGGCCCAAACCAAAGCCATTTGCGGTGCCTATTATTTATTATGTAAATCGCTACCCTTTGTTTCGCGAATACAGTTCAAGATTATATGCTAGAAAACCTACTTCAATTTAAATGTAACCAATACAACCTGAATAGAATTAACAAAGACCACATATATATTTATCTTTCTTTGTTTTATATACCCTAATGTGCTTCTGCCCAATTCCGCCGAAGCCACATATAAATTGAAGCCAAGCTCAAAAAAACATACGAATTTCAATAGACAAGATGGTTGGAGTTTACCACATGCTGTGGATTCCATCATTCAAGTTATCAAATCCCAACTCTAACACAACACTGCAAGACCAAACGATGCTGTTAGATTATTTTTTATGAACCATGTATGTAAGTTACAAGTTTATTTTAAGATGACCAACACCAGGTCTCCGCGTGACCACGGACCAAGTAAAGGGTTCAAAACACTTCTAATTTCATTGCGTCGCGTGAAACAAACGATGATTGCGGTAGGTATAAATTTTATTATGTAAACGTTTTTCTTCGGAATTAAGTTTGATGATATCGTTTATCTTTTGTTTCGCAGAACGAAACGAAAATGAAACAAATACCAACTATAATTTAAAATTGTTATTTTGCATCGACAATGCTTTATTTTTAAACTAACTAAAAATAGCTCTTAAAATGGTGACTCGCTTCAGGTGGGACTTGAACTCATTTGACCTTTAATAATATAAGCGACATCACTTCAAGTGCTACTTTCAGTTTCAAAGTGGCAACCATTCCAACTTGGCCGTTCCGGCTTAAAATAATAATATATGTACGCAGTACTTCAGGCACTTCGAAAATATAATATAATTCCCAAGTATTTACCAAGAATTGTTGGTTAAAACGCAAAGGGTTTGAGAAACTATCAATGTTCTCGTCTTCCTGGAAAATCGGAAGAGCAATTTCCAGAGAAGAAACCCTTTTCGGGGACTGTAGAAACTTCGCCCAAGGATGCCGTAAATGAATCAAAATTGGAAACGTCAGGACAAAATAATACTATGTAAAATAAAACTCGAGGAAATTAAAACAAAAATCAGAGGAGAAAGTTTTAAAATATATATTTTTTTAATTCTTTATGGGCAAGTATTTGACCGCGGTCTCACCTGATGTAATACGGCCTGGGATGCAGCATACTTACGTAGATGCCTGTTCACCCTTGCCATGAAAATATCCAGGTTGTACGTGTCAGGAAACAGATAAGATCCTGCACTAATGTAAGTGCAGGATCGAAAAAGGCTAAAGGAGAACTAGAAAAATAATGGTGGCTTAATCGTATTAGACTTCAAAAAGGCATAATCACATTTGCTCTAAGCATTTTACTATGGATTCATTTGTATGTAAGGGAAATATGAAATGAAGGTGACCTAGAGAACATGCGGTTCCTACATTATTTATTATGGATGGGTCTGATGAAATGGTATGATATGTATTAGGATTATGTGATCAGCACAGATCAGCAGATTTAAGAAACTCTTTAGAAATTTAACACAATGGCATGTCCTTTATTTGAAAATGTGTTGACCGAGGACGGACGTTTCTATTGACAATCGATGCGTTTTCATTTACTTATCGACACTGCAATAAAAGTTTAATCTATTAGTTTGAAATGTAGTTTTGGTGTCTTAGTTTTGTATTATTCTATCTAAAGTTTCATTATCATCATATTCATCATAATGTCATCTCAGCCAAAAGATGTCAAAGACGTCCATATCCGCATATACTATCTAAATTTAAGATTTATTTACAGCAGTAGTTCAATTTATTTTTGCCAACATTTTAAATCAATAGTTTAATTACAAAAATACAGGTATAATAACATTGTATAATGCTGAATTAGATGATATTGCTTGTTCCTTGCTATCTCAGTAGAGTGGGTTGTGGTTGGGTATAAGTTGTGATCACATTATTTTTACTTGTAATAAAAAAAATGATTTTTTTTGAAAATCATACCGACGGATATTTTCGAGACACGGCCGCCGTACATCTTTCCAAATTAATTAATGAATTGGAAAATTCCTTGACATCTTGCTCAACTATCTGCCACCGAAGACCTGTATGTGATTTATTTAATAAAAAGTTTTTGATTTATAATTTGAACCTATAAAACATTTGTTATTATGTGAAATTATTTTCTTGCAGAAATCCTTGGCCTGTGCCAAGGATTGACAGTGGACAAGGATGACGAGTGAAACTTAAGTTAATTGCTTTATATTTATTTATATTATCAAGTTCTGAGTATAACTTGACAATATAAAGCAATTAATTTTCAAATTATTGAAATGAAACAAACTTTAGGGGTCTACTCGCGTTTATTTTACACATAACTTTTAATCAATGATTATCCTGACGTTTTGAACCCTTTGCAGGGTCCGTGGTCACAGGGAGACAGGGAACGTCAGGATAAACATTAATTAAAAGTAATGTGTAAAATAAACGCGAGTAGATCCGTGAAGTTTTTTTCATTTCAATGTGTAGTGTTTGCGTAAACTTTAGAAAACAATATTTTAACTTATTGTTATTATTTATGAAATTATATTTTTTCATACCAAATGTTAAATTCATTGCTTTAATTTATATCTTATTATTTTTCAATGATGATTTAACCTTTTTTCTGTATACATAATATAGGTACCTCTTGTTTAATTACTTTTTAAAGTTTAATTAAATTAAGTTAATTTGTTTTGATCAAAAATTAAATGTAAAAACTAAATACGAGTACATTCATTAATATTGTTTCTTTTCAATGACTTCGCTGTTTTATAGTGCAATTGATTGTTTGGGTTCCTTTATTTTAAATGTATTTTCAATAGAGACAAAAAAGTACTGTATTGTTGTTATCTATTATTTATATCGATAATAAAGTCGATAAAGTTACCACATTACTAAATATGACGTCATAATTTCTTGTGACAGCCTTCGAAATTACGAAAGAAAAGGGACAATCTATCTTTCTCCAATACATCACCTGTTCATTAGTAAAAATAGTACGAATAGATGTATTTGTGTTGCTATTTTAGTCCGGTTTCTGTAGCTTTAGTTATTGTTCTGAGGTTGCATCACAGACCAAATATTGACATAATTTGGTCTGTAGATTATATAAGTTCACATTTTATCAACTGCAAATAATTTGACAAAACATCTAATTATATCGGAGAAATAAGGCCCTAGCATTTAAAAAAAAATCAGGCTAGTTTTTTTTACTTTTCCTTACACAAAAATTGTAATATTTTTAAGAGCGGCCTCTCTGTCGGCTCCTTTGAATGAAACTATCAAAAGTGCTTTATTTCACTTTTTAATCGAAATTTCTTTTGACGTTTTTCTTGTAAAAGCGTATAAAACTTTAAGGTTTTTCATAAAAATACTTTATTTATGTTGTTGAGTTTATCCTCAAAATATTTGCAGTTGATAAAATGTGACATTATATAGTGTTATACAAAAGTCCATCTCCCATTGTCTGATGTACCTACGAGCTATTTAATAATTATTTTTCGTCCTATTTAATTTTAATTTATTTCCAAAGTGACACGATTCGATGCACGGTATTAGGTCGAAACAGTTTTGTAAGCCTAAGCATTCACACTAAAATATTCAAACGTCGGGGCAGGCTGCATTAGGGCCCATGAAATTTGTTCCAACCGCATTGCAGTGTGAAACTCGTGTTTTTCACTAAATATACATGAATTTATAACGACAACGATTTAGGTTAAACCGTATAATTTGGGACATTCATTAAATAGGCTCGGTATGGCACGCATTTAGCCAATAAAATGTTGATCAGCATAACTGTGTACGGTTTTTTTTATATATTAACGGGTAAGCACAGTGCCTTGATCTCACCTGATGTTAAGTGATGATAAGGCCGATGATGGATGCACACTACACCCGGGATCCTCAACTAGTGAGGCACTGGTTATCTTATCTCTAGCCGGAACACAACAATGCTACGAACATTAATGTTATGGCGACATATTCAGATATAGTGATAGCTAGCCAGGCGGACAAACAAGCCCTACCAACCAAACCGAGTACACAAACATGTACACCCTGCTCGGATCGAACCCGGGACCTCTGGGTCTAAACCGGTGGTCTTAGCCACTAGACCACAGAGGGGTCTGGCAGAAAACTATTATTACGTAAAACAATAAGTTAAAAAAAACCTCTCATTTTTTCTTGTCTTGGGGGCCGAAAGGCAAAGCGGCCCTAAACCCGAAGGTCCCCCGGTTCATTTCCAAGATGGGGCATAGTGTGTTTCGGATCTTTCGATGCATAGCCCGGGTTTGTGACCATTGACCCGCATTTGGCAAGCGTGTTTATTAAGCCCATACCCATCAAATGTAGTGATGACCTAATGTCAAAGATGGAGGGTGCTTGCTTGCCCAGCAGTAAGACAGTCATAGGCTATTTAGTGTACTTTTTATTTTTTTGATTAATTTTTGTCTTTACTCTTTTTTAGGGTTCCGTAGCCAAATGGCAAAAAACGGAACCCTTATGTCTGTCTGTTCTTATGTGTTTTCGTCATGTCTGTCTGTCTGTCTGTCTGTACGTCCGTATGTCACAGTCACTTTTTTCCGAAACTATCAGAACTATACTGTTGAAACTTGGTAATTAGATGTATTCTGTAAACCGCATTAAGATTTTCACTCAAAAATAGAAAAAAAACAATAAATTTTTTCCTAAACTGAATAGTTTACGCGAGAGACACTTCCAAAGTGGTAAAATGTGTGCCCCGCCCCCCCCCCCCTGTAACTTCTAAAATAAGAGAATGATAAAACTAATAAAAAGATATTATGTACATTACCATGCAAACTTCCACCGAAAATTGGTTCTATTAAGTAGTTTTTTGGATCTAGTAAGTAGTTTTTTTAATACGTCATAAAGTACGGAACCGTTCGTGCGCGAATCCGACTCGCACTTGGCCGGTTTTTATTATTTAAAATTAAATCAATACGGTTTCTTTCTTTGTTTCCGTCGTCTCCTATCCATAGACTATATATAATATGATCCTATCTTTCAAGCAGGAACTAACTAAACACATTCGCAAAGTTTCATTGAAATTTGCGTGTACGAACACAGTGACAAGTAGTTTTTAAATATTAAGTAGATTATCGGGTATTGTATCACTTTAATAATGAAACAGATTGATGTTTAAAATTAAAGTTGGTCTTATTACATAATCAATATTTTCTTCTGTCGACAATTTTATTTCTTAGTCCATGCTCTATGCGAGTGATATTCGTAGGTGTGCTTCGTGGAATAGAAAATTAATTATTTTAAAATTTTATTTAAAGCACACCTATAGGTGTGCTTCGTGGAATACTTTAGGTGTGTTTCGTCTGGGTGTACTTCGTGGAATACCTTCTTATAACTATTTACATTCAAACTACAAATAGGGAGATTGTTTTAGATAGGTACTCCTCATTGACAAAGTTTTATGGTAAGGCAGTTGTAAATTATAGATATAGCATAGTCAAATTATCTTAATCAATGTATTCAAAGGTAAAACTTGTCGAATTTAAAATTGCATTATAGGAAGGTAGGTACTAAGTGTATGTGTATTTTTAAAATTGGTTACAGAATATGCAAATGAACCACCATTGTCAGCCCCATCATCAAAGGCTCTTTTAACTTTCGATGCATATTAAACAGTCGTTTTAAACCTGGGCCGGCAATATTTAACTTGGAAAACTTTGGAAAAAAAAATTGTAAGGTCCGTTAACACTGTCAAAAGCTAGGTCATTTAACGTATGCTTAAAAATTGGACGAAATTCTTTAAAATCCTCAAATGAGGCTCTATCATAATAATAAATAATAATAAAATAGTACAGTATCTTGTATTTTTGTAATAGTAAATAAGACTTAGTTAGTAGTCAGTAGGGAGAGGTCTAGAGGTTAGACTACCGGTTGACTGGTCTCAGACACAGACGTCCCGGGTTTGATTTCCAGCGGGGTGTAGATAAAAGATAGATAAAACATTTATTACAAAACAGACACACACACACATAAAACAATGATACAATGGATAAATAAACCTACTTTATGTGGCAGGTGTGTGCTGCAGCGGTGCAAAAAGGTCGTAGCTGGTAATACATCTGCCCGGGAGCAAAACGCTGATTTTCAGCCACAACCACTAGGATAGTGCGGAGACAGTATTTGTTTGTTCACGGTTTAGTTGGAGATAGAGCTCGTTTTCTTCCATCTAGCTAGCTATCACCATTTTATCTAATAAAGTCGCTATAACATCAATGTTAGACGCATATAGTCACAAGCAACACAACATACAATAAGAATGTGCGGTCCAGAGTGATTAGATAACAAGATATTCTCGGCAAATACGTTAATAGGGGTGGTCGTAAAGAGGTCGTATAAACAAATGATGTTATATAAGAGCTACTAGAGACCAAGCGCACACAATTTAAAATGGGGATGTAAAAAATCTTTTTAGGATTGTGACATGGCATTTTGATTCACGGAAACTCGTGTTATGTATGTGGCAGGTTTTAAATAAACCACAAACCGTGTGTTGTTTCGCGTCTGTCATTTATTTTTATGTCTACCTTTTTTCGGGGTGTGTAAGGGCTTAACTTTGTGTGCCAGTATTGCATTTTAGAGTCGGCTACTTATAGCATTGTATCCTCTTTGGCAGTAGCTCAGTGTATAAACAATCCCGTTTGTCCCGGCTGCATTAGCTGTCGTTAACAATCACCAATCCGCACTTGGCCCGCGTGGTAGTTTATGGTCCTTTCTCCCTATCCATCCAGGCTAGTGCCCCAGAAGTGGGAATATAAAATGTTCAGTTCAGTAGCGCTTATTTCATGTCTGTTACCCATCGTCTTGCTTAAGTCTATTCCCATTGAGATCTGGCAGTTAGGGATAAGATATAGATATAGCCAGTAACTGTCACTTAACATCAGAAGAGACCAACCAAGGGCACCATCTTCATTATCATCATGTCATCATGATCAGGTCAATCAGGTTAGCAAAGTATTTTTCTCACGTCACATCAAGTATACGATTTAACACATTCGACTTTAAATAAAAAACGTGCAATATAAATTAAGACATACAAAATTTTGAGCGAAGCGTCATATCGCTTGAGCCCAGACAGGACAAGCACTCTGTCGAATTAATGTAGAACCACATCTTCATTCAAAACATACGCGTATTAAAAACATATGAGTTGCCATAGATTATGTTTCGCATTTGTAGAGGATCCCTATACGTCATGATACTCATACTGTGGCATAAGCTAGAAGATATCGTAGAGGGTTTGTCCAGGATGATAGTGGTTTCTGTAAGTACAGTTTACGCAAATTATGTTGCAAAATAATAATAATCTGAAAATGTGTTAACTTTAAGATTGTGGATTCTAATTTCACTCGTAATTTTTTTACCTTTTTCCGGAAAGCTATCAGTGCTATTAAAAAAGCGTCAACATAATATCGAAATGTCTTCATTAAACCAATGACTTCTTAATAATGCTGATGCTTCTTGATGCTGTTCATCTTGATCATCATCATCAACCTACTTCTGCCCACTGCAAGGCATAGGCCGCTTCCCTCGCATGCCACTCTTTACGGTCCTTCGCCATCTTCATCGATCCCCTGCTCGCCACTCGGACTAGAACGTCCAGCTACCAAACTGGAGGTCTGCCTAACGATCGACGAGAATTTTTTCGAATTTTTCAAATCGAAGAAAATTTATTTGGAGAGTAACATAGTTGTTACTAACATAGTTGTTACTCTCTCTCTAGTATTATCTTATCCAAAACCATAACAGAAGACGTTCTGTGTATAATAGAAACGGACTTCAGACACTAAAATCGTTATATCAAAGAGTAAAGCAGACAAAAATATTCAGTCGAACGCAATCGATCCTACAAGAGCTATCAAACCAATAGGCATTCAACTGCATGCACTTCTAGAATCGTCTGAAACTAACATTCATCTATGGAGGCTTTGAAATGGCAAAGTGTGGGGAAACCAGTTGGCACCGCGCCCGCCCCGACCACGGCCATTACTAGATTCTTTAATATTTTAATACTGTGCATAATGCATTGCATTTCAGCGCCGAGCTCCCAGACATTGTGACAGACGAATTTTAATCCCGGGGCGATATCAAAAAGGCTTTTAGATTTAATTACAAACTCTTTGGGGCCGAGCGCGCTTCGTTTTGTTTCGGCGCAGACTGGCTTTAACCCTGATACGTGGAAACGTCACATTTGGGTAGTCGTAACTGATTTTGTGTTTCGGTGGGCAGTTGAGCTGGCGAGAAGAACTTTGTTTGCTCCATCGAGTTTCATTTGTTTAATCGTGACGTCACAAATAAAAATATAGGTACTTTGCATGTTTTATGTTGGCCTTTTTGTTACTAGAGTATTCAGCAGAACTCATTTTTATGCATTCTCCCTTCCTTCATAGGAGTACACGTGATGCTCTTCGGAGTCACCGCTTCACTGTCTCAAATATCCCATCGCGCACTACGAAATTTGGTGACTCGTTTCATTGTCGCACCTCCAAAAGGTGGAATAGTCTACCAGCACACTTTTTCCCTCCTTCCTATGATATGGGGTCCTTCAAAAGAGGCGTGAAGAAGCACCTTGTGGGCCGGCAGAGTGAGGTTAACTGATGCTACGTTTGTTTTCACGCTGCACCAGTTATCTTCGCGTCTGGACTCCATTTCCACTTAACATCAGGTGGGATAGAGTCATTTGCCGAGCTATCTATAAAAAAATTTAAAAAAATGCGCTTGTTTTAAGCTACAGCAAATTATGGCTAGCCAACCACTTGATGATAAGCTTAATTAATGGGGAGACTATTTTACCATTCAAGGCGTGATAACAATGACAAAAGGTGGAACACAACAATGCCAATGTTGTTGTTATGGTGACAAATTATGATCTAGATTGCCAAAATAGAGGCGCACTTCACCCGAAATCATTCATCATCAATTTAGCAATGGAGGCGACTATTTTATCTCACAGTTGAAACACAAGGCAGAAATGACATACTTGATGGACTTAAAATAAGCCATCAACCAAACCTAGTATACTGTACTTGGTTTGGTTATTGTTTTGGAACACCTAAATATGGATTTTTTGGACTAATGGTTAGCTACTTCAAAACAAATATACCTACGTCAATCGTCGTTGGCGCAGAGGCGCGCGTTCAGGTTGCAATTGAGAGAAAGACTCTCTGTCTCCCTCACACAAAAGCCTCCCTCTATTTCAAATTGGTTACAGCTACCACGTTTGAATAGTAAAATCTCAGCGACTATCTTACTATGCAGTCCACAGATGGGTGACGAAATTGAGTTATCTAAAGCTCTTTCGCTTACTCACTTCAACTCACGTCGGGTTACGTCAGTGAGAAGCTCAGAACGTCACAGGACGCCTCAAATGCCTCCTCAACGTGTCAACCTCAAAGGAGGGCTCCAAGATAAATGTACGGATTTAAGTGGGAAAGGATATTCTATATAGAGCAAACGGGAAAACGGAATGTTTAAATAGGATGTTTGCGGAACTCATTTTTATCGCGGAACGTAATACTTATTGGTTTGACGCGAGATGAGGTTGTGCCCCATTGTTAGAACAGAAACGGCAGCGGAAAAAACTTTATGCCATCAGTAGACACGTATATTTTTTATGTGTCTCACCTGAATTTACTTAGAAATAAACCTCACTTTTAACAATTCAATCATTTCCTTTCAAGTGTCTCCCGGTCCTTATATTGAACTCCATTCTATTTTCGAGAAATATCTGTTTCTAACCGTCTTCAAAAAAGGAGGAGGTTCTTGATTCGACTGTAGGTATATGTTGTTTATATTGTGGCCGAGTGGTGAGTGATTAATTGCTTGACCTGATAATCAAGGTCCTTGGTAAAACTCACATGTTTGGAAAAGTATGTTTTGGATTTTTGGATGCAAAGCCCATGTTTGTAATCACCAACCCACGTTTAGCAAACGTGATGATTAAGTCAATACACATCAATTATATAACTATCACGATGGAGGACAGTAGAAGTGTGTCAGTATATAGGCTGCTTACTTACTCCATCATCTCATAATCAAAGTGCATTAAATAAAAGAATAACTCCTATGGCAGTCGTAAGTTTTTATTTGTAAATAAGTCGAAAACTAAATATTATTTTTTTACCTATCGTTGTTACACTATCATCATCATCATCAGCTCATTTAATGTCCCCACTGCTGGGGCACGAGTTTTCCCTATGGATGGATAGGGAGAATGGGCCATAAACCACCACGCGGGCCCAGTGCGGATTGGTGGTTGTTAGCGACTGCTAATGCAGCCGGGACGAACGACTTTACGTGCCTTCTGAAGCACGGAGGAGCTCGAGACGATAAATTTTTGGTCACCCATCCGATGACCGGCCTTTGCGAAAGTTGCTTAACCTCAACACGCGCAGACCGGGCGCGTTAACCACAACACTACTAGATTATAGGTTTGTGAAACTCTGTTATTTTTTAGTCAATATCAACAAGGAAAAGGAAAAAAATATTGTGTCGCATGTAGGTAAGTAAGGCTTTCTTTCTTTTCTAAAAGAGAAAAACATTGCAACACATTTTGCGTTCATGAAAAATATATTATTTAACTGTATCTATATACTTTTAAGTACATAACGAACTCGAGATACGACCACCCAAAGAAGCGTCGAAGACATTTTTCGTTCAACAAAGGCGTGTTTTTCTGACGTTTAATAGCAGGTACGGACGGACAGTGAATAAATTTTGAGGAAAAATACAAAAGGTGCGTTTTTAGAAAGTTTTGTTTCTTAAAAGAAAGAGCGACCCTTGCAGGCAGGTGGGGACGGGAATTTATTTTCTCCACTCACCGAGTGTCCGGGACGAAGATGTTGAGAACCGCTGGAAGCGAAACGAAATAAACGTTTATCCGTACAGTAAAGTGGCTACACCAAATGGTCTTAAAATAGCCACTGCTCTCTATTAAGGCGAAGGGTAAGGCACACTAGCGCCGCTAATGGATTTAATTTGATAACTACTAAACTGGATTTTTTTTTTCAAACATTGCGGACCTTCCGACACTAGGCAAATATCTGTTATTTAATAATTGTGCACTACTTTTAGGTTTGTTTTTGTATTCATTCGCTAACACCAGAAGTGGCAATTGTTTGTGAATAAATGCGATAGCCCGTTTTGTGAATAAACCACGCATCAAAAAGTAGTGCACAATTATTAAATAAATACTATGGATGCTTTCCTGTTATCGGACGGTACGCAATGTTTAACAAAAGATCCGGTCCGTTAGTAATTTTCAAATTATCAATTGGTGGCGCTAGTGTGCCTTACCCTTCGCCTTAAACAGCAAGTCAGACCTTTTTTTTGGAGAGAGTTTTCTGATTGCCTCAAACTGCATTTTCAGCTTCACCAGGCTTTTTTGGGGGGCGGCGAGAAACTTAAAGGGTTCCTCGAGCCGTGTGAAACAAATCACCTTCGGAGGTTTTCTAGAGGGAACGGCATCACGCACTAGTCCGTGTCCTCGTGCCCTACTAGATTCTCGGATCGGATCGGAACAAGTCAGCCCACTAGCCCACTATTGCTATTTATTGATTGTTGTAAGAGTTGCTGGGCGATGACTAATGGACAAACTATAAAACACTTTTTGAACTCTATTTATCTTTATACCAAGACCATGTTAATGGTTCAGAACGTCAGGATAAAATCAAATAAAATCAGATAAATAAAAGCAAGTACAGGGATACAGATTCGTAAAAATATGTTTATATCTATGTGAAGTATTTGCGTTACATACAATGAGTGGGAACGGTTTTTTTTCTATTCTATTAGTAACAACTTAAAATATGACATTAATTTTTTTCTGTAGTACCTACTGCTAATTACTTCACAATATTTTTTCAAAAATTTAAAAAATCGGCGGGCTCTCGTATACGGTGACGTCACGTCATCCGATATAAACCGACTGCCAGCGAACTAAGCGTGTTTTAAGCAAATTAATTATGCACAATAACTTTGTAAATAATTATCGTATCGAAGTGAAACAAAAACTATACGTTTTGTAATAACGTCTTCTATAATGGTATAGGGTAAAAATAAACTTTTTTTTTTATCTTTCCAAAGTCCATTGCATGGACAAACAACATACCTACCTAGATTTTCCGTCCAATTTGAGGCTTAGCACATTCTCAACACCTTTGGCACTAAGGAGACATATTAAAAGACTTGACTTAAACCAATTACACCGTACTTATAGAAGTTCGATGTTGTCCCGTATAGTTGGTATTGAGACGGAAGAGAAATCACGAGATCACGTTTTACTTGACATTCGATGTCATCGCCTCAGTGGTCTAGTGGTTAAGCCCACCGATTTAGACCCAGAGGTCCCGGATTCGATTCCCAGCGGGGGGTACATCTTTGTGTACTTGGTTTGGTTGGTGGTAGGGCTTGTTTGTCCGCCTGGCTAGGTACCACCATCTATCTAAATATGGCGCCATAACATCAATGTTTGTAGCATTGTTGTGTTCCGGCAGCTAGAGATAAGATAGCTAGTGCTTCACTAATTGAGGATCCCGGGTGAAGTGCATCATTGGCCTTATCATCACTTAACGTCAGATGAGATCAAGGCACTGTGCTTACCCGTAAAATATTACTTTTCGTACATTATTGTATTGTATTGTATAGTACATTATTGGCTGGTCATGGGGTTCAAAAAAACAAATGAAAATGAATACAAAAATTGTATACCAACATTTTCTGCATCTGCAACATCACGAACACTTAATGGTTAATAATCCACCATTGTTTCACATTAATATTCGACGTAATACAAATTTTAGAAAATAAAACAAAACCGCAGATGTGACTCTTCACTTTCCCGCCAAGAAGTCTGTTTTAGGTTACACTAGTGCCCTGAGGGTTTACCACGAACCACGTTCGGCGTGTTGCCTCTCTGTCGCACATGTAAATTCGTGCGTAAGTGTGACAGGGAGGCAACACGTCGAACGTGGTTCGAGGTAGGCCCCCAGATTCCCGTAATGAAAACCGTAACTTATTCGTTGAAACCATTTTTTGTAATCACATAAATGTCAATCCAAGTTCGTTCGTACGTTCGTAGTTCGAACGACTTCAAAATCGAATGTTAGTATGAAAATGGTTTCATCGACAAAGCGGTTTTTATTATGAGAATCGGGGGGCAGTTTTCTTCGTGTCTCTTTTCCATTTCCACTTAATATCATGTGGAATGGAGTAATTTGCCGAGCAATCTATAAAAGAAACTGGATCGAATGGCAAACCTCGCACTAGGCACCCTGAATGCAGGCCATTACAAATCATCGAGATAACGAACGTGATAACTAATTTGTTCCTGCAATAACCTAACTTCTTGGACCGTAATTTTTTGTTCTTTATAGCGCCTATATCAGGAAGTTGCGGGCTTATTTGATAAATAAATTGTATTAAGCATTCAGACGCATATATTCCTTCTTTGATTCTTTTTCTCGTTCATTCTTACCACAATAGTACGTTAATAAGTAAAATGAAATTTTTTTTGTGATATTCTTAATTGGGGAATTCTGTACTATTTTTTTTATGCCATATAAGACAGCTCTTGACATCGATCTCGCCTGATGGTGAGCGTAGATGAGGTCTACGATGGTGCGAGCTGCCCCAGAAGATGCCTATTAACTCTCGCCTTGAAGGCATTCAGGTTATAAGTTTTTGGGAACACAGACGATGGCAGAGAATTCGACTCCCTGCCAGGGCGCAGTAAAAATGATGACATGAAGCGCTTAGTGCGACATAGTGGAGATCATAATAAAATTATGTTGTTCTTTAGACTTAATATATTTTTAAGTGTATATCTATAACAAGCTGACCTGCACTGCTTTATTCAAATATAAACATCAATTGTCGCTTCCAGTAATTGTATGTGCAGAAAAAGGTCTTTCCAAAATGTTACACAAAACCTTCGACGTAATATGTAATCATCACTTTCATAAAACAAGCTTTTAATGAATGAGGCTGAATGTAATCTTATTCAATAAGGTAATTACATTTACAACCTGCAATCATTTTCTTTACTTATTTTATCTTCTGCCTTTCTTTGTTTTCTATGACAACGGGAACGTGTCTTGTTTTAAATACTCAAATATCACCGACGTTAAAGGAAAACTTTAAAACAAATATACCTATATATTATCATGAGCATAAAACTATTATTATATACATTTTTTTTTGCTAATAACATTTGAATGATTAATAAAGAAGGTAAGTATTATTTTGAAGTGAAATTCCTACGCATACCTCAAGCTTATAAAACGTTAACAGTAGAGCATCTAGGTAAGCTTGGTGGGGCGGTGATGAAACAAAAGAATAACGATTAATGCTGGCAACTTTTGGCTTAGCACAGCACAGCACAGGACTGGCTTATGTGTGCCGAGGACATTATCCAACTGACATAAAACTCAGTAATTTTTTTTATTATCTCCGGGCCGGCTCAAGTGGTCAAAAGGATACCTCTACAGCAGTAGGGACCTAGTGGCTGTTGATGATGAGATCACATAACGTTTATCAGATGGGTGTGGTCATAATAAATAGACCCAAAGTATATCCGATCTAGATTTTGTATGCAGAGTTACTGACACATTACTAGCTGACCGGCGGACTTCGTACCGCTTTGACAGTTTCCATGGGTCCAATTGTAAATCTAAACCATTCTCGAGTCTACTTGAACACATAGAAAATTTCATCCAAATCGGTCCAGCCGTTTAGAAGGAGTTCAATAACATACACGCGCACAGAAGATTTATATTAAAGATTTTTATTGTGACGTCACATCAAAATAAACAAGCCGCAGCCCTAATTTCACTAACCCACAGCCCACAGCCATTTACCTCTGTGTGTGTACTTTAATGTATGATCACTGCTGCTCATATGCACTAATATAAATATTTAATTAACAATTGCATGACAAATTAAAGTTAATAATTATGTCTAAGTAACTCTACATACAAGATCTAGGTCGGATACGATTTGGGTTTTTTAATTATAATTATAAATAGACAACATCACATACATTGTTCTGATCACAAGGTAAGTAGCTAAAGCAATCGTTTTACGGAAATCAAATACAACGACGATACCACAACTACCGAGACTCGACACAATATCGAAAAGTTCGTTTTTGACATTGACCCGACCGAGAATCGAACCCGGGACCTCAGAGTTAGCGCCCCGCCCTGCCCAAAGTCCGCCGTTTAAAGCCCTTCGGCGCAGAATGTACAATACGCAAAATGAGCACGACACTCAAATGAACAATACGCAAAATGTACAATACGCAGAATGTACAAAACGCAAAATAGCACAACACGCAAAACGTACAAAACTCAAAATGTCCAAGTAAGCCCACGTTCCTTGAGGAAAGTTGTTCAGTGTCATGGGTTCATTCGCCCCTTAAAATAGTATCAGCTAACATAAATGAAATAGGTTATTAAAATATAATAACAATCATCTTCTTTTCGAGTCAGCGGGTTCAGCTATATTTTGTCGGACCAATAAGTAGCCACGGCTATTGCTTCATTATTGGCCTCATACATGTTTCTCAATGTGCAGGTGGCTGGGCACAGAGGACAATGGATTCATTGTCTGTAATGGGGCTCCGCAGTCACAATGCTCCTCTGAAGCTAGTCCCCAGCGGCGCATGTTTTGTCTGCAACAGCCTATTTGGGTCTGGAGTCGGTTGAGTGACTTCCACGTAGGCCATTGCAGATTGTGACCTGAAGGTAGCTTCTCTTGCGGGGGGGTCACGAAATTTGAAGCGGGGTATCTCATCTTCCACCTTACTACTCGCTCCTCAGCAGGACTTAATGCTAACGCCTGTGTGTTTCGTAAAAAACTTTTCTGGCTTTTAAGCCTGCTTGGAGGAAAGGTGTGTTCGAAGAGGGGATGCCGGTGATCAGATTCCTGCTTTTTCTTTTCAACGCCACAAGCACCTCCTTTCTAATGTCCGGGGGCGCAATACCGGCCAATGGGTAAAGCTTGTTGAGTGGGGTTGGTTTGAGGCATTCCGTGATTAGGCGGCATGTGTCGTTTAAAGCTATGTCCACCTGCTTAGCATGGGCGGATCGGTGCCACACTGAGCACGCAAATTCACCTGCAGAGAAACACAAGGAATTTGATTCTTGTGTACGCGGCAACACTGAATGGCGTTTAGGGTTCATGTTGTTTTAATTTCGAAATTATACAATACTTACTGATGGTATGTGATCCCAATGTCCTTCTTATTCCTTGTAGTGTCACTCGGCTACGGAGGTCGTCTGTTTTTTTTTTTAAATTGTACGTCATAGTGACCACATCCTGCCTGATGGTAAGCAGCTGATGCAGTCCAAAATAATGAGAGCGCTCCTCACCGTGGAACAAGCACGGTAACAAGCGCACCCATTCATGACGGCCTGCATAAATGCCGTTTCACGCCCCGCTTAAAAGACCCGGGACTATAGGAGGAGGGTGACTATAGGATTATGACCACACCTATCTGATACACGTTATATAACCATAAGGTATTTGACTATTTAACAACACATTTAACAACACTTCAAATACGCCTGATGAACTTGAGTGCTTTACCACATGCCTAAAAAAAAAGTTAAAATTATTCAAATAAATACTTTTTCTAATTTTTTATTGATTAATTGAAATTAAATTAATCTTTATTCAAGTAAACTTATTAGATCAGCGCTTTGAATCGGCCAAAATAGTTTGCCTACCATCCATTCAGGACGTCTTTTAGCTGTGCAGAAGAACAGGCGCAAAAAACTGCACATTTTTTAATAAGAAGAAGTGTAGACTACTAATGTAACATTAAGCCGTATTCAATATTGAAAACTTTACTGGAACGTAGAACAAATAATAAAATAAAATAACTTTGATTTAGAACATAAAATAGGTAACATTACATTGGTGCTCGTAAGTGTCTGCTTTAGTATTAAACTGTAGCGCAGCCACAAACTCCAAAATTCCAAAATTTTGAATTGACGACAGGTTTTCAACTTATGTAGTAACTTACAATAATAGTGTGTGTGTGTGTGTGTGTGTGTGTGTGTGTGTGTGTGTGTTTGTGTGTGTGTGTGTGTGTGTGAGGGTGTTGTGAGGGTGTGTGTGTGGGAGGGGGGGGGGATGTGTGGGTGTTTGTGTGTGTAATTAAGTCCATTTGTAAGGATGTCCTTGTTATATGGAAGTTGAGAGTGTTTACCCAATATGACATGAAGGATGAAGGAAGGAGAATGTAGTGACAATAATTTCTGCAATCATGCCCTCCAACATAGTTAGAGCTATACACTCTCATTATGGAGCTACTGGCAACAAGCATGAACTATGCGACGAAGATTCAATCTCTAGATGAAGTGAAATATTTGTAGAATGAACTATTCGAATATCCCGTGCGATATTCAACCTCGATTCAGCGCTGCGTTCCCGACGCGAGTCGGTGTTGCAAATTGAATTTCATATTGATATCGATACCTTATTTTCATTCATTCGTCGAATGTTTGGTTCGCGTGAACAAACTTCGAAATTCTTTATTAATTTCGAGATACACTTGATCTTTTATGAAGTTCACTACGCTATCGGTTCTTTAGTCTACCGCGGGAGAGTTTGCTCTGAGAAGAACCACTAATAAAATTTCTCATCATCATCATTAGCGCGTTTCCGCCCACTGCAGAGCAGGGCACTGCAGTGCTATCTTCATCCATATCCTGCCTGCCACTTGGACTAGGTCGTCCATCAACCGAACTGGAGGTCTGCCTACAAATAGACGATCATTTCTTTCTTTCATAAAAAATCTTTGCAAATATGTTTCTATATACCTTTCACAAACAGTGTTGAATGTTGAATATTCCCTTTCTGTCTCAGAAACAGACTTTTCGTTACAAAACAATATGCATACCTATAAATAGATCTAAAAGTACCTAGTTTTGTAAATATTTCCTCAACAACTGTGACACACTAATAAACTAACCACAATATCACAGAGATAAAGAAAAAATAACAAAACAAGTTTCCATATATGTGTTCGTCGGCAACAACAACGATCCCATTATTAACATACTACAGACTGCGTTGTAGTTCCTACGATAACATAAACATATCAACGCGTTCATGTAGAAAATGTTTTGCGAATACTCTCGGCTTTTTAATATGTCCCACGTAGTAAGTATCGTCCGCAGAGTAAACTTGAACTATTTCTTTTTATTTTACAATATATTGGATAGAGAAAATGTCGTACAAGGACGCCGCTTGTTTCAGCTTGAAATATTTTCCGACAAATATCTTCTTTACAAGGAACGGTACTAAGTACTGTGTAGACATTTTTGTGAGTCTATTTTTGTAAGTAGAGTTTAGCAAAAATAACACCATACTTTAATGCTTTATTAACATACATACGTACTAATAAATACGTAAAAAATGGAAATTGAACATAAAAAGTGGTAATCAGTAGTTATATACAACGTAGATAATAGAAAATAGAACGATAGAATCAATTGGACAAATAGTGTTATAGACGCGTTTTAAAAAAATCTGATATTATTACAACGATGCTTTACGTCGTGTTAATATAGTTTCTCAATGTTAAAGTATCGTTTGGCATTGTTCAGTTTTCAACATTTCGTAAACGTTTTAGTATCAAATGGAAGGGCATTTCTAAAGAATCTTGCTAATATCACAATCCCTCTAGGCCAATATTTACCTTTCGAAAAAAAAAGTTCCATTTTCCAGTCAACCTTTATATGAAAGGGCGAAAAAATATAATGTTTATATAAACGTGATAAATACAAATCTGATATTTTTTTCGGCTGAATATAGTTGGCAATTGACGCGTCGCTGAGCGAGCGAATCAAGTTTAAGGTGCAGTTTCATTATAACATACTTTTTATCCTAAAGGTTAACAAAGCCCCGATTCTCCTATTCGATAAAACGTCCACAATCGTGTTTCAGCCTGATTTTGTTGATTTTCTTTTTCTGTCTTTATGTCAAAATCAAGGAAGCGGTTCCTTACAGTTGAGACGTTATTGCATTAGACTTGAGGCTCATCAACCTTTTATTACTAAACATGTCAAAATATGCTCCTTGAAGTAGATATATATGTAATATGATAAAGCAAGGTACGTAATATAAACCTCGTCTCCAATGACGACGGGGGACGACGACCTGGGGGTCGACCGCCTAACTCTCTCGCTTTCGATCGCTTTGAAGGCGAGGCGAGGAGGAGGCGTCATCTTGTCATTTCGAAAGCAATATGAAAGCAATATCGAAAGCTATAGGCTATAGCTTTCGATATTATTCGATATTATATTTCGATATTATATTAGAAAGCGAGGCGAGGGCCTCTCCTTCAAAGCGATCGAAAGCGAGAGTGTTAGGCGGTTGGGGGGCTGGGGGTCGACCGCCTAACGCTCTCGCTTTCGATCGCATTGAAGGCGAGGCGAGGAGGAGGCGTCATCTTGTCATTTCGAAAGCAATGTGAAAGCAATATCAAAAGCTATAGGCTATAGCTTTCGATATTATTTGATATTATATTTCGATATTATAATAGAAAGCGAGGCGACGGCCTCGCTTTCAAGGCGATCGAAAGCGAGAGTGTTAGGCGGTTAGGGGGCTGGTCCGTTTCAACGGCTCCAAGATACAGGCATGTCTGTTCTCCGCCAATAGGAGTCCATTTCTTCTGACTCCTACTTTCCGAGGTACATCCATCCCAATCAAGGGCACCCTTGAGCTGTTAGGCATGGAGTTGACTGCAAATCTCAACTTCGGCTCAACCATCGAGTCCAAAGCTCAGACTGCAGCAAAAAAGCTGGGCATTCTGAACAAGGTGCGTCAGTATTTCACACCAGAGCAGATCCTTAGCCTGTACAAGGCTCAAGTTTGATCGTGCATGTAATACTGCAGTTACCTTTGGGACGGATGTGCCAAATACCAGTTGGCCGCACTCAACTCGGTGGAACGCAGAGCTATAAGGCTCATCGGTGATGACGCGCTTGTCGAGGCCAAGCTTACCAGCCTCCCACACTGGCATCGTGTCGCCTGCCTGTGTGTTTTTTACCGACTTTACTACGGAGAGTGTGCCGGGGAGCTTTTCGAGCTTATACCACCATCGCTCTTTTACCACCAAACCTCCAGACGTACTGCAGGATATTATCCCCACCTAGTAGAAATTCCACTATGTCGCACTAAGCGCTTCATGTCATAATTTTTACTGCGCACTGGCAGGGAGTGGAATTCTCTGCCATCGTCTGTGTTGCCAAAAACTTATAACCTGAATGCCTTCAAAGCGAGAGTTAATAAGCATCTTCTGGGGCAGCTGTCTTATAAGGCATAAAAATATAGATTTTTTAATGTTTTTATTTATTTATTTACTTGATTAGCACGGTTACATACACCAATTACACTAAACAAGAAACATATTAATATAATACAAATATATAAAAAATTAAGAATTAAAAATATGAAAAAAACAATTAAAAATATCAATAATGATTATAAAATAATTACAACGTACCAACAAAAGAGTGAATAAGGGAAACCAATAACTTCACGTATTTGTAGAAGTAGTTTTTCGGTATATTATGTGTGCATTGTAAGTGTGCGTTTTGAGCGACGACTGACGTTACATCGCGCATGCGCGTTGCGGAGCGTATGAACGTGCAGTTGGTTCCTAACCACTCGCTCCTTCCTTACTAATTTATTAAGTTCTTTTATCACCGTTGACTAATGACATCCTTAGTATTTATAAGGCGTAATGAACTAGAATCCGCTCGCCGCTTCGCATGACCCTCGTGCTCGTAACCGAGGCCTTGGTGGACTGCCTGCCCAAACAAAACACCATCAAACACACACAAGTGCTGTCCACGATCAACACAGCGCAAGCCTTTATTATATATACTGTCCCACTGCTGGGCAAAGGTCTTCATCATTGAAATCAAGTCATCACTACAATTGATGGGTAAATCACGCCAAATGCGGGTTGGTGATCACAAAAACGGGCTTTGCATCGAAAAATCCGAAACAGACTTTGCCCGACCTGACAATTGAACCTTGGACCTTCGGGTATGGGGCCGAACGCTTTTCTACTCGGCCACCCAGACGTTTAGAGAAACATAACGCAGAAACATAGCGGTGGCATAAGCATAACAAGGGTCTGTACAAACTTGCTAACACTGTATATTCAGGTAGTGAACATGGTAATACAAATTTGCCTCATCGAAACCGCCCCTTAACGTTATGGACGGAGCTCGCTTGATCGTGGAACTATTCGAGCGCGTAATCCTTACACCGGCCCGCGATTGGACCACTGGCGATTCGCGCAAATAGAGGCTTAAAACACACAGGGGGAACAATACACATTTCACTTCTTCACTTTGTGGCGTTGCATGAATTTGCATGTACAGTATAGCAGTTGTTGCAATTATACGTGTGATTTTTATCTTTGTTCAAATTCGTGCAATAGTATTTATATTTATAAGTAATTTATGTAAAACGACGTATTCAACATTTGGACTGCGAAATTAGAACACAATATTAACGAGGTTTATGAGTGTTTTTGATGTGTTACATCTTTCCGCTCGCCTTCTATATATACAATTTGTGAGAGTGATTTCGTAGAAAAGGGACGGAAGTACGTAACAGGAAGTCCGTAACAGCCACCAGTGATCGACACTTTAAGCCCAATGTCCGTTGTAGGTAGTAATATTTGTGGGAGTGATTTCGTAGAAATCTGATCGTAACAGTGTGATACTGCCGCACAATTTATGAATGCATTAAGTACAACTTACTGTGTTTGTGATTATGATATTAATTTGAGGTGCTGACATTACGATCTATTTTCTCGAAACTCTTCACATGTTCTTTACTCATAAATTAATTGCGCGGCAGATAGGATGTGTCAGTGTGACATATCTTCTAATGAGTATTTACTGCATTCTCTTTATGATTTGTAAAAAAATCTCAGACCGGATCGGGGTGCGGAACCACCCGAGGGCGCCTCTAAAGGCTCGGACCTCGGCTCGGGTAGACCGGGCCGTGGAGGAAGAGAGAAGAGATCTCAAATGTTACACATCATGCGACTACTGTACGGCTCGTTCGTTTTTTTTTTTTTGAAGTTTTATGTACTTAATCTAAAAGTGATGAAAAGACCGAAAGGTGGACTTCACACAGATCCTGAATTTCTGAAAAACTGGATATCTAATCCCTTACGGTAAATAGCATATGTGTCGGAACAAACGTCTATGACGTAAGTAGGTAGCATTGTTTGATTGTTCTGTCGAATCAAACAATGCTACTTATATTATATATGGTGACTAACTAGGAAAAGATGATGGTAGCTAGCCAGGCGGTGTTTTGACAAGCCCTACCCTCAAATAGACATAGTTCAAAAATATATATCATTCGCTGAGAATTGAACCTTAAACTGCTGATCTAACCACTAAGCCGCAGAGGCGGTCAATGCACACACGTTACAATAAAATTAGATTTAGAAGTCGATATCCATTTTTTTTTATGTACAATAAAATAAAAACACTCTAAAAGATAGCTGTAACATTGAAGAAAAAAATTGTAAGTATTACAGATGTTTACAAAATAATAATAAGCTTATAACAAAAATAGATGAATGTAGTAAATATTTAATTAAGCTTCCTTTCATGTGGAACATCCAAAGAAAACGTAAAACGGGTAATTATTGTTATGAAAGCAGAGATCGAGGTGTGGGCGTAAAGCCCGGTTAATAATTAATTTGCTGTGCCCCGGGAGTCATACACGTTTGGCTCAATACAAGCGTTCGCTAGCGATTTCACAATCAGATGTTTAACGGTCAAATAAACGTTTTCGGTTGTATCAATTCGGTTTTGACCTTTTAAAACACTTAGTGTGCTTCTTTTGTTTATAATAATTGAGCGCAGTTTGTTGAATCAATTTAAAACACTACCATTTTTATACCATCATCGTTCTAAACAAAAGACGAACAAAGGAACTGACATTTAAACTCAATTCGTTCGAAAAAAAGCATGTGTCTTTTGTTACGGGCGACGAATCGAAAATTATCATCATCATCATCAGCTCATTTTATGTCCCCACTGTTGGGGCACGAGCCTTCCTTATGGATGGATCCCTATCTGGATGGTTTATGGCCCGTTCTCCCTGAACGGGCCATAAACCACCACGCGGGCCCAGTGCGGATTGGCGGTTGTTAACGACTGCTAATGCAGCCGGGACCAACGGCTTTACGTGCCTTCCGAAGCACGGAGGAGCTCGAGATGATACATTTTTCAGGTCACCCATCCGATGACCGGCCTTTGCGAAAGTTGCTTAACCTCAGCACTCGCAGACCGGGCGCGTTAACCACTGCGCCATCGAGCTCCTCGAAAATTATACTGTTTATATAATATGACATCGCTTCAAAAGACGGTTTAATTACACGTTTTTATATTTTAATATCAATGTATGCGACGTAAAATTTAAAAATAATTCATATCCAAGTTGTTATCTGACACTTCGGTAGCCGAGTGGTTAAGGGGGTGCAGCGCGGAATTTGAAAATTTACGTGTTTTTAAGTCACTGGTGCTAGGCGCTGAATAGGTCTTATACATTAAAAGGACTAGTGTAGGTTAGCTTGATCCTTTCACGAGGTCATGGTTGTCTTGGAATTTGAAACAAATACCCAGAAACTGCATAAAAATTACGTAAAATAATGACATCTAAAAACTTATTTCTTCAGAAACTTTGTAAATATAGTCCAAATGAGACAATGATCCGACATCAAAATGTTTGTATTGATATTCCGCAGGTCACTTTGTCTTATTTTTCCATTAAAAAACATGAATATGAAAATATTAAGACTTTTTTCTTATTTTTTACCTAAACGCCTATGATTTTACGAAAGTAAACATTGCTCTAATTAAATCACCAGTCTACTCTGTACAAATATTAGTGTGCGTGCGTATTCGTAGTCGTGCGCCGTTGTCACACCACTGCCACGCGCCGCTCGCTCGCTATCATAAAGAAACTTGAAACTCGCAGTTTTGCGTCCGCGCTGCAACCCCCTTAAGAGCTCAGCCTGACATCCACGGGTCGCGGCTTCAATTCCCATGTTTCGACATGTGAATCGGATATTTTGATGCGTTCGGGTATTGTGATCACCAAATTTTGACAAGGCCGGTCATCGGATAGGTGACCAAAAACGTATCATCTCGAACTCCTCCGTGCTTCGGAAGGCAGGTAAAGCCGTTGGTCCCGGCTGCTTTAGCAGTCGTTAACAACCACCTATCCGCACTTGGCCCGCGTGGTGGTTTATGGCCCTACTCCCTACCCATCTTTAAGTAAGACTCGTGCCCCAGCAGTGGGGACATAAAAATGAGCTGATGATGAAGTTTCCACCCAGCAAGGAGACAGTATAGAGGTCACTTTGTAAAAAGACAAAGTGTTGAAAAAATTCCACGAGCGGGATTCGAACCCGCACCCCATGACACTCGCATCCCGCTCGTGGAATTTTTTCAACACTGTCTTTTTTCGAATTGTAATTTGTGCGCAACAATATTTGCGTAAAATTATAAGTAAATAATCATAAATATAGCTTGCCTAATTCTTATCTGATCTTTTAATATTTGTAAAAATATTAAAATCGGATGTTGATGACGTAGTTGTCGACATTGAATAGGGCTCCTTTGGCTTATAAAGTAAAAGTAGCTATAGTGTTGATTAATTTCGGCGTGTTGGATTGAGCCACGATAGCATAGTTGGCAGTGCACTCAGGTGCACCCGGCATGTCATGGGGTGCGAGTTCGAATCCCTCTCGTGGAATTTTTTTAACACTTTGTCTTTTTTCAAATTGTAATTTGTTCTCAACAATATTTTCGTAAAATTATATGTAAATAACCATAGAGGTCACTTACTTCAAGTTGTTATCGGTTTTAAAGTACCCATTTGAGTGTACAACCCCCTCACCCCATTAACTGGTATCTAGTTACTTACAGTCGGGTATTAAATGTGAATGCTATTAATTAAACAACATCCAGCGAGTAATCTGATAGCGGCTGACCCACCTTGTTGCGCCGTCCTGGATCTCAAATGTAGGCTACGACCTTTGACCTTTGTTCGTTTTCAATCTTTCACCAAACAACGCATTATTCTGTTGCAAATATCGTCGCTCGTACAACCAACTATCCTATCTCATTTTTGGTATTTTAAAGGTGCAGACGTTTTCCAGCTGATAGTTTTTAAACTATACCTATAATAGCTAATTGTAGTAAATTTTCTAAATAAAGTACACATATACAGCTATGTTTAGTAAGTCCGCTACTATAAGTTACAGTATGATAGTTTGAAAACTATTAGCTGGAAAATATTTGTACCAAAAAGTACCAAAAATGGGATAGGACAGTTAGTTGTACAAGCGACAAAAAATGTGACAGCCGTTGAACAAAATTGTAATAAGTAGTGTTATGTTTTCTTTAAAAGAGATTGCTGTGGTCTCCTGTGGCATTCATTTTAACCGCATCTGTGGTCTAGTGGCTAAGACCACCGGTTTAGACCCAGAGGTCCCGGGTTCGATTCCCAGCGGGGAGTACATATTTGTGTTCTCAGTTTGGTTGGTGGTAGGACTTGTTTGTCCGTCTGGCTAGCTACCACCATCTTATCTATATATGTCGCCATAACATCAATGTTTATAGCATTGTTGTGTTCCGGCAGCTACAGATAAGATAGCCAGTGCCTCACTAGTTGAGGATCCCGGGTGAAGTGCGCTTCCATCATTGGCTTTATCATCACTTAACATCAGGTGAGATCAAGGCACTGTGCTTACCCGTTATTATATATTTTAAAAAATACAAGGATTTTTTAGAGGCGGCGGGAAACTAAAGGCACATTTGCTTAGAGTACTAAAGGTACCTGTAGCCGTAGTGATGAGGCAAACTTGCCCCTTCCTCTACTAGATTATCCGAGACGTTCGGAGTGCCAAGTGTGAGTTTCAATTCACATTCGAATACGTTAACAAAAACGAACGAAATAGTATGTCATTAAAGCAGCACCACCTGGCGACATACAAGAAAATTTAAAATTTTGCCATCCACATTTTCGTTTTGGTAAACGTAATCGAATGAATACGGATAGTATAGTAATACAGATATTTACTCTTAATACTAGTCACTCAGATTGGAAACTAGTGATGTATGGCAGTAGAAAACAGGCACTGAAATATTCGCGTGAAAAAAGTGATACTTAAGAAATGGGAGCAAAATAAAAAATAAATGTATGTGTTCATATCAACCTATAAACCTTTCCACATAAGCATACCACGTGTCCATTGAGCCATAACCCAATGTGGGCTGAAAATTGACGACTACCATCCCACGGCACCTGCTGGCACTAATGGCCTAACGTACCTTCCAAAGCATTGAGATGATTTATTAATCTTAAACTGGTCACCCATCCGAAAGCCCATCATTGCAAACGTTGCTTAACCTGCATGATCGCAACCTGAACGCGGTTAATTTATTTGTTTTACACGAAATATTTTCACTTACTTTTAAAAGTATTTGTTTTTTTTATTCCAAACATCTCATCGCTAATTAAGGCATTGGTAGTCAATGTAAGAGTACGAATAAATAAACCCGGGAATTCTGAGAAACGTCTACCATTTAAAGCTGAACAAATAACCTTACCGTGAAACAAAACGTCGAGGAAAAACAAAACGCGTTGATGCAGTACCTATTTCAATCTCAGCCTGCTTGTGACGCCTCACTAAGGGTTTCCGAAGGTAAATTGATGAAATAAAATATTGTTTTCTTTGAGCTAACTATAAATTACTACAAAGCAATCCCTTACAATTGACCCGGTATTTACTGTTCATTCCATTCTAGTGGTAATACAACAAACAAAGATATATATTTTTTTATATTAAAAGGAGGCAAACGAGCAGGCGGGTCACCTGATGGAAAGTAATCACCACCGCCCATGGACACCCGCAAAACCAAAGTAATCGCAGATGCGTTGCCGGCCTTGAGGAAAGAGTTGGATTATGAGGAGGGAGTAGGAATTGGGAGGGGGGAGGGGTGAGAGATGGGTCCGGTACTTTCACTCACCGGACCAAACACAACAGCAACGAGTGTCATTGTTTCACGCCGAAATTCTGTGAGAGGGTGGTATAACGCCGGGCGAGCCGGCCCATTTCGTGCTGCTACGCAGCGTGGCTATACCACTCAGACAGTGTCAATCATTTAACACCACCCAGGGGTCAGTCACGTGTCCCTACACGGACGCGTGTAACATTAACCCCCATATATATATAGAAAATAACATACTTGTACGGTTCGGCGTAAATAACATTAAGTAAACAAATACTGTAAGTATACGATTTACAGTTTGATGGGGCTAGTGCGAGTTTTATTTGCCATTTGATCGTTACCTAAAATGAGAATTCGCATGGCATTGAAGAGGAAGAGTGTCGCACTAAGCACCCTGGTTAAATACACTCGAGAGCAATGAATCTGGGTCACTTAAAGAAACCTATATTTCTCGGAAACTAAGAATGCTTGCTTAATGAAATAAATTGTGTTTAATAGACATTAAATACTCTTTAAATGAAAGTAATAAAATTTATGAGTCACTACAAGTTATTTACAAAAATTACTTAAAGAAAAAAAACTGCCGATCTCGTCTTAAAACAAAAATAGGAAACATGACATTTTTGAACAACATTACGATTTTCTTGAATTTTAATACTTCGTATTGCCTCCTCGTGCTTCCATTACTACGTTTACGCGGTTTGGCATGCTGTACACCAAGTTCTTTATACGATTTTGGGGAATATTCTCACATTCCTCTGTGAGAGCAATTTTGAGCTCACAAAGCGTGATTGGGGGAGGGTTTCGTTGTTTTACGCCTCTCCCTAGCTCGTCCCAAGCATGCTCGATCCGGTTGATATCCTGGCTGCGTGCTGGCCACTCCATACGAGTAATGTTCATCTCTTGAAGGTAGTCATTCACAATCCAACCTGTATGAGGTCGGGCATTGTCATGTATAAAAATAGCATCCTCACCCAAATTGACCATAAATGGACTAACGTGATCATTAAGAATTTCTTCTTTGTAACACGGATCAGATTGAAAGTTTCACAATGGCGTAGGTGTAACTTTTTGACAGTAGCCCGCGCAGTGCGCACGTACAAACTCATCCATACATCCCAATCCATCTATCGATTCTAAATCCAAGATTATAGTTGTAATCATAGATTATTTTTAAAGTTTACTGATCGTAATAGTTATAATAGAGTGTGAGTGATAATTCGGTGTTATTATTTACGTTACCATCATGGATAATAGAGAGATGACTGATCAGCGCCAAAACGTGGTGCACCAACCAATCGACGATTTGATATAGAGATAATAATATACAGCACACGTTTAGGTATTTCTTTTTTTATCATATAATATTTGAAATATTTTTAATTTTATTATACAATCCATTGATGCATGGAACAACTATTATACTCGTAGTACGAATGCAACTCGGCCTCCGTCTGAAAATCAGCGTCATGGCGATGGCTTTGCTAATGCCGTAACACATGCTAGGCATAATGCATTTTTTGCCTCTGCTTCACTGCTCACCTCAATAAAAAAAGCTTAATACTTTATGCTTTATTTTTTAAACCCTTATCTATGTAACAGTGTGCAAAATAAATTATTTGATTTGATTTGATTTCCAAAAACTTCTATTTTTGCGAACGGTTCGCTTCCAGAAGACCAGGCACCATCTAATTATGGAACGAGTTGCCATCCGAGATTTCTACATTGTGCTACAATAAGGACTCCTTCAAAAGTGGTGTGAGGAGATTCCTCTCAGGTCGGAAACACCATAGAAACATAGGTAAGTAGGATGTTACTGATGTCGATGGGGGGCGGTGTACGCGCGCCATTGGCTCGTCCGTCTGTTCGTTTGCCGACTTATTTCAATAAAAAAAGTAGATAAATATTAGGAAAAATTTACGCACGAGTTAAATGCTAAGTTAACACAAACACAGATGGTATGGGTCGCGCCAAATTTCTAGTCCCCTCTGAAGTTGGCGCGATTCGCGTCGCAGTAATAAAAATAGGCGTTAGTAGGACGAAGGCGGGGACGAGCGGTAGGGCCTGACTGTACAGCTGCGCAACGAAGCAACTTCAGAGGGGACTAGAAGTTTGGCGCGACCTATACATGGATATATGTCAACGTATTCGATTTTGTTTTTCTAACATATGTGTGTAGCTGAAAATGTGCCTTTCATTCGCACCGAACTCGATATCTGACAAAGTATAGACTTATTGTAATAGTAGACATGGCACTCTTATAAAAATGACTTATGAGCTTGACAAATGACCATGTTTTTTATAAATACTCACATATTCATTATCATCATCATCATCATCAGCTCATTTTATGTCCCCACTGCTGGGGCACGAGCCTTGCCTCCATAGGCATGGATAGGGAGAACGGGTCACAAACTACCACGCGGGCCCAGTGCGGGTTGGTGATTGTTAACGACTACTAATGCAGTTGGAACCAACGGCCTTCCAAAGCACGGAGGAGCTCGAGATCATACATTTTTGGTCACCCATCCATGACCGGCCTTTGCGAAAGTTGCTTAACCTCAGCACTCGCAGACTGGGCGCGTTAACGAATGCGCCATCGAGCTCCTTGTAACACATATTACTGCAATCAAATTAAAATTTAAAAAAGTGATGAAATATTTTCTCGTACGGGTATTTAATGTGCATCGTTTTAGACCGATTAAATTATTCTAGTTACTCCGGATTAGGTGCCCTTCTTAATGCAGGCTGACACAAGATGACAGAAGTTTCAATCCAAGTACGTAATCCATCGTACGCATCGAACGTATCCACGTAAACATGGATAAGAAGTTTTTTACTTTTTATCCATGTTTTACGTGAATTACATATTATTAGGATAATATTTTAACTAAATTGTTTTCAACGAATAATATACAGTTTCAATATTAGTGAAACAAACAAAATAATAATAATATTATTCTACTTTGTGTTTAAGTCTATGGTGCACCATAGATGAAATATCGGAACATAGAAACGTCACTCTATTCAACTTTGAGCTGCATTGGATGGAATGGATAGCCGGAAAACTACGGATTGGTCTGACACGTAGCGTGCTGGTGCATAACTCAATCTCCGAATCGTCAATTTCTGTTATTCATATACCTTTACAGGCGCTTTCAAATTAGGCGTTTTGTGTCGGACCGTTGTGCGTTTGCACCGCGTTCCATATTAAAACAAGCGTGCGGCTGTCGTGCGGCTGTCGTGCGGCTGGCGTTTAATATGAAAACGCACGGCAGCGGTCCGAAACGAAACGTCTAAATTGAAAGCGCCCGATGGTCGTTTCTGTATTCAATTTTACTAAAGACTAAAGTCAGTTGCTGATCTCTGGTTTAATGATTAAAGGTCATTTACAACCACCAATCCGCACTGGGCCCGACGTGGTGGTTTATGGCCCGTTATACTTATTCCATCCATGCAGGGTTTCTTAAACTTAAGGCTAGGTATTCCTGTCAAAGTAGGCATTTAGCGATGTCTCGGCGGCGTTTCGCGCGGACGTAGCGGTAGTGAACTCGCATGACACCGCCCGCCCGCTCGCCACCGATACAGTATAGAAATAAGCAGTAGGGTAATTTTATTTTGCTTTAGAAGTGCATTTTTATGATCAAAATTTGTTTAGTAGTGATAAAGTAGAGTTACGAGTTTCGTAAATAAATAAAGTAAGTAATTAATAATGAATTTATGTTTTTTGGTATCCATTTAATTATAATATTATTATTTATTTTAAAAATTATTTTTCTTACTTCAATTTCATGGGCTAAGTTAAGTATCCACCAGAAAGGATTGCACGGTTATTTATTTCAAAGAATGTTTGGCATAAATGGAATAAGGGTATCAAATTAAATTCAAAATATTATTATGTTTAATCTCAAAATTCTTCAAAATTTATTTCTCTTGTGCTTGTACCTGGTTGCAAATTTGATATGGTAAGGCTGTGGAGTCTACATAATTTACATTTTCCTTGTCATCTTGTAAGGACAACGTTCTTATTGGCATTCCACGTGCTTGTCTGTCACTATCTACAATGAAGATCAACGAGAATTTTTATTTAAATATGTAGATTTACAGTCACATCAAAACCAATTAACCAAAAAAGAATTATTGAAATTGGACCAAAAATGACGAAGTTAGAGCGATTTTCGTGCTGCATTCTCAAAAACGCAGACGTCATCAGCTACGCTCGCACTAGCTCGGCAGTTGCCGCTTGCCGCCCGCCACTGTATTTTACGAATAAACTCAAAAACTACTGAACCGATTTTAAAAATTCTTTCACTATTAGAATGCTACATTATCCCTGAGTAACATAAGTTATATTTATTACTAAAAAAGAATATTTAATAATAAATAAATAGAAATACGATTTGTTTATTGTTGTCAAATTGTTTTTTTGTGTTCCAAAAGACCCAAAAGGATTTCTAAACAGTCGGAATACAACAATGCTTTTAACATTTTTATTATGGCGCCGGTGTTAGATAAGATGGTGGTAGCTAGCCAGGCGAACTTAACAAGCCCAACCACCAAACAAATCAAGAACGCGCTGCTGATAGGAATTGAACATTGGGACATTGGGTCTAAGTTCGGAGGCTTAGCCACTAGACCACAGAGGCGGTTAAATGTTTATTATTTGTTTTTTACTCAATCACGTGGAACCGGCTGAACAGATTTAGATGAAATTTTGCACATAGATAGACCCGGATAGGACTATTTTTATTTACTTACAAAATATTCAGCTAACACACACAGATGATAAATCAATAAATAAAAAAACGTTTAAAACACAAACACAAAACATGAAACATATCAAAATATAAAACAAAAAAAAACGATTTTTTTTTTACTTTAGGTTAGTAGGTACCTACTTATTAATGTGTCTGCGAAAAAGTACAGCATCTTAGAACTTATTTAAAAAACTAAAATCCAGGCGGACTTAACAAGCCCTACTATCAGCCAAACCGAGTAGGTACACAAAGATGTACCTCCCGCTAGGAAACGAACCCGGGACCTCTGGGTGTAAGACCGGTGGCTTAGCCACTAGACCACAGAATCGGTTAAAATTTAATAAAAAGCTTGTTTTAAATTTTTTTTCACTTTTAACTTTTTAACATGTAAGTACGTACAGTCTAGGAGTTCCTCTGACCTCCTTTCAGTTTCATCATCAGATCTTGAGCACCACACAAGTTTAGTTTTTATCAAGACAAATAAAATAAGCACAAATACGGCGGAGTTACCTTGTTTCATTGCAAAGTTCCTAGTTAGCTCAGTAAGTGAAATGTGAATTTCTTATGAGTTAAATAAAACTCTATAACCTCAGTTCCTATGATCACCTTCCGACTGCATCATCAGACCAGTTCCATGATGCCATATTATTGAATTGCTATCGAAGTTGCGTAGATATACCAAGTTTCATCTCGATCGGTCCTCGGGAAGTGATCCAAATATTCCTTGTACGATTTGACCCGTACATACGGTCGCACGAGTCCGCACGACTTATGTACTGTGACATCATTGTGAGTGGCAAGCAGGCGCGCGCGTTTCAAAATAGCCATTCAGAAAAACATTAATAACTTCTTCATTTCTTGACGGATTATAATATTTTATGAATAAAATGCTTAGTAGTTGATTGCGCATACGATGTATATAGTAAAAATCAGATTAGCTATTATGTGATTGATCCTCATTTCCGGCATTAAACATTTCATGTAAAATTGGACCAACTTTGGCTCCATTTGCGTTTTCCAGAAATTATCGTCACTTTCGATGCGTTTTGTAAGCAAAGGTTTATTTTCTCCAGCCCAGATTTCTAGCAGACAGAGTCGTCTTTCAGTAACGTGAAGCTGTCCTTGTATTTGATAGAACCAATTAGAATGGGTAGTAGGTTAAAATTTTTTTGGACCATTCAAAAGCACTTTTCTAAAGTTTATTTGAATAAAAAATATTTGACTTTGACTTTGACTAAAGAAGCATCGAAAATAGTTTCACGCATTCACAGTACATTTTATACGAATTTTAAAAATTTATTAAAAATATTCAAACGTAACGCCGGCAGCCGAAATTGTTTTAGGGAATCTTAGACGAGCTTCCCTGAGCCCCCTACGCATTCAGTTTTCTCAGATTCAGGCGACCTATTTCTAAATCCAACCCGGCAGAGGTACCGATATCTATAGACAAAATATGAATTATCAAAAATCGTAGCGATGCGATCTTCAGTACATAGTCATACTGATATTCTTATACTATCGAATTATAACCATAATATAAGTTTTAGACATGAATGCATGAATCTTTGTAAGCGTTTATTGTTTATTGCCCATTATGAATAACTTGCAATAATTATATAATTATTTACGACAAAAACGGATTGATTGGCAGTCACGGAAAAAACTGACACAGGTCCGTCGTCCGTAAGCGCCCGAGCGCGACTGATCGGGCCTGCCGAGCAGCCGTACTCGCGCATTTCGTAGATATTTAAACATAGTAAATAAGACAATCATTTTATCAAGTCAAACTCTGCGAATTCCCCTGCGAAATATTATTGTCTTCAATTGAGTACAAAAAATAAATGGAAAATATCAGTAGTTTAGTCATCATATTGAAAAAACATTACAAAAAGGGGTAACTTTGGGATTTTTTTTATCGAGTGAAGTTCAATGGATCTTGTAACTGAATGCGACTTCCACTAGATTAGATCCTTAACTAATACATACTTTTTTTCCAGAATTTAAAACCTTGTTTTCTATGTCTCAGATTGTTTGAAAAAACTCAATAGCGTGGCCTCTGCAGGAATACCTAGCCTTAAGGGTCCGTATTTAGCATGTGTATCAGGGGTCCGCAGTAGCTCAGTAAACTATTAATACTTTAAATTGTGCAGTAAACTCAGTATTTCTAAGCTAAGCCACGCACTAGCAGTGACGATGACGCATCATCGTCGTCACTCACGTCACGAGCAGCTTCATTCTCATTAACATAGTAGTAAGTGAAACTACCAATAAAAGCGATTTTTTAATATAAATAAGGCTTGTTTTCTTTTCTTAAAATAATCTGGACATGGGTCTGCGGAATTGTTAAAATTGTGAAAGTGGTCCGCGACTGCAAAAAGTTTAAGAGACCCTGCATAGGGAAGGCTCGTGCCCCAGCAGTGGGGACATATATGAAGAGGATGATGATGAAAGGAATAAAAAATGTCGGTGACAGGTTCCTGACTGATGCCACTACCCTAGGTATATTACTGACATAAGCGTTCGAGTTGCAGTCTTGTGAGTTGATTGTTTTTGACTTTTACTAGAATACTGTAGTAGTACTGTATGACATTGTGGAAATTGAAACTTTTACCTGATGTAAACCTAGATTATTATTTTTTACATGTCGTGGTTGTCTTCTATATGTATGTTTTGTGTTTATTTGTAATGGAAAGTGTCCTGCTATGACAGGGCATTTTCCAATAGTTTTGATGCTGTAAGGGAGAAAAGAAATGGACACTTGCTGAGTTTCTTGCCGGTTCTTCTCAGTACAAGTTCTCCCGGCCAGAAAAGGCTTACGAACCGATGGCACAGTGACATTCACAAGAACTACTTGTAGCCTAAACTGAATAAATGATTTTGAATTTGAATTTGAATTTGATCAACTTTCGCAATTCCTATGCTAATACCCTTTTTTGGACAGTGGAAAACTACAACGGCTTGGGAACCAAATTAAAGAATCGCGAGCTCCTTCGACAGAAGACCTCAATAGCGCACTGTGATTGCTAAGGTTAAGCATGTATCGTAAAGGCCGTTCATCGGATAGGTGGCTAAAAATATATCATCTCGAGCTCCTCCATGCTTCGAAAGACACGTAAAGCCGTTAGTTCTGCATTCGTAGTCGTTAACAACCACTAATCCACACTCAGTCCGCATGGTGGTTTATGGTCCGTTCTATCCATCTATAGGATAGGCCCGTATCCCAGCAGTAGGGCACTGAGGCACTGGCTATCTTATCTCTTGCTGCCGGAACACAACAATGCTACAAAAATTGACGTTATGGCGACATATTCAGATAAAATAGTGGTAGCTAGCCAGGCGGACAAACAAGTCCAACCATAACCAAACAGAGTACACAAACATGTATCCCACGCTGGGAATCGAACCCGGTACCTCTTATTATAAACCACTAAATCATGGAGGCCATAAGTTATAATAAGTTTGCATTAATTGCGTAGTCAATTACTCGTAACATGAACAACCATATGATGTGATTTCCCGTTAACAGCCAGAATGGAGCAAATAAGATAAAAACAATTAAATGGAAGTCACTACTGTGAAACAACAATCATCATTAACATCCCATCCAATCTTTTTAACTCCCGCAAATTGACACGTCGCGGGTACGTTATTTCGCGGTACATATATTTAAATGTGTACGAAATGCGTACGCGTAGTAATACCTTCACCATAGCGTAACCAAAGTAGCAGGTCATCTTTAAAGCAAGGTACCTAAAATATTCTTAACAGTTCCTAAATATTTGTAAAGGTTTCGAAATCAACACATGAGTGTGAATTGTATGTAGGTATCACACGATTCGATTTAGGAGCGCAGTGGATAACGCGCCCGGTCTGCGAATGCTGAGGTTAAGCAACTTTCGCAAAGGCCGGTCATCGGATGGGTGACCAAAAATGTATTACCTCGTACCGTGCTTCGGAACGCACGAAAAGCCGTTGGTCCCGGCTGCATTTGCAGTCGTTAGCAACCACCAACCCGCACTGGGCCCGCGTGGTAGTTAATGGCCCGTTCTCCCTATTCATCCATAGGGACAGCTCATGCCCCAGCAGTAGAGACATAAAAATGAGCTAATGGTGATGATCACTCGACTTCCAAAATTCTTTTTATTCTTGTCGTGTCAATGACCTTATACTGATCAGGAATACCAGAAAGTGAGAGTTCGAATACGGATATTTTCCAAAAGCGAAATGTTATCCAAAAAATTTTAAGGTACAAAAAATAAAGACACCCTACTAACCCTCGCTTTCGATATTAACAGAGTACGCCGAATACTTCCTGCGGGATGGCATTCGCATACGAGACGCAATATCGGATGCCTGCCCATAGAAAAGATGGTTTCATCAAACGGAAAGGAAGGGAGACAAATATTTGCCGAGGAAACTTTGCTGCATTTGCATATATTTACTTGTGCGCTAGTTAATATTAGTGTAGTCTCTATGGGGGTTGACATAGAAAGCGACTGCTCATCGGATCTATTCGTATTGATGTTGGTGACATTGAACTTGTCGTATTTGATTTAATTCTTCTTTTGTTTATATTTTATAAATAAAAGTGTTCTATCTTTATAATTGTTTTGCTGTTTTAAATTCTTTAATAAACTTTGTTATTGAGGTTCTTCAATTAGTGTTCTTAATCCGTGTTAATTAGAGAGAAAAAAAATCTTATTTACCGGTTTCCTACCGAAAGAATTATTTATTTAATATTTCTTCCGCCAAGCAACAGTTTCTTACTTCTTCGTAAAATTGCAAACCATTTACTTTACAAAACACATTTGTAAAATTGTGGAAAACTACCAGGTAAGTTTTACTGCCAGGATTCATATGTGTAACCACAGTGATTACATCAACAGTTTCAGACCCAAAAGTGTTGGGTTTAATTCCCAGCGGGGATAATATGTATTATCGGCTCGCTACCACCATCTTATCTTATACTGTCTCCATATCAAATATGTTAGTAGTGTTATGTTCTGATAGTAAGACACAAACTCACCAGCATCTTGGCATCTTGTTGAGAATTGAAGGTTGAAGTGCGCTATCATATCATATCATATCATATCATAGCCTTGTCGTTACTTGCCACCAGGTATCATACAAGGCTTTGCGGTTCCAGCTGTATGATAACAAAAAAACTTTATTTTAATTGATTAATCTTTTCGAGGGTCTCCTCGAAAAGATTAATCAATTAAAATAAAGACAACGGTTTTCGCCATAACATCATTCCCCCCACAAAAATCTGCTATAGTCAGGATGTACCAACGTAAATCACGATGAACGTAACCCGCCGAACGGTGAACATAAAATATCCTCGTATGAATAGCGATATCGTAAATCAAAAGATCACATATTCCGAACGATCCCAATAGGAGATATCGAATGTTGCTGCATTTCCTATCAGAGTCCTCCCACAGAGTGGATTCGTCCCAACTAGTCCATTCGCAAATGTTAATGCCCTCACTTTTTTTAGAAAGATTTTTCTGTAGGCCTTTTCTGCCCAATATTTTTGCAGTTAAGAGTCCCAAGCCGTAGTGAGCGAACAATTCTCGCAGGTTATCTTGGGGGATGCCATCACGCAAGCTTATCCCTGTCCCCTAATAGATGGTTGAACAAACTAACGTGAAACTAATCACCGGCTTCAGACTTATAAGTCCTAAGTATGATTCCCAGCGTTAAGTTATATAAGTGCAATATTTGGTTGGTGGTAGGGTTATTTCCATGTCCACCTGACTAGCCAGTAGCTACTACCATATATCTGACTCTGCAGCTATAGCAACAGTGTTAGTAGTATTGTTCTGTTTCGAGAAATGGAAGATGGTTATTTTGCAGTAATCCAGATTTCCGTGTAAAGTACACTTCCATCTTCGGCTTTTACCGATACTCCTCGTTGTAGAGTAAAAAAAATTTTTAAGGTAAACGGTTTTATTGAAAGTAAAGATTTTAAAAAAATATGTAGACAATGTACTAAAAGCTAAAAAATATGTCGGTAGGTCCTAGGTACCAGGTAAATATGTAAATAGCACTTTTATGATGATATAGCGGTTGATTTGATATAAATTTCACATGCCCAACGATTTTATTTTTTTGTATGATCAATGTCCTAGGTTGATGAGGAGAGTAGTGTGATGACTGGTAACTAGGACCTACCGATAAATTTTTTAGCTTTTAGTACCTACGTTGTCTACATTATTTTTTTAAAATCTTTGTTTTCAATAAAACCATTTAAGTAACTTAAAAAAATTTTTACTCATATTTTTTTAATTCAAGGTTTTAGTTTTTAATATTGCTACATACTTTTCATTCTTTTTAATTCATTTAGTCAAGACCTTTTATTCGATACCCATATTGAAGGGGTTGTAAAAAAAAAATGAAACTGCCATTTTGTTGGCGGTCATATTGGATTTTCATTTTATTTTCATAAACAACTATTGTACTAATCAAGCCCTTTCATTTGATACCCATATTGAGGTAGTAGTGATAAACTATATCTAACCCGCCATTATGTAACCTTTGGGATTTACAATGATACCAAATGTATTGAATTATATGTCATCAGAACTAAGAGTGTGTACCAAATTTCAGATCGACCCGTCAACAGGAAGGGGGCAAATTTCAATTACTAGATTCGACCCAAACAAATAAACAAATAAATAAACAGGGCAAGCTAAATAACACCGTTTAAAAACAAAGAAAACACTCGCGTTTAATATTGAATTACCGAAACTCTGTTATGACGGCAGTTGTTCGTCTTTACCATCGATGATGATAACCTAGGCAGAGGCGAACTGACATTTCACACTGTCGAAACCTAAGTGAAGTCCTTAAAGTGCTTTTATAGTTAGAATTACAGAGCGACACTCGAAACTCAAGTCAAACGGTAAACTTCAACGCTTTCCATAGTCTAGTGGTTAGGCAAGGGGTCAGACCCAGAGGTCATGCCTTAGAGTGCGAAGGGAGGATACCTCGTAATACTAGGTTCCATTGGTGGTATAGTTTGTTTAAAGTTAGCTTCGCTAGCTAACAGTCGTCTAACAGTCGTCACGACGTCGGCATAATAGCTATACGATGATAACAACAACTTAACAAAAATGACTGTAATTTGCTTTTGTGTGTTTGGCTGTACAGTTGCATTAACAACTTTAATTTGCTTTTGTGTGGTTGTACGCTTACATTAATTAATAACGACCGCTAGAGATAAAATAGCCAGTCCGTAGTTGAGGTATCGCATTCACCACCTGGTCTTCGGTGGCTATTTAAAGTTAAAACGCTTTCTACAGATTGCTCAGATTGCTCCAAATCTCAAAATTTGACAACACATCCATTAAACAATTTCAAGTACTATTAGAGTTGGTGTTTGGTTGAGTGATGAGAGACTTAGGCTATGTTCCGATATACACTGCGAGCACTGTCCAGTGCTCTTACTGGTGAGACATTTGTTCCGTTATGGACTGACAGTACACTGCCGCAGTATCCTAGGGAAATATATGACGTCATAAATAATCGCCATTTTTGTACTGTAAGCACTGGCATTTTCGAGGTAAGGTGTTCTCAGTGCTTTGATCACGTGATCATCAGCGTCCAGAAATGATGACATGGATGACAGTGTACTGGACTGCGTTCCGTTTTAAACAGTAACCAGTATAGCTAACTATAAAGAAACGGCTTCGCAGTATACTAAATTGATGTCACACCTTACAGGTGGGTTACTCTTGAAACACAAATGCAATAATCAATTTCCAATCCCAAATCTAAAAAAAATTATTGGCACTCTTAAAAGCGATAATAGCGCTACATTGGAATTAAATTGCGTGGAAATTGAGTGAACAAATTATTATCGAGATGGGGAGTTCCGAAATTGCGAAACTTATCCATACATATTAATCGCATTAGAATTGTATTGAGATTGAGTTTGCGTCAAGAGTAGCCTACCAGTGCTCGCAGTGCATATCGGAACATACCCTTAAACAATGAACTTTGCATAAAACGTGAAGAGTGACGTATTCGTGGTTACACCGCTGAAGTGGCGCATTGATTAATGACAGTGGAAGATGAGACAAAAACTGGAACTTGCTGCGAACTCCGAAGTTTTAAGTGAACTATCGCGGCGACGACGTGCGCGTCAACGGCGCCGCCATCAATCAGCACCGCTGAATACTTTAGGCTGCTATTGTTAGGGATTTGACTGTAATAAAGGTTCGTGTAATCAGAGTTTTGGAATATACCAATACATAGTACCTACATACATACATTCTCTACGTAACAATTTTTTTATCAATTTTCTATTTAGAAATATAACTACTTACTACTTTTATAATTAATGGAATCAGGTGTTACTTTGCGGAAATTCCATGGTACAAAAAAATGTAATTGAAATATGTAATATGTAGTGTTAATTCTGCTAACTCACTCGTTTATCCAGCTTGGATGTAGTACGCGTGCACCGCCCTCACCGCCCGCAAAAAGTATGCGCATGAGGAGAAAACAATGGCTGCAAGCGAACATGCACACCATCACCGATACCCGAATTAACACTACATACGAGTATTACTTCAATTACATTTTATGTACTACTTTTATGTCTAAGAAAAGAAAAGTCATGATTATCACTTTTAAATCGACATAAGGATAGAATAGCGTCTTTTTGACAAATATGACAGGTATCAGTCTATCTTTCTTTAAAAAAAATCTGTATTTTACAAATAGAATATAACACAACATATCAAAATTTTAGCATTGATTACTCCGTAATCCTATCAATCCGTAACTAATAAGGAGCGGACTTGAAAGATACTTGGCAGGCATCTAAAAACACAACCTACTCGTTCAACCTCCAGTCAAGAACAAGAATACAAATACCTAGATCTATGCTACTATCCCTTCATACAAACAAAAGCACGTGGGGAGACCATGCCATAATCCACCTATCACGCAGCTCTAAAACAGGATATTCGATTTTAACTACTATAATTATTACAACCTGAGCCAACCAGCTTACTTCATCAGGCTTAAAACACTTAGATGTAATAATCCTTACAGCCAGTACACAAACAGTAAAGTTATTTCTAAATTCTACATCTATCTTTGCTATTGTGCGCCTTACTGTTCACGAGGTACACTTTTGCCCTACAAACGGAATTTATTGCCTAAGCCGTATTGTTTGTATATAAGTATTCCTGGAAGAGTTGGATGCTCTCCAAGCAAAAGCTGGATGCTGCTTCGGACCGTCGCGCCGAGAGTAATGTTTCTATGACTGTTTTGTACGTACGAAACGTGTTTTACTAAGCATTTGCCAACGGCATCGGTTCGATATCATGTTTATTCAGAATATGGTACTGCATTATAACTATATTAGTAATTTATATAACTTAGAAATTTTTTATTAGGCAGCCCATGCCCATGTCTCTGCTGACGATATTGTTGACTATTCATCACTCTGTGTTTAACGGAAATTGCTTAGAGGTACTTTTCGAACTTGTTTCCAACCACCACCATCGCGTTTCTATTATCGCACATCTAGTCAAAGATGTAGGGCTCACCACACCTCAGATAATATTGTATCATCATCATCAGCTCATTTTATGTCCCTACTGCTGGGGCACGAGCCTTCCCTCTGGATGGATAGGGAGAATGGGCCATAAACCACCACGCGGGCCCAGTGCGGGTTGGTGGTTGTTAACGACTGCAAATGCAGCCGGGACCAACGGCTTAACGTGCCTTCCGAAGCACGAATATATTGTATGGGTTCTTAATAAAACCTGTAACCATAGAACGCTCAAAATCAGAAATCAAAAATCATAAAAAATCAGTGATCCAGGAATCCTTTCATTCCTTGAAATAATTCCTGGATCCCTGATGATAACTTACTAATTATCTTTTTTAGCATGGGTATTCTCCCTCCAATGCTAACTACGCCGCGGTCCATTTTCAGGTAGGTACATCTACCTACGTAGCGAAGCCAAATGGGTTAAGATTTTATGTTAGAAGTCTTAAGACACTCCTCCACCTGCACCTAGGACGCTCTGGAGGTATACCAAAGCGTCTTCTGATTGCCTCTAGCGATTTTTTTCAGCGTCATCAGTTTTTTTTTTGGGATGGCAAGAAACTTAAAGGGTTCCTCAAGCCGTATGATCGATACACCGTCAGAGATTTTCTAAAGGGAATAAATAGTATCTATGCACTACTCCTACGTGTTCCCGTTCCCTACCAATCCGAGGGGCACGGATCGGATCAGGTTTGAGGGCTCATTACGTATTAGTTCGCATAGTTGATAAATAAACACTTAAATTCGATATCCCATCCTTTTGTAATACAATACCTACAAACCAAAAATCTCGTCGCTCTTCGTACAACTCCCCAACTTTTCATATCGAATAACTTTAAACCCTTATAATTCCAAACTCATCAAAGCGTAAACAATAAACAACATCGATTACGCTCAAAAATAAAGCATCAACATTTGAAAATGACCGCACTTCGTTAAGCGTTCTTCGGAACGAGCTACGAGGACGTAGAACGGGCTACTTAACCAACTAAATACACATCAAAAAGTCGATTATCCTTCGCAGAGTTACCAGAATGCGAGCGAACGTAAAAAGGTTACGAGGGACCTTGAATTAAAGAATATTTACATAATTTAAGCGACGCAGGTGCTGTAACCGGAGCGCTTCTTTAAAAGGGTAAAAACGCCTCCCCTCACATCAGTCTACTTTGGAGTTTTCCCCAGAATTTAAGAAACAGTCTTGCTTACTTATTATGTGACGAATTTCACTTAAAAACATTTATGATACTGGCGTTGTCTCTAAAGTATCATAATTTATCTTACATTGTTTGTTACAGCTTTATGTTCTTTTTGAAGTTGTTACGGTATAGTTCGTTATCGTATTTAAAGTTTTACTTTTTTCGTTAGATCAGACTCCTTTTTTGTATAATTATGTGGAAGTACTTATAAGTAAGCAATGCTGTAACACCCACCAAACCGCGCTAGACAAATGCATTATTTTTTTGAAATCTTGACGACTTTTATGTGGCTTTAAAATAGCTACAAATTATGTAATTTTTTCCTTTACAAACTACGCCATTATAAATTGCCATTGGAGCTCCAGTGTCTGCAGCAAACAAACAAAGGCGACTAGTGATTTTAATTTAACAAATGGCCACTCTCGGTAAGTTGTGGCTGGCACTGAAAATAAACAAGACAACGATGCTGTTTATACAAAAGATAAAAGATACGGGGGAACTTGTAAGCCGGTTGTTTGGTTGCGATAAGATTTTACGCGGTGCTCTCGCTCAACCCAATATAAGTTTCCTGCCCTATCTCTGTCCAAGTCTCCGCGTCGTTGCTGTGCGATTTTGGATCGCTCGACTTTTCGACTGCTTAGAGTGCGCCGTCCGTAAGTGACAAATGTCATATATTTTATTTGAAATGTCTTCGTCCATATTTATTTGATGTCGCGCGGCCATACTTACTGATTTTGAATTTAACGTGTTAATTTGAAAAATAATATAAAGATGTCGGAACAAGCCCTTTCTTGATCCTGTAAAGAAAATGCTTCTAATTAAAGCAATAGGTTTTATAGTAATGATAAACCAAGAGAAAATATATTGTTTCTCTCTTTTTGTGTTCCTTTTTCAACCAGTCAGCAACAGCTATTCTGCGTTTATGCAACAGAAAATAAAAAAGCTTTCTATTCTTCACAATAGCTCTGCCTTTTAAATTGTAATGAACTAAAATGTTTGTTGCCGTTTAGGTAAATAAACTTTACAATATTGTAAAGGCGTCGAACTGTGCACTCAAACAATAACACTAACTAAAATTGAAATTGAATGAAGTTGTTACAAAACAGCGTGCCCCTCGAGGTATTTACTTCAACGAAAACACACGAAATTAGATGCTCACTTCAAGAAATACAAAGAGGGTTTTGTTGTTTGCACCCCTCGTTGTTTTCTTCTAGCGTTTTGTTTACACTGCACGTATGTCCCCTTCGTCATAGCAATATATTCTTATAGCTGTTTTATGATGTCTTAGCTTGTGTAATTACAGTTTCGTGTCTCGTATGTAATTAAATCGATGCGCAATAGGGGACGCCATCGCCAGTTTAAGTTTAGCTGCGTTGATTGGTTGGTGTGTTGTAAATGTTTTTTCATCCCCCCATCTCGGAAAGAGTATTTTTGCTCTTCGATATCTGAGTGCAAAAGCCGTTTTTATCCGCTAGAGGATAAAGTAAGTTGAATTTAGAACATCGTGTGCACTAAGTTTGTGAATTCAAAACATTATTAAACCTATTTACTTCTACCTCCATGGTGCCGAATTTATCAGTACACAAGTCATTAACATCAACATTACAGTACCTAACAAAAATATTACACTCAACTTAAGTAACTGTAGCAACGTTACTTTAAATTTTTCTTAATTATACCTAAGTATTATTTGTTATAATTTAAAGATTATTCTGTAATACTTACCTATCGTAATGTAGTAGTTAATACCTAAACTGAAATAAAAGTATCTTGTGATTGTAAATGTTTTTTTTTTGCATTTAGTCATTTTCTCGCTGAGGTGGGATTAAAAGTTACGTGTTGCACTCGAGTGCAAAGATTTTTCACCTTGTGCTCTTTTGATTCCCTCGCTAACGCTCAGGATTCTAATTTTTCATATCGAATCCTTCGCTTGCTCGGTCATCAAAATTGAGCACGCGGTTAAAAAGCAACTTTGCACTCTTGTATAACAAATAACTATTGTTTTGTTTATATAATTTTAACGCAAATTTTGTTGCGGAAAAAATTACTAAAACGCAAATGTTGAAAAAATTTCCACGAGCAGGATTTGAATCTGCACCCTTCTGACATACCGGGTCAGGTGCTTTTCCAATTGAGCTATCGTGGTTCTAACCAGCCCGCCGAAATTATTCAACACTATTTACTTTTTACTTTGAAAGCCAAAGGCGCCCATTCAATGTCAACAACTACCGTCATTTTAACGCAAATTTTGTTGCGAAACAAATTACAAAAACACAAATGTTGAAAAAAATTTCACGAGCAGGATTTGAACCTGCACCCTTCTCACATACGTGAAGTGGGGATGTAATTTTTTTTCTATGTACCTCATAGTGTGGGGTTATCGTTGGACAGCAATTTCAAAAACATTGCGGGTTTGTGGAAACTGTTTTTTGATTGAGGCATCCGTTTGTGAACTATTAAGCTTTAAAGTACAAAATTTTATTAGAGTCAATTTTCATATTTAGGCAGCATGATTATAAAGGGAAGTTAAAAGGAAAGCTATCACAGCTAAGTAGGCTTTACAAGTTTACGAGTAACAGTCGACCAACGTATAAAATGTACTTGGCGCAGTACAAAATCCTCATTGGGAACTACTTAAATAACGTTGTCAGATGTGTGAAACCGGTAGTATCTACAATTAAGTATATGAGCCATCGTTAATTAAATGTTCATAAAAGCCCTCTTCTCAGAGTCCGCATTATTGAGACGGGCTACGAAACCCTACACTGCTCGTGGCCCGACACGCACTTGGCCTGTTTTTTTAAATAGTTAGCACGGCAAATGACTCCACTCCGCTTGACGTTAAATGAAAATGAAGTCCAGACGCGAAGACAACTAGTGCAGCGTAAAAGCAACGCAGTTTCAGACACCCTCTACCCAGATGCCTCATCACGCCCCGTTTGAAGAACCCCATATCATAGGTAGGACGGAAAACGTGTGCTGGTAGACTAAACCATCTTTTGGAAGTGCGACCAAGAAACGAGGCCTCTATGCCCTGTAATTTCTCTGGATCCCTTTATCAAATTCAACAAAACATCGATGCTTTGATGGCAGAAATATATAGAAGGGTGGTCTCCAGCTAGTCGGAATCTCAGCAAAGTCTTACCACAGAATAACTAATAGTACTACCGGTCTTACCAGCAAGTTCTCATTGTCAATTGAAAGCAAGGAATTTCTTTAGTTACTTATACATACAATAAAAAAAAACTTTTAAATACCGCTTTAACGTAGCAATTGTTCGATTTAATTAACCGCCTGCTAACGACTTTACTAAAACACAAATAGCTGATAGGTAAGCGATGCTTGCGTGCTGATCGAGGGAGATAGAAGTTCCGGTCGTCTAGGCGAGGCTGCATTAAAATACTAATTAAAATACTAACTATCATTACGCAGCTACAGGCTTCTTCGAAAAGGAAATTACGTCTAAATTCAATTCTAATTGCTATCTTTATTGTACTAAGATTTAGTAGTGCATAAAAGTTTAATCGAAACGAAAACAAAATGAAACGCAATTAAGAGCACTGCAATTGCTTATTACATTTTTAAATGGACACTGTAGGGTTGAACATGAAAAAATACAGTTATCATTTGTCATTACAATTTCAGTTCTAGCTTAAAGAGATTATGAGCTAGAATTCCGTTTTCACGTTTTGTGTTTAACGCTTACCGATATTGTAATGTTCCGTGTAAACTTTGTAAAGCAATATTTCACCATCATCATAGTGAGCCTATGTAAAAGTCTTACTGCTGACTGCTTAATGTGAGTTTCATTTGTCATTCGATCACGTTAACGAAAACGAAAACTAATAGGGCATTGAAGCAGCGCCACCTGGCGACATTTTTACGAAAACAAAATTTGGCCATACAAATTTTCGTTTTCGTAAACGTAATCTACGCACGCCGGGCTCAGGAACTGTCCGTCAGTAAATTAAATTGTTCATCGAGCAATGAGTATCTAGATACTAGTACGTAGGTACAGTCAACAGCAAAAATAAATTATGTTTACTACAGTCTATAGGCACTAGTAGGTACTCGAAGGTTTTTCGATATGCATTTAAAAAGTTTTGACATTTTCATACTGATTTCATACTTTGAAACTTGATCAATAATCAGTTACTTTTGCTGTTACCTGTACACCATCTAACAATCAACTGAACACTGCGAGTGTAATCTCACAGTCAATGCCTTACAGAAACCAAGATGTACAGCACTGTCGAGCAGACGCAACAACATGGGCCAGCCATTTGTCTTGACGCTCGGTCTCACATTCACTGTTACACATCGATTACAAGTGCACGGCCTAGCTGAGAGCGGGCTATACACTCTCGGACGAATCGGGGTGAAACGGCAATACATAAAGATAGACAAAATCTTAAAAAAACAGAATAATTATGTAATTTGTACTGTACAAGTAATTTGTACCTTGTGTTTGTAATTTGTACGAGGAGCTCGATGGCGCAGTGGTTAACGCGCCCGGTCTGCGAGTGGGTGACCAAAAATTTATCAACTCGAGCTCCTCCGTGCTTCGGAAGGCACGTAAAGCCGTTGGTCCCGGCTGCATTAGCAGTCGTTAACAACCACCAATCCGCACTGGGCCCCCGTGGTGGTTTATGGCCCGTCCTCCCTACCTATCCATAGGGAAGGCTCGTGCCCCAGCAGTGTGGACATAAAATGAGCTGATGATAACGATGTGATGATTACTGTACAAGTCGGCTCGCCACACGCCTCGGTGGCCGAGTGGGAAAGCGCTCGGCCCGATAGCCGATGGTCCCAGGGTCAATTCCCAGGTCGGGTAAAGTGTGTTTAGGATTTTTTCAATGCATAGCTCGGGTTTTCGATCACCAACCCGCATTGGGCAAGCATGGTGATTAAGCCTTTACCCATCAACTGTAGTGATGACTTGATTTCAATGATGGAGGCCTTTGCCCAGCAGTGGGACAGTTATAGACTATTTACTTTACTTTATTGTACAAGTTACAAGTCTGCGGCCTAGCTGACAGCGGGAAGCGTGGCGGCCAGAGCGGTATACAGATCCCCTTAAACTGGAACACAGCAATACATCACAATGCTTATTTGCAGCAGAAATAAGTACGGCGTTGTTTCCGATATCCATAATAATATATTCTTGTAGGACCTTTATTGGCTTATGTTATCTATCTATATGATTATAATGAGGTGATTCAAAAGCTTTTTAGTCGAGGGCGAGCTGTGTGTTTAGTTTCTAACCGCTTACGCTCACCGCCCCGCTGCTTACACCCGCTGTAAGGTGGGTCGCAGACTAAACTCAGCGAAAATACCACACAAATTTTACACTTTCGTAAGCATACAATATCTGTAGCGATATTTGCTCTATTCTATTAACAACAAAGTAGTCATAACAGTTTGTTCTCTTACTAATGAACTGTAGCTTTAGAAGGTCTCTATAAACAACGTAAGCTTTAGTAGAATTGCTTAATAAAATAATTATGTACACTACAATATGTCTTTCATTATATCTGCTTTTGTCAACGTATTAAGGGCCCCTTATGCACCCACTGCAATTCTACGTATATCGCTATCATCGTCAAGTTTATGATGATTATTCGGACTGTCTATTGGCAGCGTATATCAAGAAGACCGGCTATTGGACATGTAAACGCTTCCACAAGCAATGCCTTGAGGCATTCCGATGCACGATGCTATCGAGCGGGCGACTTGCCTACCCATTACTCTCATCATTAAATCTCGCATCAAAGCAGTTACTGAGGTAACGGGTCATATAACTATAAATTGATTATTCATTTGTTCATTTGGTCAGTCGCAATTATTATTTAAATCTTACGCAACTGTATTAATGTCTTTTATTTATTTATTTATTATTATTATTATTTTTCTGGTTTCCACGGAAGATCAGCGTCGGGGTGCCAACCAGGTATCTCGACATTATGCTGAGTGGAGACCGATTCAACACCATGTCTAGTTCTAAGTCTTTTGTCCATGTTGCTGTTACTAATTTAAGTGGTTATGAATAAAAAATTCTATTCTATTCTATTCTATTCGTTGTTATTTAATTATGAAATATTTATTATATTGTGAAACTACATAAGTATATTTTTATCTAACAATATTGTATTATGAAACTAGCTACCGCCAGCGACATGGTCTAGGCGGACGAATAATAATCAAACTGATTTTTACGGATGTTTAGGCAACATCCGTATCCTACCATCCTGAAGGTAATTTCGGAAAATCTTTTATACGTCATAAAGGGTGTCTTTCCACCTTTCTATGTAAGAGTTTTGGCTGAGTGTTGATCACTCAGTCAAGGAATGAGTCAGTCACCTTCTTTAATATGTTGATTGATTGATTGATTGCAGTGGCCGCTTTCCATCAGGCAAATATATATAAATTAATATGAAATGAAATGAAATGAAATGAAATATATTTTATTTGCGCTTGAGAAAGGTACATTTTTGGTCTTAATCTAATTTTCTTCTCTTTCTCAGCTGACAATGTAGCATGCAAATAACTTTTACCTTTTATTCTTTTATTTTAAAAATAACAATGACTATTCTAATTACATACCTACATAAAAAATACAAAATTAATACTCCAAATTGTCAAAAACCAATTAAATTACATTACAACAAAAATAAATATATAAATAAATATATATTTTTTAATATATTTCATATTCTTAATGTCTACGGAGATATAAACTCGTAATAAATCAATCGAACATTAAAAACGAGATGTAGGACATGTTTTTTTACCGGGAAAAAAGAGAAGCATATTAATGGTACCGGTTAGTCTTGTAAATTACTGTACTTTACCGTCTTATGCAGTATGATTTGAAGCAGCCATTTGTCGCCGCTGGTTACAACGCAGCTCGGGCAACCAGGAAATACGCGATATATAATCTGTCATAGGATTATGTGCCCTATTTATCTTCTAAGTGAAACTACATTGCGCCTGATAATATACTTCTTGGTGAATTACTCTGCTGTATTATACAAATTGTTAATTTGCATTCTCGCAAAATTCATAGCAGCAGCTAGGTATAAGTATTGCTTTTTATAATTACGAATGTCTAAAAAACTGCAGTCTGCATTTTCAGTTTTTTTTTTATTGTGGCACGCCAAAATGGCCTCACCATGCCTGATGAAAAGCAGCCAGTGAAGCCCAAGAAGTGAAAGCGTTCATATACAGCGCTACCACGCTATGCCGAACGCTCACACTATGGCGGCCTGCATAAATGCTTTTTCACGCCCCGCTTAAATAAATAAGTTGAAGTAGCTTTACTCAAATGTCAAATCATCTAATTATTAATTCGTAAGCACGTTGCGTGTACGGAGGAGTGTGAGACTCTGAGATTTGTTATAGTTAAAGGTTATGTTTATGAAACGGGAGTTTCAAAAGATAAAATGTATGTATAATACATATGTGTTACATTAGATAGTATAAATTGTATATTTTATGAATTACGGCCGCATTTCTATTATGCGACCACTAGTTTATATCCTACCCAAGAAGGTTACGTTAAACTTATTTTTCATTGATTATAAGGGCTAATCTCTTGGGTAAGGTACAAAGTAAGGTACTTACACTTACAATTAATATGTATGCCTTACCTTAAGTGCGATGCACACGATGAGAGAGATGATGAAACGCAGGCGGGACCGAGGTGTCCCATTCACGTCACGTCTTTGCCCGTTGGCCGTGTCCTCGTATTCGTGTCCCTTTGCCTATAAGTGCAAATAAGCCTTCCGAAGAAGAGGTCAAGATAACTTACTATTACCTATTCACCTACACTTAAATCTTAGTATGCGAAAGACCCTTTCAGAATATAGAATTTTAAACTTTCGTATCAGCAGCAGCGGAGCAGCACAAAGACAGTGCTTTAAAAAAGATACAAACAGTTATAATATGTTAGGTACTTAGATATATCAAAGTGAATTAAATATCATGTATGTGAGACTCGATAGCATTTGTTTATGAGTTTTTCGTAAAACCCCATCCAATTTTAACCCTTCAGATGTCAACTTTTGGGTGATAAAAAAAACACAGAATGTACTAAAATATAAAATCACTTTATTTTCATTTATCTACTTATAAATACTTTATGTACAGTTTAATACATTGAGCAATTTACACCGAAACCTTCACACATTCTTTGACTTATGCAAGAGAGCAAAAGCATCATCCTTATGAATATAATATACTTGTATAAACTACTTAAATGATGAATTAAGTTCTCTTGAAACCTTCGTATTGGTTTTATGTTAGCTATCTCTATAACACTGTACCAATAGCTCTGTTCTAGTAATCATTTACGGCTCCTGCCCACGACCGACTCTTTGTAAGACCGATAAACGGACCGATTTTTTCGCCGGTTTTAGTACCGACTTTGTGACCGACTTTTTGTAGGACGTGTGCGTTGTAATATAGATACCATAAGTTTAGTTTTCACCGACTGAAAAGTCGGTCATCGATTATCGGACGTGAGCGACGGCTGATCTAACGTCCCATTCATTTGAAACAGTTGAGTGTCCTTTATTTAAAGGAAAGACAGGACCTTTAATTAATGCCCATAATGTCTAAGTATAGATTAACTACTATTATGGCAAAGAGGTCGTTACAAATGTACCTTTAATAAAAATAAACAAACTCGTGACAAAATAATTGTTTAAAAAAAAAGATTTATTTATTTATTTTTATTCTTGCCATGGACAATCTACTTACATACATACATAGTTGCGTCATTGGCTTTCACGGTCATTCTTCTATTTTATTCTATATACTCGTACACCATCTTAAAATTACTTTGGTTTGTGTAATCCAACAAACAGACAAAACACAGTCGCCAACGGGCTCAATATCTCTCCATTTTTATATAATATAAAATAATTTAACAAACTGCAACGCAAGACAAGCGACATAAGCCAGTTTGAACACATAACACATTATAAACAAGTATTTACTGAAGGTAAATAAAAGTCAGTACATAGTTCGTATATAGCTGGACCACGTAACTTGATGCGCCAAAAGCGGAACCGGACGATTATAGGGTCGTCATTGCTCTTTGTTGCAATAATTAAGTATGTTTGCAGTAATTATTGTTTGTGTCACAAAACATACCTGTAGTTTTTTACAATATTTAATTAAAAACCAATTAAGAACAAAAAGCAATAAAAAGGATTTTTTTTGTTGTTTTCCTATACTACGAAACGTAAAGGTTATTAGAACGCCGAACGCGACGAGAACGCTTTATGTTTTTATAATTTCCGAGTGGTTAAGAAAAAGATAAGTTTAAAAAGAAAAATAATGTAACTTATGAAGAATATTGCTTCTTATCATAATTGAATTTTTTACACAATTTTAAACGTTAATTCGCAAATAGCGGTACAATAACTTGCTTATGATAATGAATATTTGGGCTCAAGTTTCAACGTTTTAAGTGCTTTCGTTTACTAAATTCATTTAAATTTACCTTAGTTAGTTATATACTAAGGTAGACCAATGTTTTTATCTTTAGACCCTTTTTCTGACCGGTTATAAGAAACGAAAAACATTTGGCAAAACATCAAGAATCTAGCTTCAGTCTAGCTTTGAACATATCAGAGAATTGGTTCTTATATATCCAGCAAACCTAGCTATACCCCAGCTAGCAATATGAAGCTTTGGAATTTAAGAAAAACATTTAAATAAAACATCCTCTTGAGAGCTACGATCCTACATACACACACAGAAAACAGATACACAGTCATACACAGAAAGGTTTCAAATCAACAACACAATCTTATAACCCTATATTTCGCATCAGGGTTTAAAAACCAGTCAACGAGTTCCTAAAACTAAAAATGTACCTAAAAACATGTTCTCACATTTATATTGCACATTCAACACATTTATACTGGTAACAGACTCAAAGTCTTAATTTCAAGTCCCGTTTAAGACTTTACATTTGCACATAAAAGTCAGTAAACTATGCTATGAATCAAGTCTAGATTGACTAGTGTTTCGCGAAGAGTCCCTGGATTGATTCTTCGCGGCGTTGTCACTCAGTACGGGCTGGGCTGTGGAAAAATAATTAATTGTTACATGAAACTGTTATAAAAAAACTTCTCTAATGGTAAGTGATTCTAATGCCAAGGTGCAGGCGCACTTCGCTCGAAATCCTCAACTTCTGAGGCAAGTTCCTGCGAGTAATCTTATTTCTAACTTTCGGAACATAATAATACTAGTAACATGTTTTTATTGCAACTCAGATAAGATAATGGTCGCTAGATAGACAGACTACAAACAAGTTCTCAGAACGAAATAAAATATATGTTGGAAACCTAATCTGTGTCCTAATGTCGAATCAGTTGACCGCAGAAACCACCACGTATTAAATTATTCTGTGTATATAAACTCGAAAAGGATTTTAAAAAAATCCGTACAGCATTCTTACTTACAGGAAATAACAAAAATATAACTTAAAATTCAAATTAGCATAAGATAAGATAATCATTTATTTGCGAAAAAACATGGTAATTTACGGGTGGTATAAAATTTACAATGCGCACATGTTTTGCCATTATGAAGCAGCATGCAAATGTTAATTAAAAATGTCGAAGTTAAACATGTCATGTCATGTAAACATTAAAACAACATTACGTCATTAGTTGAGGGTATTTCCAGTTTTAAAGACTATCTATTCACATTGCAAAAACCTAAAGTAAAAAAATCTTCGTCTTTGGTAACATCAGTCATGTCAAAGTAAGTAGCGTACTACAAATCCTGAGATTCTTACATATTTTGATAAAACATTTAATTTGTTCTAACAAACTTTAACATTTAACTTACATTAAACCACCACGTTTTAACAACTACTCTTTTTTGACGTAAATGGTCTCACACGAGCAAGTGGGTCGCCTAATAGTAAGAAATCACCGCGACCCATGGACATAGGACAATCGCAACACCAGAGGCGTCGCAGATGCGTTTCCGGCCTTTGAGAAATAAGTAGACTCATTACTTGAAGGTCCCTTAGTCGTAACAGTCCGGTAATATCGCCGCTTCCGTCGTAGGAAGTTCCGCAAAAATATTTTTGTATAATAAAATAGCTTACCGAACATCCTGAGGAGAATTTTTTCTATGCCGTGTATTGGTGACTCGAAGGTAATACACAGCACGGTTCCAATAGCAAAGGTAACCGCTAAGTGAGCTATTGAGGCGAATGCCTGAAATTGGAAAAAAAACTAATGACATTAATTGTTTTTTTTTTACATCCTATTGTGAAACCGCTGCTCCTACCATAAATGGCCAAATATTAACAATATTTTGTTTAATCATAGCAAACGGTTTTTTGTAAAGAGATTGCATCACGCAAGCGAGTTCGTCACCTACTAGATTCTTCGAAACGTTGGGATCGGGACCGAGAGCAGAACAACTCGAGGAACGCTTTCCCAGCACACGGTTTTCCTCCTTCCTACAACATCATCCTTTCCTCCTCCTTTCAACGAGATATGAAGAAGCAACTTGCTTCTCCGCAAGGTGCGGACGATTAGTGAGATACAATACTGCTTCCCTAAATGTCCTCGCATCTGGACTCTGCTTCTGCTAAACATCAGGTAAAGCGGAGTCATTTGCCACTCGTACACTAAACCTACATAAATACTATAATAATTCTATAAAAAAGGCATTTCTGAAGGCTAGGATCTCGGTTCAAGTTGACCGGGTTATGAGGGTGAACAATTTGTAGAACAGCTCCAACACTCACCAAGTTCGGCACGTTCACATGCAGGGGGTGCCGTAGCTGGCCCACCGCGAACAGCTCCACTATCCCGTTCACCAGGTACGCGCTGTACGTCAGCCTCGAGAACGGTATCAGGAACTTCCACGTTAAAAGTTTTGACAGCATACCTGCAAACATTTCTTGGTCAATGATGTTGCGAATGATAGAAGTATATATCGGGTCACCTAATTTTTTGTACTTCTAATTGGCAATGGCACACAAACGGTTAGCCTAAATTTTTTTCGCATAATTTCACTCTTCATAATCGTGTTTGGTCTAATTTCACATCGCCTAACTTTTTATCGCCATATTGTTATTTACCAAATGCGACATTTCGCGGAAAATTCGTAATCCCTAAAGTTTGCAATTACTAAATATTAATTCGCACAAAATTAAAAATCACAAAGTATAAAACGCCTACTCATTTTAATAAGGCAAAGTAACTTGAATTTAATTATTAATATTTATTAATGTTAACGTAGCATGCAAGCAGGTATGCCATGCAAACAGGCATGCAGCGTAAAAGAAGGCATGCAGCATGCAAGCAGGCATGCAGGCGGTGGCAAAACAATTGTTAGGCGAAACAATAATTGTTCGTTTTAAATTTAGGCCAATACGGTTTGGCCATGTACTATTAAATTATTTATTAAATTATTATTAAATTATTAAATTTTTAGGCGAACCAAAGGGCACCCAAATGGTAGGTATAGTTTTGCTCTTAAGTTTATTATAAGATAATTGTAATGGTAAAATTTGCATTTGTGTAATAAATTATAATTGATAAATCGATATGCTCTAATTTTCAAGTCAAATGGAGCCATGTCACCCAAACATCATCTTCATCTCCGAGGCCTAATTCTCCCCATAGTAAATGTCAATATAAAGCCACTGAAACACGATTGTGGATATATTTGAAATTACAGAATGGTGGCTTCGTTATGAAACAACACCGACTGACTAAAAAGAAGTCTGGTCAGAAAAAACTTTTAAACTGACCTCCATTTCCTGTAGCACAAGCGATGATTAGCCAGCCGTTGGATATGCCCCAGGCCAGCCGTGACAATGAAGAATATGCTGAAGACTCTATCCTGTTGTACGTATACCAATCCTGGTAGAATATGCTGACAGTGAAGATGGTTATCACCCCGAGAAGGGGAGATATGATCCAGCCTAAGACCTTGACCGTTCGGGACAGCTCATATCTGTGAAAACAAACTTCAAATAAAAAAACAAACTAGGTAAATCTTAGAGAAGTTTCTAAATTATCTTAATAAATTGCATTTTACTTGGTCCATTATGCGCCATGTTTCAGATTAGAATCTTCAAACGAAGTTACAAGGTTTTAATCAGTCTTTCTACAAAGTTATATTCATCTGAAAGAGTATTTGTTTCAATCAGCTATATTTTTTGTCTTTTTATCTTACATTGAATGGGCGCCTTTGGCTTTCAAAGTAAAAAGTGTTGAATAATTTCGGCGGGCTGGTTAGAACCACTATAGCTCAATTGGAAGAGCACCTGATCCGGTATGTCAGAAGGGTGCAGGTTCAAATCCTGCTCGTAGAATTTTTTTTTAAATTTGTGTTTTTGTAATTTGTTCGCAACAAAATTTGCGTTAAAAATTATATGAACATCTTTTTATCATTTCATTGTAAAATAATAAAGCTGTAAATTATTAAGTTATGAATAATAAAATTTACTTCTCTGACTGGATTCTGTGTAGGATGTATCCCGTCAGCAGCCCCATGAAGTAGGAAAGCATTTTCATGTGAGTCTTTATGTAAGCTACGTTGAAATAGCGGTTGGCAACGAAGTCAGGAATTTCCCTGAAAAAGTAAAACTGTTATATATAATACGCAAATATTATGGATGGATATGGAAAACGGGCCAAATACTGCCACGCGGGTTAACGACTGCTAATGCAGCCGGGGTCAACGGCTTTACGTGCCTTCCGAAGCACGGAGCACCTCGAGATGATAAATTTTTGGCCAACCACCCGATGACCGGCCTTTGCAAAAGCTGCTTAACCTTAGCATTTGCAGACTGCGCCATCGAGACAATATTGTAATAAATAATAATATATAAGTTAGTTAGCGACTCCATTTATTTTTATGTTAAAGGTAATTTAAGATATATTTTAAAATACCCTCACATCTAATAACCTCTAAGATCTTGACGTAATCGGTTCACGAATATTCTTTACTAGCTGTGCCCTGCGGTTTCACCCGCGTTAATTAGCGACTGTTCCACTCCTATTAGTCATAGCGTGATGTAATAAAGCTTATAGCCTTCCTCAATAAATGGACTATTCAACACAAAAAGAATTTTTCAATTTGAACCAGTAGTTCCTGAGATTAGCGCGTTCAAACAAACAAACAAACTCTTCAGCTTTATAATATTAGTATAGATGACCATTGTAGTCATTGCTTGTTATCTGGGGGCACGGCAGTGCCCCCGCCAAGACGAGCAAAAAAGCAGCACGGCCGTACCATCCTTTTCTCGAAACAGTTCAAGCCATTTTCGACCCCCTTTAACTTCGTTGTGGATAAAACTAGAAGCCTGAATTTTCAGTAACCAAGCAGGCATTGTATAAACACGGTATATTTCAAATTTCATTCAATTTGAACCAGTAGTTTATGAATTATAACTAGTCAAAGTTTCTTAATTTTAGAAATCTTTTATATTTTAAATAAACAGATCGACTTGGCAATCGCACTAAACAATCTAATTTAATATAATATATGTATTACTTGTGAGATACATTGTGTTTACATGCGATGGCCAAGTCAATCTATTTATTTAAAACATAAAAGATTTTTAATATTGAGAACTTGGTATTACATGGATCTCACAACTTTTTACGGCAGAAGAACTGAGTTGCGAGACTTGGTTTTTTTACAAGTTTGTTTTTGATGGTATATGTTTGTCCATATAAGAAAATTAATACACAAACTGTTTCCACTTACTTCGCAAATACCATAAGTGTCGGGTCCAATTGGTCCTTATAAGTAATCACGGTTGGAACTAGGATGGCTCCGAAGAGTGCCACCCCTAGAATGCTGGGGCCGACCCGCCTCCACCTCCACAGACTGTATATGAAGATTGGGGCGATGGCGAAGAGCTGAGTGTCAACTGACAGGTACCAAGACTGGAACATGCACTGCAAAAAAACATGACATGTTTATTTTTTACACATCGTATTAGGTATATAAAGCAACAAATTCAAATCAATAATTCCAGAAGTTCTCAAACTTATTTTAAATATTTATTAAGCCTTCCATGTAGAATAAAGTCACCAAAAAGAACGTAGTGCTACTAACATATATAATTTTATTGGTTAACAACACTTGGCTGTCTGTCCCTGTAATATAATGTGTGCATGGAATTAATAAGGTTGTATGTACATAAGTACTGGTAATATTTCATAATTCCCTAAATGTGTATCTGCAAGGTGTCTGCCAACCTTTACGTTCTCTTTGGTAGAGCATAGGTATTATTTGTTTGCTACCATAATAATAATTAGAACAGTACCAACAAATGGTTTGATGGTTAAGTAATATCTATCTATCTAATCTAAAACCTTTAAAAAAAAATTGAAATTTTTTCAACATTTGTGTTTTTGTAATTTGTTCGCAACAAAATTTGCGTTAAAAATTATAAACCAAAACATTTTATAAATAGCTTGCCTATTTCATAACTGATATTTAATATTTGTAAAAATATTATGATCGGATGTTAATGACGGTAGTTGTTGATATTGAATGGGCGCCTTTGGCTTTCAAAGAAAAAGTAAATAGTGTTGAATAATTTCGGCGGGCTGGTTAGGACCACGATAGCTCAATTGGGAGAGCACTGACCCGGTATGTCAGAAGGGTGCAGGTTCAAATCCTGCTCGTGGAAATTTTTTCAAGATTTGTGTTTTTGTAATTTGTTCGCAACAAAATTTGCGTTAAAACGAGCAATTCTTGTATATAAGTATATATATAATCTAAATCTCGGAAACGGCTCCAACGATTTTCATGTTTAGTATGCAGGAGGTTTCGGGGGCCAAAAATCGCCACCCTCGTCTTATTTCCTAGAAGTTAACAAAGACACTCACCATGTTATCAGTGTCTATATAATTGTTAATGTACAGTATGTTCGACCACCAATTAGCTTCGCATCGCTCTTTCTCCCTCAAAATGATGTCGTTCCATAGTGGACCTTCCCCAATTTTTGGGAACCATGTCATGTAGAAGAACAGCACTGCCAAATATGATGGGGTCAACCTGAAACCGAAGCAAACGTTAGAAATTTAAAAAAACCAACACAAAAGAGGGTAATAAAGTTAAATTCATTCGTCTCCCATAGAAGAGGTGTCATGTCTCCAACTCCCCAACTAGCTCAAGATAGAAATAGGAGGATAGGAAAGACCTTTGCCATGCAGTGGAAAAAGTATATATATTATCAATAGAGTTGGATTCCCGTAGGTAGAAATATTTGTGTTACTTATTTCTAAAATTCAAATAAAAAGTTGTTAAAATATATGCTTATCCATTATTTTGTATCCACAAGGCAATTGGTGTAAGTGTCAATCATTTAAAATAATTATTGTTAACACGCAAATAGGAATTTTAACATGTAATAATCGTGACAAGCTGTAAAAACAAACAGATTTGAAATAACGCTAGCTCTCGTCCTATTATATTGTATTGGTATTGATATTGTTATAAGTGTCACTTATAATTTTAATAGTGTTAAATTTTAGAACTGCTTCATAATTTACGTCGTATATTCTTTTGACTTACAAACGATAAATTCATTAAGTACAGACGATAATTAATAATATAGCTAAGTGATGCAAATAGAATTTGCTCTTAATTAGACCATAACTAGTAATGAGCATATCACTTCAAAGCATCATCGGATCCTTAATTGCTCCTTGCGTGGAGGCGAGAAATTGAGTTTGATTGCTTAACCACTGATTTGATGATACACACGCAAATTTGAGAGCCCGGGCATGAGTCCTGTGATGTATTGAAACAATCTTTGACACGAGTACGACCAAAAGCCGGGGCAGAGTGGCAATTTACTAAGTGCAAGCTAACTGATATGAAGCTAGATTACACACAGAATTGAAAACGAGGCTGACTGTACACGAATTTCAAACAAAAATGCTTGTTACTGGTTACAGTAAAAAATTACATTAGTCAGCGCCGCTTTAAATAATAATGTGTCACAAAGTTGTTCATTTAACATAATTGACATAATTATTGTGAAATTACATGATGTCTCGATTGAGTATATTATAGGAAGTATGATGATGGCGCCTGTTATATTAAAACTAATAGGGATTCGTGTCTTGGTACGTTCCTGCATGTTATCTAAGTATGAAAAGAATGTAACTTAGGAAACGTCATGTTTATGAATCTGATAACAACAAGAAGTAGGTCTTAACAAAAGAAAATGTAATCAAATTTGCTGGCTTTTGCTTTGGCTCAGCGGAATAGGAGGCATCGGTAAATAACCCTGGCTGAATTACGGATGACTGGCAAGAATGCAAGAAAGAAACATATCGAATACAGGCAAATAGATTATGGCTAAGGAAAGAGGATAAAAATTTAATTTTCATAGACATTTTAGAAGTGTGATGTCCTGCAAGACCTGCGACCCATAGCAAATTCCTATGAAAAAATTGTTACAACCATTTTTCTTACCTAATATAGCGGAATATCAAAATCGGGAGTACGTTTAGCTTCCCTCGCTTCTTGTCGAGCTCTATAAGGAGCAGCCGGCAGAAGAGGAAAGCGCTGAGCATCAGGAAGGTGTCCACCAGTAACATGCTGTTCAATAGTAAACTGACTATTGGGTTCTTCAGAATCTGAAAATTTGTTACAACAGTTCAGTACAGTAAGTACGTCTTCGTTCTACTTCTCAATTCAAAACTTGTGTAAAAGGTGTAAGCGTTCGAGCGATGGTTACTCATAGAAAATGGTTGGTCTAATATCCCAAAGGAGCTTAGAGGACCTTGTTGGCGATGTCCCAACCCGCATAAGGCCAGCGCGATGGGTTTTGACCCAATCTCATGACGGAAGGTCTAAACCCAAATAATATTATGGAACTCCGTGCATAATTATGTATTTCAATTATTCTTTATGCAGCCGAACAGTACAACTAAATAAAAAAATAATAAATACAGATAATCTAAGTAAATACAATATTTATGCTTTAAATACTTTAAAAAAACACACATTAGCAGGTGCTCAGACTGAGCTGCATGTTTTATATGTGAACATTTATCTATCTAATACCACTTGAATAAATTTGATCAATGCAAACATTATGTTATTTGCACATAATATGCAGTGATGTTGCTTGGCAAACACAGAGATTGGTTTTCCAATAAGTAACGTTTTAACAGCTATTAGTGTGATAAACAAATCTTATTTATTTACAAATCATATAAATGTTCCTACAGGAATAACTATTTAGATAATAACTACTTGGTAGAGGACGTTCCAATAAAAAAACTTTTAATCTTTTTACGGAAAATGGGGAGGCTTTTTGGAACAAATGCAAATTACTCTCCATTTAGTAAAAAAAAGAAGGCTGTATACAATTTTTTTCAAATTGTACTACAAACGAGTCAACATGCCTGAAGGAGCTCTAGCTTTTTAGTCACCTATTCGCTAACCTGTCATTGCAAAAGTTTCTTAACTTAAAAGATATATACTGACCGTAGTATGTACAAATTAATAATTAAACAAAAAATACTTACATTATCCCACCCAGCGGCATCCATGACAGGTCCAGTTCCAAAAAATATGCTGGAGTGACCACACAAGATGAAGGTCATGGCCAAGGACTTTATACCCGATATGCATTCGAGGCCAAGGCCGGCGGCATTCTGCTTTGTCGAGAGTATCTTCTTAATGTTGTTGATGACAGAGAATGAGATGATCAGCTCGTGGGTAATAGACTTCTTGTTTCCACCGCAATATATAAAGTATGTCTCGTATAGTGAGCTTATTAGGAGAACAGCAGCGAAGAAGAGTAAGACTGATCTGCAAGTAATAGAATAGAGCGATTTAATTATTTGTGAGCTATTTATTTTCTTTGGTGTCGTATGCTCGCTAGCTGTCCACACCTTGCGACCTCGTAAGTTGTTTCTTCACACCTCGTTTACCCCATCATCATCATCATCATCATCATCATCAGCCTACGTGCGTCCACTGCTGGACATAGGACAACTGCCATACGATATACAAAGAGTCAATCCACTGACAATATGACTCTGGTTCGTTTCAGTCTGGTATTGAGTGTGAGGGTACCTCTAAATGCTAGGACTTCGGCTCGGATTGATCGTGTCGTGGGAGTATACGTATCTACTCGCGATTATTTTCCATTCTTTTTTGCGAGGCGACCGTAATAATGTAAACATATCAACAGTTTCAAGAAATATAGTGTCAATATTACACTTGCGTTTAATGCCGTCATCGTCACACATCAATGAGCTTGCAACTTTAGCATTGCGGATGAAATCGGTGTATACTTAAAAGGTCGAGTCGAATGAACCTTTTTTTACCTACACAATATAATCAAGTATTTGACCACTACATCCCTAGCGATAAGCATGCCGTATGTTATGTCTGCTTTGAGAGTGCCTTTTCACTATAGCCCTAGAGAGGGCCAAGTCGTTACGTCATTAACTTTAATCATGTTTGGAAAATTGCTTTACATCACCAAGCTGAGATTAAAATAAGACGGCGTAGCTGAGGCAAACATGGCTTGATGAACTAGCACATCAAACCAGAGTGGCCCAATGCAGCGGTGGACAGAAAGAAATCTAAATATGGAACCTTTTTCTTGGGATACAATTGGAAGGAAATAAACATCTCAAAGAACTTACAAGTAAACCACATCTCTTGTGGAGACCGTCAGTGGCTCCCTAGCGTAGCAGTCTCGGCCGGTGACCTGGACTTTAGTGGTGTTGGCAACGGTTCGGGAGATGACGTCACTGACGAAGTCCTGAACGGCTCTCGCGTCGCACGCGTTGGGCACGCACACCGCCCAGCGGAGAATCTCACCGCGACCGGTGCGAACCTGCGTAGGGGATAATTTGCTTATTAATACTAAAACTGGAACTGGATTATGGTTGTATTCATTTTACGTCAATTTTGTTGCAAACAAATTACAAATTGAAAAAAGATAAAGTGTTGAAAAAATTCCACAAGCAGGATAGAGCCACGATAGCGTAGTTGGTAGTGCACCTGACCCGGCTTGTCATGGGGTGCGGGTGTGAATCTCGCTCGTGAATTTTTTTCAACACTGTCTTTTTTTAAATTGGAACTGGATGTTTAACTCTTAACTGACGAAACAACGTCATCATTTCAGGGCTCAGGCCCAGCCATAGGGCGTTTATTAAATGATGAGGTCTGAGCCTTCCTACATCACCTTCCAACAGCACATGGAGAGATTGGGCCGTAACCAACCACGCCGGCAAAGTGCGGGTCATCTGCTATCTTAACGACACCAACTGGGACCACCGGCTTTTTCAGGCAACGGCGACGGAAAGTTGCTTAATTAATGCATTATTAACATTAGACTGCATTATATAAGACGTGCGTGCACTTGGAGAGGCCTATGTCCAGCAGTGGGCTAATATAGGCTGATCGTGATAATGATGATGATGATATAATTATGACGTCAGGCCAAGCTGTGCCACCAACAAACCAGTGACAATAGTTTTGAATATAAAAACTAGTTACAGAGAACTGTACATCAGAAACCGTTAGAAACAGAGTCTATAAAAAATATACATCATCATCATCATCTTCATCAGCTCATTTATGTCCCCACTGCTGGGGCACGAGCCTTCCCTATGGATGAATAGGGAGAACTGGCCATAAACCACCACGCGGGCCCAGTGCGGATTGGTGGTTGTTAACGACTGCTAATGCAGCCGGGACCAACGGCTTAACGTGCATTCCGAAGCACGGAGGAGCTCGAGATGATAAGTTTTTGGTCACCCATCCGATGACCGGCCTTTGCCAAAGTTGCTTAACCTCAGCACTCGCAGACCAGGCGCGTAAACCACTGCGCCATCGAGCTCCTACTAAATATACATTCTCATGATTATTTACATATTCCTTTGGCTTACAGAGTAAGAGTAGATAGTGTTGATTACTTTCGGCGAGTTGGATTGAGCCACGATAGCATAGTTGGTAGTGCACCTGACCCGGTATGTCATGGGGTACGAGTTCGAATCCTGCTCGTGGAACTTTTTCAACACATGGTCTTTTTTCAATTTTTACATTCCTATATCATTTCTCCATAGGTTGGGATCAATCCTTATTAATGAAATTGTATTGTATATTTACTTTGATAGTTTATCTAGTATCAATCCATTCCCAAGTCGGGCAAAATGTGTTTCGGATTTTTCACATAATCCGCATTTGGTAAGCGTTTACCCATTAATTGTAGTGAGGACTTGATAGATTCAATGATGTAGGCCTTTGCCTAGCAGTGAGACAGTTTTAGGCTATTCAATTTATTTTACTTAACAATAAAATAACTGATAAGTATAAAGGGAATATAAAGTACATTACCTCCTTGGTTTCTTCTGCCTGCGGCCACTTTATAGTCGCGAGGCAGTACTGTCCCTCAATCTCGACGCCGTCCTCAACGTCTTTGATCCCCACGCACTCGTCAAAGTTGCCCAAGTGGAAAGACGAGCCGAACAGTAAGCCTTGGGGGGACTTCGATGAAGCGTCGAACACTGGAAACGAAAGACAGATCCGTGAACCAATTCATGAGTTGAATTATATCGCTATATTATTTGTGATTTAAAAAAAATTATGTTATGACAATTTTGGGTTTTGATTTTAGGTGGGTTATCGTTATTACGTATAATTTGTTTCTTTATTTGAAAAATACTAAACATGGTAAGAATTCAGTTAATTAAATAGCATAAAGTAAAATAACAGGAACACGAAGACGTTGCGTCATTACTAAACTTAGAGCATTAAATTTTAAAGCACGGGGGATAAACCTATAGTCAAAATAAATAAAACACAAAATAAAGAGACCCCAGTAGAGTCTGGCTAATGAAAGCTGTCCCTGAGAAACGGCGGCAATTTCAAAAAATCTGCAGCTGGTAATACTGGCTGTACACTGAATAAACGAAGTTGATACTATTATTTTTACATATAAAATCAAAATTAAATCAATTTCATTTTTTAAAAGTTGCGAGCTATGTACATATCTAATAAAGTTTAAGACGCAATAATAATTGTCGCATTAATAATGTTCGTTTTGCTATGTTCGTAATTTGTAAAGACAAAGTTTTTTCCTCTTTTGAAGGAACCTATGTTATAGGAAGGAGGGAACACATGTGCCTGTAAAGAATTCCAAGTTTTGAACGTACGACAAAGAAACGAGTTACCTACTGAATATCCTTCCTACCTATGTAGGTATCATTTGTATGTACAAATGATAATAAAAACCTTAAAACTCCAGTGACTCCATATAAAGAAGGTGCACTAGTAATAGTATGAATATCGTTGAAAGTTGATAAATATAAACTAGTTAATAAAAACCAAGATAAGCTAAGCTACGTAAGCTTAATGGCACAAAATAATGAGAGTACGAAGACGAACTAACTATTAATTTTAATTAATATCAAATGGTTTATTTTATAATGATAATAAATGCTTCTCATCAATGTATAGACATTATATTTTAATTCCTAAATACAATTGATTATAAACAAAAAACATACAATTTAGCATAAATTATATTTCGAGATAATGTTTTTTATGCACTGTGCGGTTTTGATTTAAATATGCTACCACATAATACTAGTAAAGTAATACTTCGGTATAAAATAATATTTATACGAATTTTACTCATAGTTAATAGCTCATTAGTCGCTCCGAAAAATAATGTGTAACACAGTTTACTATTTGATTAAGATAGCTATTGGTAAAAAAAATGAGATTGTCATTAGATTTTTCATAAATAAAGATTTTAAACCGCAATTTAAACATCATTAATATATAAGATAAAACAATGTCAATAGACTCAAATTTTTTAAATACGATAAGTCCATTGTCTGGTAGCTCAAGTGTAAGATACACAAAGCAGAAAGGTCAGATTCTTTGTGTATTTGATAGATTTATGCAGGTTATGCATTTAATTGACAATTTAAATGACTGACGAAGACAAAAGAAATCGAAGGCGGAAAACCGTTAGGTCCTTGTGTTTGCCCTCGCATCGACACAGTATAGTTTCCCTGTACGAACTGCAGTTAATTGAAATTGAGAAATTTTAAAACAAGATTTATTAAGAGCGTTCACCTAAATTTCCAGTCTACTTCACCCATGTATGTAAAGTTGAAAGTACAAACAGAACCGTCAACGTCTTAAGGACTACAGACGCGGGTATCCGGTTCTCAAATACTTTTTTTATGTTACAGAGCCGGTTAACGAACAAACAGCCCATCTGATAGAAATCGACCTCAGCTGCTGCAGGCTGCTGCATGTAAGGACGCATACAACACCAAGGGTATCATCACACACATTACCGATACTAAATTTTTAGTTATTATGCTTCTTTATCTTGTACTTTTATTGGAATCAGTAATCTATAAAGTTAAACAAACTTCATTGCATCCCATTAGAAGGATAGTTATCTTTCGGGCCAAGCTCTTTCGGTCCAAGCCCTCACTTTCGTGAGAGTCAAAAGGAGGTGAATGTATGTGAATGGGCATATTATTGTCGACGGAATTAAAAGTCCCGCGGGTTGTTTTAGTAGAACCAGGGTAAGGACCTCTGGCGAAAGGATGAGTGAGACACGTGAGTCGCCAACTAATTCGTTACTTGTCCGGTGGTTTTCATTGAACTTAGCGCTGTAATCTCCATCGCTAATCTAGATAACTACTACAGAGGCCAGTCAAAGGCAGTCACTATTTCTTGGTAAAAGGTTTCGTATAACTTCTACTAACCATTAAAATGAAACATTTCTTCCAAATCTACTGAGGATTCATTTATGCATATTACATGTATTTTATTTTATCATGACGTTTCGAATCCTTTACATGGTGCGTGGTCACAGGGAGACTCAACTTTAAACTACCTATTAATTAAATGGAGCTTAAAAGTCCAACGGCTAGCGTTTTCGGGTTGCGATCTTGCAAGTTAAGCACGTATAGCATTTTTAAGGCACGTATAGCCGTTCGTCCCGGATGTCGTCGTAAGATGGTTCTAATAACCAACCCGTATTAACAAAATTATATCAAATTAATGGAATCAGGCGTTATTTTGCGAAAATCCATGGTACAAATTTTTTTTATTGAAATAATACAGTGTTAATTCCGCTAAATCACTCGTTAATCCATCTTGGACGCAGTACGCATGTAGGTACATTACACAGTACTTATAATACAGCACATTTAAATGGCGGAGTACATTTTTTTTTAATTATTTCTTCTGTGACAACACTGGCATGTGTGGTGAGTTATTATGGCGCGATCACCTCATGTCCTATTTATTAAGTCTAGCAAGGACTAGGGGACGTTTATTTCAATATACAGATGATGATGATGATGAACTACAGAAATAAAAATGTAAAATAAAAATGTAAATTTGATTTCGCTTTTCCTTTTGTTTTCTACCGTAACAAAACATCACGTAAGCAACGAGATTTCCGAAGCGATAGACACGAGTTATGACAGTGTGACGTAAGCCTAAAATATGATTGTGGGACTACCGCAAAATACGAGTGGAGCCATGAAGATGTAGTGGAGCCCGGACAGGTTGACAGGCGTCAAGAGATGCGTAATAACGGAGCATGCGTCACGTCTATCCGTATGTCCGTACCAACTTCGCATTGCAGACTTCTCGAATAGAATTGTTAAAACTAAACAAAGAATTATTAAACGGGGATTAACGCAAACTTATTAGTAAAAATGTATCTTATCTTCTTTATTCTAAATATGTTGCCATAACATCAATGTTTGTAGCATTGTTGTGTTCCGGCAGCTAGAGATAAGATAGCCAGTGCCTTACTAGTTGAGGATCCCGGGTGAAGTGCACTTCCACCTATTGGCCTTATCATCACTTAACATCAGGTGAGATCAAGGTACTGTGCTTATCCGTAAAATATTATTTTAAAAAAACAGCTTGCATATTTTTACTTTTATATTTAAAAGCAACAATTTTTCACTGCAGTGGGCAGAATGGGCTGATATAATATAACTATTTCGTGGATAAAAAAGTAAAATATTTATTTATGTCAAATAGTTTTTAAAACAATCAGTATTGCCACAAACATAAATATGTCACATTAAGAGGTTACATAAAATGATTGCGTTTTTTGATGACATATTTTTGTTGCATAGATTACGTTGTTAGATGGATATAGACTTTTGTAACTTAAAAATGTATATTTAGTCTGTATTGGTCTGTAGTCTAAAAACAGAAGTCGATAATCAAAACTTAAAACAGTTGTAGAAGATTCCGAGTGAAGTTTGCTTCCACCTTTTTTTTTACCCAGGGAAATGTGCTCTCAGACTTTCTCAACCGGGCTTGCAAGCACCGGGAGGTGTGTGGGGATAGGCGGTGGTCTGCCCGACCCACTAAAACCCAGGGACATCCGTCAACCGCATTGGGCCATCATCACTTAACATCAGATGACATGAAAGTCAAGTGAATACCCATAATGTATGAAACAAATATTTATTATTTTCTTATATTATTTATTATCGTATACATATAAGTGGTTATAAAATAATAAATAAAATAAAATGCGTTAATTTCGACCAACTTAAGATCATAGGTACAGTATTAAAAATTAAAATTAAAATTACAAAATAAAAATTATAGAATAAAAAAAAAATTACAAACTTAAAATTCAGTGAGTCACATATGTAAATAGTATAGTAAAATTAATAAATTAGATATTAATTAGCATTGAAATTAATAAAATAATTAATAAAATACATTAAGTACATAAGTAATTACAGTAATGTCAACGTTACATAAAGAAATATTATCATAACATATTACATTAAAAAAAGTTATGATAATCGACTTTTGCTGTTGACAATACTGTACAACCGTGATCGGCAACCTAATTAACATTATTTAAAACATCCGAAATCTCTCATTAGGTTTTATTTACTTTAATTCTTTCCTACTTTCTTTTCTACTTAACTTCCAAACTTCATGTTGAGTGGGAAACAAGACATAAAGTATCGTTACACAAGTTTATATTAGAAAAAGTTTGTATACCAACTCCAATACTCTACATAATGTATAAAACCATTTGGAAATACGCGTTGTGGTCGGAGCATATTATACAGCCTTAGCGGAAAGGATACTACCAAGAGTATAAATACAGCCGCCTGCACTTTAGACTATCCCGAATTGTCAAATGTTTTAATTAATGTTCAACCATATGACTAAGACATAAGGTTTAAAGTCTATTCAGGAAACTGGACAGTTTGTGGTTATCTGATATACAGGCGTGTGTACATTACCGCCAACTTAATACACATTCGTATTCACGGTATGTCATTGTGTAACATCGAGATCTTTAAAAAAACATCAAGGACGGTCTTTGTCTCCGTTGCCATGTAAATAATAGGTGATTCAGTTCAAAGGATTTCTTTTTACATAAAAATTTCTATTAAAGTCCCACTGAAGCTTAGTGAAACCTATATTGGGTAGATTCGGTCATGATAACACACCACGCCGCGCCGAGCCCATTTCGGTAAGGGGACCACTGCCAACATACGACAAAAGCCAGGACCATCTTAAAATGCCTTCTGGAGCGCAAAGAAGCACAAGATATTTTTAATTTAGTCATCGATTGGATTTCCAAATTATTTATACAATATAAATTGAACTGACATTTCAATATTTGCATAAGTTGCGTGATACCAATCCGGTGCGGCGCCACATGAGTAAATGGGTATATTTACTCTGTGGCGGCGCTGCGCCGGCGAGCTCCAAAACTATTTTAAAAAGAGGTTGTTGCCAGTAAATATTTTTTTATATATTAGCATTCATAACAACATAATTGTATGATACGTACCTCTATTTTGAACAAAAAATTGCAATAGTCATCATCAAATCTATTTTTAGTGCAATAAAATATTAAAATCAAAAAAGTTTCCTTATAAGAACTTAATGAGAGACTACAAAAAAAACTACGTGCGTAGACTGTTGCTTTATTTAATATCTATATTTGGATAATATGTAGAATCATACGGAGAACCGTAACCATGAATTAGTGATATAAATAAACTAGTGACGTGATGGGGTATAATTATTTCTATTCGTCTATGTAATATTGGGCCGTTGAAGTAAAGTCAGCCCGTGACCAACGTCGGGTCGGTGCAATGCAACTCGGCCGAAACATCGTCAGATCGAAAACTAGATACACCCGACGTTTCATTAGTTATGCCTAGGATAATTATACAAAAGAATATTCGTTAAAGACCGCTATCTTTTTGAGAGAGTTTGCTGATGGCCTCATACGGCCTTTATAGTGGCGGCGAGAAATTTACAGGGTTCCTCGAGCCGTGTGATCGAAACACCGTCAAATGGTTTCTAGAGTGAATGGCATCACGCAAGCGTGTCCCCCTATTCCTACTACATTCTCCGAGGAGTTCGAATCGGATCAGATGAATAAACTGCTGTAAGAAAAAATTACTTATTTATTATTATCATTATTGAATGAAACTACTTTTACGGATCTACTCGCGTTTATCAAAATAAACACATTAATTTGATTTAATGTTTATCCTGACGTTTGAAACTCTTTGCAGGGTCCGTGGTCACAGGGAGACTAAGGCATAAAAGCGAGTAGATCCGTAGAAGTAGTTTCATTTCAAGTGTTCGCGTAAACTTAAGAAAACAATATTACCATCATTAATATTATTATCTCCTTTATTTATTTTATTTCTTAAAACTAGATTTTTACAATATTTTAATATAAAAACAATAAAACATTATAAAAACCTAATCCTAGAGTACCACCAGCAGCGGGGCAGGGCCCAAGCTACCGATGGTCAGGGCTGCAGAGTGAGGAACCTTCTGACAATACGTGCCGTGTCTAGGAGTACTGCCTTTTGCATCTGACCCTTAACCCAACCTTTCAGCGAGAGCCTCTCTAGGTGTTGATCGAGGCTCTTCGCTATCAGACCGTTTGCCGAAACGACTATCGGTACAATAATGGTTGAATCCACATCCCACATAGCAGTAACCTCGTGAGCCAAGTCAAGGTACTTACTGAGCTTGTCCTTCTCGGCTTTCACAAGATTCTCATCATGAGGTATGGTGATATCTATCAGTATTGCCCGGCGCTGGGATCGGTCGTCCATAGATATATTATTATTATTATTATTTGTGTTTTTTTTAGCTAGAAGCCGGTTTTATTATTTTTTATTATTATTTCAGTATTGGCAAAATACCTCTCGCCTATGGCGGTTACGTCCGGCAATAGCACAGCCGGCCAGCGTCAGGGCACGAGGGAGAGAAATCGGCGGTCAATGCGCGCGCGCGGTACCTATCAAGTACCACCGCTTTTTGCATTTTCGCTGGAAGTGAACCGCCGCCGAATCCCAGTCTTTTCTTATCGACTTCTCCCTCTCTTGCCCCGTACGTAGTAAGCATGCATGAGGTTTTTGTTTTGATCTGTAGTCCGCCTCATGCGCCTTGAACCTTCAGCGGCGGGCCACGATTGCCGCGGCTGGACAGCCCCTGCCGGTGACAAGCGCAGTTTAAGAGATGATGTCGATGACTGGGCAGGTGGTCGGCCCAGTCGGTTGGTTTATTTATTTATTTATTTATTTCTTCATATAAATTACATTTTTAAATATTTTCTAAAAACAAAATAAGTAAAACATTTAAAAATACAAAAATAAAAATAAGGGTCCGCCGGCATCGGGACCAGCCCCCCAACCGCCTAGCACTCTCACTTTCGATCGCTTTGAAAGCGAGGCCCTCGCCTAGCTTTCTATTATAATATCGAAATATAATATCGAATAATATCGAAAGCTCTAGCCTATAGGTTTTGATATTGCTTTCATATTGCTTTCGAAATGACAAGATGACGCCTCCTCCTCGTCTCGCCTTCAAAGCGATCGAAAGCGAGAGCATTAGGCGGTCGACCCCCTGGATCCAAACTACCGGTGGTTAGGGCTTTAGAGACAGGAACCTCCTCACAATGCGTGCCGTATCGAAGAGAACTGCTAACTAACTATTATTATTATTATTATATTTTTTCTGTGACATCTCCCTTACCTCTCAAGTAACGAGACATTAGTAGTCCCCGCTCGCGCGACCTTTGCTCGTTGCGAATGCCTAAGTAGACATTCGGGAGCGAACTCGATACGCGGCTGCACCGGTGGTAATGACCTGAATTGTGCAATTTTACGCACCTTAATTTAGTTAGTTCAGTTAAACTAACTTAACTAACTGTTTTGTTAATAAGAGCGTTTATACAATTTTTTCTTTAAACTTTGTTTACAAAGCTTCAAAGTTCAAATCTTTTGGATGTCAGAGAGATGAAATGAGCAAGGAGAATGTAACTTTCTATGTCTTTATACGTAGAAATTATGATTTTGTTTATTATTTTTGTGTGTAGTGTTTTCAATAGTTTTTATCAACTAGTCAGATACTTTTTTTTAAATTAATATAATAGAAAATACTCAACTGCTGAGTATCACTGCCGCCGCGAACGGGGAGACGCGGATGGTAACGGGGGCTCTCTCCCCCCACCCTAGTCTTGTGGGTTTGATGGGGATTCGGGAGAAGGGAGGGAGGCTTACCACTACCAACTGGAATCCTAAGCACATCCCCTTACTTGCCGCTAGGTTGACCCAAGACCTTCAGTTTGACCACCTGGATATGCATTAGTTAAATACTACAATAAAATGTGACACCTTGCCCGGCCTGCCAGAACATGGAGCTAGCAAAGCTCGAGAATTTCATACCATTTTTTTCGTGAGTATCAGCACAAACAACATGTTTACATTGGAGGCTGGCCATCTTAAATCAATATTTTTTTAAACTGGTGCTTTTTGTTCTTAAAACAAAAACGTATTTTACTAAGAAGTATTGCTATGCCAAAAATCAAATCGCCAAATAACCCTATCAAGGTGACAGGATCGGTGTAAATATTGACAGTTCTTAAACTTATTAATTTAGGTCGTTTTGACCAACTAATTGATCAAACATAACGTTTCTGTAAAAATATTTACATAGCAAGTATTTTTTCGGATATATTTTCATCAATTATCAAACACTTTCAAGGTTCCTACAAGGTTCCTGCCAAATATTTTTTATTCGGTATGAGGCCTTTGCCACAATATTTTTAGACAGAAATGGTATGATCACTTAGCCGGTTAAAACGCCTTTTGATATACCTAGCACGGCAAATGACTCCATTTCATCTGATGTTAAGTGAATATGGAGTCCAGATGCCACGACAACTGGTACATACAGCGTGAAAACAACGCAACATCAGTTACACTCACTCTGCCGGCCCACAAGGTGCCTCTTTACGCTTCGTTTGTAGGACCCTATATACTCGTTTGTAGACCCTGTATACATAAAAAGGAAGGAAAACGTGTGCTAGCAAACTATTCCATGCTTTGGAGGTGCGATATAGAAACGAGTCACCAAATTTCTTAGTGCGCTATGAAATATTTGCAACAGTGAAGCGGTGACGTACTATGGAGGAAAAGAGAAGATGGGATGAGACCAAAGAGCTTTTAAGAGCATTCGCCATGGTTTATGCGGTAAAAACCGCTGAGTGACGCAATATCTCTACGCAATTGCAGAGATTCAAGAGTATTAGCGACTTCTGCGTTGCCGATAATGCGTACAGCACGACACGCCGCAATCTGTCCAAGGTATCGAGAAGGTAATTACTTTGCGGAACCGTCCCAGATGTGCGAGCAATACTCCACGCAAGACCGTACTTGTGTCTTGTACAAAAGGCACAACTGGTCAGGCGTAAAGAATCACCGCACCCTATTCAGAACATCAAGTTTACGTGGGACTGTTTTGAAACTTAAATTTATATGTTCAAGAACCCTCAATATTTATACCGCTCTCCTGTGGAAGCACACTGAGCTAGCTATCTGTAACTGTCGGTATAGACCAATACTGCTTATAATATATTTATAGCGACAGGCATAGATGATAAGATGATAGCTAGCCAGACGGAAACCCTACCGCCAAACCGATTAAAATATATAATAGTCTCACGAGGAAACGAACCTTTGGGTCTAAGAGACCGGGGGTTTAATAACACCGATGGGACTTTCGATACACTGCAAAATATTACACTTCATAAAACGAAAATCATGTTCAAATGCACCCGTCGTGCACTAACGATGTCAAAGTATCGAACCTAAATAATGACCTCTCGACCAAAAGACTTCCACTGCTGGACGAAGGCCTCCCCCAAAGATCTCCACCAACGACCGGTTTTGTGCTGTTCCTATCCAGCGGCTACCCACAACCTTCACCAGATCCTCGGTCCACCTTGTTAGAAGCCTACATTTGAGCTGCGTCTTACGGTACGCGGTTGCCACCAAGAACAATTCCACCCCAGCAGCCATCAGTTCTACGAGCGATGTGCCCTCCCCACTGCTATGTATGATTGATACTCGTATATGATTATTTCATATATCATTGACAAAATCAACATGACTATGATTGGGCCGATGTTGGACAACTTTTAATTGTAATTATAGAACATTAAGCGTTACAGTTGTATAGACACCGAATCGCCTTGTGTGGCGCGCTTCTACAAGTATTAAAACACGAGTCACGCACGCCACTCCACCGAGCGCCATTGTTCATTGTGACAAAGAATTAAAAAGACGACACATTCCTAAAAAGTTAAAATTGCATTACGGAACGGTACAGCCCTCATTTACTTAAAATGTTTTATAAATTGGTAAGCTGTATTTTTTTATTTTACAACATGAAAGCGTTTATCCTTCATCGTAATTGGGTTTCTAGACATCATCATCATCATCATCAGCTCATTTATGTCCCCACTGCTGGGGCACGAGCCTTCCCTATGGATGGATAGGGAGAACGGGCCATGAACCACCACGCGGGCCCAGTGCGGATTGGCGGTTATTAACGACTGCTAATGCAGCCGGGACCAACGGCTTAACGTGCCTTCCGAAGCACGGAGGAGCTCGAGATGATAAATTTTTGGTCACCCATCCGATGACCGGCCTTTGCGAAAGTTGCTTAACCTCAGCGATCGCAGAACGGGCGCGTTAACCACTGCGCCATCGAGCTCCTCTCTAGGCAGCAATAAGCTATTTATTAACATCTCAATCTATTCTTACAAGATGGTCATACCACTAATCCATTTTCTAGCAAACACAGCGTGTTACGCTAACGTGGACGTACTTGGCATAATATCACCAGCTTAGTTTATATCCCCACTGCTGGGGTACGAACCTTCCCTATGGATGGATGAACGGGCCATAAACCAAGACGCGGGCCCAATGCGGACTGGTAATTTTAATGTTAATGCAGCCTGCACCAACGGCTTTACGTGCCTTCCGAAGCACGGAGGAGCTCGAAATTTTTGGTCACCCATCCGATGGCCGTCTGTTAATAACTTACATAACTAGTGTTTATCTTTTCTTTACTGAATGAGAACACATCCATAAGAACATCATACCACATGAGTTAATACAAGTCCCTATACTCATGTGATCATACCATGTAAGTACCCAAAACTGAAGCAAATAAAAAAATAAGTCAAATCAAATAATTTTGTTTTGTCTAATGTCAAAAACAAACTTGTAAAAAAAACCAAGTCTTGCAATTCAATTCTTCTACCGTAAAAAGTTGTGAGATCCATGTAAGCCAATACCAAGCCAATACCAAGTCGGTTAATTTATTCAGTCCCTACTTAAGGGACCTTCTGTCTTAATTACGTAATTAGCTAACCTAACAACATCTTTAGTGACCATATCAATATTAAAAATCTTTTATGTTTTAAATAAACAGATTGACTTGGCCATCGCATGAAAACACAATGTATCTCACAAGTAATACATATATTATATTAAATTAGATTGTTTAGTGCGATTGCCAAGTCAATATTACACCTTCATTATTTTTCTTTTGCAATCAAAATGTAACACGCTTTATTTATTAAAAAAATTGGGTCTGTGATAAAATGCATTTTTTTTTTCAGGTTTAAATTATTTTTAACTTTTTAGTATTTTTGGGGGATAAGGGCTTCGGTACAACAGGGTTCACCCTGTATCCTGAGGCGCAACGTTAGCAGTATGACATGTTTATACACCTTCATACCATTCAGCCATCGGCACGTGCTCACCTTAGCATTGGGTCATCCATCTAATCAAAGACAGAATCCACATTCATAACAAACGGAACGAACGAACGAACGAACTTATTTTCCCGAGTTCCTAAGGCCATCTTGCAGCTCCTTTATTGGACCCTGGTTATCATCTAGCACCAAAGTACTCGTCAAGACGAATCATACGAGCCCAAACTCAACGGGGTTGTGTCGCTAAATTACCGAGTTCCTATGGCCATCTTCCAGCTCCATCATCAGACCCTGGTTACCATCTAACAACAAAATATTCGTCAAGACGGATCAAACGAGTCCAAATTCGATGGGGTTGTGTCGTTTAACTACCGAGTTCCTATGGTCACCATCCGGTTCCATCATGATAACCTAGTTACCATCTAGCACCAAAGTACTCGTCGAGACGAATTATACGACGCAAACTCGATGGGGTTGTGTCTACACCTACTATTCCATTATATTCATTAACTGCAAATGTAACTTTGTAATCGTATATATTTATATGAAATTACAAAGTTATTTATGCAGTTAGTGTATCTAGAAAACTGGACCGAAATTTCAATATTTTTTAGTTTTTCCTTGATTTGTACACTAAAAACTAATTATATTCTAAATTTTAAGCTTCTATGTTTGCTAGAAGTGCCTTAAAGTTTTGATAATCGGTCAGTCAGTGAGTGAGTGACAAAATTAGAAACTTTGACTAGTTAGAATTCTTAAACTACTGGTTCAAATTAAATGAAATTTGAAATATATTGTGTTTATACAATGCCTTCTTGGTAACTGAAAATTCAGGCTTCTAGTTTTATCCACAATGAAGTTATAGGGGGTCGAAAATGGCCTGAACTGCTTCGAGAAAAAAATGGTACGGGCCGTGCCGCTTTTTTGCTCGACTTGGCGGGGGCACTGCCGTGCCCCCAGATTTACTACTAAGATGTTTTAGAGTTGTTTCATGCAATATTTTAGCCCTATTCTGTGGTGATGCTCTAGTAAATATTTTAATGCTCAATATTTCATTAGTCTAATTATTTGTTAACATGGTGTAGATAATGCAATATCGCAATTGACTCATCGTATTTGTTAACAACTTTGTAGCTTATTGCCCTGATTTTGATTCGCAATATGATTGTTTTGTTTATGAAATGCAAATGAATTTCTTTATCATTGCTTCGATTGGCTCATTAGAATACTGAGTATTACGTCACAACGCCCGGTTTGCGTCGACCTTAAGCCGATATGAATTAAGTTAAGGATCGAACGTGTTTTTGGCAAGTTCACTTGTCAGCATACAAAACATGTTGACATTTGTCACTATTTATGAAGATCTTTCAATATTTTGAATTCATTATCCAAATTCCATATTTTTTCATTATTAAAACTGGTATGATTGCATTGAAATAAATAAATAAATGTAAGCAATGACATTATTCTATGGCAATGACATAATATTGAAAATGTTAGCTTGTTGTAGTTAGGCGCAAAAGCGGAATTATGCGTTAGCATCCCTACTAAGTCTGTGGCGGATTATTAGAATTTGATAAGGCGAGGGCGCTAGTAAAAATGGGAAAATAATTTTATTATTAAATAAAAATACTGAAGGATAATAATAAGTACGAAGGAAAAAGTCTCTCGCTTTGGCTTCAAGTAAACGTCGCTTAAAATATTTGCATCAAGGAAAAATATAATAACTCAAAGATTTGAGATTTGTATACAAAGAAAATAAATTAAAAACTTTTTTTTCGATTTTTTTATTAATTCAATACCTTTTTGCGAACTCCTTATATATTTTCTTAATTCGCAAAAAAGTGTTCATATTCAAAAGTTTGAAAGTTTGTTTTTAGATTACAAATTTATTTCTGTTTACTACTTTTAAATTTTTAGTAAACATGTTTAGTATTTCCGTTTTATTCTCAGCTCACCAAAGTTAAATTATCTATATATTTATTTTTATGTTTTTTATATGTCATATTATACTGTTAAATTTATAATAAAGTCACCTGTTCTTAGTCTTGTTATGTAAATAGTCCTGTAATTTTTTGGTAACGCATTGGTATTTTTAAAGAAAAATTAAAAATATTGAATAATAAACTATTTAACAGTTGGAGGACACCTTTATTTATAATCTTTAGTGTTAAATCTTTAGTGTCTTTAGTGTTTAATTTTCTATTTGATAGTAATTAAATACCTTATTTAAATGTTATTTTTAAATTATATTTCACCTTGTCACAGAAGAAAGCAAAAAAGTCTAAGGATAAATAACACGTTTAGATTGGTCTCAAAAGGTTAAATCTAAACATAGATAAAATAAAGTTTTATAAGTAGTTTCAAAACTGTATATATATTGTTAATTAACAAAACCAGTATAGATGCAAATTCCAAATGAAATAAAATTATTTGTTGACACATAGTCACTTTTGTCATTTATAAAAAAATGCTTTTTGATATTTTATGCTTTATCTCTTTTTGTGTACGTTTTACACTAAACTCTAAACAGCCATTAACGCATTGTGTAACACTCATTAACCGGAACAGTTCATTACAAGATTAAACAGAATATTTAACTAACCAACAGTGTATGGTGAAATTGGGTTTTAATCAATGGCCGTATCACGTCTGCGTAAGTATAATTTTTAATTCAGCTACTCCTAACTTATTTGCACATCCTGCTCATGAGTAAAAAATATCAAAAGTGATACTAATTAAACACTTGGCTAAGAGATGACGTTATTTTAAAGATGGTGAAGAGTTCAACATTTGTGGATACGTCTTTTTGTTAGTGAAATGAAGCACAAAAACTGTCAGTCTTGATACATTTAACTAACTATTACATTTATGTTTGCGTGCCATGTACGCAGCGAAATGGGTAAGGGCAGGTCAGTACTTCTAAAAAGTATAAAAATGTGTCAAAATATATATATTATTGAGCTGCATAAGGGAGGGTGTGGTGGTGAGGTGTATTGTATGCCGTCTCGAAAAAGGTAGTGGTCTGAATTCCGCCTTCGCATCTCGACATAGGCAAGATATATAAAGCTTTAGAAAGAAAAATAGAACAACCGAAAGATAATACTTATTAGTTAATAAACAGTAAGTCAGTCATTATTTTTACATTATACAAAGTTTACGCTTGCTTTACTGTTAGAACCTGCTTCTTATTCTGTCGTGGCATCAAAACAAGGAATTAATAACATTTTTTTTTCTTTTTTACTATTTATTTGTATATTTTATAACTATTTTGAAAACTTGATTGCACAGATATTTGGTAGGGGTATATTACCTATCCATATTTAACAATTAACAAAGAATTTAAACGGGTATTAACGCAAACTAATTAGTAAAAAGGTATCATACCTTCTTTATACCCGACGTTTCGACCGAGTTACAACGGCCGTGGTCACGGTGATTATTTCGTCCAAGTATGTACATTGTTTAACAATGTATTATTATTATACTGTCGTTCTCTTCACTATGGATCTAATTACGCAACAATTTTTACCATAGCATCAAGTTCAATGCTGATTCAGAATGCTTAGTTTGTTTACTTAGAAAGAGTTTCATTGTCACTGTTTAAGATTTACTGCAATAAGCGATAAAGTGATTTTCCTCATAATAGTTGACGGTAATGATGAGTGACCTCAGAAGGTACGTGACCTTTTCGTTGACTTATTAATCACCTTACATCCAAGTCATGGTTTTTAAAATTAACTATTCCACTGTGTATAAAAAAATATTTTTTATTTATTTATTCAAACTAAATCAAACGGAAAAAAAACATAAAAATGAAAACGAAAAACCTATTCGTATAATATTTTCCTATTATTTGATACGTTTCGTTGCTTTTACTCGTTTCGAAGACAAAAATTACAAATTTGACGACATGAATTACAAATGTATTTATGAGACGATCAAAACCTCAGTCGCCTTACAACTACACGTATCTTGTACATAATTCAAAACGTCACAATAAAAATAAAATAATTTTATGTTAAAATTTAACGCTAACGAGTTTTGCCTACAGCCTAAAGCCTTTATTTCCATGTGTATTTTTAATCATTTTCATTCCATCACATTCCAACACTACTCCTGTGTAAACAAAGTTTAAAATAATAAACACAAAAACAATTCGGATTTCATGGTATTCATTCGATACCAGCTAAACCAACCATTGAAGGGGGACAGAGCGGGCTACGCTACGCTACTCTAACGGAGATTCTGGGATCCGTTCAATAGAGCCTTTGTACTAGAAACCTATTAAGCCCGGCACTACTGGGAATCACAGCTAATATTTAACCCATTCTCAATATTGGGTCCACAAAACATGCGTTCACAGTAATGAAAATTATATGTACCTACAACATAGACTTACCTAGGTAACACGTATCATAATAGAAACAAAAAATAATTTGAGGAATGATTCATATAGCACCATAACGACAGAAGATAAAATGTGAAGAAAAACAAAAGACAGCTGACAGTTTCTAGAAAAAGTATACATTTGCAAAAAGTATTTACTCTGTAACAAAGACTTTATAGTAAATTTAAAAAACATTTCGGTATTGCAAATTTTAATATTTATTTTATACGTATCTATTCGCATTTATTTGACATAATTTACGTTATCCTGATCTTTTGAAACCTTTGCAGGGTCCGCGGTAACGAAACGGGAACCGAATGTAATGTTGGTCGTCTCAAAATGACACTACCCTATATACTTACTGCTTTGTATGTTAGCTTGCTTTCAATCTGTCTTTTGTTTTACGTTATTTCGTTTATTCTAACATTATGATTCTTGGTACAAGTAAATTCAAGTATATGTCCCTAATTGCCTTTAATTTAAAAAAAATACTTTAACTTACTGTAAATAAGACTTGGTTTCTTATAACAGCTGTTCAAAGTTTATCGGAAAGCCTAAGCACTAGCCTACGCATTCCTAGCATTACTCATAGTAGATACTATTACGCAATGCCGCCGTTCTAGGATCTAGTTTCGGCTCGGTGCCCTTATAGCGCTGGCTATTTGATTTTGTGCAACAGCCATTTAGACAAGTAAATTGGATATTCTATCTGTCCTAGACATCAACCAACTGTCAGTGACTAATAAGGTTGTCCTCCGGTCACTGTTAATGCTTAAGAAAAATAAATGCCGAGACTGAGTCATGATACAATTATGTATTATCTATATATATTATGAGAAATAATAAATTGATCCACAAAAAAATAGTAGGCTAGCACCTAAAATGCTAAGTTAGCATCTAAATAGTAGTTTAGGTGCTAACTTTGTATTTATACATAGGTGCTAACTTAGTATTTTTGTGGGTTAGGTTAGGTTAGTTTGGTGATCGATTAAATACAACCCATATGTTATCATATAACTGTATTTTTACGTTTTTTATCTGTATTCATCACTTTTAACACGCTTTTATAACTTAATGTAGATTCTCTTTTTTTCTCTTATTTTGTATTATATTCAATAAGGTACTCACGAATCTGTACTAGGCCCTCGTGGTAGTTTACGGTCCATTCTACCCGTCCATATAGAAGGCTGGTGCCCCAGCAGTGGAGCCGTAAAAAAAGCCGGTGATGAAGAATCTTTACAAATAAAATCGCGTGTGGGCGTTGCAATATATTTCAAAGAGCATTAAAGATTACCCTTTATATTGCCATTCAAATCGTTGCACAACTTAACAGAAACCGATATAATTTTATTAACACGTATTCTAGAAACCAGTTAGCAGTTAAGAATCTTACATTATAAACATTACTTCCGTCTGGTAGTGCGTTGCCTTATTATAATAAGGCCAACTTCCTGCAGCGCGAAGGCCGTTGTGTTGCCAAAATAAACAACTTGCGTTGACAACAGTGGTTTAATTATATAATCTTAAATGATTATGAACTGTTTATAATTATTGTGTATTATTGTTTGCAATTCAAGGTCAATGTCGTAAGAAAATGAAACATTACAATATATAAGTATTTAATACTTTTCAACACTTTTTTTTTTCAAATTGAATACTATCTCTAGTATTACAACTTTTGACGTTTCTAACTTCATCGGTTTTGAAATGAAACGCTTTTACGGATCTTCTCGCGTTTATTTTGCACATTACTTTTAATTAATGTTTTCTTAAATACTTTAATTATCAGAAATCCGGACCATAGTTTAAGTCACACTGTGTATCGTAAAGTAACCCATGCAGATAGGTAGGTACCTCAATGGTTATTCTCACAACCATCCTAGACAGTTGGCTACTGTAGGAAAATCTTTGTTTCAAAGAGCACGCGGCATCTGTGACACCCAACACCTGGCTGCTGAGCTTCAGCATGTCAAGCACATACCACAGGATTATAAACTGAAAGTATCACGGCTTCGTCACAGTAAACTCAATAAACCAACCACAGTCGAGCGCCAACCTGCTGTACTTCCATATATGAAACAAGATTGGACATATCTTAAAGCGACCTTTAATCAACACTTACTTCAAGCCGCCGAAGAAGATCAACCAATTTTTACGACCTGTCAAGTGCAACCCTGAGAAGTGTAGTAACCCGCGTTAAAGAACATATAGCCGACGTCAGGCATAGACGCGAAAATAAGTCTGCAGTAATGCCAGCCCCAACATTTTACTGCCAGACCAAAAGATACTGTAAGCTCTTTCTGCGTAAAACGGAACGCACCTGATGAAATTTAAATGAGGGTATACAAGCTACTAACTAATTATGAGACGACAACACCTCAGTCTCCCTGTGACCACGGACCCTGCAAAGGGTTCGAAACGTCAGGATAAACATTAATTAAAAGTAATGTGTAAAATAAACGCGAGTAGATCCATTTTCCTAGTTCTTTACAATGTTTGTAAGCGTAAGCGGCAAGAAGCTTTATAGTTTCTCAAGGCGTACCTAGTGCCCTAACAATCTCCGGTAGTTTTAGGGGCTAACCTAGAGTACCTAAAGACAGGCGATCGACAGACTAGCGTCATATGACTTGAACATCTAGGAGAATCAAGACTATGCTAGGCGTTCAAGTTCGCACCAAATAATCCTGTTTACATAATGATTTACATTTCAGTTGTTTGTTGATCAGTTTGTTTGTTTGCTTTTACAGTTCATTATCAGTCAAGAACACTTCTATTCCGCGATTCACAACGGTACAATTCCATTTTTTTTAAATAACTTATCGATTTGACATATTTATGCATAAATACTTACTAGATACCTACATTGTGAACCGCGGTAATCTTAACGTTTTAAGAGAATACTAGTGCGCGCACGCATCGCAATCGGATGAATGAATCAGAACGCGTGCGAGACAAAGAAAAAATATGTATATGAGATTCCAACATATAACCTACGGTGTTTACAATTATTACCTTCGCCTACCTTAAGAAACAAAATGACAAAAAGGTTTTAATAAGTTTAACTAATCAGAAGGTCATATTATTTGTAACATTGAAAAATCCTCAAATGCGTTAGTCCGGAAGCCTTCCTACATCTCGCTATATAACTAGATTTATCGGTTGTTGATCATTGATATACTAGTTGACATTGATAAGATAGGTCATTCCTCGTTATATACAGCACATAAGTACCTATATGCTGTTTTTTAAAACACAACGCTTCCATCTCACCTGATAGTAAATGACGTGACCTGACGTAACGTGACGTAGGTGAAGTGACGTGAAGACCGTTTTATTTACTATTCGAATTTATTCTATAATGATAGCGAACACAAGAAATTGGTTTAGTGCCAAACCAGGAGGCTTTATGCCGTACGTGATTGAATGATTTTCTGAGTGGTAGAGCCACGCTGCGTTGCAGCACGAAATGGGCCGGCTCGCCCGGCGTAATACCACCCTCTCACAGAATATCGGCGTGAAACAATGGCACTCGTTGCTGTTGTGTTTCGTCTGGTGAGTGAAAATACTGGAGGCCCATCTTTCACCCCTCCCCCCTCCCAATTCTCACTCCCTCCTCAAGATCCAGCTCCTTCCTCAAGGCCTGCAACGCATCTGCGATTACTTTGGTTTTGCGGGTGTCCAAATAAAACTTGCACTACGCAGCCTGAAGACAGCTACTATTGACATTGTTGTAATACTCATCATCATCATCACCAGATCAATGTATGTCCCTACTGCTGGGGCACGAGCCCCAGCAGTGGGGACATACAGAGACCCAGAGAGGATGAATAGAAAGAACATTCCATTAACTACCACGTGGGCCCAGTACCTATGGATTGGTGGTTGTTAACGACTGCAAATGCAGCCGGGACGCTTTTACGTGCCTTCCAAAGCACGGAGGAGCTCAAGATTTTCATCAACTTTCATTTTGGTCAACCATCCGATGACTGGCTTTCGCGATGGTTGCTATACCTTAACAATATCAGCTCGGGCGCGTTAACCACTGCGCCATCGAGCTCCTCTATGATTCAAAACAGTATGCCTATGGGTATTTACCGATAGCCATAAATAATTGGATTGGATTGAATAGCCATAGGATTGAGCCACGATAGCTTAATTGGCAGTGCACCTGACCCGGCATGTCATTGGGTGCAGGTTCGAATCCCGCTCGTGGATTTTTTTTTCAACACCTTGCCTTCTTTTTTTTTAGCCATAGAAGAGTTTGTGGCAGCTGGTTTTTACGGCAGATAAAGATATTTTTTTACACTTTTACAAAATTATAATGTTAATATTTATTTATATTAGTAATAACTTAGAGAATTTTAAAATTCATGGACAAATTTTTACGACTACCACTCGGATCTTGATATCATTAAGAGAGTATTAAATTACCTATATATTAACTTTAATGAAACCAGTTGATATCGATAATGAGTTAACTGAATCCGGGGCTGGCCCTATCGATAACCTTTAAATGTATTGTCACTATGACATTTTTATGTCTACCATCTATCTTTATATCACATATAAAAAGATCGAACACCTGGATTCTTAGAAACGTGTTTTAGTGATATTCATCCCGTTTTGCGAGTGGAACCGGTTTTAAACCAGAAGACTGACCGTTAGCATAATATATAACTAGTTATAAAACTGAATCTGATTAAATTATGTCACCAGGCAATTACGGTTCGATGGTTTCAACCAGCTGTGGTCTATTAGATAATGAGATATGGTTTGTTTTTTTTTATTATTTGAGCGGAATAGGATGAACTTTGGACACTATAGATTTTTTTTTGATCTGCCTCTCAAAGTATTTTTATAGGTATCATTTTGGAATAATTAATTGGTTAAGCTTGAGTTAACTTTATATAACATAAAATAGCTTTCGAATATTTATGTCGGCTTAATAATATTATGCTAATAATTATTTTAATTTTTTTTTAAATCTGTATTTATAAAAAAAAATTTTTAGTGTACACAAAACCTTACAACGATTTATTCAGTTCCGGGAGCAAAGTTGAACTGGTTGGTGCATTTAGGTAAATAAAAAATTAACAAGTAAGATAAGATGAAGATAAGACATTTAAGATTTCATACAATGTTGACAATTTCTAGGAAAACATTTTTTTTTTAACTTGAGTTTTATGTATACGAACGTAAGTTTGCTTACAAAAAGTGAAGATATCGTTGTCAGGTTTTGTGTGTACTAAAAATAATGTTGTACGCGTACCCTGAGCGTACCCTGAGGTAGACACCTTGTTGCAGTGCAGTTTTATTTGCCATTCAATCGCGATAACAGAAAAGAGTTGTATGAAAAAATGTAAGCCCTTCTCGTTTATCAGCAGGAGGCGATGCTTCAATGCCGTACAAATTCCTCCTTTTCGTAAGCATAACTCGTACTAGGCACCCAAAAAATTCCATAAAGCTATTAGGAGTACTTTTTCGATCCGCGCAATGTAAACTACATTGCGCGGTTACTTTATTTACCTACTTGCGTGTACACATTTATTCAATGTCAATAACTATGTCATCGTGATCCGATCTTTGCAAATACATTTAAAAAAAATGTAGGCATTTTAAATATTTTTGCAGTTACATTGTTGTTCTATGTACAATTCTGAATTGTTGTTTCGTTATTATTTCCCTTCCTTAAATCAGAATCAACATTGCGCAAGTTATGGTGTGGAACTTCACGTATTGCTGAGCGAAGCGTAGTGGTACAGTCAGCAACAAAAGTAACTGAATTGTGTCATTGTAGCTTTAATTAGTCGTTATGTACTAAGTACAGTAAATAGCAAAACAAAAAATAAAAATCGCTGTATATCAGAGAATATTTGCTCAGTTTTTTGTCAAACATTTAGACTACTTTTTAGACACAGTTTAGGCTACTTTTGTTGCTGATTGTACCTACACGTGGTTAGCTGGCTTTATCGTTTAAATTAACACCTGAAGAATAAAAATGTTTATGTAATCCATTTTAACAGAACATTTAAAAATAACATGTGAATAATAATCAACTCAATCATCGCATTACACTAAAACCAGTTAACACACCTACTGCGCGTGCGACTCACGGGCAGTACGGCACAATGGATCTGGTTCCGCACTCACGCGCAACCGGTTGTGAAACGTACTACTTAGACATTACTAGTATTACTACTAGTAGTAGTATATAGTATAGTATTTTTTAGAAAAAATGTCAAAACTAATTATTATTGAAAAAAGGAAAAATAGTAGTAATAGATAGTATAAATAAGGCGTTTGATACGCATTAGACTTTTAGAGGAGCTCGAAGGCAAAGTGGTCAACGCGCTCGGTCTGCGATTGCTAAGGTTAAGCAGTATTCTCAAAGGCCGGTCATCGGATGGGTGACCGACAATTTATCAACTCGAGCTCCTCCGTGCTTCGGAAGGCACGTAAAGCCGTTGTTCCCGGCTGCATTAGCATTCGTTAACAACCACCGCCCTGCACAGAGTCCAGTTGGTGGTTTTTGGCCCGTTCTCCCTATCCACCCATGGAGACATAAAATGAGCTAATGATTATAGTTATGGTATTTTTTTAAGTAAGTCAACCAGGATTATTGTAAACAGGAGATATACTGGTAGTAATAGTATTCTCTTAACAAAAATATAAAATAAAGCTTTTCATACACATCCGAGGTTATTGTTAGGAGAGCAACCAGTGTAGCGGAATTTTGTTGTGGTTGTGAAAACGAGTCGCTTGTAGCGGCGTTTCGTTTTCACAACCGCAACAAACTGCTTTAAAAACTCTTGGTAAGACCCTAGGATATTACTACTAGGAGTCTAAAAAGCTAAACTAAAAAGCCTTTTGATACATTCACGTTGACCTACGGGTAATTGTACACTTGGGAGATTGTAAATACTCCTTAACGTGGGGTATTTACAATCTCCCATGGCAAACTCCTGTTTTCTTTATGCTTTAGCTATCAGAAGGGATTAGATAGGTATCCTTTAAGTGTTTAAAGCGACGACGGGATGGAAATATAAAACCTTTTCAGTTACCTCCCTTTTTTCAATCACCCCATTTGACTTTGCAAAGGCTTGATCAAAAAGAAAAGTATTTGCTGTGCTTGCTATTTATATATCTATTTGCTGCTGCTTTGGATTCCCGTGTTTTAGGGTACCTAAGTTGTATGTAGCAATTTTTTTATTACAAGGCGTTGTTCCAAGTACACTGCTGCAAAAATATGAAATGATCTGCTTTCGCCTTTAAGAAAGAAAACTAGTGGACGACATTTCACAAATAAATATAAAATGGCTCTATGAAAAGACAACTTGCTGCAGAAAACTTGAGACACGCTTGTTGAAAAGAGTTACCTGATACTTTCATTTCGTTGTGGAGATTCTTGGGGAGGCCTTTGTCCAGCAGTGGACGCCTTTTGGCTATGGCTTTGGTTATTATATAGAACAGGGCTAAACACATACTACTTAGAATATCTATCATAGTTATATAAGGTCACATTTTATCAACTGCAAATATTTTGACAAAACATCTAATTATATCAGAGAAATAAGGCCCTAGCATTTAAAATAAAATTCAGGCTAGTTTTTTTTTACTTTTCCTGACACAAAAATTGTAATATTTTTAAGAGCGGCCTCTCTGTCAGCTCCTTTGAATGAAACTACGGGCACGTGTAAGCGGTGAAGGCATTGCGGCCTCTCTGTTTCGGCTCCTTTGAATTGAAACTACCGAAAGTGCTTTATTTTACTTTTTAATCGAAATGTCTTTGGGCGTTTTTCTTGAAAACTAGCGTATAAAAATATAAGATTTTTTCATAAAATATGTTTATATATGTTGTTGAATTTATCCTCAAAATATTTGCAGTTGATAAAATGTGACCTTATAGAAGGTATAAAGGTATTATACCCGACGATGTTTCGACTGAGTTGCACTGGCTGTAGTCACGGGTTTATCTATTATCGTCAACATCAACGTCGGATATAAAACTATGACTCATCATCATCATCATCATCAGTATTATCATTATCATCGCCATCGTCATGACCAGCCCGTATCGGTTCTACTGGACCCAGACATCTCTCCTAATGCATGCCACAGCACGATTATCGGCTTATTAAAAATTTGACTGTTTTATTTTATTTTAGTAAGGCACGTAACAGAATAATCGTCATTTTTTTAATGAATTTTATCGTGACTGTAACTACAGATTTAGTTATAGTTACTACTGTGATATTGTTTGCCAATTGATCCATTATCGCTATGCACGGCATTCAAATATATTATTTAATAATAATATTCAATAACACATTACAAAATCAAAACATGCAAAATAATAAAACGCGCGCTATTTAATGCTGATGGTCTCATGTATTTACTTGCGATTTTCAAGAATTTGTGGTTTAAAGTGTGTTGTAGTGCGCAAGTTTATTATTTTCTCCGTAATATTGTTAAAATAAGTAGGTTGGACTTGTGTATTGTCGCCTGAGGCACGTACTATGGATCGATGTGAGCTCGACTGCACACAGTAGCAATTTAGATCATGAGAACTTAGATGTAATTAGCCGTAAATGGTGTTCAGTTTTGGTATACTTTCTAATACAATTTTTCAATCTATATACATATAATGACTTGTCCTGACTGATTCATCATCGCCGAGCATAAACCGCTGAAGATAATTATATGAAATTTAGACTGTAGGTTAATAAAATTGAGTGACGTAACCTGCCACTAAGAAAGGATTTTACGGAAATCATACCCTAAGGGGTTCAAATAGGGGGTGAAAGTTTTGTATGAAAGTCCGTCAGTTTTGAAGTAAAATACATGAAAATTGGTATTTGGCTTCTTCAAAAGAAACAAAGAATGACATGTCTCAGGAATTTTGTTTATTTTCCTTTATGAGTAAAAAAGGGAAGATGTTTTTTTTGGGGAAATCGTTATATTTGAAGTAATAACTATAAAAATGAATAAATTAATCGATATTATAAATTTTTCAATAAAAATAAAGAATGGCGTGTTTTAGCATTTTTCGAAAAACCTCCCCTAGAGAGGTGAAATAGGGGTGGAAAGTTTGTACGGAAAAGTGTTATTTTTAAAGAAAAGAGGCCATATGGAAGAGTTTCAGGATTATCCCTATAGATTTTAATGGGTTTTGACCAGGGATATCACGGTTAGGGTAAACCTAACCGAAATAATCTGTTAAAGAATTGGAAATGGGTTAACAAATATTTTGAGTTAACATAAGTAGATATTACAGAATTAAATGTGTTAACAGGAATAGCCTGTTACAGGATGCGGTTAACCTTAACCGAATCGTTAATAGGTTTTTGCATGTTAGTTCATGTTGTCACTCAGTCGCGGGTACCTATCCTATCAGGGCGTGCGGTGCGCGGTGCAACACCGCGCATAGTTACGAAGAAATACCGCCGCCCATTTGGCAACGTCGCAAAATAACCGAAAACCTGGGTTAACCTTTTCGTATGGGTTAACAACCCTTATTGTATGGGTTACTGAAATAACATGTTAAATCTGTTAACCGAATCGTTTCGGTAACCGTTCATAAAGGTTACCGTTATGAATGGGTTTTCCGATCCAAGGTTTTGACTTTTATTACAAACAATCACTACTCCACGTGAGCAAAGCCGCGAGCAATAGCTAGTATAGATATATACAAAAAGTTTAGTAGTACCTAAACTTTTTCTACTCTATTCTATTTTTATTATTTTGAATTGTATATTCACAATGCTATATATAGTTACAAGGATAGAATTTTACTACAATCAACCAGCCTAAGGAGTTCGAGTGGGAATCGACCCACGTAAACTTTTACTCTATTCTAACTAATCGAATCTATCTAACACGAAATTCTTTAAAAATTTTTTTAGAAACTTCTGTGTGGTTGTTATTTTTTTCTTTTTGTTGATGGCTTCGTGGGATTAGCACATTTAGTCAGTGTCAAAGTAATTTTTCTAACAAGTAATACATAAATAAACAATATTTCTTTTCTGTATGATAATGATGAATGATAATAGAAATGAAAAGTGAGAAATGTTATACCCCCCAACTCCTCGAGTATTTCAGTAAAGAAAGGCTTTACAAGTCCTCGGGCCGACTTCTTGAGAGAATTTGAAAAGTGACGTTGCACTGTTTTATTTCATTTGCTAACACTCATGCACACTCACGAACACTTAACGGTTAATAATCCACCATTATGTCACATTAATATTACTCATATTAAATACGTCATTGGGTACTGCCATTTTAAAAGAGGTTGTTCTTTTAAAAAGTTCTGCACACATTCCCCGTTTGCACCGTAACGTAATGTTTGATGATCCTTAAACTCTGTACTAAAACCTCTTATATATATATTTATATACAAACATTGAACACACGCTCACTTACAACGCATCTTCACACATCCATGTACAGACAGACGCCTTTACATCGACCTATCCAAAACTGTCAAAATTCTACAATAAATGTTCAACCATATACCTTAGGGCCATAAAGTTTAAAGTCTGTTGAGGAAATTTTACTGTTTGTAGTAGTCTAATGTGTAGGCATGTGTACAATATGGAATCGTTTATCATATACTCAATTGATATTATTAGCATAATCGTGATTTTATAAAAAAACGTTTTTTAAATTCAAATTATTTGTTTAAAGATAAAGTGGCATTGCGTAATAGCAATTGGCACGTGTAGGAATAAAATAAATGTGTTTCACCGGATCAATGTCCCGCGGGCCATACATATATGGTATGCAACAATTATTTTTGTTTTTTGGACAGTGAACCATTGTCTAGCACTGGACGTCTTTCGGATGAGCTTATCTTATCTTAGTGGGGCCTGCTGAGGTTTCTCTCTCGCAATAACACTTCGACCCATCGGGATCTTTTGTGCCACCCCATCCTTTCACTCTTCTTCCTCTGTAACGATAGATGCCATAAGTTTGGCAACGTCTTTAAGAGCGAAGAGCCTGAAGTCCTCCGGTTTCGGATAGGCCGACCCCAGGAGTCCCATTCTTTTCCTAGCCAAAGAGTCGCAGTCACACAGTAGGTGTTGCATTTACTCCGTTTCCTCTCCACATGCCCTACACAAGCTATTTGTTGATAGATGCATTCTGTGAAGCATTTGTTTTGTGGCATAGTGCCCTGTCAAGAGACCGATGATTAATCGAGCCTGCCTTCGGATGAGCTTAATGAATGAACCTGTTTTAAACAGTTAGTTTTTCTATCAAGATCCTCAGCTTGTAAAGGTCCACTGCTGAATATAGGTGTCCCCAATGGATCGCCACCATACCCGGTCCGGCCCAGTTTTTCTACCACTCGAAATCACTAAAGGGTTTGCGATAGTTTAGTATACTTTAGTAACTATTTTTAAGTCGTAATAATTTAAACGACAGGCGAAACCTAAAAAGTAAAAGTATTCATGACAGGACTCATGGACTATGGAACGTTTAATCTATTCAGTGATTTTTATTATGATTATTCATTCTTTAATTTTATTTGACAATTAACTAAAGCACCATAATATTAATTAATGCCGAAAACCAGTTGTTCAAATATTCAAGTTCAACGTGAGACGGTCAATGCTTCTAAACGGGATTCACATAGATACGATACAGATCTTACCTGATTCTACTAATACAAGTATACTGATCTGTCGGCACACGTTTGTGCGTGTGCGTGCTTTTCGTGGGGTCAAAGATTAATCAGCACTCAGCAACAATTGAGTTACGCCAATCAAGAGGGACGAGAACAACGCTATACTTAAGCAAACTTTAAACACCCATACACAGTACTTACTATAAAAAGCTAATGAGAACTCCAGTAATAATATAGAAGTTGGACAATTTAGTTTCAGACCAAGAGCACGGCTTGTTTTAAATCTGACTGGCTAGCTACCACGGGCTTATCAAGATATGTTGACATGATATGAATGTTAGTAGCATTGTTATATTCCGACAGTAACACATAAAATTGCCGTCAGTAGTTGAGGATACTAGGTTAAGTACGCTTCCAGCTCCGGCTTAACCATCACTCTAACACAGAAGAGATATACTCAACATCAAAAGAGATAAAGACCTAATGCTTAACCGTAAACTTGGCTATGAATCACCGTCCAAAAGTCCATGTACACGATTTACTATTAGCGATTGTAAATGTATGTTTGCATACTGAATTAACACTTTCAAAAAAATCATTATATTGCACTACCTAATAGAGCGAGAGCTCGATGGCGCAGTGGTTAACGCGCCCGTCTGCGAGTGCTGAGGTTAAGCAACTTTCGAAAAGGCCGATCATAGGATCCAAAAATTTATCATCTTGAGCTCCTCCGTACTTCGGAAAGCACGTAAAGCCGTTGGTCCCGGCTGCATTAGCAGTCGTTAACAACCACCAATCCGCACTGGGCCCGCGTGGTGGTTTATGGCCCGTTCTCCCTATCCATCCATAGGGAAGGCTCGTGCCCCAGCAGTGGGGACATTAAATGAGCTGATGATGATGATGATGAATAGAGCAAATAAGTGAATCACAACCACGAAGCGTGTTGTGGAACCCGGGTTTATTTATACATACAGAAGACTGGGCAATACAATACACTTTGCTCTCTCTGATGTTTAGCAGAAACGGACACTAGATGCGATGACAGCTAATGGAGCAGGATTGTGCTTCACTATAGTTTGTTCATTATAGCTTGATACATGTGACAGAAGTCACCAAAATCGAAGATGTGACTTTGTATACGTATGAATTTATTTGACTACATTAAAATAACATTTTTTTTATAATCCAGCACTTAATATACTACAATTACTTTTGTGATTCTATTTTATACGGTAGATTAGGTTTATCCCAATAAACTCTCGCATATTTATCACAATTTTAAAACATTACAGTAAAATAAACGTACTCCTGTACATGGTCATTACATTACAAATAAATAAGTGTTGGGATAGTAAACCAAGTGAAGCTCAATTGATATTCAATTATTTATCGATTAATTTAACTGCCTTTTTTTCATTATAGCTGTATTCATAAATTTGTTAGTCTTTATATATTTATAGAACTTTTAAAAATTAGAAATGAAAATCAATTGGCACATTAGATAGGAAAAGTACTTCATAAAGATATTCAATTAATAACTTCAATTATCATTTGGTGCAGTTACGTTAGTATTGTCTCAACCCTACGCATGACAATTTGACATCTGTCACGGGTATCAAGCTTTAATGAACAGACTATACCTAGCTGTCTTCACCTCGCCGACCCACAAGTCTGTAAACCTCATTTAAAGGACCCAAAAAAGTATGTTTTTACGTATACGCAAACCAACGGCTAGCAGCTTGTTGCGTTATTGTAACTGCTTTTTACTTTTTTTTAATTCGATGTTTCTACCAAAATTAATAATCAACCACATCTGCACCCTTCTTGCTTTACTTTAGTGTAAAAAATATTTTAATTTATTAAATACTAGATAAAACATTAAGGATTTATAGATTCGTCTACGTCTAGAGCAGCGTTACTATTCCAATGTCAATTATTCACTAACTGCTGCACTCAGAGAAGTAATTAATGTCAGCAGTACACGCGAACTTCCAATTACGTAATTCCCTGTTACTAATGACTTTGTAAATTTTTGTAAATGTAACATTAAGCATAAACTGAAAAAGAAATATATAAAACGAGCAGAAGTGGTAATTATTTGGAAAATCATAAATTTTAAATTAGTTAGATCTTTTAGATGGTTTAGTTTTTTTTTTTAGTTGATGGCTTCGTCCGCTTAGCACATTTAGCCAGTGCCAAAGTGATTTTCTTACAAGTAATACATGAATAAACAATATTTATATTGTGGTATATTTTCTCTTTTTGTTTTTTGCATGACATTAGTTCCCCTAAGAACTAATGGTTTATCGCACCTACGTTAACGTTAAACTTTTTCTTAGTGACCAAAAAAATTAGATTCACCTTTCATAATTCTGTTGTTCTACGTTCTATTTATGTTTAACGGCAACTTATGTCTTTGACCATAAAGCGTAAAGTTTAACAAAAACTATATTTAGTATTTTTATTGCTTAGTTACTTAACAATGTGTAACTGTTTCTTATGAACTATTTCTCTGTTATGTAACAACTATATTGTACAAACGCTTGCACATCAGACAAATTTCTTCAATAAACTTTAAATGATAAAATCTGACAGTTTTGGGTAAGTTGATCTGCAGGCGGCTGTACACAGTTATACTAAACCAATATTTATATTTTATATTTATACTAGCTGCCTGGACAGACTTCGTTCTGTCAAAAGCAATTTTTTTTTCTTTTTTTTTTTTCTTTATTAAAATCTTCCGTGTGCCTTGTGGAACATACAATAAAATATTTGCCAAATCGCTTCAGCCATTCTCGAGTTTTGCGCTTAGCAACATCCATTTTTATTTATATAGGCAATTCAAAACTTGTTCCAGTTTATAATATTTGGAATAAGACGCTATAATCACAAACTGGGAGGGGATTTATTTTACAGACAGAAACTTATTTTCTTTTTATTGACAAATCAAAAAAATATATATTTTTGTCAAATTAATAGCATATATTATCATGATATACAGTCTATGGCATTCATTTGAATAGATGTCCTTATTTTTACTATTATTATCTCAGTTTTTTATTATAGGTGTTAAACTTTTTAAGCGGGTTTTGCGAAGCGTAAAAAAGCTTATTATTACATAGTAGTATTATTATATCAATACTTTTATGAATATCATCATCTCAGCCAAAAGACGTACACTGCTGGACAAAGGCCCCAAGGATCTCCACAACGACCGGTTTTGTGCTGCTCATATTAATATAATTATTATTATTCCTTTATTTATTTTTTCTCATATAAATTTACATTTTTAAATATTTTCTAAAAACAAAATAAAGTAAAACATTTAAAAATATAAAAAATAAGGGTCAGCTGGCATCGGGACCAGCCCCCCAACCGCCTAACACTCTCGCTTTCGATCGCCTTGAAAGCGAGGCCCTCGCCTCGCTTTCTATAATAATATCGAAATATAATATCGAATAATATCGAAAGCTATAGCCTTTAGTTTTTGATATTGCTTTCATATTGTTTTCGAAATGACAAGATGACGCCTCCTTCTCGCCTCGCCTTCAATGCGATCGAAAGCGAGAGCGTTAGGCGGTCGACCCCCAGGATCGTAATAATAATAATTATTATTATATATTATTATTTATGAATATACTCCAAAATAAATATTTAAAATAACAATAATAATCATTTATGCTAAGTATAGGAATATGCGCTGACAACCCGGAAGTAGCCTACGTGTAGAGCGGCTCATCAGCCAATAGTTTTTATGTCAATGCTGTCAATGATTTATGTTTTATGTAGGTATGTGTAAGTGTATATTTATGTATATCACATACTATCGCGTCGGCAACGTCCGTTTGCGAAGACGGTTTCCAGTCCCAGAATTATAACAGGGATTTGGTGTTGCGGTGCCATCTTTGGTCTAGATTCTAATGTTTCATTCTGTTGATATAGTTTTTTTTATAAGAATTTGGTTTTGACCTTCTGTAAGCTTTTGAACGTAACTGGGTCTCTGATTTCGCTATTTCAAATCATTTACAATTGTGTCTCAGTGGCATGATTTGAGCATAGGAAACATTAAATTAGTATGGGACTTATGGTCAACCCCGCTACACACGACTTTAAAGTTTATTCTGACACCCCCCACCAACTGTTACGTCATAAAGCAGGTGTCAGACATCCTTGCGCAAGCACAAGGGACCATCTGCGTCAGGTCATAACGCCAGATTAGAACCCGCCGAAGCGCATTCTTCATCCGGTACTGTCTATGACGACAAATCACACGACCATCGCGCGAGGATCACCTGACCTCTTAACAACCAATCAGCGAAGCTGAAACTGGACGGTCATCGGTGGTTGCTCCGGCCGGTCCCAACGGCCATTCCGAACGAAGACTCAGGCCCCTCTGGACGATTAACTATCATAATAATTTTATTGTATTTCCTTTACCAAGTAAAGTTGTAACCCACCAAGACGTCTACTCGGACCCGCTCGCTGTGCATGAAATGGAAGACTGGCCAGCTCATCCAGGCAGACGAACATTCCCACTTCTACAGCTAACCACATAGCCACCACGAGTCCAACCCATGTCCGGGACCTGCCGGAGACGCCCGCGGAAGCATAACCGGCAAGGGGCCTAGGATCCGGAACTCCCGTGAAACCCTTGAAAAGACAGCCGGACCCGTAGTTCCAGCTGCCATACCCTACCTTTAAGGGTCAGTAGATAGGGACAATGGTCAGAAAAAATTAGTTGCTCGTAAGTTTTTAAATCGTCAGCGTATCTCTATACCTTAATGCCTGCTGTAATTACGCTCTTGAGCTATGCTGAGGGCGAAGAACCACAGAAAGCTTCTGAGGGCTAGAACCTTGGGGTTGACCGTGTCAAAGGATGTATAAAACGAGGTCTTTTATATAAATATACTTAAGGAAGATAATTATCTAGTTTTTAGTGTCGGCTATAAAAGTAGTTTGCGGATTCTCTAGATTGATATCAAGAGGATAATTATACTTTACAAATTGCGCAAAGAACATTATTACAACATAGTAATAATAATTGGGTAATAAATTTACTTTGTTTTAGAGCATGATTAATTATTGAAATAAAAGACTTTAGTTTAGACTCTAAACTTTTAGACGGATCTACCCTGGGGGTCGACCGCCTAACTCTCTCGCTTTCGATCGCTTTGAAGGCGAGGCGAGGAAGAGGCGTCATCTTGTCATTTCGAAAGCAATATGAAAGCAATATCGAAAGCTATAGGCTATAGCATTCGATATTATTTGATATTATATTTCGATATTATATTAGAAAGCGAGGCGAGGGCCTGGCTTTCAAGGCGATCGAAAGCGAGAGCGTTAGGCGGTTGGGGGGCTGGTCTTATATTACCTACATATTTTATTTTATCTTTACGTTTCGGTCCCTACAAATGGTGGTCACAGGGAGACTGAGTTTTTGGTAATTTTTAATTAATTTCAACTTGCTATACATTTGTTGTTTTTCTTATTTTTTTAAATTGTAGGCACCCTAAAAAAATATGATTATTTTCTGTTATTTTCTTACTTGTAAGAATTTTTAGGTTAAAATTAAAAATAGTGTATTATAAAAGGTGCACAATGTAGCATATGTAATGGTAGTATAATAAGAATAAATATTATACACTTTACAATTTTTTTGTGACCGAATTTAGGAATAACATTGACACCGTTCAGGTAATCCGACAGCAAAGCGCTTTTTTGATTTCTTATTAGGATCAATCCAATGTTTTTATAAAGTTTTTTTGCACCGGTCTAAAAAATACTACTACCTTATTTCTTTACCACTTCACAACCGCGACTTTAAAAAAAGTTTTTTAATGCATATTTTTCAAGTTTAATCGACCACACATCAACCATTACAGTTTTACACGAAAACCGTCTATATTCCGTAGAGAAGAAGCAGTGTTTGCAATGCTACGGTTGCAATTGATATGATAATTGCAATCGATCGTACCTACGTAATTCTTAACAAACTTAGGTCTTGGAGTATAATGACTTTGTTGATTCCATTTAAAAAAGAGCATCAAGCAAAGTTTAAAAAAAAAACAAAATTAAAAAAAACCTGATCAAACTAATTGACAGTTTTGTTATTTTTTTATTATTAATTGTATTTTATATTTTTGACGTCAATAAATGCCTGTGAAGACTTATATTAAAAAACACAAATGTTGAAAAAAGTTTTTTCAACATTTGTGTTTTTGTAATTTGTTCGCAACAAAATTTACGTTAAAAATTATTTGAACATTGACTTATATTAAATTAATGATTTGACCTTTCACTTTGACTTTGATCAACATAATAATGGTTGGTCCCACCGCCCTTTCAAACTATCGCTTTTCCAAAAAAAATTACGATATTATAACTGTCGGAATGTGGTCGGAGTACAAAAATGCTACTAACGTTGTTGCTATGGCGACAGACTCAGATCAGATGCTACCAGGCAGATGCTGATGATGTTGATGATGATGATGATGATGATTGGTCCAACCGATTTCGGTCAAGGCGACCACTTCGAATTAGAAGAATTAGAAGTCCTACAACTAATCAAACCGAGTAGGCAGGTACATTAAAATGGGTTTCATGGTTTTCAATCACAATTTAAAACTAGAAATAAGACAAAACTTGTAATGCCACTATTCATGTTACAGAAGTTTCTTGGTTCTTTCTAGGGGCAAGGTATACACTATTACAAAAAATACCAAGTACTGTACTAGATTGACCTTTAGATAAGTTTTAAAAACTGTGTCTTCATTACTTATGAAAGGTCAAACAGGTACAGTCAAAGAATATTTAGATGATAAAACAGCCTGGTTATAATAAAAACACATTATACTCTATTTGGATCAATATAATAAAATTATTTATATAGTTTTTATACTGATATTATATTATTATGTGTCCTACAGATATATTTAAAGTATCGCTCTCTTTATTGTCTCTGCGGCGGTGGCGTGTGCGTCGGGTCGTTACGTTCCCTAAAATATGGTTGAGCGATGGCTGATTCATATGTCATAGTCGTGAACGGGTGCCGCCTGTGGAGGCTGGTCTGCTCTTGCATACTTATCTTATTTTTAGTATTATTCACTATAGATTGACTTTGTTTCTCTTTAACTTTTTTGACTTTTACTAGAGTACTGTAGGAGTACTGTATGACATTGTGGAAATTGAAACTTTTACCTGATGTAAATTTGTTAACTTAGATTTTTTAAGTTGTTTTTATACATGTTGTGGTTGTCTTTTATATTTTTTGTGTTTATTTGTAATGGAAAGTGTCCTACTATGATAGAGCCTTTTCGATTATTTTGACGCTGTAAGGGCTCTTTCAATTTACACGTTTGTTATCGGACAGCAGCGGTACGATTGCACTGCGTTCCATATTAAAACAGTCGTACGGCTGTCGTGCGGCTGGCGTTTAATAAGAAACTGCACGGCAACGGTCCGACACGAAACGTCTAAATTGAAAGAGCCCTAAGGGAGAAAAGAGCTTGACGCTTGCTGAGTTTCTTGCCGGTTCTTCTCAATACAAGGTCTCCCGCCCAGAGTAGACTTACGAACCGATGGCATATGACATTCACAAGAGCTACTTGTAACCTAAACGGTCCGACACGAAACGTCTAAATTGAAAGAGCCCTAAGGGAGAAAAGAGCTTGACGCTTGCTGAGTTTCTTGCCGGTTCTTCTCAATACAAGGTCTCCCGCCCAGAGTAGACTTACGAACCGATGGCATATGACATTCACAAGAGCTACTTGTAACCTAAACGGTCCGACACGAAACGTCTAAATTGAAAGAGCCCTAAGGGAGAAAAGAGCTTGATGCTTGCTGAGTTTCTTGCCGGTTCTTCTCAATACAAGGTCTCCCGCCCAGAGTAGACTTACGAACCGATGGCATATGACATTCACAAGAGCTACTTGTAACCTAAACTGAATAAATGATTTTGAATTTTGGTTAATGTAACTTGGACACTGAAATATTTTTTGTGACTTTTTAATGTTACATAGGTACATTTAGTGTAAAAAAAAGTTTCAGGTACTTGTTAATTTATCAAAAATATATAAAACATTTACATTGACTATAACTGTCACCCGACGCCCTGTCGTTGTCTTCGTCTATTATTATTATACGAATACGTCAGTACTCGCTGGGAGTCGAACCTCGAACCTGTAGGTCTGACACTGCTAGCTTAACCGCTATAGACCACAAAGGCGGTTAAAACATTAAAACAGAAACCACTTACTTTTCAACGCCCATCTTTTGTTCAGGAGTAATCCGTCAAGGAACTTGAATCCCTGCTTTCTGCATTCTTCCTCCTTTATATTTGAAACTGCCGAAGTTAGAGACAGAAGATCGCTCGCAAGAACAACGGAAGATGCATAGTCAGGCGATTCCCCAACCACATCAACTATAGACGGCCTCATCTTCCCCAAGCTCTCGTAAACATCATAAGGCTCAGTATCGTCGCCTCCCTTCGTGTCATTAACTCTTACATTAAGTTTATCTAAGTTAACTAAACTACTGAGTTTCGCAGCTATCTCGTTACTAAATGTCCTATTGAGTGCGGCTAATGTGTGCAGATCTATCGTTTTGTTACTGTCTATTAATGCAGACAACTTTCTCAGTACTGTATGGTCGAGGCTGGTGGTGTTGAGTTGTGCCGCGGCGACTACGCACACGATCGTGAAGGCTAACAGTCGAATCATGGCGTACGTGCGCCCGCGCCGCGCTCGCTAACGAACTGATAGAGGCTTTGATCGACCCAGCTATAAGGCTACCGTGGCGATTTAGTTAGACTGTAGGGTGACCGCAACTGCTACTGATGGTGGACATTGTTGTTGTTCCTATCGCTGAATTGAAAAAAAATTGAAAAAAAAATTGAAATAAATTATTGACCATCTGCCCTATATGTCATGTATGTATGTATGTATGTATGTCAGTGTGCGAGTTCGAGTTCCGCTCTTGAAATTATTTCAATACTTTTCCAAATAGTAATTAGCTTGCAACAAAATTTGCAACCCTATGCAGAATCGTTACAGAACAGGATGACTTGATAGAGCGAAAAGTGTGAAAGATTCGTGTGAAAAGATTGTTGGGAATCACGAAATCGTCACCCATTAGTAGATATTTTGTGGATGTCGAATCAAATGGCATTTTTTTGACAAGGTGTCTAAAGGCTATGATTATGGAACTGTTGATGAGAGTAAGCTGAAGGTGGTTGTTGGTAAAAAACCTTGAAAAGATATTTGTCTTACAATAAAAATATATACCTAATCATCCCGTTCATAATTACTTTAATGTAAGCCAGCATGATAATTTAAAAAGTTTTAAATGAAATGAGGTTGCAATTATTTTAATTGCTCATATTGACTACATTTTGCGCTTGCCGCATTTTCCAATCAAAGTAGGTCACCCTACACGTGGGATTCGCTTGACCATCGCATTATTATAATAACTTTATTGTTTCGGTGCGAGGGTAATACCGGCATTTTAATTATCCCCACCAATTATAAATTCGTAATCTGGTAGCTTCGTTTAGAGTAAGGTCGTACAACATTTATTACAAAATATAGTAGCGATGTCTTATTAATCGCTTAGTACATAACAGCGCATAAGTGTATCTATTCAGTAGGTACACTTAAATACAAAACAATATATTAGATGTTAACTTCAATATGTTAAGTGCAGTGCGGTGAGACCGTCTACAATTAGAGTTATATGAATGTCATAAGTATCATAACTACATAACTCTGTATTAGTTAATAAATAGTTTGCAAATTTTTAACGTTAAATAATTTTGTCGATGGTCCATAAATTTAAAAAAACCAACTTCATTTATTAAATAATTTTAATAAGCTTACGTCAACATCGTCAACGGAGAATCGACCCTGTCCAACGGAGAATAATTCTCAGATTGACTGTAACCAGATTTTTTTAAAGAGAGTTTGCACTTCGCCTCTGGCGACCTTTACAGCGTCACCAGATTGTTTTTAAGTGCGGCGAGAAAATTAAACGGTTCCTCAAGCCTAGGGTTTCAAGAGGGAATGGCATCACGCTAGTGTGTCACCTTTTCCTACTAGATTCTCCGAGAGATTCGGATCGGATCGGGCATTAAGGGTAGAGTCGCCAATGGTACGCACTACTAAAGAGTTCGTGTAGGATCGGCAGACATATTCACGGAATGAATAAGAACTACTTACGCACAATCTTATTAATTCCATGCACATTTTAAATCACAGGCAACTCACAGACAATGTTGCTAACCGTTTTATTATAATAGTAGTAGTTGTATATTTTAGTACTAGTAGTACACATACAATGTTTGTACAAAGTAACTTAATTACTTTTTGCTCTGGCTCAGGAACCCGAAGTGGGTCTTGGCCTCCGACAAAAGAGCACGCCATTCTAACCTTCTTTGTGTCAACTCGGACCAGTCGGGCATCGCTAGCTCTGCAAGATACTTAGTGACTTGGTCGGCCCATTGGTATCGAGGTCTGCCGATTGGACGGCGCCCTGTAGGGAGTCCCATGAATGCTCTCTTCACCGCACGATCGTCTCTCATACGAATAACGTGACCCAGCCAGCGTAGTCGCGTAGATTTTATATCACCCAAGATATTAGGGGAGGCTACGAGGTCTTCTTCTTCTAGCCTGGACGCTAACCATAAATGAGGAAAAGAAGCTTTTAGTAGCAGAAAGGAAGATCTTCCGGAAGATTATGGGACCCACCAAAAGGGACATAACACCTGGCGCGTGAGGAAAAACAAAGAGATAACCAATGTTACACATGCATTTGGTCTTCTGAACTCACGTATTAATAGCGCTACTATTTTTACTCATGTGCTTTTAGGAACCTACTAACATTTGGTAGTGCGTACTTCGACTACTCTATGTTAGTTAAAGGTTTGCTCTTTAGTGACTGTCAGACTATCTTAGTTAGAAATGAAACAACTTTTACGGATCTACTCGCGTTTATTTTTCACATAACTTTTAATTAGTGTTTATACTGACGTTTCGAACCCTTTGCAGTGGTCGTGGTCACAGGGAGACTGAGATGTTGGTCGTCTCTTAAATAAAATTCTGCCCCTAAAACCATACTGCCAGACCAAAAGATACTGTAAGCTCTTTCTGCGTAAAACGGAAAGCACCTGATTAAATTTAAATGAGGGTATACAAGATACTAACTAATTATGAGACGACCAACACCTCAGTCTCCTTGTGACCACGGACCCTGCAAAGGGCTCGAAACGTCAGGATAAATATTAATTAATGTAATGTGTAAAATAAACGCGAGTAGATCCGTAAAAGTTGTTTCATTTCAATGTGTAGTGTTCGCGTAAACTTTAGAAAACAATATATCTTAGTTAGTTTCGAGTATCATCATCATCTCTGCTAAAATACGTCCACTGCTGAACAAAGGCCTCCCCCAAGGATCTCCACAACGACCGGCTTTGTGCTGCTCACTTCTAGCGCATATAGTTTCGAGTATAGGGCAATAATCAACTAAATGATTATTAATGTTTACACTTTAAAAAATAAATGATGTTTCGTCGATCCCAAACTAAATCAATATGTACCACTTCTTCTATAAAACCTTAACAGCTACAAAAGTATGGATCTCAAGCAAATATTTGTTTTTTATGCGAGAGAACAAAGTCTGCGAAATAAATATTTGCTACAGAATTCGAGTAAAGACAATGTTTAATAAGCATTTATTGATTTTAAAAATCAATCAGATGATTTAGTTAATAAATTCTTAAAAAAACTAAATGTATTTTTGTCTTTGTCACTCGTACATATCGATAAATGTTTAGACGATTAATAATTGTTTGGTGCGTTTTCGAGTCGCACTTGTGCAATATTGTTAAAACCTATTTTTGTGCATTTACTGCAACATTGTGTTTGTTCTGACACATAAACAAAGATGATGATTGCTCCGGTCAGTCTCCATCATAATATTTTACCAAAATATGTTATTGCTGCTTATATTAATATTGATTAATATTTTACGTCAATAAAAGACCGCTTCAGCAATAATGAGAAATACGAAAAGAGTAAATAATAAAAGTAAAGTTAGAGTGAGAAACACCATGACATATAATCAGAAATAAGTTTCTATCATTGTAATAAGTCTCGGTGATGACTGATGACCGAGCAGCAAAGCGCTCGGTTTCAGAAATACTCTCTAAATATCTGTATTACCATTTCTGTGTTTAAATTAGTAAAGGATACTAAAACTTTTCTTTGCGTCATAATATTCCGCGTGCATGTATATCTTTGATACACTGACTGATTGATTGATTGATTGACTGATTGATTTATAGTAATATGTATTTGTTTTTATTGCCTAGGTGCCTAGCTCAGTTAGAAGAACTGAAGCCTGGATTGTGGAGTCAAGGCAAGTCGTCTTTCGTGTTGTTTTCAAGTTCATAAAGTGTAACAAGCCCTAAACAATGGTTGTTTTTGATGTGTAACATCTACAATTTGTGGGAGTGATTTCGTAGAAATGCGACGAAAGTACCGTAACATCTAGGAATGTGACGGAAGTAGCGTAACAGTGTGCTCAACATCCGCTCATATCATATGATATAATATATGATTATGATGCATTTGTATGAAGCTTACCTTCAGCAGTCTCCTTATTTTTGAAGTAAGCCAGTGCATGAAATATATATATGTATATCTCAGTCAGAAGTTCGTTTGTGAGTTAGCGAAATAAAAAAATAAAAAAATTAAAAAAATATTTAAAAATAAAATTTTAAAATTTAATATTCTATTTTCTATTGTAATATTGATTTCAAAAGGTGAGATGTCAAATGTTACACATCATATACGACTACTGTAAGGCTCGTTCATTTTTTTTTATCTTACGGGTATGCAGTTGGCTTTCATCTTACCTGATGTTAAATGATGACAAAGCCAAAGGTGAAAGCGCACTCCACCGGGCATCCTCAGCTACCGAGGCACTGGCTATCTTATCTCTAGCTGTAAGTTGTAGCACAACAATGCTACAAACATTGATGTTATGGCGACATATTTAAATTAAACAAGCCCTACCACCAACATACCAAATACACAATCATATACCACCCGCTGGGAATCGAACCCGGAACCTCTGGTTCTAAACTGGTGGTCTTAACCATTAGACCACAGAGGCAGTTAAAAAAACAATTCTTTTTTACCATTAGAATGGAGCTACCAAAATAACGTAGACTAGCATTAGTGACGTCCATTGTAAGTTTTTAAAATTAATTTGCAAGATTGCGTATTTCCGAATCTATTTCCGCCCACATAACAATATATAAAAATCAATGCCATTATGTATTTAATTTACATTCAAAGGACTTCCACAAATTTGTACAACCAGTAACCTTCGCTTTAGTTCCGTTTTCTCCTTATTTATTTTAACTAGTGGTCGCCCAGTGGTCGAAATTCGACCTCAATTCACAAAATATACATAAATTTTATCTTTGCACACATCACCAGTTCATTATATATCCTCACTGCTGGGGCAAGAGCCTTCTCTATCGATGGATAGGGAGAACGGGCCATAAACCACCTAGCGGGCCCAGTGCGGATAGGTGGTTGTTATCGACTTCAAATGCAGCCGGAACCAGAGGCTTTACGTGCCTTCCGAAGCACGGAGGAGCTCGAGATGATAAACTTTTAGCCACCCATCCGATGACCGGTTATTGCGAAAGTTGCTTAGCTTTAGCTATCGCAGACCGGGCGCATTAACCGCTGCGTCATCGAGCTCCACATCTTTGTAATCCTCCATATGAACTTAAATTATGCCAAAGGTCGCTCTCCACCATGCACGCATTGAAAGAAGTGCAGTTTTTTTTTGTTATATAGATTAGTACTGCATATGTACTCAGATAAATGAAATTAAACATAAATTCCTTAATGATAATCTCTACTTTGTGCGATTGTTTAACCACAGGCTATCAATGAGGGTAGGAACGGATTATTTTTATTTTTTTTCTGTTCTATTAGTTTCAATTTAAAATATGATATTATTATTTTTTCTGTAGTACTGCTAATTACTTTACAATATTTTTTCAAAAATTTTTAAAATCTCCAAGTGGTTTTGTTTTTCCGTAAAGACCACTATGCGCCTGGCGTGACGTCACAGTAAAGATATAGGTACCTATATACACAGTATTGTGAGTTGGTTATGTTCTTGAAATAAATACCTACAGCCGGACGGTGACGATGAAGGTGACGGTTAGTCGACACGCGATAGGGCTGCCTGCATACATTATTTTAATTTCATCTACTTGATTTTCTTTCTGGTATTGTGACTGTAGGTTTTATTTTAGAACCCTTAAATGACTTACCTTCGCCGATCAGGTAACCTAATGAAATCTATTTTAAAGCATTAAAATAGGTTAACAAAACTAATAGCGATAGGTTGCCTAAAAAGGTTATCAAAGTAACAATTTTTAAGTAAAAATAGGTATGTAGACCTGGCCTTCTAAATGAAACTTCTTTTAGGATAGACTTCACTTTATTTATTTTACAATCACTTGTACAACTTTTTATAACGCGATCACAACCAATGCTCCGCACAACCGTCTGACACGACGGCGCAAACCACAATGCTCCCCACTTGCCGAGCTTGTCCTCTCCAGTTTTTAGTCAAATGAGAAACAATTAAAATTGGTTGTACGGTAATTAAATAGATTTCGATTTAAGATTTAATGTAAATTTTGTGATTTATCAATTAAATGTACGAGACCTTACAGGTATGTTTTATATATATCGCTCACTCAAAATAAAATTGTGTACCAGACTTCAAGCTGACGTCACGTCATCCGATATAAGCCGACTGCCAGCAAAGTAAGCGTGTTTTAAGTAAATTAATTATGTACAATAACTTTGTAAATATTTATCGTACCGAAGTGAAACTATACGTTTTGGAATAACGTCTTCTATAATGGTATAGGGTAAAAATAAACTTTTTTTTTTTATCCCTAAGTCCATTATGTAGACCTTTGTCCAGCTTTACTTATCTATATAGGTTAAAACAAGTAGTCACATAATGACATATTGATAGCTACAAGTCGCTCCAAATCAACCCAATACTCGTAGACCTTTGACGGTTTTTGATGTGTAACATCTTTCCGTTCGCTTTCTATATAAGCAATTTGTGGGAGTGATTTCGTGAAATGGGACGGAAGTATGTGTAACAGTGTAACAGGATGTCGAGGAAGTGCGCAAGCGCGATCGATATTATGAACATGAAATATTATTATATGTGACATATTGTGTCATTTGACTATCAAAGGTCATTTTGATATGTCAAATGTCTTCTGCTGAGTATCTACTGCATTTATTTTATAGTTATATAATGATCCATTTTTTTCAGAATATTTGTTAAAAGTGCTTGTTACTAAAGTGAGATGTCAATTGTTACACATCATATGCGACTACTGTAAGGCTTGCTCGTTTTTTTTTTGCTTTATAGAAGTGAAACTTCTTTTTACCTGCTTGCTCTACCTACTTCTGATTTAATGATGAATTTATGTACAGATGCCTGCACATCAACATCCAAAACTGACAAATTTCTTTGATAAATGTTCAACCGTATGTCATATACGTAAAGTTTAAAGTCTATTGAGGAAATTTGACAGTTTGTAGTAGTCTGTTATGCAGGAGGAAGGAAGGAGTGTGTATCAATCAATCAAATCAATTGCTGTTCGTTCGAGTCGGTAAAACTCGAGAATGGCTGGACCGATTTGGCTAGTTTTGATTTTGAATTGTGGAAGTTCAGGAAAGGTTTAAACGGTGAGAAACAAATAATAAGTAACGAAAAAATAGAAATAGAAAAAATATAGAATAAGTAGGTACTAAAAACGACAATTTAATTTTCCAACACAAAATTTTCCTAGCTGTCTTTGTTTGTTTTGTTGTCATAGCGGTACGAAGTCCGCCGGGTCAACTAGTAAAATAATAAAATCAGTCACATATTGGTTGTAGACAACTAGCTTTGCTCTAAAAAACCAAAACGATGAAAAAAGCACAAACGAGTTATTATTAGAACTCTAGATTGAATGTTATATTTTGATTGATAAATTAATTTACCTTAACATTCAGTAAAAAAATATTACCATATTTAAGATTAAATATTTTGAAAGTGTCTAATTTGGAACAGTCCACCGAGTCCAAAGTGCAAGTGTTCATTAAATAGGACTTAGTGTCCTTGAAAAAGCTGGTGTAGTTTAATTAGCATACAAGAAAATCCGCAAAGGTTATTGGAATTCGTATTTTATTTTCAAATTTTTATCTTATTTCAATAGTACTTATATAAAGTTTTACTAAACCGGTCTAATGTTATTAGACATTTTAATGAACAAGCTTCCACCCGCGGCTACTCCTGCGTGAAATTTGAACTGCCACAAAAGAATCATCGCAACAATTATATCACGGGATATGTTTGGTCCAGTGTAAGACAAAAATACAAATTTTTGCATTTTTTTTTTTTTTTTTTTTTTATACATAGCACGGCAAATGACTCCATTTCACCTGATGTTAAGTGAATATGGAATCCAGATGCGATGACAACTGGTGCAGCGTGAAAATAACGCAGCATCAGTTACCCTCACTCTGCCGGCCCACAAGGTGCCTCTTCACGCCTCGTTTGAAGGACCCCATATCATAGGAAGGAGGGAAAACGTGTGCAGGCAAACTATTCCATGTTTTGGAAGTGCGACAAAAAAATGAGTCACCAAATTTCTTAGTGCGTGATGGAATATTTGAGACTGTGAAGCGGTGACTCCGGAGAGCAGCACGCGTACTCCTATGGAGGAAGGGAGAAGGAGGGATGAGGTCAAAAAGTTCTTCAGAGCACTCGCCATGGTATAAACGGTAAAACACGCTGAGTGACGCAATATCTCTACGCAATTGCAGAGTTTCGAGAGTATTTGTGACTTCTGCGTTGCCGATAATGCGTACAGCGCGACGCTGCAATCTGTCCAAAGCATCGAGAAGGTACTTTGCGGAACCGTCCCAGATGTGCGAGCAATACTCCACGCAAGACCGTACCTGTGTCTTGTACAAAAGGCACAACTGGTCAGGCGTAAAGAATCGCCGCACCCTGTTCAGAATACCGAGTTTTCGTGAGGCTGTTTTGATCACGGCTTCGATGTAGTCTCTTTGGTTTAGATCGCAGCGAATCGTCATACCGAGCATGTTGATACTGCTCTGCAGGCTTAGAGATGTACCCTGAAGAGTTGGAAGGGGAAGGAATGGTGACTTTTTTGCCGTGAACGCACACACCTGTGTTTTCTTGGCATTGAACTCAACAAGATTATTGGAGCCCCATTTAGATATGAGGTCCAATACCCGATTGAGCTCAATGACAAGATTCACTCGGTTAACTTCGGTTTCGACCCGCCCGGCCGCTGGGTGACCGTTATATCCCCCATGCACTGTGCTATCATCTGCATAGCAATGAATATTTCCAAGTGGAAGCATATCATTGATATGCAGAAGGAACAGCGTGGGGGACAGAACGGAACCTTGAGGGACACCAGCGTTCACTGACATGAACCGCGAAGCGCATCCATCAGACAGGACACGGATTCTCCGCTCATGTAGGAAGCCAGCAACCCAGTTGCAGAACTGAGCAGGCAGACCGTATGCCGGGAGCTTGGAGAGAAGAGCTTTGTGCCAGACCCGATCAAAAGCCTTGGCTATGTCAAGGCTAACAGCCATCGACTCACCACGCTTGTCAATAGCCTCACCCCAGAGATGTGCAACGTACGCTAGAAGATCACCCGTTGATCGTTTCGGCCGAAACCCATATTGGCGATCATCAATTATGGAGTGTTCTTCCAGGTAGTGGACTAGTTGTTTGTTTAAAATACGTTCCATGATTTTGCACAAAACTGAAGTAACGGCTATGGGGCGGTAATTAGATGGGTCTGACCGGTCTCCTTTTTTGGGGACCGGTTGCACATTAGCTTCTCTCCAAGATTCCGGCACACAACCAGAAGAGAGCGAGAGACGGTAAAGGCGCGTTAACACGGGGGACAACTCCGCTGCACACATTTTCAGGACTATTGCTGGAATGCCATCAGGGCCATTAGCTTTCCGGACATCGATTGACTGCAGCTCCGCACGGACATCACACTGCCTGATTTTAAAATCAGGCATTGTGTGGCCACAGTGAGGAATTGAAGGTGGCTGTGCATTGCAGTCATCGATTCGGGAGTTAGCTGCAAAGAGTTTGGCCAGGAGATCGACCTTCTCTTGCGGCTTGTGAGCTAAAGTCCCGTCAGGACATCTCAGAGGTGGCAGCGAGGGTTGGCAGAAATTTGATTGCACGGCTTTGGCCAGACGCCAGTAGCTACGGCTACCCGTAGGATGCGTCAGAAGTTCTTGGCCGACCCGTGCAACGCGCTGGGCATCCGCTCTAATGTAGGCTCTTTTGCAAGACTTGGTGGCATTATTATAGGCTGCTTTCAGCGAGCGAGTTTCGGGATCCCCAAGAGCTTTACCTCTGATCCAAGCGCGGTATGCCGCCTGCCTGTTATCGACAGCGTTGGCACACTCACGGTTGAACCATCGGTTGCGCCGGCCTTTGCTGACGAGATAGGAGTGCGGAATATAGTATTCCATACCTAACACTATCTCATCAGCAACTGCAGTCGCATTGGCTGTCGGGTCCTTCCCACTGAAGCAGCGCTGCCCCCAAGGAACGGATGCGAAATAGTCCCGCATACCATCCCAATCTGCCGACGAGTAGTGCCAAATTTGGCGTTTCGATACCGCTGAAGGCGGTAGCGGGGCCAGAGGCGTTTTGCTGGATACTAAGCAGTGGTCCGAAGATCCTAGAGGAGCTCGAACTTCCACTCGGTAACCAGCTGGGCGACTCGTCAGCAGAAGGTCCAGCAAAGAGGGCGCGTGACCGACTATATCTGGGATCCTGGTGGGCTGGTTCACCAGTTGGGTCAGGTCGTGCGTGAGAGCGAATGCGTGGGCAGTTCTACCGGCATGGTCAGTTTTGGAGGAACTTAACCACAACTCGTGGTGAGCATTGAAGTCCCCCAAAAACACCAATTCCGCCGAAGGAAACCGCTCCTGCGCTTCATCTGCCACCCGACTAAGGTGTTCTATAAGTCGAGTTGTCTCCATGTCGCCATTATGTGATCGGTAGACGCAGACGTAGACACGGCTATGAGAGCCCAAGTCCACGTGTACCACAAGGAGGGAAAAGGAAAGGTCCTCCAGACAGCGCAGACGGCGACAGCAAACGTCCGTCCGAACAAACAAGCAAACTCCGGCTTTGGCTTTAAAGGATTCTTCAAGCACAAAGCCGGGATAGTGCAGGTAGGTGGTGTCAGCTGGACAGATTATTTGTGTCTCCGTCAAAAACAACATTGCTGGCCGTGTCGTCTCAAGATGGTGGTGGACGGCATTGAGGTTTGCATGGAGTCCGCGGATGTTAGCGAACTCGACCTCAAACGGTATGGTTGTGGTGGGGGTGTGCACCGCTGTAGGACCAGTTTTTGTTTTAGGCGCTGTTATGGTGGAGAAAAAGAGGGAGGCGTGAATCGAGGAAATGCTACCGCGATGCAAATAGTCAAAGTGCAGCGGCCTGTTTCACCAGGGATCTGCCTAAAGTTGAGTATCATTAACCCGCCGAACGGAAGGGCCCCCGAACCCCCCCGGGAATGGCCGCCGGGACCCCACCTTCCGGTCACCAACCGGCACGACGGGCCACCCCGAGATTATGCGTGGCATGGTGAGGCAGCCTCACGAGCTGGTTAGGCTCGCTTGGGCCCCTGTACTGTGCCACGGGCGGCCAGCGGGACAGCCGTTTCTACGGGTCTCCCTGGTCGGCGGGTTAATAAGGTCTTCCTGGCACTGGTTAGACGGAAGCCATTACAGACCAAATGCATCGCAGCACCATCCACTCGAGCTCTGGTTATACGCTGGCTGATCCCGAAACGCGACCGACAAGCGGTCACTTGACGGGTTTTACACCATGCGTACGGTGGTCACTAACCAGACGGGGCAAGCCCTACCACGCAGTGGAGCATATGGGAGCTCTAAATTCCGTTAGTCGCCTCTTACGACACCCACCGGAGGAGAGGGGCGGTGAATTGTATTCTTTCTCCGTCACCGCACGGATAAAAACATTTAAATTGAATCTGGAGTCACAAAAGGCAGTTGAAATATCAAGGAAAGACTTCAAGATGATACTCGGTCTGAATGTCGGGTACTGGATTTAGGCCATTAGGCAACACACATAACAAGACATATTTTTCAACAATATTCCTTTTTTTTAATTGTAATTTGTTCGCTATAAAATTATATTTTAATCATACTTTTCTAAAGTGCAATAAAAATAAAAATATTTTTACAAAAAAGGATTTTATTCAATAAGGTTATCAACGCTACCTAGAGTACCGATAATATTGAGCTCCAAAACGACCATTACCGTTGGTCGTCCACTCCCATTCGTTCAAATATTGGTCGTCGTCGTCGTCGTCGTCCTGTCGGGGCAACCTCCTTTGAAGAGCTGCATCTCTCTCTTCTAACAAGTCATCTTCCCCGCCTTGTTCCTCCTCAATGACTTCTAGATCATCATCCTCTTCCCTTTCTTCTTGTTCTTCATCTTCTTCTTCTTCTAATATTTCTTCTAGTCCTTCATTCCTTTCTCTTTGCATCTCGAATTCCACCTCCGTTTCAGGAATTTCCTCTAACAATTCCCTGTGAGCTACAAAATGCTGCCTACTTCTAATCGGTGGTATATCAATGACTTCATCTATATCTTCTTCAAGCCTCTCTGGTGTGTCTTCCTTCACTTCTACTATTCCTTCTTGAGCATCTGTTTCTTCAACTGCTTCCTTGTTTGTTTCTGTTACTTCCGATTTTGTTGATGAAGAAAAAAGTTTGTGCAGCGATTGCATTGGAATGACGAATGTCAACGTTAAAATAATTGATAAGAGAAGCACGAATGTTATCTCTTGAGCGTCAATCTGTTGAGCAAAACAATATAGATAATCAATAAGTAACGTTAAATTCAGTAAGGAAGTTAATAAAAGGAACAATTACACATAATGTTACTGGCTGTAAGATTTTGTTTAGCTGTTTTTTTCATTTTTGTGTGAGCATTAAACAATCAATCTGTCTATCTAAAAGCTGTTAGTTCAAGTTTCAAAATATACTGACGGGAGGCATTTAAATCTTCAATACATATATAATAATGTTATGATAAGGAAATGCCAATGGAATTCGTATTAATTTAATGATCTAAAATACATCTTGCCACAGGCGGTACTCAAAACCACAAAATATTATTAAAAGTTTATATTTTACTAGCCGTCACCCGCCCGCTTCGCTGTGCGAAAATAACAATTCAATTAATGCTAAATAAAATAATTATTAGGTTTACCAACATCATGTATAGTTTGTCATTTGCACAATCTCATGTTCTTACTACATACAAATTTTCATCAAGATCGGTCAAGTCGTTATAGAGTTATAAGAGGACATACATACAGACATACAGGCAGACAGACAGACAGACAGACAAAATTTCAAAATTCTTAGAATTGATGTCAGTGAGTCACAAAACAAATATTTATCCCAAAAATTGTCAGAAACATTGCATGTACAGACAGAGCCTACAGATTTATATAGTAGTATAGATAAGTAGGACAAAAACATTATCATCATCAAAACTTGAATACCAATATTATTATTTGTAAATGTGTTTATTTCTTAGCTAGAAGCCTGTTTTCTCTATATAATTATATTATTGTTATTATTATTAGGCATTACTTTTCCACTACAGGAAACTACATATCTCTATCCCGAGCTAGTTCGGGCAAGGCAACAGCAGTTTGCACATTTTCACTTTACCCATATATTCTGTATGACTGATAGATTTTAAGTATTTTAGAACAAAATATAAATAAATATTTGTTTTTTTACCAAGCTCATCAAGGTGAATTCCGTGGATGCTCTGACAGTGGCCGCTTTGGTGAGGAACACGACGAATTGGCTGAGGTACAAGGCGTAGGAAAGACGACTGATGAAGGCCAGGAACCGGCAGCTTAGCAGACGAGCCAGCCATTCTAGAAATTAAGTAAAGTAAATAACCTATATACTCGCTGGATGTTGTTTAATAATTGGACCGTGTTGTGCCAGATCATACCAATCCACAACTTGGCCAAAATTGAGTTATTTACACTATCCAACGTGAAATCATCTCTATTTTCATGTGGCTAAGTTTGATTTCAATCTGACATGTACAGCCAATGTTATCAAAAATAAAGGAAGGCCGGAACCAACCCACATTATGAATAAACTTTTTTTTTTTTGCCGATACACGACATGCCGCTTGGAACTCTTCTTGCTGCAAAACGTATTGCGCAAATGTACCAAAAGCACTTGGTATATTTTGGCAATAAAATTCGCAACAATGTATCAGTCAAAACATTCCAAGCTTCTTGTAATATAACAATTCTGGGTCAGAATAACTCTGCCAAAATGTGCCAAAATGTGCCAAATTGGAACATCTTATCCCCGCAGATTGTCGTTCTTTTTACGACAATTTAAAAGGGAACAATGAAGTTCACGATGATGTTGATGGGTACGGGACTATGCCCGACTTTGATCTAGAAGATGTTTTCTAGAGTACAGAACAAAGTAAACTATACTAAACTACACTTCTCATCAGAAAAATCGAAACAACTCCCCGTTTTTATGGTTTCTGTCCTAATTTTACACAAAAGAGTTTTCATTCCATAAAAAAAATCACATGATTGTATAGCTGGCAGTTTGGCCATTACATGACAAGCGAAAATTCTAATCGATGAAGAATCGTATGGAAGCAGTAATAAGAGTGTGTTGTTTTATCAATTTCAGAGTTAATTTTTTTTTTAAATATAAGAAGGAGGCAGACGAGCAGGCGGGTCACCTGATAGAGAGTAATCACCACCGCCTATGGACACCCGCAAAACCAGAAGAATCGCAGACGCGTTGCCGGCCTTTGACTTGTTGATCAAAATACGAAACCTATGAAAATTTAATTTGAATTTAGAACATTAACATTAAGATTTGAAAACCTTATAATACTATTAAACGACATTTGACATATATTCCTAAATATACACATTTTTCTGATAATCCTTACAAAACATAAACTTGCAAGGTGTTTCGATTTTTCTGATGAGAAGTGTATATCACTATCACTACATAGTATAAAACAAAGTCGCTTTCTCTGTCCCTATGTCACTTTGTGTGCTTAGATCTTTAAAACTACGCAACGGATTTTGATGCGGTTTTTTTTAATAGATAGAGTGATTCAAGAGGAAGGTTTATATGTATAATTCATGCATATAGTAGAGCAACACTGATAATATCAGCATTGCAACCGTGCGAAGCCGGGGGCGGGTCGCTAGTAATTAATAAAGTTTACTTTGTTCTTTTGTTGTTTTTTTTCGATATTATGAACATGACATATTATTATTATATGTGACATATTGTGTCATTTGACTATCAAAGGTCATTTTGATACGTCAAATGTTACTATATGACTATATATATGACTGTTAAACTATATTAATAAATATTTACTGTTGATAATAAGATACAGAACAAAGTAAACTTTACTTAACTATATATTTAGTAAAGTTTACTTTGTTCTATTCATGTTCTTTATGCCTGTCACGTTGTCTAGAAATTAGAATTTGTTTTTTTTAATATACAGTAATTTGTTTTATATTGCATTTTATTTTCTTTATAATTGATTTATCATTGGCAATAGCGTATTTTTAACCCCAAAAAAAGAATAAAAAACAAATGTACCGAAAAATGTTACTGGTACCTTTTGGACTTATTTGCTAATTGCCATTCGTATGAAAAATCATGTTTTGTCAGAATGTACCAAGTGAGTTAAATGTATTTTTCTCAATTTTTTTACCTAATATATTGATTGTTTATGTCATAATCTAAAACAATACTTCCACATCTTCACAATGTTGAAACTTTTTAAGACATAATGAAATAAAAACAATAGATAACTTATGTCAAACTTAAAACTTAAATATCTCAGAACAAGGTTGGTGTGGATTGGTAGCCTTTGGCACAACACGGTCCAATTAGCCTTAACATTAATTACCCGACCGTATGAAGTTAACTAACTTTACCAATGAGAATGGGTAATGATGTTTTTAATTATTTTTTTGAGATATAAATGTTTCAACTGAAAATATATATTTTTTTCTGTAGCACTGTTAATTAGGTAGGTACTTGATAAGAATTTTTCAAAGATTCGTATATACAACGTGTAACAAAAAGGTTTGGTCAAATTGAAAAGATCCAAAGTGTATCCCATCTAGAACTTGTATGTGTTATTACTATGACATAATAACTTAATAACTTTAATTTGTCATGCAATGGTAAATGAAATGTGAAATAAGCAGCGCCCTTGTACTTGCGTATTCTTACTATGTTCTACCTTCTTATTCGTTTGTGTGTACATAAATTATAAATAAATAAATAAATATTTATATAAGTAAAATTATGCACGTCAGGCACGCATAAGCAAGCAGCAATGATTATAAATGTTAGTACTCAGAGGTTACTAACCACTAGGGCTGAGACTTATTTATTTTGATGTGACGTCGCAATCGCAATAGAAATATTGAATTGAAAATTGCATAACGAATTAAAGTTAATAATCATGTCTTAGTAACTCTGCATACAAGATCTAGATCAGATACGCTTTGGATCTTTTCATTTCGACCACACCTTTCTGTTACACATTGTATATCACCACGCGGTGTTGTTTTCCGTAAAGGTAAAATGCGCCACGCGTGACGTCATTCGCGTCGTTCGCGTCAAAATTTTGGCTACTGCCGTTATGCGAGCTGTTGACGGGTGGCGCAGTGGACCAAGACGTCTCACGAATTCACGCGATCATTATTTCGAGCTCTAGGAAACTGAGCGACGCTTACTAATAATAATAACTTTGTAGCTCGATGGCGCAGTGGTTAACGCGCCCGGTCTGCGAGTGCTGAGGTTAAACAATTTTCGCAAAGGCCGATCATCGGATGTGTTACCAAAACTGTATCATCTTGAGCTTCTCCGTGCTTCGGAAGGCACGTAAAGCCGTTGATCCCGGCTGCTTTAGCAGTCGTTAACAACCACTAATCCGCACTGGGCCCGCGTGGTGGCCGGCGTTATGGCCTATTCTCTCTATCCATCCATAGGAAAGGCTCGTGCCCCAGCAGTGGGGAAGTGTGGTATCTTATCGAATTTAAATAAAAACTATTGGTTTTATAATTATGAGATCAATAATTGTATAAGATAAAAAAATAACCTAATTAATAACCTTGTGTTCCTCTAATTTGATACCCATAATGTAGTATTAAAAATAAAATGTTTTTTACCAAGTCCAATGGCGTTGCACAGCCGCACTGTTTTTAGGGTTTCGTAGTCAACAAGAAACCCTTATAGTTTCGCCATGTCCGTCTGTCTGTCTGTCCCCAGCCTAGCTCATAGACTCTTAGTACTAGAAAGCTGTAATTTGGCATGGATATACATATTAATCACGCCGACAAAGTGGTGAAGTAAAATTTTTAAAAATATTTTTTTTAGGTTACCTCCTCTACACGTGAAGTGGGGATGTAATTTTTTTTCTTGTCTACCCCATAGTGTGGAATGTCGTCGAATAGCAATTTCAAAAATATTGCGGGTTTGTAAAAACAGTGTTTTGATTGAGGCATCTGTTTATGAACTATTAAGCTTGAAACTGCAAAATTTTGTTAGAGTTAAGTGTCCCCCGCCCCTTGCCAGCCAAATGGTTGATTTTGGATACGTGAAAAAATTCACGGTAGTTGTATATATGATGAAGTTAAAAGGAAAACTGTCACAGCTAAGTAGGCTTTAAAAGTTTACGAGTAACAGTCGACCAACTTATAAAATGTACTTGGCGCAGTACAAATTCCTCATTGGGAACTACATAAATAACGTTGTCAGGTGTGTGAAACCGGTAGTATCTACATTTAAGTATATGAGCCATTTAAAAGTATACGCATTATTGAGATGGGTTTCGTAAAACCCTACACTGCGCGTGGCCCGACAAACACTTAGCCTGTTTTTTTTAACGTCATCTATCTAAGAACACTTAAGCAGCTAAGACGAATCTAACGATACCTCAATTATGTAAATCCGTTCAGCCGTTCTAGAGATATGAGGTAATAAAGAATAATACATACAAGATACGCGCGAAAAACAATACCCTTCCTTTGCAGTCGGGAAAAAAAACCAAGTCTCGCAACTCAGTTCTTCTACCCTAAAAAGTTGTGAGATCCATGTAATACCAAATCGGATAATTCAGTCCCTACTTAAGGGACCTTCCGTCTTAAGTTATTACGTAATTAGCTAACCTAACAACATCTTATAGTGACCATATCAATTTTAAAAATCTTTTATGTTTTAATTAAATAGATTGACATGACTTTGGTGTATCTAGAAAACTGGACCGAAATTGCAACATGTTTTAGTTTTTTCTTGATTTATACACTACACACTAATTGTATTTTAAATTTGAAGCTTCTATGTCTGCTAGAAGTGCCTTAGAGTTTTGATGATCGGTCAGTCAGTGAGTGAGTGAGTGAGTGACAAAATTAACAAACTTTGACTAGTTATAGTTCTTAAACTACTGGTTCAATATGAATGAAATTTGAAATATACCGTTTTTATACAATGCCTGCTTGGTTACTGAAAATTCAGGCTTTTAGTGTCATCCACAACGAAGTTATAGGGAGTAAAAAAAATGCCTGGACTGTTCAAATAATTTTTAACGCAAATTTTGTTGCGAACAAATTACAAAAGCATAAATGTTGAAAAAACTTCCACGAGCAGGATTTGAACCTGCACCCTTCTGACATTCCGGGTCAGGTGCTCTTCCAATTGAGCTATCATGGTTCTAACCAGCCCGCCGAAATAATTCAACACTTTTTACTTTGAAAGCCAAAAGCCTGAACTGTTTTGTGAAAAGGATGGTACGGCCGTGTCGCTTTTTTGCTCGACTTGGCTGGGGCACTGCCGTGCCCGCAGTTTGAAAGGGTAGTGGCACTAGTATTTGATAAGAACCAAAGATCGATATTTTTTGTTTTAATCATTTAAAATAGGGATCAGCAACTGATTTTAGTTTCTAGCAACAACTGATGCAGACCACCTGCTCGGTAGCTGTCATGGAAGCGAAATAGTAAATAATATCAGCATGTCTTTTCATCATTTCGTCGAATAGACTTTGTAGCTATTTTACAAGGGTACAAAATAATAGAACGCGACCTACCACACTGTCCTCCTTGCACTGTGTAAATCACCCAAGCGATAGCAACAGCTGAAGCAATCGGAGCGAACGAAGCGTACTGAGCGGCGAACGTTGCGCTGTACCGGTACTGCGTCGACCCTGCGTCTAGACCAGCCCACCAGACTAGGGCCCACGACGTGGCACTAACCAACCAGCCTAAAGCCAGGACAATCTGGAACAATACAATTTATCATTAATTACCGACCAATTACGGCCGCACATGACTTAATCATTCATCATCATCATCATCATCTCAGCCTAAAGACGTCCACTGCTGGACAAAGGCTTCCCCCACGGATATCCATGAGGGGTATTTGCCGTAATCGCCACGCTTGGCAGGCGGGTTGGCGATCGCATTTGGTTAAGAGTAACCTCAGAGAGATGCTGCTGCCCATCCTCTGGAATGGTTCCTTAGTCGGCGTTTACGACACCCTCGGGAAGATATGGGGTGGTGCAATTCCTTATCCCCGGCACCACACAGGGGTTTACGGGGGGTGACTTAATCATTCATCATCATTAAATCATCAAAATTCATCATCAATCATTAAAACATAACACCGAATCATATACAAAAAATTCCAGAAAATCCTCTCGGGTCCGTGATTACCAGAATTTCATGGAGTTTTCTGGGAACATGGACTGCTAAGGGACTGGCAGTCTTATTTTAACAATACTACTAACATTTTTGTTAAGGCAACACACTGATGGTAGCAATTGTTGATAGTAGTAAAACTTCTGATGGTAGTAAACTTGACTAGACCTTAGACCTTACTAGGTATATACTTAGTGTTTAGACCTCTAACATACATAAGCGTTACCGCATGGAGAAATCATTTCATAACTCCACCAGTAACTTGATACTTATATGAATAGCCCATACTTGTCATAAAACTCATTAGTAACGGATCTATGGGTCAATCTTATTAGCATGAGGTTGACAAAGAAAAATATGTGACACACATCCGTTTTATATGAGTAATGATTATTCCGCAGGGGGCATTTTTCACTAGGAATTTCCATTGTATATTTTTTTGCAAGCGGAGGGATATAACTAAGGACCGTAACGTGATATGTAGTTAATAAATTAACATGTAAGTGTCATACGACCGCACACTTTTAGAGTTTGGGAAAGATCAAATCTTAGTAGGTAATAGATTCGTCACTCTTGTTTAAGTTTGCGGTTTCCTATTATTAGATAAAGGGATTACCAATGCGTAAGATTTAAAGTTACTTTTTTACTTATTCCACGAAGCGAAGGCCTCAATGGCACCTGTGTTATTCCACTAGCGGCACCCACCAATATTTTCCACAGGTGCTGTTCATGGAATTATTTGTGTCCTTTTTTCCTTTTTTATTGGTTTGGTGCGGTCAGGACATTTAGATAGTGTCAAATAATATTTCTTACAGGTCATAAAGAAACAATATTATGTTTGTTTGTTCGATGGTAATGAATGATTATAGAAATGAGTACTTAGTGATAAATGATATTCCCCAGAAGCCCTTGAGTGGTAAAGATGGGATGCTTTACTGAGATCTCACGCGGACTTCTTGCCGGAATTTCAAAAGTGACATTGCACAGATTTTTTTTATTTGCCATCTCATGCACGTTCACGAACACTTAACGGTTTCTAATCCACCATTATTTTACATTAATATTCAGTTAAACACAAATTTCAGAAAATTTCGCAATTCCGGCTTTTCACTTTCCCGCTGAAAAGTACCTATATTTTGGTGCAGGGGCTTGCGCGTTTGGGTTCTGGTCTTGCAAGATAAGCAAATTACGTGATAGCGGGTCAGCGGTGGGTGCCCAAATTCAAACCCCTTTAACTCCCCCATATTCCTTCGGGTATTGTTGTAAGATGGTACTCATTAAATGGCACTTAAATCCCACTAACCCCAATAGGCCAGCGTTTTGCTTTATTATGCTGACGTGAAAAGGTCTGAACCCAGCAGTAACTAGGATATATTGGTCTGATGACGATTTATAAGTAACTTTACTACTCTATGTCATTCTAGGGTACGCAGTGCTCGTTACGTACAACCTCTCAGCCAGACGGTTGATCGATACACTTCGTTAACAAGAGCTTGATTTTCCAATCTATAAAAGTCGAGTGGTGGTCCCTTTTTCCTCTCCTCACTATCCGATGCCGGCGTGGCATCCTGTCGCACAATGACAGACGGCCGGCCATATTGGCATTCTCGTAAAAACCGAATACCGGACCCGCATTGCGGGGATTCGGTGCGATTTGAAGTCAGTTACTAGTAATAGGTATAATCTATATGAAATTAAATTGTTGTTCTCTATTCAAATATCGAAAATAATGAGGATAATACATAACCCTTATATGTTTATATAGTATAGTTTCGAAATTCGATACAAAATCCAAAGATCACATATTTTTTAAACCTATAAGCATCATCAATGAAACTGATTTTATCCGCCTCTGTGGTCTAGTGTTTAAGACCACTCTGGTCTCAGACCCAGAAATCCCAGATTCGATTTCTAGCTATATCCATATTATCTCAATATATCGCCATAACATCAATGTTGTTAACATTATTGTGTTCCTGGACTTCCTGGTTCCGGCAGCTAGAGATAAGATAGCCCAAATCTCAAAAAAAATGTCTGAAGGTTTATCATCATCAGCCTACATAATTAACTACCTTGCTTAACTTTTATTTATTTGAAAAATATACTTATATAAAAGTGATTGGTTTCTAAAAATAAATCATAAAATAAATCACGCCTAAAAATAAATCTTTCAGGCTGTGCGCTTATTAGTAGTAAGTATGTTATGTGTTGCATATTCTATCGAAAAGAAATTCGAATCGAAAGGAAATGAAATGTAATTATTACATTTGCCTATGAACAGGATAAACAGCTTTAAATCTATCGCAGTTAAAGTCTACAGTTACCTTGCCATGTTGGTACGGTTTTCTCAAGAGCAATCCCAGACTCAGACCTATCAGGTACGCAGAGGATCGGTGCAGCGTCGAGGTGTAGCTGAGCCTTGCAGTTCTGTATAGCTGGCTCACACTGAAGGAAAAAGTTAAACGAGAGGTTAAACGTATATTAGACTAGACACCACTGTCATACGTCGATGGTGGAGCTCGATGGCGCAGTCTGCGATTGCTGAACTTATGCAACGGTCGCAAAAATGCATTAGCTAAAAATGTATTAGCTCGATCTCTTCCGCTTTACGATTCACATAAAGCCGATGGTCCCGGCTGCATTAGCAGTCGTTATCAACCTCCAATCTACGACAGGCCTGTGTAGTGGTTTATGGCCCGTTCTCCCAGTGTTATTGCCAGACATTGGGATGGTTCGTCTCCCAGCAGTGGTGATATTAAATTAGCAGATGATGATGATGATGATCCTGTTATAGGTACTAATTGTCGTGTCAAAAACACTAGACATAAAGTTTTCTAAGCTTTTGCAGCCATAGCACATCGAACGCTCGCACTGACAAAGTTAGACGAGCCGCGAAGCAAACTTGTGTTCAAAAAATTTTTATTATTATAATCTCTTTTTCTACGAAATTTCAACTATTATTTTTAATTGTAGGTGTGTGTAGTTTATTTTAACTGAGCACGCATGCGAATCGAGTTTTCATACTTGTCGTTATCTTTAACCAAAGTAAAAATTAAATAATTGATTGAGTGAAACAATGCTAGTGTTTTGTATTTATTATGTATTTTTCTCCAGTAAAAAAACAAGGACTAACGCAGTACAGCTGTCTCATCATCATCTCATCATCTCAGCCAAAAGCCATCCACTGCTGGACAAAGGCCTCCCCTAAGGATCTCCACAACGACCGGTTTTGCGCTGCTCGCATCCAGCGGCTTCCCGCGACCTTCACCAGATCATCTGTCCACCTTGTTAGAGGCCTGCGCACACTGCGCTTTCCGGTATGCGGTCGCCACTCACGGACTATTTCGCCCCAGCGACCATCAATCTTGCGAGCAATGTGCCCTGCCCACTGCCACTTGAACTTAGCAACTCTTCGGGCTATGTCGGTTACATTTGTTCTTCTGCGGATCTCCTCATTTCTGATTCAATTTTGCAGAGAAACCCGAGCATAGCCCTCTCCATTGCTCTTTAAGTGACCTTGAGCCTTCTGAAGAGGCCCATAGTGAGCGACCACGTCTCAGTCCCGTATGTCATCACTGGCAACACACACCGGTCAAAGACTTTCGTCTTGAGACACTGCTGTTTTGAGTACAGCTGTCTAATCTGTGACAAAACTGGGTAAAGACCTCCATCATTAAAATAGTTTTGTTAAAAACATGAAACGTGACGCTACGAATTTAACATTAAAACATTGGAATAAATCTTGTTAATTAATTCATGATGTCCGCATACAGTACATATTATGTTGTGTGTCGGTAATTTGTTTGCATTTGAATAAATATATTTAATTAATTTAGTAATTAACTATTGAGTCATGTTAACAAGGAAATAATTATGGTAGGCTTATCATTGGAAAACATAATTATAAAAACTATGTTTGTATAATATTTTCTCTGTAGGAAATTTGTTTGACGTGTTTTGAGGTAAATATCTTAGATATTTTGTTTTGTGTATGGTAATATGTGTATAATCCCGAAGCCTAGCCATGCAACCAAGTATAAATAACACCGTGGTAACATACAAAACCATATTTATGAAGATTTACTTTTCCATACAAAGTCTCAAATTTATTTTATTACATTATTTTAGTTTAACTCTGACATGTTTTGACTTCTGTTTTGTTTGGATCATAAGGTTGACGAACAAGAACAATGTATCGGCTGGACCTAGGGACTTTACAATTTTACTTAGTAACAAACAACCTTAATATCTCGGTCATATGGTGCTTTTTTGTTATGTTTATAATTTTCCGGGGTTCGGACATATGCCCTATCTGCTTCGGGATTATAGAGGTATTATCAAACAGGCTGTATAGTTACAAGATAAAATAATACTAGATATAATTGACCAGTCTCAAGAAGCTCGAGTGGGGATCGAACGCACGACGTTTGGTATAACGTCACTGTGAAGTACCCTCACAGTTGAAAGAACACTTTTGCAAGTACTGAACAATTTTATCTTATTTTATCTTCTTTTTTAGGGTTCCGTACCTCAAAAGGAAAAACGGAACCCTTAAAGGATCACTTTGTTGTTCGTCTGTCCGTCTGTCTGTCTGTCTGTCTGTCTATCTAGACCCTTTATCTCGGGAATGCGTGGAGGTATCGAGTTGAAATAAAAACCATATACTCAGGTCTGTGGTCCCTTTAAGCTATGAAAAAATCAAACTTCTAAGTTAACGAAAAAAAGATACGGCCGTTTATGTCACAAAAAACGTATATTTCGACACTCTTCATCATCATCATCAGCCTATACTAGTCTTCTGCTGGACATAGGCCTCTCCAAGTGCACGCCACCGAGCACGATCCGCGGCTACTCTTAAGGGAATCAAAATTCATAGGGTACTTGCCGTTGACCTAGAACTATGAAGTTTGGCAAGTAACATCGTCTTATACCACAAATGCAGGGAAAAATCTGAAAACTATACATATTTAATTAAATCACAAAAAAAACAGGGTTCCAAATGTTGAAGTAAGTTAACCGTGTCATGTGGGGTATCGTAAGAAAGGGCTTCATTTGCACAAGCTTAAACAGATTTTTTATTATTTTTATGATATACAGTTTTCGATTTATGACGAAGAATGAAAAAAGAAATACCTCAGAGGTGTTGCTTTAGTGTTGCCGACCTGCCTGATGGTGAGTGGTCATTGCCGGTCATGGATATTAGCAACGCGGGTATATCAAATCAAATCAAATAGATACCTATTTAATCCTCAAATTTTAAACAGGGCCAACCCAAAACGCATTGTTGTAGAAACACTGTGGAAAACTCTAACGTAAGTCGAATAATAATTACGTTAATAATTCATGACTCTGGATAGAAAGAATAACCTTAGCTGTCGTCTGCTGTGAATACAGACACAATAGAATTTTAATTGTTTGTAGGACGGATCTGCCCTAAGCAGATGAAAGGTTAAACCGTCATGATTAATTATATTTTCAATTATTTAGACGTATGAAATTCAATATTTACCTGACCCCATGATAAGCCAACATGGTAAGCCTATGTTCCTGCACCGTGCTGTATCTAGAGTAGGTGGTCAAACCCATGATGATCGGTATGGTCAACTTGGCGAACGGTATCTTGGCCTGTATGGCCCACGCGATCATGCTGCCGAGAATGGTGAGTTGCATGTCCAACGCCAGTTGGTGGGTTTGTGGAGCACACTGAGAACAAATGGGTAATCAATGCGGGATTTGAGTTGATTGCAAAATTTGTGGTAACTCGAACGGAGTAAAGCCTTCTGCGCAAAGCAGAGACGCACCGGAAAAGAGATATGTAAAATAATAAGTAACTAAATAGAAAATCAACTGAAAAGGCCGCAACAAGATAAAAATTCTATTTGCAACATCATATATATGTATAAATTGTTTTTTTTGGGTAAAACCAAATCTTATTGGAAACTTAAATGACTCATTAAAGCTCCTCTCCACTTCACCCCTATCGGTTATGGTGTATAGAAGAACCAACTTGCTCCCGTACAACAACAATGAAGTCTAGATACGATAATGGTGATCTTATGTAACTGATTCGGGCTATTTCGAGTTATTTCCATATAAAGTTTAAAGTGAGCTATGAATTACTTTAATATGAAGAGTAAAGTTTTCGGCCATTTAGGAGAAGACTAAAAACCTTCCAGGGCATCAAGTATGCTAATTTAATTAGATCTCAATTATGTGTAGCCTGTTATAGACATTAAGATTATCAAAAAATTGACAAAGTCAGGCCATTGACACACTATTTAGGATGGACGTTTTAAAATAGCGAAATCGAGCACTATCATAAAGAGAGTCTCACCATGTCTTCAAAGCCGAAGTAGTTCTGTACGTACAGCATGTTCCACCACCACCCTTCCTGGCACACCTCAGCGTTTTTGGTGACCAGCGTGCCCCACATGGGGCCGTCGGACACGTTATCCCACACGTACGCGTAGAACAACACTACGGCGAGCAGAGCTGGCGTTAACCTGGAAGCATAGGGACAAAACGTTCAACTAAGCAGTATTAAGACGAATGAAGATATGAATAAATGTTAAAGGTCCTGCTTAGTTATACTACAATGATAAAATATCTGGAAGATTAACTAGCCTTTATCATCAGTACTTAAGCAAGAATCCGGGCCCTCCCATATGAGCAGTAGCATATCGGGACGTAACCCACCACGCAGAATCTATGCGGTCCAACTGGGACCATCGCCTTTACGTGGCTTCCGAAACACGTAGGAGCTAAAGATCGAATTATATGCTCACGCTCAATCCTTTGTTCATCTGCTGCTGCTCATGTCGTGGAAGAAAAAGCGCCCAGGCTCAAATTTTCATAGTAAAACGTGCGTGTAAACTGGGACTTCGTACTCGTCGTACGGTATCTTGGATAGTTCCATGTGTAGTATATATGTGTGTTGTATGGATCGGAAGGGGAGAACAGGTGGTGAGCGAGGTATATCCCGATCACGTGTTTCTGTTTCTTCGGAAAACTCCATACAAGGGTCAATATGATTATCAGCATAATACACAATACTCCATTTTTATTGTTATTCTGTAAAAGGTGTTGTTTGTTTATGTTCTGTTTTTGTAGTGAACTTTATTAATATAGCAGTTTAGGATTCTACTGGTAATGATCGTATACCACTATTAAATTAACACAATCATTCAAACTAACATTTTAATAAAAGGTTACATTCGAGCAGTGAACTTAATCAAAAAAAGGAAATACTACGAATAGTAACACGTCGTACTCGAGGTCAAGTTAATAAACATTATTTAGATGTTGCCATAAATTTTCTACTACTATCTAAATAAAAATTCTACGAATATCTACAAATGGTCACAAACACAAGACAGTGTAGTAACAAAGTGTAAATTAATTAATTTCGCTATTGTGTGGCAAGTTGCTTATTGACGTTTGGTCGTAAAAATCGCTTCTTCAATTCTAAAAACATGCTAAGTTCTACTTTTAGCGGGTAGGTACAAAAATCTCAATCATTTATCGATTCTTTGATTAGAACAGACTTACGTAAGCACTTAATATTATTTTTATGAACACCAATCATATCTATATCTATACTAATATTATAAAGAGGAAACCTTTGTATTTTTGTATGTGTGTATGTTTGCAACGAATAAACTCAAAAACTATTGGACCGATTTAAAAAATTCTTTCACCATTAGAATGCTACATTATCGCTGAGTAACATAGGCTATATTAAAAAAAGTATATTAAATAAAATACTAAAAACCACATTTTAATTTTTCAATACAAAATGATTTGTTTGTTTTGTTATCATGGAAACCATTGATATTATATTTAACTCAATGATGGAAATTGTCAAAGCGGTACGAAGTCCGCCGGGTCAGCTAGTTACTTATATATTTTTAACGTGATCATTTGCGATCTTGCAAGTTATAGCTACTTTTGCAAAGCTGGCTCACTAGACGGGTAATCAAATTAAAATGCCTCATGCTTTTCCTTTCGTAAGGTACTTTAAGCCGCCGGTCCCCGTTGTTTTCGTTACATCGTAGTCGTTAAAACCCACAACCCGCATTAAACCAGTCAGTGGCCCTTATACTTTACAGTACATGGCGTGCCCAATAGTGGAACGTTTTAAGCAGATACTCATCATCATCACCATCATCTCAGCTAAAAAGACGTCCACTGCTGGACAAAGGCCTCTCTCGAGGATAAGTCATTTTGAGGGGAATTTGCCATAATCGCTACGCTTGGCAGGCGGGTTGGCGATCGCAGTAAGGTGAGAATAATCACAGAGAGCTGCTGCTCATACTCTGGAATGAACCCATAGTCGCCTTCTACCCCCGGCACCACACGGGGTACAGATACTACAGGGTAGATACTACAGGGACGAAAGTAAACGCTTTGCGAGTCCCAACTTCACAGAAGAGAAGAGAATGCTACCTGATGTATCTGTAGAACAGCCTCTTCGGTGCGGAGGTGTCGTCCCCGGTGCGGTGCGCGGTCAGAGCCCCGCTAAGGAGCAGGAAGCAGTCGGTGAACACCCATCCTGCGCGGCACCACGACCACAGCGGCGTACTCACTGTCTGAAAAGAGGAAGGAGGAAGACTTCTTATATTCATCATCGTTTCAGCCATAAGACCTCCACTACTGGTCAGAAGCCTCCCCCAAGGATCTCCACAACGACCGGTTTATGCTGCTCGCATCCAGTGCTTACCCGTGACCTTCACCAGGTGGAACTAATGGCCGCAGGGGGGAACAGTTCTCGAGTGGCTTATCTCAGACGGATCTACAAGCGTTTATGTTTTTAAGCAATAAATTGCCTGTATATTGTTCTACTGATTCCCAAAATATCGCTACAACACTTGCCAAAAGCGGGTTGGCCATCCAAACCCATTCCCAATCCAATTCCCAGGTGCAGTTCTATGTGTTTCCGATTTTTCGATGCCATAGACTGGGTTTGTGATCACGAACCCGCATTTGGCAAGCTTGGTATTTAAACCAGTTCCCATCAGTTGTAGCGATGGCTTGCCCATGCAAAGGCCGCCATCATTGAAATCATCTACAACCCCATCGTGCGTATGTGCAGGGTCTACAATGAGACGGTTGCTAAATACCCGGAGATTGACATTTTTGAGCAACAATACCTATCATATAAAAGATTTATCAGATTTAATATTTTGAGCTGTGAGTGACTACTCGCTCAGAGTATTAAATTGGAAAAATCAAGTCAAAATTAATTATAATTACCTATGTGCAATTTTCAATTTTATTTCCATAGTGTCTCCTTTTTTGTCATGTGATGTAATGTAATGTATAAGTAGTGAGTATTCGAGAGTTCTGGCTCACTGAATCATCGCGTCGAAAAGTCGGTAATGGTAGTCTCACTAAAAATCAATTTAATTTTGAAAATGATGTTAGAAAATTAATAAGGATTTCAATTATAAAAGTGTAAAAAATATTGGCGGAACGTCTTTTCGACACGATGATTCAGTGAGCCAGAAAACTCGAATACTCACTACTTGCATATATTTTAAATTTAATGTAGTGTTTTTTTTCTCTTTATTTAAATGTCGAATTTGGTCATTGTTTGGGTTTGCATCCCAGTTCAATATTTCCGATATTAATTGTTGTTATGTAATTTTGGATGTGACCTGTTAATGTACCTAAGTAAATAAATAAATAAATAAAAAAGTAGGACAGTTACAACTATAAATTACTTTTTATTTCTTAAATATTTACACTCTATAAACAACAAATAATAATAGATCAGTGTGATCTACCAAACTAGCAGACCAGTGCTATTTATCCAATGTATATAGTCAACAGACACTAAGAGGTTAACGGTTATAAGTAAACTTCGACGAACGGCTATTTAAACTTGTGCGTGCAGTTGTTTGGACCAATCAGATTCAATAATGAGAGATTTTCGTGCTTCACAGTTTGGAAGGCATGTGGAGCCGTTACTCCGGGTTGTTGACGGATGGTTCACGTTAAAAACAACCAACCCGCATTAACCTATTCGCTCTTGTTGTTTTAGAATTTCCTATTTTTTATTCTAGGATCCTAAATGAGTCCTAAATTAAATTATGTTCTACGGCCTATGCCTCGATGTGAAATTAAAAAGAATGAAATGTTTTAAAACATTTTTATTAAATTAAAGCTATAAACATCGATTGAACTGTTAGTTTGAACACTCTGTTAAAATATTTACAGAACTGTTAAGATTAATTATACTGCTCTAGATTAGACCTTAGACCTTATTAGTAACAGACGATTGCTATTAATTATTCATTTTCTCTCAAATTCATTGTAAGCAAGTACAATTTGTCAAAAAATATGCTTTTAATAAATAATTTACCTAATTGAAAAGTGAGTTGGAAGCTATATTTGTTATTTTGTAACTGACATGTACAATTCATGTTATATTGTTTTCATCATCAGCTCATATGTCCCCACTGCTGGGGCACGAGCCTTCCATATGGATAGATAGGGAGAACGGGCCATAAACCACCACGCAGGTCAAGTGCGGATTGGTGGTTGTTAACGACTGCTAATGCAGCCGGGACCAACGGCTTTACGTGCCTTCCGAAGCACGGAGGAGCTCGAGATGATATTTTTTGGTCATCCTTCCGATGACCGGCTTTTGCGAAAGTTGCTTAACCTCAGCACTCACAGACCGGGCGCGTTAACCACTGCGGCATCGAGCTCCTCCATATCGAGTTTTATTATTTAAAAATAAAACTCTTTTACAAATATTTCTTGCATTTAATTTTAAGGTATGTTTTTACTTTAAACCGGTTACAGGGTCCGTAGTCACAATGAGATTATTTTATTTTATGTAAGTAGGTACATAGGTAGGTACTGTTCAGTACTGTATACAAAGACACGAATTTTATTTTAATATATGTATATTCTTTTACCACTTTAGAGGTGTAAAGGGTCGTAATAATGTCAGAATGTAAAAATATAGTACGTAACAAAATAGTGACTGGAAACGCCTTCTCAATTAAACTAGCAATTGCTCACAAAGGGGAAATGAAAGTGCTTAATGGAAAAGGGGCATGCGACTTTCCCTTCGACTCAAATTAATATTTCACGGTTGAGCCACGGTTGAGCTTTGAAATGACATTTTTTAGCTTTTACTCGTAACTGCGACTAAGATCCTTGAAGGTATATAGACACAATATTATTTTAATAAGTTCTCTTTGGATGGTTAAGTCTTTAAATTAATTTTTTTGAACACCAAACTTAAATTGTTTAATAATTATAACATACAATTATTAAAACTTAATTAAAAAGATTAGTTGAATTAGTTTTTGACAAATGTAAACAACGATGTTTTCTCTGATCAGTTGAACAGCAATAAGTAAAATTAAATCATGTGGATTATAAATATGAACTAAATTATACGTAAGCAAATAAAACGAAATAGTACAAAGTATTAACCTAACCTTGATCTCGTTGGAGTTTTGTCGTTTTATTGCAGAACGCTATAACATGAGTCATTCGTTAATCGCACACGCGCTCGACACGCTTGGAGCGCCGCCAACGCACAGTGTCCGGCGTAGAACAAGCCAGGTGGACAAAAATATATTTTCATGGTTTTGGAACTATATCTATGAATTAGTTAATTATAAAGTACTATAATATATTTTTATAAATAAAATGCAAAGAAATTGTATACAAATATTTTATTTCATGTAAACACGATTTCTATTAGAAATGAAAGGTACAGGAAAAAAATAAGAATAAAATAATTATCTTAATCGCTACAAATATCGACGCTAATTATATAAACACAACCTTAGACTAATATATTATATACAAAAATTATAAATCTAACGCTAGAGGTAGGTATCTATTTACATTTAAACTAATTCTCAATATCAGAATCATCGGATGCAGAATCCGATGATTCCGATAGAAGATAGTCTTCCCGAGCTTGTGGAGGTCTTGGTTGGAGTTGGAGTCGAGGCTCTATAGTGGGAGCTATGATGAGCTTTAAGACCTCCGCGCTCAATTTATTCGACTTTTTTTTTGGTACTTCCCGGAGGCTGTTGATCAGAGGATCAGAAGTTATAATCAACATATTGAGCAAGTCTCTATTCGTGGCAAGACGAGAGCACTTTCTGGTGTTGTGCTCTCTAAACCTCCGGCAATCTTTGTTTCTCGCTTCTTGCGCTTCCTCTGAAAGCTGCCCTATTGGAACTATTGCTGTCTTAATTACCTCTGTACTATGAACAAGCAATTTATGCACAGTAGCAGGCATGTAGTACCACGAGTAAAGACTTAAATAAAGTCTTCTTGTCTCGAGACAAAGCTTGTTGAATTCAACAAGATTTATCTCGAAACCAGAAGACAATGTCCTCAATAATGTATCAAAGTTTTTGATGATTGTAACATCCAATCCTGTGATCTGAGCACTCACTTCGGGGTTCCCGAAAAAACGTCGAGCTGTGTTTCCATCATTTGTGGAACCAAATCCTGGCTTTGGCTTGTCCACAATTAATCCCATTTGATTCTTGAATCGTTGTTTGATTTCGTCTGATCGTTGTTTTACACTTTCTTTTTCCTCTGAAGACCTAGCTTGCCATTTCTTAATATCTAACTTATAACTAATGTGTAAAAAGCACTCAAACGAACGAATCCAAGCATGTAATGTTGACAAACCAAAGCCAAAATTATCCTGGTTGCTATCAACATGCCTTCCTTCATCATTCATCATTCTGGGAGTAGCCCCACAAATATAGCATTTCTGCGATGAATGTGTCTCTGTCAAAGCATTGCATACTTTTCCATCGGTCATTGTCAGTAGTAACTTGTGCTTAACAGAAATTTCAGAACCACCAAGATCACAAGATGTAGGCTCCAAGTTGTTTATTTGTTCCAAAACCTTATTCGTCTCGATTTTTGTCAACTCCGTAGTTTCTTTGGCAAAAATGAATTTAATTGGACGGCAAAACATCGTCGATGATGGTCGAGGATTTTGCCAGATAATGTTATTACCTTCGTCGATTAACCTAAGAGGAACAAACGAATAAACAAAAAGGAACTCATCAGTGTCTTCGCTATTCTCAAATCTCTGTTTGTAAGTGCTATGGCCGGAACTTCCATCACACCCCCATTTACTTACAAGAGTAAACGATGAATTGGGTAGCACACTTGTGACAACATCTCTCTGAGCTTCCACTAAACGTTCTGTTGTTTTATTTAAAATAGCTTGTAGCTCAATTTCTACTCGAGATTGTGTCACAACAATATGCTCCTCGGATGGATAACATGCTTTTTTTGATTTTACAACGCATTCATATGATGGAAACACGTGATGTCCAACTTTCATAGTCCACTTCCTAGTCTGTTTGTATGTGTGAGTTGTTGATTTTGAATCTATATAATACGCTAATGCCTCGTCACTACTTAGCGGTCTATCACTTTGCACAGCACTTGCTTGTTGGAAGCTAATGCATGCATTTGCAGAAGCTGGATTTTCGGCAATGTCTTTTATAACTCTGGCAACGTTCTTATGCCCAGTTGACCGTGCAGCTACCTCTGCAGCAGTCATTAATTCCCCAACACTCCGCGATTGAACTAGATCTTCAACTCTACGTTTCTTAGTTTTAAAAGACGATTCTTCGAAGACTTTTTTAGGTCTTCCGGGTCGAGAAAAGTCAGCGGATGAGGTAGAAGGTTGCGGTTGAGTCGATCGTATGCAGAATTGTATATCTTCGCCTTCCAGCCACAACTTATTCTTATCAAGGAAACGCTCTTTCGACTTTCCCGAGGACACCCATTTGGTAGCAATTTTCGATGAAATGCTGGCCAATTTCACCTTAATTTCCCTTTGACAGTCTTCAGTGATGTCAGAGAAATCAAATTTAGACGAAAGAAACTCAAATAGACGTTCATTTCTTACGTCTTTTTCGTGCTTAAGCCACTCTTCGAAAAACTCTATTTTGTTAACCGAGTAACACTTTTCTGCAAAAAAAAAAAAAAATGGTTGTACTCAAGTGTGCTACATAAAATATATGTCATAATCATTAATAGCCATGCAGCTAAAGCATATCAAAAATTTAGCCTGGATACAAGAGGATACATGGCTTTTCCAAGCTCGATAAGTTCGAAAACAAAGAAAAACATTGTATTTTTTTGTGTATTCATAGATAGTCTACTTAATGAATATTTATGACACATTAAAAGATTGTAATAAGAAAAATATATTATACATACCTTCAGAAGTAAAATCCATCACTAAACTTTCCACAAAATTAGGAACTGCCACCATGAGATGTTAGTGCAAGTGTCGCTAAAATGCAACTGACCCATTTCTTTAATTGCACTTACCTTTATAGCTTACTTTGATAAGCGATGACTCATCAGTATGGAATGTTAGACGTAAACAATTCTTGGAATCAGGAATTTAGGGGTGTTGTTTACAGGTAGAAAGTACCTATTTCCGGTAATTTGATAATGACTTTTGTCCACCTGGCTTGTTCTACGCCGGACACTGTGCAACGGCCGCAGTGGGGTAACAGACAAACAAATTTTATTTCAGCCGGGAGATCCGGCGCGAAGGACCGAAGCGTCTTAGGTTGTAACCAAATTTAAATGACAATGGTGACGTTAAAGTTCATTGGCTGATAATTCAGCAGTTAATTTTCCTTTCTAGATAATACATAATCACCAGCTCGTTTTATGTTGCCACTGCTGGGGCACGAACCTTTTCTATGGATGAATAGAAGAATGAATACACCACACAGAGAACGGGTCTTAAGCCACCACGCAGGCCCAGTGTGGTGGATTTGTGGTTGTTAACGACTGCTAATGGAGCCGGGCTTTACGTACCTTCCAAAGCACGGAAAAGCTTGAGATTTAAAGATTTTTGGTCACCCACCTGATCACCGGCCCTTGTGAAAGCTGCTTGATTTTAGCAATCGCAGACCGGGCGCGTTAACCACTGCGCCATCAAGCTCCTCTAGTTATTAATGTTCTTTTTACCAGAAAAAATTAAACGATGTCTGTATGGGTTCACGCCAGAAGTCTCACCGAGTTGTGGAGAATGCACCAAGATTTTTCGCATTCAACTCGAGCATTTATCCGTTCGGCTTCCAAACGCTTCAAATAATTCTTATCATTTTACTTTGTTTTTTCTAAGACATTTTTGACTGAATTAATACTCAGGTAAAATTAAAATTTCTAAAATTTTAATTGTAGTTACATAGTACATTTGTAAATACCGTTGCATGTTATTACTGTCTTTTGTCATGCTTGGTCAGCTGCTGAAGCTTTAGGTACCGATTTTATCGTTAAAAGTCGACAACCCGCATGGGTCAGCTTGGTAAATCTCCCGATGTGCTTATTATCCCATGCTTATATCACCAGAAGAGCTTAACAGAAACATTGTTGTGTTCTTATTTTAATATAATAATTTACATATTCATATAAATAAATTCTTTTCTATTCTATTATATTATATACACTGTTTATATTATAGTGTTGTTTGTATAGGCTTATACAAAGTTACAGCAAAGATGTAATCTTTGGCGTGGCATTCATTAGTCACGTATTATGTGTAAATCAGTAGGTACGTCAGTCGTCACAACGAAAACGTATTGTAGAATTTAAATCAGCGTAGATGACTAATGTACGGTTTCAATATTCAAACATTGATTCGAGGCGTCAAAGGGCTTTCCGAAACGTTGTCGCGGCATATCGATAGGATCCCAATTAAGCGTTGACATCACTAGCCTCTATGGCCAATTTTCGGAGGTCCAGGATTCAATGTCATTTTGTAAATGTCGCTACCTACTTATTTACATCACTAGCCTCTATGGCCGATTTTCGAAGGACCAGGATTCAATGTCATTTTGTAAATGTCGCTACCTACTTATTTTAAAGCTGGTGGAGTTTCTTGCGCCCAATCTTCTCCACAGCTGCTAAAACTCGACGTCCTAAATGGGTAGTAGGTCAAAAAATTTTTGGACGATTCAAAAGCACTTGTCTAAAGTTTATTTGAATAAATAAAATTACTTTGAATTGACTTTGACAATTTCCAGGTCGGGCATGTGTATTTCGTATTGTTCTCGAATAAGTTTGTGATCACCGACTGGCGAGTCTTCTATATGAATTCGAAAGTCATCTGATCGATTTTCATTTCAACGAACACCACTGATCGATAGCTTCATTCAACGATGTCTTGCTACAAGAATCTTTAAAAACGCGATGTAACGATTCATCGAAAAGCCAATAACCGACACACATTTCAGCGACAATACATACAACCGACTTATTTAGTTGATGTAACATTACGATTATTACTTACTCCAGATTATGAGCCAATATAATCTTTTAGATAAGAACCTATTCGTATCTTTAACTGTATTATAACATGAGTAGGAAGATGAATTATAATGATATTATTAAATAGAACATGATTTGATGATATTTCAATGCGGTATCATATTATTAAGTATAGCATATTAGCTATACTACATATATTTTTTATTTTTGCTTTTCTTTCTTTCTATTCTTTCTTATTAAAATAAAGTATCTACATATGTATAGCAATATACGTCATATTTGAGATTTGCATATGCTGCACTGCTGTTACAACTTAAAATGATAAATATAACATTATTTCCGAGTGTGGAAATGTATTTTCCTTATTTGTGAATAAGGATAAAGCTACCTTTCACAATCTGGGCGGTCGGTTTAGCTGCCGTTTGAGTTATTGGGTCCATTAGGTTACTTGCCAAATTTTTCGAGTGCCTGCCTCTTATGCTATAAAGCTGAATCATCACTGTTTTAATTATTACACCTTGACCATCTAAAGAAGTCCAAAGAAAGGATGTTTTATTTATTTATGCTTAAAGGCGGCAGACAGTAGACCTACACAGCTGTTGGTGTATATTTTGGATTAACACTTAGGAGTATTTTTGTGTCGGGGTAACTTCTATCCTTTTAGAAGTTTTCACTTTGCGATTGAATATCGCGTTAACGAAGCAGCGGGTGGAACTTAGTAACAGTTTAAAAGGTAAAGTAATAATTTTAAAAGATAATATCAATATAGTTAGTCAAAAGGAGATGCAATGCCAGGCGTCTCCGTCATTAGTGTTGCTGGCAGTCAGTTTACTGACTAATGGTAAAAAATTTACCATCATCAGCCTGTTTAAGTCCTACTGCTGGGCCCAAGCCTTACTAGAGTCACCTAAGCTCATCAAGGTTCAGCGATTTTTGAACCTCACCGGTGATCTCGACATGAAAGTAACATGAAATACACTATGATATTTAATATTTTTTGTTTGATTTACAATATGATTATTATGATATCACAGTATTCAAGAGTTTTTAGTGTCAAAAATAAGTTATCAGTAAGACTTTGAATAAGAGAAAAAGGAGCATTCTTAATTAATATCAAAGCGTGAGAATTAGTCACCGTTTCAAAAATCGGGATCGTTGATGGAACTTACTGACTGACTAATCTAAAGACAACAGCCCATGGACAGCAACAGAACCTGAAAAGTGCGAGAGGGTGATGCAACGCCACTACGCAGACAGTAGAATATAATCTGGTGAGCGAGTTTCGTCTCTACACTCGTATCATTAAATACTCTTATGTTCAGACTCACCTCCGTGATCTTCAATCTGTTGGTGTAAGGCGTGACGGAGACAGGTAGGAACTTGTGCGCGACCAGGAGTGCCAGAGTAGCCAACCCTCGGACTCCGTGGATACAGGCGACTTCGTCATCGGTTCCAGGAGCGGTCAGCTTGGTGACTGACCGGTACAGAGAAAAGGCGTTGAAAACGCCTTCTAGAAAAATATAATGTAGTTAGTTGAAATTTAAAAAAGAAGGAATATCTTAAAATGCGCCCGAAGACATTAAGAAACATTATTAATCATTAATTACAAAATAAAGGAAAATGCTTAGGCAGTATGAGAAAAACCCGGGCCCAGCGCAAACGAAAAGTAACTCAATATTTTAGTAAAATTGAGTAAAAATATTCTACATAGAGCAGATTCTCAGAATCTCTTTTTTTTAGCATTATCCTTTCACCTTATATAAAATTGAAAGCACTGTATTTTATATACACTAATATAAAAAGAGGTATTTTTGTTTGTTTGTAAGTTCCCTACGTAATCTATGAAACTTCTAAAAGTATAAAAAAATACTTTTACAAATAGGGAGAACGCTACAAAGCTACGCTTGGTTACAAAGCACAAGGTAAACTTTTGTAACAAAGTCAATTTCACGGAAACTAGTATATTCCGAAAGTATTTCAACATATTTCTTTAAATTAACACTTTCCCAAGGAAAAGACCTACAACGGTACGCAACGCATTTCTTACCTCAAAATCTACGGAGTTTATACTTAACTCAGATACGAAAATAAGTTTTTGCGGAATTTCATTAAAAGTTGTTGCATGCAGAAGTTTCGCGTTACTTGGCGCAATACACACCCGTTGTGCATTCGCAACGGTACCTACAATGCTCAGACTAGAATTATCGTGTATAATATCTGTGTTCATTGTGTTGTTAAATCTGTCTCTTGTTTAAGGTAAAAGGTGAAAAATAATCGGGAAAGTTTACTCCTAAAATAGCAAATGCTTACATTACAAATTTATAACTAAGAAAGTTCTTCTCTGTGTCAAACGTTCTAATTACACTTGCAGTTTTTTCTATATCTTGAATAATTATTAGATCAGTCTAAAGACGAAGTTTTGCCTTTAATATTCTTCAATGTTAAAGTTATTAAACATCATCATCATCATCAGCTCATTTTATGTCCTCACTGCTGGGGCACGAGCCTTCCCTATGGATGGATAGGGAGAACGGGCCATAAACTACCACGTGGGCCCAGTGCGGATTGGTGGTTGTTAACGACTGCTAATGCAGCCGGGACCAACAGCTTTACGTGCCTTCCGAAGCACGGAGGAGCTCGAGATGATAAATTTTTGGTCACCCATCCGATAACCGGCCTCTGCGAAAGTTGCTTAACCTCAGCAATCGCAGGCCGGGCACGTTAACCACTGCGCCTTCGAGCTCCTCGATAGATCTTCGAGAGAAAATTATTAAACATATTATAAGGATAATAAATATTTTTGATCCATGAACAATATCTCACACAAAGGATTAGCTGATATATACATATTATTAATAGATAAATAAAAAGACGGAAGAGATGTCTTAGCAGGGGGAAAGTACCTAGTGGCTTCTAGCATTTGAAAAATTCAATTATTTGGCAAAATTTACATAAAAACTATATGAACGGTACTAGAAATCACTTTAATTAAAGTATGTTGACAGAAATTGCTGGTGTTGTATGTTTTCTTGTTATATTACTTACTGCAACATAACATTCTTATTTCATGATAAATGTATTTAAATGCTACCTTTCTTTGGCTCGGTTTCTACTTCTTCTTTTTCCTCGCCATTTGTCTCTTTCTGCTCGCTTTCCGCTTGTTCATTTGGTTCATCATCCTCGGTCTTCTCCGAATTTCTTCCAGCAAAGAAGTCTTGAATAGTCGCCACAAACACCAACAAAACGACGACAGCATAGAGAGACCTGGAAGCAACTGTGCATGTCAATAATTAACGGAGGCGATTTGCGAACTTGCAAGTTTAGCCATTTTCGCAATGTTGGGTCACCAAATGATTGCACTAAATAAAAGAATATCTTTCCGAGTACTTATTGAGGTGTGAGATAATCTACAACAGCAAAAAGGGCCCCTTTTGGCCCCGGAATGATATTCTTAATAAATTACTGGTAAGAAAGTTAATGATACAGACAATATTGGTACCGCTACTTGGACATTTTATCTTTAATGCGTATAATGTTCAATTACTCAGATAAAGTCAAACACAGTCTAAGTCCACTTTATAGTCAAGTATCATCCGTCGTAAAAGTTTCTAGTTAATTCAAGTGCCGTATCTAAGAAAGCCCTAGCTAAGGCTCTTGCGGCTTCTTCTCAGCTAAAGGTCTCCATTGTAGGATTTACGAAGGTAGAGCTTATATTTTGATCAATAAAATAATAACTAACAATAATTTTAAGATCTTTTTTATCAATTACAAGCTAGAGCGATCATCCGCGACTTCGTCCACGTGGTTCCGTGATCGAGAATATTCGTGAGTAGGAATTCGAACTCCGTCTTATTACTTCCTTCGTTATGAAATTTTAGCGTTCTAGATCATCGAACGTTTTGCAGTCAGACACTAGTCTTCAAGTATGAATACTCACAACGTCAAAATCGTCGGGAGCTCCAGCCATTCCTCCCACCAGTCCCCTCCCTGGTGCGTCCGGCAGTCCCTCGGGTCGACCTTGACGCGCACGACCAGTCCGCTCGTGTGCTGGTAGTGCTTGAGCGCGTCTCTGAGCACCACCTCCACATCCTCGGGCGCGCAGGCCGTGGGCACGCACACACCCCAGCTCAGCGTCGAGAAGCGCGGCACGAAGTGACCTGGCTAAACAAAGCACGACAACGCTTAGTGTTGAACTTTGAATACGAGTAACAATTTTTTTTCTTTTGGACAGAGTTTGCTGTTGGCCTCAAACAGTCTTTGCACACGTCTCCGGACTTTTTATGGAGGCAGAGAGAAACTTAAATGGTTCCTCAAGCCGTATGATCTAAACACCGTCAGAGGTTTTCTAGAGGGAATGGCATACGCAAGCGTGTCCCCGTTCCTTATCAGATTCTCCGAGGACTCGTTTTCTTTAAAGTGGACAAATAAAACTTGCGATAGACACTGGCTATCCACTCGTTTATGTTACTACGTATGTATTTTACCCTTTTATCCCACCATCGGTATCGCCAGGGAGAGCCCAGTGACGATTTCACTAATTTGCGTAGCTTTCGCGTAAAAAAGCATTTTATAATTTGAATGTCTCCAATTGGGTAGAATAGGCCTTCTCATAATTCTATAGGTCGCGTGACAGATAAGAGGATAGAAGTAGCTACATAGAGAATCTATCTTTACATAGTGACTTGCTTCAACAAGGCCATTGCGTAACTTACGTGAACATGAGCTTGGGCATAGAATTACGTCGTTTAGCAGAGCATCAATGTCGACCTAGAAGCGCACCATGGATTCTGTATGCTGAGTATAAGATTTCAAATTTGCAAGTATAGGAGAGTTTGTCACTAGGAGAGCGTTGCTTCAATGTAATACAAAGCCTCATGTACGTATACGTGATCGAATAGCGAATAAAATTCGCAGTAAGCACTCTAATTTAAGGAAGCTGACGCTGCTCATGTTTTTGTATATTTCACAATCTCTCTATAGCATAGGTAGGTATTATAATATAATACTGGTTACCACTCCTTTCCATAACAGAATACCTACCCTAAAAGTCACCTTTGTGCTCGAAATATTTTGTTGAAAAGTTAGTTTTGTTAAGTTGAAAATCATTTTATTAAATTCTGTACAATTCATTTATTTCAAACTATACTTAGTCAATAACTAATCCTTTATTATTAAGTTTCCATAAATGGTATATTCCAATTAATTAATAAACAAGAGTTCATAACAAAGGCCTTTGTTTGAACTGTGCTCTTTTAGTCCAACATTAATTTGGTGAAATTGTGCGCAAAAGCGATGAATTAAGACTTTTATCCACTTGTTCGATGAAGCGACGCAATTTGCTAGCGCAGGTTCGATATCAGCTTTGCTATTGAATTCATGATTCGGGCATATTCATTGTCTACGATATAATGCATGGCAGTATGTTTTGATTTGTCTCTTAAATTATTTTTAGAATACTAAATGTCAATAGTTAAAATTTGGTCACTCCGAAATTAGAAACTGTTATTGCTATCCAAGTTATAAAAACTAAAGTTCTTCTCTTTGTCGCATGTTTTAATCGCACTTACTGCCGAACTGTGTAGGAATTCGTTTTTCTGTCTCAACTTAGCGATTTTACTTTGACCCGTTTCGTTCTTCTTATCTTTTTACGATTCAATCTAAGGCTTTGATTATAGTTCTCAGAGTGCTTGGATCTGTAACGAAACGAGAATTTCCATAACGAAATTGCAACACACCTCATTTGTAGCGAGTGACATTGGAGTAGCGCCTCCTGGTGTAGAGGCACTGCTTCAATGCTAAACAAACTCTCGTTTTCGTTAACGTGTTCAAATGGTGAAACTCTTACCCAGTAGTGGTCCAAATTTGGATAGCATTTACGAAATACAGTATTGACTAGTTCATCCATATCTACCTTCTTTTAATTCAATAGGGCAAGAACCACTCACATCATCGATCCTGCTCTTGATCAGGTTTTTGGCCTGCGCCAAATGCACGGGTAACTCCAGGTCTGGGTGTTCCGCCTTCACGTCCAGCCTGGCCAGGCAGTACTGCCCCTGCACCTTCACTACGCTGCCGGACTCCAGCTGCACGCGAGCTCTGCTGCTCAGGCACTGGTCGAAGTCCCCCAGTTGGATGCCGTTACCTTGGAGCAACCCCGAGGGAATCTTTGCGGTGGCGTCCAGCACTGTAATAAAAAGGTAACTGATTAAGTGTGGTTCCAGTTTGTGCGTTAGGGTTCTGTGTTGTATAATTTTGTAAATAATAAATTATCATTTTATTGCCAATACTGTGTACAAATGTTGCGGATGATGCATAAATGAAATTGAAAGCAATAGTATTCCCTAACAAATATGAAAATGTTACTAACTAAAACGGAAATGTCAACATAGTGGAGGTTTGTTGTTAGCATAAAGTTATAAGTAAATAATAAATTGATAAACAAACTGTTAACTTTCCCAAACTACTTAAATAAAATTAGTAATTTTAAATAACCATTGGTTTTGTAAAAAAAGTAGTAGTATTCACTTGACATAATGATGTTTTCACAGTTATACTTACTATTAGAAATCAAATCGTTTATTTTTTTTAAACCAAATTTAGTAGCCAAAACGAAATCGAACACATAAGTAAACAGTTAGACAAAACTGTTTATGACTCAGAGGTCGCAGTGAGCCCGCGACCTCTGTTATTTTGCCATAACCTTACCAATATCATTGCACATAGACATACGAATATATTTCAGGACATCGATCGATCAACATTAAATAACCTTTTTAGTCGCCTAACGTGTAAGCACCAATTCGCACTGGGCCCGCGTGGTGGTTTGTGGTCCGTTCTATCTATGCTGTGGTGTTCCTTGTGGTAGTCTAGCATAGGGTAAGCACGTGCTCCAACAGTGGGAAAATAAAATTGTGATGATAATGATGATGATGAACATTATCAGTAATAGTGCGAACCATACCACCACCCGATAGAATTCCTCAGCCCCGATTTTAAAACTAAATTGTAGGTACAATTCAGCTCATATATTTATGTTGGTCTTATTCAAAACCTTCATGATTCTTCTTCAAAACTGTCACAGTAAAAGTAACAGCTAAAGAAAATAAAATATAATCGGAATTTTAAAAGCTTTATCAGTAAAGTGTTATGCGGAGCCCTGAAAATTCCTCATACAGCTTGCAGTCTGCTGGGACTCGCCGAAGGTTGTCACGCAACTGTTATTGTTCCAGTTAACAAGTCGGACTGTAATTTTAATGGCTTATGGAGCCTTATGATATTTTTACTAACGTCATCTAAGCTTGTTCGGAATTTGCAGACAAAGGAATGAGTTGGCCTTAATGTACAACCTCTTTGCTTTTTAACCAGAAACGTAAACTATTGAGTTACTGGTTATCAAAACTAGGACTTTCGGTTATATTAATCACATAAGAGCCCACCAGAACAAGTGAGCAGAAATAGGGTCGCCGTAGCCGAAATCGGCATGGATGACATCATCATCATCATCAAAACTAAATAATTAAACGCAACAAAGTTATTGCGACAGATTTAGTAAAAATTAAAGCAGCTTTAGAGGCTAGCTTAGAACAAGCCTTATCACCAAGCGAGCTCAAAGCCGGTGGTGACCCCAGTATCGCAGTATGTATCGCAAAATAGCTCTAACTCCACAAAAACTTTCTGATTTATTTTTTAGTTTAAAATCAGCTAATGCCGAACCTAAATTCTACACGTTAAAGGTATTGTCTACTTCAAGGCAGTAATGTTCATTACACAATCAAATTACGTCGCATCACACATTCTTTGTTTTGGAAGCAGTTGCATATAAGAATAGTACTCATAATTTGATGTACTCGTAAAAGCACAGTTTTTGTAGCTAACTGTGATATAGGTACTTGTTTAATAATATTATTAAACATAATAGATTTTATATGGCCACACTAAAATAGCTTTTTGTGCTGGCAACTTTCTCTCTCTTCCAATAGGGTGATACTCGTAATACTAACGAAACTAATCCTTTAAACGAGCAATTCTTGAATATATATAATCTGAATCTCAGAAACGGCTTCAACGATTTTCATGAAATTTAGTGTACAGGGGGTTGCGGGAGCGATAAATCGATCTAGCTAGGTTTCATTTTTAAAAAACGTCGTTTTATCCGTAAAAAATACCGAGCAAGGTCGGTCATCCAGGTACTTAACTATTGACTTCTATACTATCCTATTACACTGTATCTTAGCATAGTACACACGCCTGCACATCAGACGCATCACACTTCACAAACTGTAAAATTTCCTCAATAGACTCTGAACTTTATGTATAAGGCACTACCAGTCCGTCCCTGCTTCGCACGGGTGGACATTTTTTTTTAATGCAGCCTATGTTACTCAACGCTAATGTAGCATTCTAATGGTGAAAGAATTTTTTAAATCGGTCCAGTAGTTTTTGAGTTTATTCGTTACAAACATACATACAAAAATACAAAGGTTTCCTCTTTATAATATTAGTATACTCGTATCTATGGTAAAACATTTATTGAAGAAATTTTATAGTTTTGGATAAGTTGATGTGCAGACGTCTGTACATTATGACAAAATATATTGATTTACTATAATGGTGTCAATATTTTATCAAGCTTTCATTGTTTGCGCTTTGTTACCGAGTGTACTCGTAGGTATCATCATCATCATCATCAGCCTATAAACGTCCCACTGCTGGGCACAGGCCTCCCACATGATCAATAGCACGTGGGGATATCGGATCATAACCCACCACGCTGGCCCAATGCGTTACTCGTAGGTATATAAATCGCTATTTAGCATACCTTTAATCAGCCCACAACATGATAATTAATAGGTTTTTTTGTGCAACAACTGTTGCTGAAATGTCTGAATCGTTGCCAACAAATAAAGAGTTTAACTCTGAACGCAACAATTGCTTCGCACTCTGTAAATTAATGAAGGTTAACTTATTAATTAACAGAAATGAATTTATAGGTTGCGAGTATGTGTATGTATATATAACGATGCAAAAGCATTGACATAAGTTGACTCGCTTTGCTAACAAACAACGCTTAAAATAGGTCAGGAAATTACTCAATGAAAATTAAAATAATATCTTTCAGGCGCTGATAGCCATATCTGCATACAAGCAAAAGGAATTCAAATAATGCGTGATAAACTGTATTAAAATTAGGAAATTAGGAAAGTTAGAGCTGCATAAAAATTTTATAACTTCATAAGTTTAGTTTATTAATTTTGTTTAATTAATTTACATATGTTTATTTTCTAATATTTTTTTTATTTTTTCCTTTGCATAAAAAAACTGTAAAAATGTACAATAGCATTACTTTGTAACAACTGTGTTTAATCTAGCATGCTGTCAGCACTATATAAGGGCAGGCACCTATTTGTGTTGCATATAAAAAATATAAAAAAGGCATGGTTAATATTATAAAAAGTTTCAAAATTTTCTTGCATAAGTGAGCGCATCCGAAATTGTCAACGCCTTAATTTGAAGCACTCTGTAGCCGAGCGTATAGATCTCTGGTTGAATGCGAAAACTCGTTGTTCTATCCCCATAGCCAGTTAGAGTACACCTCGGCTAGAGTACACCGGTGTAAGTACATACGTACACCGATTCCTAATACGAGCGTGTTAGCTTTCGGTATGCTCTAACATCAATATTATTAATGTGCTGTTGGTCTCGACTTTTGTTGTTATGATTATGGCAGTCGTTAAAACTCGCCAAACATCATTAAGGTAGTGGGTTTTTACCCAACCTTCCCTCCTTGTGCTATTGCTCATGTGTGAAGGCCTAAGCTCAGCAGTGGGACACGATGATGATGAATATATATGTAAAGACAACTAATAATGTGTATGTTATAAAACACATAAGAATTAAATCCCACGCAACACTTTACACTACGAAGATCATATAAACTAAGCTACTTACTGTTGAAAGCCCATAATTTCGTTCCACGTAATTGCCTCAAGACGATTTGCCCGTGACGCCTACACTCCGGGTTATGAATGCGCGAGAAATTCGGCGCGAAAGTTGGCAAGAATGCATAAAAGTCCTCAAATTCACTCTGGAGTAAGTTTCGTCGTTGCAAAGCATCCGTCACGTGTTTCAAATTACTTTCGCTTTTGGGAAACATTTCCCCGCTGTCGAAAAGAGTTTCTTTGGAAGATTTATCCTTTTTACCATGCTCTTTTTCAGTTTGTTTCTTATGTGATGTTTCAGGTTTAGATTCTGGTTTTGATATGACTGGCTTTTCTTCCTTCTTCTTTATCTCTGGCTCTGATTTCTTTTCAACTTTTTTAGGCTGCTCTTTGCTCTTCAAATCTTTCTGCTCTAAGGGTTTCGTTGCGACGGGTTCCTTGACGGGCTCCTTTCTTTTAGGTTCTTCTTTTTTTGCGGCTGGGCTTACTTTCGGCGTTTCTGTTTTTATGGATTTACTGGGTTTATTTGCCTCCTGTTCTTCTGTTTTGTGTTTATTTTCAGGCACAATAACTTTTTTGGCCACGTCAAGTTTTTTATTAACTAAATTGTCGTTGTCATCTTTTTTATCAATATTTTTTACAAGCTTCTCATCCTTCTTAACAGCTTTTGAAACCGGTTTTGAGTCCTGTTTTAAACTTTTAGTGTCAACGGTTTTCTTCTTAGTATCACTTTTAGGCGAAGTGTTTTTCTTTGGTTGCTTAACTACATCATCGTGATCTTCATCTGCTTCATCATCATCATTGTCATCATCCTCAACGTCATCATCCTCATCATCATCACTGTCCTTTTTATCTGCTTTAACTTTTTTCACATCGTTATTTAAATCCTTTGGGGCAGGTGGTTTTATAGCTGATTTTCGTTGAACTGTTTCAACTTTTTTAGCTGTTTCCTTAAATGTTGTAGCTACTTTTCTTTGAGAAATGATTTCTTTTTTGCTGCTTTCGTCATCGTCGTCGTCGTCATCGTCATCATCGTTTTCATCTTTTTCATCATCGTCATCATCATTATTATCTTTCCCGGATGCCTTCGATGCTTGTAGAAATGAAGTTTTTTTTGCTTCTTTGTTATCCACTTTTAATGTCTGTATAACATTTTTCTCCGATGTTATTTTGCTTTTGCTGCTAGGCTTTGTTTTTATATCATCATCGTCATCATCATCATCATCATCATCACTATCGTCGTCTTCGTTATCATCGTCATTAGTATTTTCGTTGCTCACCAACGTCTTGGCTTTTATCTCTATTTTTAACCCAGAGAGTCTTTTAGAACTTTCACTCACTTCTGAACTACCTAGACGTTTTGATCCTTTCTCACTACTTAAAATGTCTAAATCATCATCATCGTCATCGTCATTTTCATCACTTGTAAACTTAAATTTATAACTAGACTTTACGTCCGATTTTTTTTGATTTTCCGATTGTAACTTTTCCCTCGTCGCTTTCTTTAATTCATCGTAACGTTTTGCACTTTCGATTTTAACACTATGTAGCTTCTGGCTGACCTTGAGTTCGTTAACGTCACAATCATCACATTTTTGTTTCTTTGATTCTGTTTTGAGGATATCGTTAGTGGCTTTAGGCAGGTCGCGAACGCGGAATGCGCTGATCACTGTCGCTAATATCGGTATGCAGATTAAAATTAGAGCTAACGTCCATCGGTGGTGTGCCATTGCCGCCGCGTGGAGCTCACGGCGCCATCGTCCGTACAACTGAACTTTTCACCCACAAACCCGGTTTATTTCTATCACACACTTTAGGCATATCTCAATGGCGTACTAGTGGGAATTTTCATTGATCTTTAGTGTTCGAGGGGTCGTACAGTATTTGGTTGATTTTTATTTAGGAAAGGTACGATTCCCAGGAGTTAAATCGAGTGAACTGGCGAGCGGGCTCAGCTGATGGCATACTTCCAAGTTCGGAGTAAAAATAGTGTGGCAAAGGCGATTGTCCGGCGCGCGCGCCGATTTGACGACGATGGATGGTTGTCTGCAGCGATTGAGTGTGATAGGTCAGCTGCATTGTATGATATTCAAATTGTTCACCTTCATGAATTATCGTAATTAGTTTTTCCCTACATGACTGACGCTGCGGAACAGCTTAGATACAATTGAGTAGATACCAATAAAAATACATTTATTGTGCATGCAGTTTGACAATTTGTACTCTAAAATACAGTTTATAAATTCAATTAATTACTAATGTAAAAAAGGGTAAAAAAGGTACCTATTGATGCTGTGTTGTGCTGTAATGTAGGTAGGTATGCCTTTTATAGGCACATGTTAAAAAAAACCAGTAAGTAATGTTATGTTTTTTTTTTGTTTTACTGTGTACTGCCCAGCAGTGGGAACATATACAGGTATTTTACTTACTTACTTGGTAAGAATTGTTATTTTTACCAAGTAAGTACCTAACTATGTTTAGTAGTCAAATTATGAATGATTATGAATGATGAATGAGCACGTAAAATATTTCGTCGTTATTTTTCCTTCTAATTTAATTGTAGGTAAAGTCAAAGCCAAAGGTACTAACTAATATTTATTGTACTAACTATTTATATTTAATTTTATTATGAAAATATGTTGCTTAGTCACATTTAATATAAAAACTGAAATAAGCAACGAACCAAAAATGAATTAATTTGCTTCTTTATTTTCCTTTGTCTTTTAGACTTTAAAACTTTAAATTTCAGTTGGTTAAATGGTTTTATACATTTCGTTCCCCATACAAACTCCATCTTTAATATTTTTCAAAGCAATTTATGCAAATTATTTGTTACAGTAAATATCGTTAAAGCAATAAGCACACAATTACTCTTTTAGATTAAACTAAGTGGTTTTCGCTATGAATCCTATAATTGAATATAAATTGCTTATAGGTCTTTAAGTTTAAGTTAATGTGTAAGTGTAATTCTATTTTAGATATCCATCCTTTTTAAATTCAAATATTGTGGACTGTAGTCGATTTTTAATCATTTCGAAAATTAATAATCAAATTCCGTTTGTTGTGAAGCGCCTGTCAATTTCTAATCAAGCAAAATATTGTGCTATAACATTGCTATTTTCATGTAGTAGGCGTCAAAAAAAAGCAATGACAGAGGTGCCTGCCTTGCAGGCCCTTCTTTACCATTGGGCACTCTGGGCAAGTGCCTAGGGTCCCGCAATGGATGGGGCCCCCTCGTTCCTGCCAGATCACTAACCGATAATCGATATTACCGATAAATATATTTGTTTTGCGAAATAAGAATTACAAACTTATTGACTTTTTTTGCTTTTTAATTCAATCAAACAAACCAGGGCCTAACACTGGCAACTCTATCTGGCTGCAAATAAATAAAAATACCAGTTGAATAAATCTAGAGTTTTGCTTATCTACTCCTTTTGCCTGTTTTACTAATATCTAGCGTAGCATAAGGACTCCATTATCCGTAAGTGCCCAGGGTCTCCATAGGTTACCTAAAAAGGGGCCCTGCTGCCTTGTGCCTTCATTAATCTTTGTTGAGCATGGAAAAATACTTTAGAGTCTAAAGTTACATATTTATTTTTATTTAATAATAATAATAAATAATAAATTTTATTCAGAACTTTTACAGGGTACAATACAATGAGTGTTCGATAACAGCCACAATGATTTCTCAACTGTGTCGCAGCTGTTAGCGCCCACCTCCAAAAATTTTAGAGGCATCAGAACGTTCCGAATATAACAGAGATTAAATTAAATTTTAAACATTTTTACAAAATCAGTAAAAGTTAGGTATCTAAGTGTGTAAGTATGTTTGTGTGAGTGTGTGTGTGTGGTGAGAATGTTTGTGTGTGTGTGGTGAGAATGCTTGTGTGTGTGTGGTGAGAATGCTTGTGTGTGTGGTGTATTTATAGTGTGAGTGTAGTGTGAAAGGGGGTGTATTATAGGAATTAGGGAGTGGATTCAAACACAAAATGAGCGAGAGAAAATTTATAAATACTTATCCTAATTGAACGCTGTCTGCTGTGATTTTTAACTTCTTTTTATGTGTATTTTTTAACAAAGTAGGTAACAAACGCGAGTAGATCCGTAAAAGTAGTTTCAATCAAATTTGTAGTTTCAATCAAACTTTAGAAAACAATACACACTGTATTCTAACTTCTGAGTCTTTGATATCATATGACGTTATAATGGTGATACCATTATTTCCTATAATGACGTCACTGAACCTGGTTGCAAGCGTTTGAGAAAAGAGTTCATACGAACATGTGAACAAAATAAAATGGGAACGTTTTAAAATACTTTAAAAATGTTATATTATTTTTGCTTATAGAACTTTGTCTCAAAGATTGACGAATGTTTTTATTGTATTCTACAATGTAGACGCTGAAAACGACTATGATTTTTATGATCTTGTTAACTAAAACAATACTTATATACGCCATTAGGTATAGTTTTAAAGTTAAGTGTTTATTTTATTTACTTTATTCCAGGCCCCCCTTTTTCATCTATACCTACTGATAATATTAATATTATAAAGAGGAAACCTTTGTATTTTTGTATACATGTATGTATGTATGTATGTATGTATGTATGTATGTATGTATGTATGTATGTATGTATGTATGTATGTATGTATGTATGTACATATGTATGTATGTATGTATGTATGTATGTATGTATGTTTGCAACGAATAAACTCAAAAACTACTGGGCCGATTTTGAAAATTATTTCACCATTATACTGCTACATTAGCGCTGAGTAGCATAGGCTAAAAACGACAATTTAATTTTCCAATACAAAATGATTCGTTTGTTTTGTTGTCATGGAAACCATTGATACCTATATATTTAACTCAATGATGGAAACTGTCAAAGCGGTACGAGGTCCGCCGGGTCAGCTAGTAATAAATGAAAAGGTTGTTACACAGCCAGCTCCTACAAAGGCTACTCTAAAACAAAACACAGTGCTAGAGTTTTTTTTAAGGGCTGCCAACCTTTTTTTACCTTAATTACACAATGCTTGTTTTGAATGTAAACTTTTGCGTTCCGTTACGCCAATTAAAATACACAAACGGATGTTCAGCGCGCATAAAACATACTTAGCATAACTAACTGCCTCCTCAGGATCATGGCTGATGAAGTGTAACCTCTGATGTCCAGTGGTTAGACTACCGGCATCGGTAACCCCACGACACGGTCAACCCGAGCAGAGGTTCTAACTTTCAGAGGCGCTCTCCGGATGTTCCGCTACTGACCAGCGGTAGCATAGATTTTGATACAAAAAATATTTAATTTGAAAGTGTTGAGGATTCCTGGTGAAGTGCGCTTCCACCATTGGCCTTATCATCACTTAACATCAGGTGAGATGAAGGCCAAGTGCTACCCGAAAGATATAAATATATTAAAAATATCATCATCATCATTTTCATCATCATCAGCTCATTTTTTATGTCAGGCACGAGCCTTCCCTATGGATGGATAGGGAGAACGGGCCATAAACCACCACGCGGGCCCAGAGCGGATTGGCAGTTGTTAACGACTGCTAATGCAGCCGGGACCAACGGCTTTACGTGCCTTCCGAAACACGGAGGAGCTCGAGATGATAAATTTTTAGTCACCCATCCGATGACCGGCCTATGCGAAAGTTGCTAAACCACAGCACTCGCAGACCGGGCGCGTTAACCACTGCGCCATCGAGCTCCTCAAAAATATTTAAAATATGCCTTAATAATATTGCGTCAAAAAACAATGTCAAAAAATACTATTTCTTAAAATATTTGAAATTGTTCCATGCCTAGTAAATTCAAAAACTATAAAATGTTTTCTTATCAAATATCGCGTAGCTAACTACCTACATAATAAAAAAGCCTAGCCAGTGTTATTCTGAATCGCGTAACATCTGAGTGCGCCCGAGAGCCCAAGATCAAAGGTCCTGAGGGCACCGATTGTTCAGACTTGTATTGAAATCAGCGTGCCCCTGCTCTTGGACTGTGACGCAACGCACTAGGACGCTTGTATTGTACGTGTATTACAATATAGCCTTCGATTCTTCGCTGTTAGAATAATGACTATTCGATGCGACATTTTTTAACGTCTCATAAGAAAATAGTACCTAATATTTATAAATAAACTCTTTTATTTCAGGCATCAAACAATGCACAGATGGTAAATTACATAGTTGGCCCATGTTATAGATATGTTATAGTCTAACATACATACAAAATATTAAAAAAAATTTATAGTAAGTATATAAATAAAACTTTTATAAGGAACTAGACAGCTAGAACGTAGAGCCTTATTTGTAAATATATTTTTTGTGTTTTGTTTTTGTCTTTTACAAATTTATACTTTTATGTAAAATATGTATGTATTTCAGTTTTATACTGTATTATCTATCTCTATATGTACACGCACACGCACAACACTTCAGTCACACACATAGGCCTTGTAAGAATACCAACGTCGTCGTTGTGGTGGTGTTTGTTTTCAGCACCGGAACGGCACAAGCTGAGGCAGGGTCCTACGCAGTTGGCGTATCTTCAGGTCGGCCTATCAGCGTTCTTAAGGTCGGCAAATGAAAATTCAATTGCTGTAAGTAGTGAAAATCCTGTTTATCATAACTTTAGAACTAAATTGATCATTGCTTTGTATGCATACTATTTCAATAAAACTGTGCACAAAAAAATATCTTTCTATTACGAATAGTTTAAAAGTTATGATTTTTTTTTCGATTTTCTCATTTCATTCGTTGGCTCTGGTGTAAAATTGGGTTTGTGATACTTACAGCACTTACGTTTTCTTCCGTCGATATATAGTGCCATCAGTTTCAGATGGAGAGGTCCCAACTCTGGTACGATTCCTAACGGGAGGGGTTACATTTTGGAACTCGGTTTTGATGGGTTTTATGTTCGTCTAGCTAGTCAAAAATGGTTTCACAATATCAATATTGTTATAGTAGCATTGTTGTGTTCAAACAGTAAGAGAAGATAGCCTTATCGTCACTTATCACTCGGCGAGGTGAAGGCCTAGTGATACCCGTAATGAATGAATTAATAAAAATAAGTAATGTAAAAAGAGAAACAATTATCGCTTCAATTCAATTGGATAAAATATACCTAATAGACTGTCCCGCGGCTGGGCAAAGTCATCTGTACAATTTATGGGTGTTTTTTTATTTTTTTTATTCCTACTTCCTCCAACATTATCGGAGACTTTATTATTGCGATCCTCTTTTATGCCAGTTCTATCTTTTAGGCTTCTCGTACTTTCATTCCGAATACTGCACATTGCTCCATCATCTTTCATTCCTACCAGTGGGCGGTCTGCTTTTAAATACTTAAATTAAACTAGCTATTTTTTATTTATATTATAATCATGTTTTACAGGGTACTTAATGATTTTTTTAGAGAAGGTTTGTTAATAGATATGGGATACATTATATCGGGTTTCGTACTCAGGTTCGAATGACGTTAGCTCGAAGCTCGATACCTCGATGTCCCTACCTCGATGGTATGCTTTGTCGAAGGGTCATTACCTCGAAAGATCACTACCTCGAAAGATTTTTACCTCGACGGGTTTCTGCCTCGACGGTACGCTACATCGATGGCTTGTTGTATCGAAAGGTAATCAAAACCACACCTAATAATAAAATGATAACTACTTAGTGGTAATCAACAATGTTTATTATTATTTTTCATTATTTATAAATCTCATAGGCATTTTTGAATATTTACGTACTATGTAATCGTAGTCGTGTCGTCTATTAGATTTCCCATATTGGGCAACTTATTTTAATACATTTTACTTTTGTATAAATATCTTATTACTATGGAAATTGTTACGTGATAGATAAATTACAATTAATTTTATACTTTTTTAAGTACATTTATTTGAATAAACATTTATACACGCAGGTATGTATGTTTATCCTTATTTATTAAACTATTTCTTATTTTCTATTAAGTACTTTTTCTTAACTTAACAATATTTAAATTTATGGGTATTGGCTTATCACCACGCTTGCGAAATGCGGGTTTTTGATAAAAACTATGCTTATGCTGGCTGTGCTAACGAGGCAATGTAGGTATCTAAAATTCGAAACACTGCCCGGCCCGGGAATTGTCATCGGATAACGGCGCTCCGGGGCATTTTTAGTTACGTGAGAGAGAATTTTAATGTACTTAAGTACGTTTTTTTTTCTGTCAATTTATTAAATATTTACCATTCTATATTGACATGGAGAATAGAAATAGCAGTTGAAACAATTACCTAAAAGTTAAACCAGATAAGCCTAATGTCTTAAATTAAGGACAGTAAGGAAAGGGTAACCGATGTATCTCGATGAGGAGCTCGATGGCGCCATGGTTAACGCGCTCGGTCCGTGAGTGCTGAGGTTAAGCAACTTTCGTAGAGGCCGGTCACCGGATGGGTGATCAAAATTTTATCATCTCGATCTCATCCGTGCTTCAGAAGGCACTTAAAGCCGTTGGTCCCGTATGCATTAGCAGTCTTTAACAACCACCACCAATCCGCACTAGGCCCGCGTGGTGGTTTCATCCATCCATAGGGAAGGCTCGTCCCTTAGCAGTGGGGACATAAAATCAAAAATGAGCTGATAATAATGATGAACCGATGTATTGGTAACTTAGATGGAAGAGTTGTCACAAACGCGAGAGGTAGTGAGTTCAATAAACTCACCAACCCTCATTGGATCAGTATGGTGGGTTATGTCCTGATCATCCCGTATGCATAATGTTCATATTAAGGCGTTATAAAATCGTCTACGTTATTTGAGTTTGACTTTTTTCTGGTTTTTAATGGTCTTGTTTCAACCAACTAACACATAAAACCTACATAATTATTTCCTTTACTCGTATAGACTATTATGACTTTGATATAAGTTAAAAACATGTTGGAAATGTATGATGATTGGAGGTTATACGCGAGGACATCAAAATATGTTCGTAAAAGTCAAAGACCCACTGCCAAATTAATTGTAATAAAGGTTTGACACCGAATCCGTCAAAACTCCCCGAGGGTATGAGCTAGGGCTGCCATCGATACAACAAATTAATTTGGCTATAAGAAAAAAACTGAAAATTTTTCTATTATTATATTTTATTCAAAGACACTTTTCTACTATCCCTGTACAATAACACTCAGAGTAACTACATAATGAGCTCTAGTTCAATTTCAATATCTAGCACTTAATACAACAAACAAATATTACTAATTTATCTCCTCTCCACAAAAAAATATTTTTGTCACGACAGTTAATACTTAACCTCTTTACAAATAAAAATAGTCATTTGTGGGAGCCTAGTATCAACGTAAACACATACTTTCTTATTACTTAAAGCAACAATCCTCTAACCAACCATAGCATGGTCTGAACTTAGCCTAATAATAAAACTATAGTACCTAGTTGTTATTATTTTTTTATATTAACGTATACGTAAGTATACCTAAACCGGACTTGCTTAGCATTATGTGGCATTTGCCTAGATCTTTAACAAAATACTTTTGTAATAAGATATCATCGTCGTTAACCTCGCCCAGCCTGCGAGTGCTGAGGTTAAGCAACTTTCGCAAAGGCCGGTCACCGGGTGGGTGACCAAAAATTTATCATAATTTAACCTCCGTGCTTCGGAAGACACGTAAAGCCGTTGGTCCCGGCTGCATTTCCAGTCGTTAACATCCAATAAACCGCACTGGGCCCGCGTGGTGATTTATGGCCCGTTCTCACTATCCATCCATAGAGAAGGCTCGTGCCCTAGCAGTGGGGACATAAAATGAGCTGATAATGATGATGATGATGATCGTTAACCTACAAACGCCCCACAGCTGGACCTTGACATAAACTGGAACATATGTGGAGATTGGATCATAACCCACCATGCTGGCCCAGTGCGAGTTCCTCCTAAGCATCCTAAGACAATAACCGAAACAATAATTCAAAGTGCCTTCTGAAGAACGGAGGAGCTCAAGATGTTATTAATTTGGGCTCCCATCCGATGAAAGCGAAAGCTATTAAAATTGTAAGATTGCAACCTGATCCTGCAAGCCGTTGTGCTTTCGAGCTCTACCATTATAATATCCTTATTCAACATGTAACAGAAAGGTGTGGGAAAAATGAAAAGATCCAAAGAGTATCCGATCCAGATCTCGTATGTGTTGTTACTAAGACATAATTTTTAACTTTAATTTGTTATGCAATTGCATTGATAATACGGTCGGCAACCCTAGCGTACGCATAACTTGATACTCGAACCTAATTATTATTTAACAAGCTACTGTATTTCAAATTTCAATGAGCACAAACAGAAAGTTTGTTTCTTTGAAAGAGGTAAGTCAATTTGCATTTGATAACTCGAATATTTAAAAAGTTGATACCCATTCTGACTGGGAGTACGAACTGATTAAGTCCAAGGGGGTGCCGCGCGGAATTTCGAAAATTTACGTGTTTTTAAGTCACTAGTGCTAGGCGCTGAATAGGTCATATACATTAAAAGGACTAGTGTAGGTTAGCTTGATCCTTTCACAAGGGCATGGTTGTCTTAGAATTTGAAACAAATACCCAGAAATTGCATAAACAATACGTAAAAATAATTATATCTAAAAACTTATTTCTTCAGAAACTTTGTAAATATAGCACAAATGAAACAATGATCCGACATCAAAATGTTTGTATTGATATTCCGCAGGCCACTGTTGTCTTATTTTTCAATAAAAAATATGAATATGAAAATATTAAGACTTTTATAATTTTTTACCCAAACGCCTATGATTTTACAAAAGTAAAAATTGCTCTAATTAAATCACCAGCCTACTCTGTACAGATATTATTGTGTGTGCGTATTCGTAGTCGTGCGCCGTTGTCACACCACTGCCACGCGCCGCTCGCTCGCTATCATAAAGAAACTTGAAACTCGGAGTTTTGCGTCCGCGCTGCACCCCCTTAATCATAACGCATGAATCGTGTAAAGTAACTTGGTGTATTGGTATTTTTTTCTTTGAATTGAAATTACTTTTCTAAATTTGTTAACTGTCTGTTGAGAACTCAAAGAAGAGAAGAGAAAGAGATATCAATCGACATACCTATTTACCACCAGTCGTATTAAAGAGTGCCGATTGAGTCAATCTAAACTGACTCAGAAATATGTAAAAAAGACAACTCAAGTTAAATGATGATATACTACTGTCTGATCTAATATTCCAATAATATTTTGTATTGGGCAAATAAAGATCGCCCACTCTGTAACCAAAAACGTTATCACTATATTTTTTGTTCGAGCCTACTACTTATTAGTTCATTACCCTTTGATAATGGCATTCCAAAGCCTTTCATCATCATCATCATCACCATCATCAGCCTATACTATGTAGTCCACTGCTGGACATAGGCCTCTCCAAGAGCTCTTGCTCTTATTATACCCTTACCGTCTAATAAATGTGCAAATAAACAAAGAATAAGCTCTGAATAGTTATTTCGTGTTTTGTCTCTTTTACTCTAATTTGAAATGACGTTTGCATGACAGGAACAAAAAACGGAATAACTATTCGGAGCTTATTCTTTAAATTTAAGTGAACACAATTAGGTACCCTACTTTTAATTAATTTACTCATACAACATTATTAGCCCGGTCAAATTAGCCCAAAAAATAGGGGTACCCTTGCATTAATTCACAACAAGCTGAAAATTTACAGGCACGTAAGGGATACCACTCTAATGAAATCCTGAAAAGTCCCCATTGATCCCGTGTGTGCAAAAAAAATTATTCAAATTCAAATGTCGCAAAAATGTTTTTTTTTTGACCAAACTGTTTGTTTTACGATAAAAATAACTCAGACTAAAATTTATTTTCTGCTTGTTTTGAATTAATGCAAGGGCCAATGTCTATTTTGACCGGGCTATATTTTGTTTTGTTCTAATATTTCTTTATTAGTTACATAAAGTGAACAATACAATGTTTTAAAAACAAACTCTTTTTTGTATACAATATCATGACATAATAATAATAATTGATACATTTACCTAAATAATTACAAAAACATTGTTACGTAAATTAATACGCCACATTTTTTTTTTTGAGAAAAAGACGCTGTGTTTACTAATTTTAATTATAAATATGCATACCGTTTGTAACTAAGTCGCTGCATTCATCGAAAAACGTAAAATGTTTACATAGCAACAAAAGAACATCAAACATCTATACTAATATTAGAAAGGGGAAACCTTTGTATGTATGTATGTATGTTTGCAACGGATAAACTCAAAAACTACTGGACCGATTTAAAAAATTCTTTCACCATTAGAATGCTACATTAGCGCTGAGTAACATAGGCTATACTTATTTTTTTAAAAATTAAATAAAATACCAAAAACGATAATTTAATTTTCCAATACAAAATGATTTGTTTGTTTTTTTGTCATGGAAACCATTGATATATATTTAACTCAATGTTGGAAACTGTCAAAGCGGTACGAAGTCCGTCGGGTCAGCTAATTCATAAATAAATCGGATGTGATGACGCATCAATACTACATATACAAACTCCTTCACTATTTACGGTAGAGTCACAAAACAAAGAGAATGTAGAAGATAAGCTTGATACTCGTACATACGCGATCGAACAACGCTCACATAGACAACCCCTTACGGACGCACGGAATCTCGCAACAGCTTCGCTTGGACTGTTCCGAGCTGGTAGGCTACTCTTGACGCAAACTCAATCTCAATACAATTCCAATGCGATTAATATGTATCAATATTGGGATAAGTTTCGCAATTTCGGAACGCCCCATGTCGATAATAATTTGTTCACTTAATTTCCACGCAATTTAATTCCAATGTAGCGCTATTATCGCTTTTAATAGTGCCATTTGAATTTTTTAGATTTGGGATTGGAATTGTATTGAGATTGAGTTTGCGTCAAGAGTAGCCTACCTGTCCTGAAATTCCGTGTCGCGTTCGCGTTGCCCAAACGCGTTTGTATGAAGTGTACCCTGGTGCACTGCCCCATCACGTCGGGGTCACCAGTGTTCCCGTTGTCTACGTATGGGAAGTTGTGATGATGGAGGGTTCCATGGCGATGGTAAATAACGACTGCATATCTTTATGTGATGTTGTATATTTACAGTGACTACATTGTGACTAACTTATTATGTAAACCTTACAAGGCTATTTATACAATATAAACTATGAAGATGTTGGAGGGAGGATGCCGTGTCTTATCCTTATCAGATCTCTACACGCGATTAGGAATGCGTTTACAAACTCTTTAACCATCATATGTGAGGATAAGAAATTATGTGGCGACATGTAGATTACCTTTTGCAGTATTCTTATTTTGTGGTTGAGTAAACCTGACTTTCAATGACAACAACGTCACCATCCGGAAGCTAATTAATTCGACTCGAAACGACAAATTTGCAATAAAGTCAAATAGGTTTCTGAACCGGCCACACCACCACAGACCACACCCACAACCGGTTCAATAAAATTCCAATAAGCACACGCAGTCGTGTTGACATGACAATATCTAAAAAGGTTGATGGAATCTTTTCTGGTTATTTTATTGTTTTTTTTTTAAATTATGATTTGTATTTGAGTTCAATAGGCATTTTGTGATCATCATCACCAGCTCATTTATGTCCCCACTGCTGGGGCACGAGCCTTCCCTATGGATGGATAGGGAGAACGGGCCATGAACCACCACGCGGGCCCAGTGCGGATTGGTGGTTGTTAACGACTGTTAATGCAGCCGGGACCAACGGCTTAACGTGCCTTCCGATGCACGGAGGAGCTCGAGATGATAAATTTTTGGTCACCCATCCGATGACCGGCCTTTGCGAAAGTTGCTTAACCTCAGCACTCGCAGACCGGGCGCGTTAACCACTGCGCTATCGAGCTCCTCCTTCTCGAGATCATTTTGTGATCAATGCATTGAAGTTAAAGTGAAACAAAATGAGGATATCGGAAGGCGCAGCTGCTTGCGGGTTGTTATCTTGCAAGTTAAGCAACTTTTGCAATGCCGTGTCACCAGGTAGGTTATCCAAATCAATGACAGTATTATTGCTTCAGGTGACCGAACTAAATGTACCTAAGGGACCCCCCACACTGGCGTCTTTCGAGCGTCAGCGTCGCTGAATACTCCCCTGTCTTTCAGAATGCATGAAAAGCCGTTAGCCTGATGTTTTCCAATATTTTCCTGAGGATTTCCGTAAGTTTACTTATCTACAATGTGTTTGAATAGGTAAGGAAAATATTTAAAAATAATAAAGAAACCCTTAAAAATTTTGCAAAGCATTTTTGCCTTGTATTTATAATTAGTATTTTTTTTTATATAATATTTTCTAAAAATGAAACCTAGCTAGATCGATTTATCGCCCCCGAAACCCCCTGCATACCTACTTAATTTCATGAAAATCGTTGAAGCCGTTTCCGAGATTCAGTTCATATACATATATACAAGAATTGCTCGTTTAAAAGTATTAGATTTTCCATCATCATCATCATCGTCATCATCACCACCATCGCTGCAGTAGCTGGATGAGAATGGTCGCGGATTGTGCTCAGTGGCGTGCACTTGGAGAGGCCTATGTCTTGCAGTGGACTAATTTATTAGTAGTACCTATATCTCCTTTTTTGTATCACAATACACCTTCTTTCCACTGCTAACTGTCCTGCGCCGAAGGCCAAAATCTGGTTGGTAAGCGCCCAGTTCCTTATAATTTTTTTTACATATCTTCTTCAAAAAATCTAGTAGAGAACGGGGACACGCTTGTGAGATGCCATCCCCTTTAAAACCTTCTAAAAATGTTTGATCAATGCGGCTTCCCACTTAGCCTGACACCCTGTCAGGAACTGGGCGCTTACCAACCAGATTTTGGCCTTCGGCGCAGGACAGTTAGCAGTGGAAAGAAGGTGTATTGTGATACAAAAAAGGAACTTATAACACACCTAAAAGTATTATATAGATGTGCCCTAATTTGATACTTTTCAGCAACACACAAACGCCTGGTCGTTCTAAATGGGTGAAACATTCAATTTCTTGCCGCCCCTAAACCCCGGTTACGATATAGAGGCCAAGAGCAATTATTAGTATTATTACATGCCTGAAGTGTCCCACTGCTGGGCAAACGCCTCTCTACCCTCTTTCCATCGTGTTCTATCTTGAGCAACAAGTGACCAATCTTTTAGATGGGAGTCAAGGTCGTCCCGCCATCTCCTTTTTGATCTGCCGCGACCTCGTTTTCGGTTTTGTGGGACCATCAAACAATTTCCAAAAAAAAAAATTTTGGTTTTAGTTGTCAATAAACCCATGTAACAAATCACTTTGCATAAATTAAATATGTAAAATACATTTTGAATTTGACTCACGGGGTTACGCGATGAGACTTTTGGGACAAACCTATTAACACTAGAGCGAAACTGTAGGCGGAAGATAGAAAAACATAAAACAGGTTTATAAATCAACGAAAATCCGTATCTATTGTATAAAAAGTGTCAAAAATTAAACAACGATTTGTCAAGGTTAGATCGTGACAGAATTATTTTCATTTCGGGTAAGGCCAGCCAAAATAAGTGTATCTATTACATTCTTAAAAGTTCTTAAGTTTCCACCTGTGTTCTAATGACTAACACATTAATTATTATCGAAATTTTATCAAAAATAAAAAATTAATAAAGAATGTTCTTTATTGATAAACTTTCACTGCCTAGGGTGACCAAGTAACATCAATAACTAACGTGTAACATAGTTTTAAGATTTATTATATCTTTTAGTCTATAGGTATGTTGTATCGGCTGCCAGGAAGGCAGTGCCGACACAGCAGAGGATGAGGTTGGTAAGGAATAAGGAGCTGACTTACCCGGCGAGCTGACGTTGACGGCCGGCGTAGCCACGACACGACTGTCGTGGAGATGGAGCTGATGCTGGTAGAATTCGTTTATTACGCGCACACACGCACACGCGACTTATGAAGGGGTGTACTCTTAAGGCATTAAGGTGTACCGGCCGGTAGACTATTCACGAGAAAGTTCTCGAAGGTTCTGGAGCGGAGAGCTGATGGTATGACGCGACGTCACGGGCGGGGCGCTCGGTGAGAACTGTGCTACGTAATTAACACTACACGTCTATGCAGCGGTAGTAGCAATTAATTAGTTGTAGGTAGCGGAATAATAAATCTAGCTCCGCCGTCGGCTCGTACGGCGCATCCTTTCTTCGAATGATTGCACCGTCGCGTTTCTGGCGCGAACATATGTTTATCAATAAAAATATTTCTATTCTATTCTATTTTTATAAGGACCATTGTTGCCTGATACATAAATAAAAAATAAAAGAGATATTGAAGATATTTATTTAACCACGCTGTAACACTTCGGCCAATTCACCTAAGTGAACGGCGCAAATTGTTCAATGGTCAGTACTTACCGGTTGGCATACATTAAACATTTTAATAATTTTACATAAGGAAAATAAATGATATATGGTTATAAAACTAAAATAATAAAATGTAAACAAACAACCTGTTTGACAGATGGGTAGGAACTGTCATCCGTTTGGGAACAGAACGTTTCGTGTTCGTTCGGGAACAAAACTTAAAAGAATTAAATCCTAATAAATGGTTTCATCACCTCTAGGGGGTTGCCGAACGATAGGCTCTTGTCTTTTATGTTGGAAGTTTTCACGGACGATGCTCTCCACTGGTATCGTGGTGTAAAGGACAGCATCAATTCTTGGGACGAATTAGTGAGGCTTCTGAAGCAGGATTTCGGTGTGAGCGACTATAGCTACCGTCTCTTGGCAGAGATCCGTGCTCGCACTCAGGGCGAGAGCGAGAACATAACTATTTATCTCGCAATTATGCAGGGCATGTTCGCTAGGCTGGACAAGTCCATGAGTCCAGAAGATAAATTGGAAATTATTCTACACAACATTAGGCCGTGTTATGCCAGTACCTTGGCTGCGGCAAATGAGATAATAGACATCGAGCATCTTAAAACACTATGTCGTAACTACGAAATTATCCAAACTCGCATGTCTCAAAGTAGAGGACAACATTGTCTACAATCTTACGCTTTACCGACACTGCGTTACCCCACAGTGCATTTGGGGTACAGATAAATGTGCCACAACCATCATCAGTACCCATCACTTGTAGCGATGACTCGATTTCAATGATGGAGGCCTTTGCCCAGCAGTGGGACAGTTATAGGCTGTTTACTAGATGTGCCACAAATAAACAGCGAAAGTTACTAATCACTGGAACTGCGGATTATACAGTGAGCAACTGTGCTGGAACGCATATGGCTCCGCACACTAGGCGACACGCGACTGCGACAGCTCGGCGACTAGACGCGACGACAGGCTGCGGCGGACAATTTTCATATATTTTGTTCAAAACTTTGCACACTTGGCGTCAGTCGCAGAGTCGTGACAACAAGCTAGGGGAGTCGCGAAACTGACACTCACAACTGTCGCACAGCTGTCGTCGTGTGTGCGCGTGCACCGCGACTAGACGCGGCGACTAGACGCAGCGACAAGTCGTCCAGTGGGAGGAGCCATATAGGGTGCCAAGTACGAGTTTCATTCGTCATTCGTTAACGTTATCGAAAACAAGAGTTTGTATGGCAAAATTTTAACTCTTCTCGTTTGTCGTGAGGAGGCGCTGCTTCACGTTTCTTCAATGCTATGGCATTGAAGCATTGAAGATCGACGTGTCGATCGAGTTTAAAACGTCCACAATCGTGTGTCCAAATGTCCAAATGTTCTAATCACTTAATCAGGCAGGCTACATTTTAAGACGTTTTTAAAATAGCAGGCCTAACTTTTGATCTGATCAATGTAATTTTTTTTTTGTACAGGGGAGAATGCATTTTTCATAAAAAATGTAACAAATAAATAGAATATGCAAAGTTACTGAAAAAAAACCGGTGATTGATCGCTTTATTTTTGTAACAACTGATTACAACTGCATTGAACTGTTGCATTACTTAATTGTAATTCTGACTTTGAAGCAGTAAATCATCAGCATTCTTCATACGGTCGGACGCGAGTTTTCTGGCCCAAGGGTTGCATAACTTCAAGAATCAAGGACTGGTCAGTGCAGTAGACCAGATAAATAAAGTCACATGTCACATCTCATTTTTTTAATACTATATATAGATAATACCTGAAATAAGACGTGCTTACATATTTTTAAATGAAAATTTTCACTATTTTGAAATGAAACAACTTTTACAGATCTACTCGCGTTTATTTTACACATTACTTTTTAATGTTTATCCTGACGTTTCGAACCCTTTGCAGGGTCCATGATCACAGGGAGACCGAGGTGTTGGTCGTCTCATAATTAGTTGTAGCTTGTATATGTAATAAGGGTTTATTTAAATTTAGTCAGGTGCGTTCCGTTTCACGCAGAAAGAGCTTACAGTATCTTTTGGTCTGGCAGTATGGTGTTGGTGCTGGGATTTAATATTTTGTATGATGGAATCCCAGGCTGGTGGTAGATGCCAACCATCTTCTCTATTGAAATTAGGATGTTTTTTTTAATTTCAATAGCCTCGCGTATCATCCTAGGGATAAATCGTTCCTCTCTAGCGAGTATTTGTGGTTTATCAAATCTGATGTAATGGTTGGGCCCCTTTAGGGCATGTTCGCATACTGCAGACTTATTTTCGCGCCTATGCCGCCTATGACGTCCGTAAAAGTTGTTTCATTTCAATGTGTAGTGTTCGCATAAACTTTAGAAAACAATATTTACAAATTAACTAACTTGAGGCCAACTTATTTTATATGTAATGTTGGTGATAATCTAGCCAATTTTTACCTGCTTAAATTTTTTGAGGCAAGTTATATTTCTTGATATAATTATTACATGTGTTCATTTTCTTAGCTCTAAAATATACCTACCTACACGATTGAAGAAGTAACACCTACATCATGTGATGAAATATTTTTTTAGCCTTTACTGTCTGTACTTTCATTTACGGCCTTTCAAATAATAATTAAATAGACAAAAAAAAAGTAGTTGTCATTTATAAGTATGTCCGATGTACAAAAGGGGGCAGAGGTGTAAGTTCAGTCTATAACTTTTTTGCATAAATACATGTTTTTCAGTAGTTATGATATGACTTGCGCAATTAAACGTTCTCCGTGCTTCGGAAGGCACGTAAAGCCGGTGGACCCGGCTGCATTAGCAGTCGTGAAAAACCCGCACTGGGCCCGCGTGGTAGTTTATGGCCCGTTCTCCCTATTCATCCATAGGGAAGGCTCGTGCCCCAGCAGTGGGGACATAAAAAGAGCTGATGATGATGATGAATTAAACGTTTGTCGAAACGCTTGCGCATAAGAGCATGCAATCATTTGCTGCATACCTTAAAATCTGTACCCTAATATAGTATAGAGTTTCTTAGCACTGTACTCATTTAACAATTTGACATTTTTTTAAATATATATTTACTAACTTGTTTGGAGAAAATATAGCAAATTTATTTTTTGTCACTTTTGGAGATGGGTGTACTTTATACAATCATTATATATAAAAATCTTCTGTGCGTATGTTATAGAACTCCTTCTTAACGGCTGAATCGATTTGGATGAATTTTTTGTGTGTGTTCAAGTGGATTCGACAATGGTTTAGATTTACAATTGGACCCGGTATATGACGCTGCTATAGGGGTCCATCATGGCATACGGGTGTTCATAAGCGGACGAATGATTTGTTTGTTTTGTTGTCATGGAAACGTTAACTGTCAAAGCGGTACGAAGTCCGCCGGTCAGCTAGTTACTAATAAAAGAATGGTTGTCCAAACGCGACTAAATGTATGGAATATAAAAAAATTACTAAACGCTACTTTTGTTTAGGTTAGGCTACGTTTATATTAGGGTAACGAAACGGGAAGTTGTCCAAACGGGAAGTACCCTTTGGTTTAATGGTTGGGTTAACTGTACAAAAATAAGTTGGAAATAGGCAGTTTATGGTGTTATTCGAATCTATATCCATACTACGAGTATTAATAAAGAGTAACGTTTGTGATAATTTTTGTATGTTTGTCGGGGCTAATCTCTGGAACTACTGGTCCAATTCAAAAAATTGTTTCACTGTTAAAATACTACATTTCTTGTGAGTAACATAGGTTATATTTTATTTTGAAATAAAATGTTTTTTTTCTATTTAAGATATTTGTTCCAAATTATTGAATTTTGTATGTACAATACGAAAGCCACGTGGACGAAGTCGTGGAAAAAGTGCTAGTAAGTAATATATTTGGTGTTGTTTCAAAACGGAGTCAGGCGGGCGAACGAGGCCCCCTACTATTTTCGCGGTGAATAATCTGTCTCGACATTTAACTTATAAAAAATAGTTGATCAAGCCGTTTTATTAATTGCCTACAAATACTGCTAGAATATGAAGCGTACACTATTGGTCACGAGCGGCAGACACACCCGCGGTTGACAACGGTTTTTAGCAACTTGATCTCTATTCTATAGTAAAAAGCGACAAACCAGTTTTCACTTCGGCATTTATCCAAATCGCAATACCGTTTTATCGCGACAACATTTGTATTTTAAATTGTTATGCTTTACTTTTTGGGTGCCAATAAGAAAATGTTGAACTTTGATCGGATGCGAACTTTTTTATGGCCGTTACGAGGTTTGTTGCCGACGAATTTTATATTTACAAACTTTTTTTTCCTTAATTCATCATCATCATCATCATCATCATCATCAGCTCATTTTAATGTCCCCACTGCTGGGGCACGAGCCTTCCCTTTGGATGGATAGGGAGAACGGGCCGTAAACCACCACGCGGGCCCAGTGCGGATTGGTGGTTGTTAACGACTGCTAATGCAGCCGGGGCCAACGGCTTTACGTGCCTTCCGAAGCACGGAGGAGCTTGAGATAGAAAATTTTTGGTCACACATCCGATGACCGGCCTTTGCGAAAGTTGCTTAACCACAGCAATCGCAGACCGGGCGCGTTATCTCTCTCTCCCTTATTTACCATAATAAAATTGATCCAAACATTTACTTAGTTTTTTTGTTTGCTGATTGCTGATCCTACGACATTTTTAGCGGCATCAGATTACTTGGGAGTGGCAAGAAACTCACTCTTACCATAGTAGAATGAAACAAGTAGGCCGACTCGGCCCCCGAGCGAGCGATAATCACCTAAACTTGTAGGGCTATCGCTTTTAATTAGAATGAGGTAGGTATCTACATATAAAATAAGAACATACTTAGAAATATGAATTCATGGATTCCAGAGAACCCCCGATCTACCTAAACGTTGTTTATCAACTGTACAACACAACAACTTACAATAGGTAAGTAGGTACGGTCAACAGCACATCACGGTAAACACTTGCAGTTCGATATTAGTACTTATGCCCACAACATAAGAGCGGTACAAAGTCCAAAGTACCTAATTAGTCCCTTGTTTTCACGGTAGGGTGTGCCGTGTAATCTAATAAATTAAACTTACAAATCCTTAGGTACATGTATTTACCTCTCTAATCCACGAAATCTGAAGCAGAACTTAACTCTTTCGGTACCTAGTAAATAAGTAACACAAAATAATGTAATTAGGTTAGGCAGGAGGTACTCACCGTTCTTGTTCGGTAGGTAAGGTAAAGAAGGACAATTCTGGATTTGACAAGCTGCTATTTAGACATCCGTAAACACTGCAATATCTCCTGAGTTTTTTTGTAGCCATCGTTGACTTACGTTTCACAAATTATATATAACCTACGAGCGGCAGCGGGGCGCGGCGGGCGCAGCGACGAAACAAGCAGGCGCGCGCGGCATTACGTGGCTCAGTCGCGACTGGCGCAGCATTATTAGCAATAAACTTTGTCAGTGAGTGCGTGTGACGATGCGTACGGACGGGTTGGCTCGGCTGCGCTCACATACAAGCCGCGCTCGGTGCGTATGTATGAAGATGGCTTACTTGTTTCATTCTACTATGCTCTTACTGAGTATTCTAAGCAATGCAATGTGAGTGATTTATAAAAATAATAAGCTAATTAGCATGCAATGTTTCAAAGTGTTTAACACAATATTACTTAGTGTGCAAGCGAAGGCATTTCTCCGCGACAACAGTCAACCTGTGATTCGTGGGCACGTCGCATCGTCAGGTGCTTACAAAGGTATGCCTAGAATACCTATACAAATCAGTTAGCGTTACACTTCGTTCATCATTTTATTTTAACTAGTGGTCGCCCAGTGGTCGAAATTCGACCGTAATTTTATTAAGGCTGCACGGATTGTATCCTAAGAAATGAAAAAGATATAATGTGAGTTTGTATTGGCATTGACAGATGTCGGCCGCATTAAAGACAAACGATACGTGTTTGTTAAAAACATGGTAGTGTGTGTAATGTTGTTTTTGTTGATTTAATGTACTTTTTATGCATAATTAAAAAAATATATTAACATTCGGATAAACTTCTCTATATAAACTATCAACATCATCGGCCTATCTTAGTCCACTGCTGGACATAGGCCTCCCCCAATGAGCGCCATAGCGCCCTGTCCTCAGCTTGACGCATCCAGCATCTGCCTGCAGTCTTTCGCAGGTCATCATCCCACCTGGCCGCAGGTCGTCCTACACTACGTTAAACATAAAAAAAAATAAAAAAAAAATAAAAAAAAAATATATAAACTATAAGTGTGCGAAATTTTATACTCCTTCGTCCGCGCAATTTTCGTAAAAACGGGTACAAAGTTTTTGCTTCACGTATTAATATATAGATTGTAATGCGACAGTTTATAAGTATGTACGTACTTGAAATAGAAATTAAGGCTTCTATCTGGAAATAACAGATATCATTACAGTGACAGGCTACAGCCACATTTAAAATACTTAATATTTTTTTATTAGGAAATAAGTAACATATTTTTCGGAAATTATTCTAATAAGTTGAACGGGCTTCCCACATGATATAATGATATATAGATGCGAAGATCCGGCTCTAAACCGCCTTAACGACAGCCTTATTTTGACAACAACCAAAGCCTATAAGATATTTTTAATTAGTCACCTATCAGAAGGCACGCTAAAGCTAATGTCACCTTACTTGCACGATCGCAACCAGAAAACGCTTGCTCTGCACCAACGAAAAATTGTCAATTGGCATCAAAACTTCTGAGTACTTAAATATATACCAAAATTAACAGTTCTATAAAATGTTCAAATAATTTTTTTACGCAAATTTTGTTGCGTTTCATAAAAATAGCTTGCTTACTTCTTAACTGATCTTTAATATTTGTAAAAATATTATGATCGGATGTTAGTGACGGTAGTTGTTGACATTCAATGGGCGTCTTTGGCTTTCAAAGTAAAAAGTGTTGAATAATTTCGGCGGGCTGGTTAGAACCACGATAGCTCAATTGGAAGAGCACCTGACCCGGAATGTCAGAAGGGTGCAGGTTCAAATCCTGCTCGTGAAAGTTTTTTCAGCATTTGATAACAGTTCTTTTATGAAATTCTTCTAAAGGGGGTTTAATTAACTACGATTTTTATTTTTTAAGCTTTACGCAAGTCTGTAAGTTCCTTAACTTGCAAAGCCTTCTTTGCATCGCAATTTTATTCGAAGCCTTTAACTGGGTCTGCCCACAGGGAGGAGAAGGCAGTCTTTGAGTCCTACGATTTGCTTTTGAATTTAAACGACTTCAGTCTAAATGTTTTAAGTTATAAAAGTAGCTTTACAATAAGTAGATAAATCACAGAGCCAGTCTCAAATTTTGCAGCAGGCACCCTTGCTGGTTTCTTTTTTTTTTTTTATGCTTTATAAGACAGCTCTTGACCTCGATCTCGCCTGATGGTGAGCGTAGATGAGGTCTAAGATGGAGCGAGCTGCCCCAGAAGATGCCTATTAACTCTCGCTTTGAAGGAATTCAGGTTATAAGTTTTTGGGAACACAGACGATGGCAGAGAATTCCACTCCTTGCCAGTGCGCAGTAAAAATTATGACATGAAGCGCTTAGTGCGACATAGTGGAAATTCTACTAGGTGGGGATGATATCCTGCAGTACGTCTGGAGGTTCGGTGGTAAAAGGGCGTTGGTGGTATGAGCTCGAAAAGCTCCCCGCTCCTTTCTTAGTTTCATTGGTAATAATAAAATATGGGTTACCTTTCTACACCTACCTACACGTTTGCATTACGAGTATTCACAATTTATTAATAAATTAATGCTAATAAGGCATTTTTTGACACTTACTTTTAAAAAATACTTTCAATCTCCCTGTGACCACAGATGTAAGCCAGGATCAAGTCATCCCTACATGCATGGACTAATTTTTATTAGTCCATGAATTGATATCGGCCTTACCAAATGCGGGCTGATGATCGCTAACCCTGGCTATGTATCAATAAATCCAAAACATACCTACTTTCATCCGACCCGGCAATCGAACCTATGACTTTCAAATATCGGTGCGCTTTGATACTCGACCATCACCGAGGCGTCCATATCATATTTATTGATTAAAAAAATGGCATTGTTGATGGTGAATCTTGTACAATACAATATATAAGGTCACATTTTATCAACTGCGAATATTTTGAGGATAAATTCAACAACATATATAAACTATTTTTATGAAAAACCTTAAATTTTTATACGCTAGTTTTGAAGAAAAACGCCAAAAGACATTTCGATTAAAATGTAAAATAAAGCACTTTCGGCAGTTTCAATTCAAAGGAGCCGACAGAGAGGCCGCTCTTAAAAATATTACAATTTTTGTGTCAGGAAAAGTAAAAAAAAAAATAGCCTGATTTTTTTTTAAATGCTAAGGACTTATTTCTCTGATATAATTAGATGTTTTGTCAAAATATTTGCAGTTGATAAAAAGTGACCTTATATAAACAGCATCGTCTGATGATGTGCTAATAATTGCATCGCAAACTGTAAGTAAAAATAAATATTTGAACTTATTTAAAAAAATCGACTGAGTTAGCGAACAAGCGAACGGTCCGCTTGAGGACAAGCGGTCTCCGTCTTTATTGATGCTTGCATCGGATAAATAACATCAATACGAAAAACTTTATTCCGTATAAGTAAGTGCAGCCACCAAAAAGTATATTTATTGAAATGTCAAATGTTGTGTTGTTCTAGTAAACTTTTAATTCGAAGCAAATAACAACTTGAAAAAAAAATACTAGCCCACAAAGTTTTTAAAGTTAAAAAATAAAAACTGAAAGCTCAACTTTAAACTTAAATTTAAAATAAAATAAAATTGATCGAAATCTCCCAATTCTATGAGAATATCTCCAGTTCATGCCCATTCTAACGGTATGCCTTATGCATTACAAATCTTTGAACAGCTTGAGTAATTTGATAATTTCGTCCACTCGGGCGTAATTTCATTTTTTGGGAATATTAATCGGCTTATTTAATAGCCATGTCTGGAGCAAGTAAAAAATATTGTCTCACTCTTAAACACATACTTACTTATCCTGTTTCTTTCTATCATATAGCATAGATTCCCTATGACAGCCAGTAACATTTGTAATAAACAAAAAAGGCCTATTATATTTTCTATTATTATTAGGTTATGAAAAGTTAACTTATTTGCTTATAAAAAAAATCTGGCCTAATATAGACTATTTTTTATCGAGTGAAAAGAGTATGGTAGTTTTGATGAGCTAGTACTCGGCAAGTTATCAAAAGCCTTTTCAAAAATTCCTTTTATAGGTTTTAAATTACCTCTTTTTTTAAATCATTCCTTTTAACAAAAACAATGGTTTTTTCTTTGTCGGGTTCGCATTTATGACTGGATAATCTTAAGATTTTCTTCCTTGTAACATCCAATTTCATATATTACAAGAAAATAATGTACTACAAAAATGTTATGCATCAGTTGATAAAAAAAAGTCAGTAAAGCCACAATAACCTTATTTATCTACACTAATGTTACGAAGAGATAAAGTTCGTAAATTTGGATTTAGGAGGTACTCTCCGAAACTACTTATCTCTTTTCAATAGCTACTACCAATATTTAGAATGAAATTTCAGGGTGGACATCGGTTAAAATTTATTTTGATAAACAATAGTTTACACTTCTAATTCATAAAATTTCCTTATGAAGTCAGAATAAAGAAACGCAACTTGGCTGTTATTATCAGCGGCAGCGTGCGCTGACCAAACGGTTATTATTATCATTATCATTAGATTTCATGCATATGCATGATAATAATGTACACCAAAAATATTAGTCGTCAGTACATCTATAAAAAAAGTCAGCGGCACAATATGCTTAGCTTTTATATTTAAACCGAAATCGCTTGAAAGCGATAAGACCGCCAAATTGTAACTTTGCAAATAATTTAGTTTTTATTCATGTTTATGATTTATAAGTGCTTTTAAAGTGTTATAAGGCACAATATATAAATCTATGAAGATAAAATTTGTTCTTTACAGCGTCTAATTTGAAAATATTGCGAAATCAAAAAATAGGTCACAGAGAAATACATACAAATTTTATTATTTCCCTCTTTCACTATGTACAGATAAGATAAGATTTTTTGCCATTACATTGTTGTTTTTACGATTTATTTAGATAAGATGGTTGTAACTAGCCTTACATACATAAAACAAGCCCTACCTAAAATCGAAACCGGGACCTGTTTGTCTAACCAGTAGACCCCATAGAAGATTGCTGTTCTAAATTGGAGAAAGAAAAATCCTTTCTTCAACACTAATGACTGACGCTGTAATCAAACTGTACAATATGTATGTTGACTCGCAAAGTACATAGTAAGTATAGAACATCTTACAGACGCGATATATCCCAATACATAAATCGTTGGAGGCCGAGTATCATCCAGATGTCTTGGAGTCTTGGGTCCAGTTCCCAAGTCGGCGATGTGTGTTTATGATTTTAGGAAGCATAGTTTTTTTTTACATATCTTACGGGTTAGCACTTGACCTCCGTTTCACCAGATGATAAGGCCGAAGGTGGAAGCGCACTTCACCCGGGATCCTCAACTACTGAGGCACTGACTATCTTATCTCTAGCTGCAGGAACACAACAATGAATGCTACAAACATTGATGTTATGGCGACATATTTAGATAAGCTGGTGGTAGCTAGCCAGGCGGATAAACAAGCCCTAACACCAACCAAACCGAGCACACAAACATGTACCCGCTGGGAATCGAACCCGGGACTGCTGGGTTTAAACCGGTGATCTCAAACATTCAGAGGCGGTTGAAACTTCCGTTTGTCGGAAGCATTTGTCGGAACCTTTAGATCACCAACCCGCATTTCGGAAGCTTTGTGATTAATCCAATACCTATTAGCTGTAGTGATGCTTTGATTTCAATAATGAAGGCTTTAGCCAAGCAGTATATAGGGACAGCATATAGTGCTACTTATATGTATCTGTAGGTAATGGTACAAAACTATTAAAAAAATTATATTGCGAGACAATTTAATCATAGCCATCTTCTAATCTTATCAGAAGCTGGTAACGCATATTCTTAGGACACGGATGTTTGAAGTACCTGCATTAGATCGCATAGAGAGAGGCAAGCCCATTGTGCCACCATTAGGTATACCGGACGATACTACCACAGATACTGCTCAGTATTGCCTGTACTGCAAGCAAGAGTGCACGACTTGGCGGCTGTGATTGGCTATTATCTCTCGCAGGCCAACGTAGTAAAGTCCGCGATGGGTAGTTTTGTTAAGAGTAAAAGCTTGATCTGGGCAACATACGAAATCCACGTGTACGAAGTCCTTGGCAAACTGCTAGTCCATAATATAATAAGCAAATATTCAAAATAAGCTTTTTGAAAAAATTAAGGTTAAAAAGGGCCACTTTCGCCATGCTGGCCACCGGATGGGTGACCAAAGAAAGTATTTCAAGCTCCTCCTGTTTATTTCGCGTGAACCTTAGAATGATGAGTTATGGGCATTTTTCATATGTAGGCTGATGATGATGATGATGATGCTGGGGTAAACTGCTGTGTCCGCTTTCCTTCCAACTGAAATAGTTTACGTTAGCATAAGAATATGTAATGTACGTAAAACTTGTTCACAACAACTTTCCTTATACTCTTCGCGACAGTCTCCAAGGCGGAGAGGCTACCCTTCCACATCCTGGAGTATAGTTCCTTCCTTCCTTTTTTTTATATAATTCGATAGGCTTGCATTTGACTACTATCTCACCTGATGGTAAGTGATGATGTAGCCTACGATATAACATGCTTGCCTAGAAGGTACCGATTCACTCGTGATTTGAAGACCCCAATATTATATTTGATAGGAAACACAGACTGAGGCAAGGAGTTCCACAGCTTCGCGGTACCTAAGAAAAACGTGGACGCAAAACGCTTCGTACGCATGGGTGAAATCTCTACTGTGTAACTATGGCGTCGCGCAGTTTGTCTGGTTGTCCTGTGATAGAAAGGTGATGGAGGAACCAAATTGAACAATTCCATTGCACACTCTCCGAAGTGAATCCGATAAAAAATCGATTGCGACCTGACGCCGATCCTTTCTTTTCCTATCAGCATATCACTGCTGGACGTATGCCTCTCCAATTTTCTTCCACGTTGTGCGGCCCGTGGCCTTTCTGACCCAGGTCGGGCTTGCTGACTTTTTAATATCATCAGACCATCTGGCCGGTGGTCTGCCAACATTAAACTTCTTCTCTCTGTTGGGGGTCTCCACGCCAGACCTCTCTCGTTCCACCTACCATCGTCCCTGCGAGAAATGTGCCCCGCCCATTGCCATCTTAATTGTGCCACCCGTTTTCCGACGTCTGTAACTTTGGTAAGTTGGCGTATAAGGAGTTTAGTAGTTAGCGCTCTAAAATATATTAAAAAATTGCACCTCAACACTTAATTCACAAAAAAAACGTAAAATAACATCCCGAAAATTCTACATAGAAAAACAAAACCATTTCCCAACGCCCATTGTCAATTGTCAATCCCACCGGGTTAGTGTTCAAGAGCGCCACTATTCGATATTATACGCGGCGCGTCCTGCGTGCGCGCATCATTGTGCCCTCAACTACCGCAATGGCCGCGCGCGCTTGCTTGCTGCTCGCGACGATCGCCGCCGCCGCCGCGCGCGAGTGCATCGAACTCACACTACCCGACAACACCCTATTAGCCGACTCCTTACTAAATGGGACGATAATCAAAGTTACCGCAAAAAATGAGAGTTACGACGAAGTGCAAGGAGTTAGCGTGCTCGAACTATGGGATAGGTTTCCGCGAGTGATGGTGCCTAGGAACGGTACCAGCGAGCAGTGCAGGAGGGAGAGCCAGCTGTTCCACGACAGCTTGGATCGCCTGGAAATGTGGGCGTTGAAAAGTATGCCTATGATACCTATACTAAGTAGTTTGTAGTAGTAGTTTTATCCCTGATATTAAACCTTGTTAAAAAGTAAATTTACTTTTTTATGAATGTTAAAATGCCTCGGTGGCTGAGTGGCTAAGCGCTCCGGATAATCCAAAGGTCCCGGGTTTAATTCCCAAGACGGGCAAAGTGTGTTTCAAAGGGGGTTGTGGTATATTGACATTAAGCAAGCGTGGTGATGAATGGTCAATAACCATCAATTGTTGCGATGTCCTTGCAAAGTAGTGGGACAGTATATTAGGCTATTTGCTTTGCTGCTTTATGTTATCATACTAGGTCATTAGTAAATAACAGTAAGGTGTGACGTTTGTAACAATAATAACAATAATAACGATATCATTGAACAAGTCACTGATAATATTATGTTCCCGTGAATAAATGAACTTCTTTTGATTTTTATATTAATTAATATTAAAAAGCATTCTGATTTTACTTATAAAAATAATAAATTACTGTAAGTACACTTTTCTATAAAATAAGAAATTTAAAATTATATTTTATCAGATAGCTGGTCAGTGTGTCACCGAAATGTCAATATTTTATGGTCATGCAAATGCAAGAAATTACCCTTGAATTTTAGAATTTCGTAATACTTTTGAGCTATGCTAATATCGATGTCATTTGTGATATATGACTCAACGTATTCACCCCACTCAATTTTCGGGTTTTATATTTTTTCTAGAATACCTCCGATAATCTTTAAATAACAAGTTTGCCAAATGTCAAACTATGACTTATTTTCTGACTTCTTTTGTGGTCAGGACTACTAGATCCTAAATCATCTATCTTTGTTTTTTTATTGTTTTTTTTCGCCTCTTTACATCTTACCCATGTTGCCATTAGTTATATTCTGTCTATGTCCGTGAGGGGGGTCCTGGTGACCTGTATTTGCAGGTTTCTCACGAAACCTATTTCAGGCACCAGTCTCTCACAAATGATAGGATGCAATGTATCTTAATAGTATATTTTAGGCCTTTTGTAACTCCTTATTGTGAAGAGAAAATAAACGCTTTTTATTATTATTATTATTATCAAAGACCTCCTGATATCGCAATATGGTATATGATCTTGTCAAAAGTTTCGAAAGCATTGTCTATTGTGCATTTTGCTTACGCCACGCATTTTGCCTATTGATTTTGAAATATCAATTCAAAGTAATATCGAATTTCCGGTCTATGAAGAATTTCCGAACACGCATAATATTTTTAGCAAATAATGCACTCGGAAACGTTAGCTTGGATTTTTTGCATGTTTACAAAATGTAACGCACAATAATAGTGTCATATAACAAAGCACTATCACTTATACGGGCGACATAGTAACATACCTAAATTCAATACAAATATGTTTCAAACTTCATAAACAACAGATAGTACCGTTAAAAGATAAGATATTAAACGGTTTAAAAAAATCAAAAGAACTTTGCTTTCGTCTTGTAAAATTTGGTGGAAGCGCACTTCACCCAGAATCCCCACCACTGATGGACTGGCTATTTACCTCTTATCTCTAAATATCGGAATACAAAAATGCTACTACGAGTAACCTTGTTGTTATGACGACAGACTTTGATAGGGAGGTATTAGCTAGCCAAGCGGCCTTAGGTCAAGTCGTACAACAACCAAACTGAGTAATAACATTGGGTATCATACCCGGAACATCTGGGTGTAAGACCGGCGCCGGCGGCGGTTTAACCACTTGATTACGGGGGTGTCTATATTCATCAATATTTGATAATGATATATAGACATATTTATATTTATATTTGGCAAACCAAAAGGGGCAATATTGCCAGCATTCTTGGGACCGTTCCCATGAGCCCACACAGTTGGAAGACATTTTTTATTTATAAGTAGGTCTTTAGTTTTTAATTTTCTAATTATTTTTCTGTTTTTTTTTTCAAGTTGAGTTAAGTAATGTTTCTTTTTGATGTGTATATGAAATCAATTGATTGATCGATAACTTGATTTCAATGATGGAAGCCTTTGCCCTGCAATGAGGCAGTAATAGGTTTAACTATTTTTTTACAATAATCATGAATTTGCCCTGGTTTCTAGTTAAAGTACTTATTCGTTACACAAGTTTGTTGAGACAAGGTAAATATCGTTAAAACCAGGAACCTCTTTTAGTATTGTTTGTATTTAACCTTGGCATTCACCTCACCCGATGATCAAGCTGAAAATAGAAGCGCCCTTCACCCGAACTTCACAATCCTCAACAGCTTAAGGGTGCACCGTCCGTAAGTGACAAGTGTCACAAATTTTATTTGAAATGTCTTCGTCCATAACATTTATTTGATGCCGCGCGGCCATACTGATTTTGTATGGGGAATTTAAGGTGCTTAATAAAAAATAATAAAAATAAATTTAAATAACCGCTTGATAAATCGAAAATGTGAGACGGACGATTTGTAGTTAAGACATTGGTGATTGTTTAGACAAAATCAGAGGTGAAATAATTTAGATAAACTATAAGATATCAACTAAACGCCGCTACTCGTTTTCATGATTTATACCCAACTTTATGATAGATAAAACTATAGTGTGTTATGAATTTATGGATCGGGCCAATTGTAAACACGTTCCCTTTGATACTAAATATATATTTTTTATGTAATACGATAGTATTTTCAATTGTATCAACTTAACCGTGACTACACTTTTGGATTTTTTTGGTCGGCGCATCCTTAAGAACTGGAACAGAGCTACTTACGTTACGTGTATATCTTTTTTTTATTATAACTAAAAGGTAAGCACTAGGCCTTCACCTCACAATACGACTAGACGCGGCGACTAGACGCAGCGACAAGTCGTCAGTGTGCGGAGCCATTTGTAGTGGTAACCAAACCGAGCACAACATGCCCATGCAAGGTGCCGACACATCTTTTTTTTAAGAGTTTGCTGATGGCGGTCTTTTCAGCGTCAGCGGATATTTTTAGTGGGTTTTTAGAGGGAATGGCATCAGGCAAGCGTGTCTATTTTGCCTACTGGATTCTCCGAGGAGTTCTAAACGGATCGAGCCGATACCTCTGTGTGAGGTCGGAAGTCTTACCACTAGACTTTAGATGTCTTGGTAGACGAACAGATAGACGGTCTACTCGGGTTGAATGCGAGAAATCATGGTTCAATACCCATAGCTCTGTTATAATAAAAAAAAACGGCATATGAGATGGATGGACGCCACTGCACGTGGCCTAGAAACCCAAAAAGTAATAATTGAATAATTCTAATTAATTCATTGAATATAATTCATCATTAGTAGTTGATAATGAGCATGGTGACACTATCAAATCCTTGGACAATTAAATCTTCTGCAAACGCTATCATAATCTTCTATACAATTTATCGATGTGCGTGGGTGTGACCAACCGGTATTAAAAAGAAAGATGACATCTGTCACCAAACATGTTACCTCTCATTTCCGATTGTGACAAAGCAAAGCGACTTCACAATTAGTTCTACTACAAGTGTACGTTCTTAATTGTGTTACCATTTATCTTAATTAAAATCAGTTAAGAAAACCATTAACATTTTTAAGTCCTCGCGCGCCCTGTGAACGCACGGTCGTACACAAGGTGGCCCGCTAATTATACCTACAGCGCGGGACGGGTTAATACACTAATTGTGTTTAGAACATTTCGCTTGAGTATAACTTATTGCCTCAGGTGGGACTCCAACTCGCAATCCATGTAGTTCTTGTTATTAAAATAAATATTAAATTCTCATTTAATACCGGCTTATTTTATATCAACGTGTTTGAACCGTCTCATCTGAAGCCAGCAGCACCTCAATTTGATTGCCAAACAGTTTGCGCATTATTTCCAATCTTGTAAAACGAATGACATTAAACCGCCAATATATTAACCGGCGCATACACATATACACTTAATAACTTTATTTATTTAAGTGGGTATGACACGTGAGAGCTATCCTCCATTATTTCGTTGTTCTCTGTCATCTGGTCGGACTGGATGCCGTAAAAGCTTGACTGACCCGCTTGTTCGAAGGGCAAGTTATGAAACTTTAATGACTCCGCCTTGACCGGCACCGGGCTTCGATTCAACCCTCTTTGGCTTTAATAACCAGCTACTCTCCTAGATGATCTCTTTTTGATCTATAAGCTTATTGACCTTCTTACACAAACTTTGGTGGATATACAACTTGTCATGTCCGACGTTTAGACCGTGTTTTACCGATAGATCTGGTATCACATTTTGCATGCATTAGAATAACATTAGTTGTTGTAAAAAAACATAAATGTTGAAAAAATTTCCACGAGCAGGATTTGAACCTGCACCCTTCTGAAATACTTACAAAATTTGCGTTAAAAAATTATTTGAACATTTTATTATTTGTTGTGTTTTATTTGATGCAATACAAGTTTTTTTTGTAGATTTAACGGTATGCTTCGGAAGGCACGTAAAGCCCTTGGTCCCAGCTGCATTAGCAGTTGATAACAACCACCAATCCGCACTGGGCCCGCGTGGTGGTTTATGGCCCGATCTCCCTATCCACCCATAGGGATGGCTCGTGCCCCAGCATTGGGGACATAAAATGAGCATGAGTCTAAAAAGAGAGGCCTACTAGAGGGCACCGACGACGGATCCTACAGATAAAATAAGTAACAAAAATGCGAACAATTCCGAATAAAGTGTTTGTTTTAACTTAGATTACGTAAACTTCAGAAAACATTGACTTGAAAGTTTTGAGTATTTGACAGACACTTAAGTTACACCAAGTTACACGGTTTGACCGAACTCATTATTTTTCTTTTTAAAAAAAAGGTTAATTAAAAATGGAACTTTTTTAATTAATTGAATCTGCGCATAAACGTTTCCTAAATTTCTTTTTTGATTTAAAGAAAATCAGTGCGAAGGCGAACAACAAGTTTCAGGGTCAAATCAATTTACATTCAGAAATTGAATAATCTTTTTTCTCAAAATAGATACAAAAATAATCACTATCAAAAATTCAATTAAATCTAATGAAGTTGAAAGACACTTAATATTTTGTAAACTGATATTCGCTATAAATCTATACCATACTCGCAAGAAAAATTAGTTCAATTCATAAACGTTCTGACTTGTCATAAAAAATAGTATTTATAAGTAATTTTAAAAAACTGCTTATTTGTAGCAAGAGAATTGTGAACTATAAAACGGAAATCATCAATGATAATTACTCGTAGGTATATACTTTTCGAAGCTTATCTGCAATGTAGAGAGCTTTCAAATGAAGAAATATATTTTTAGCATATTAAATGTCAATGAAATTAAAGCTGGAATCGAATGGAACAATAATTACGTGGGTGAATGGGACGATACGCCCACATTTTCCAACAAAACTGAATTATTGATACCTTACAAATTTCAACGAAACTAATTAATTAATAATTTGATTTGATGTTTAATTGTGGAATTGGTGTGAGTTTTGTTTCCTATTCGTATTCATTCGATTACGTTAACGAAAACGAAAATTAGTATGGCGTTGAAGCAGCGCCTCCTGGCGACATACAAGAAGAAGAGTGCGCCGTCCGTAAGTGACAAGTGTCATACATTTTATTTGAAATGTCTTCGTCCATATTCATTTGATGCCGCGCGGCCATACTAGTTTTGTATGAGGAATTTAAGATGCTTAATTAGTAGTTTATGCAACTGTCATATAATGAAGGGTATTAAAACACGAGTGTGAGTTTATGAAACGAGCGCAGCGAGTTTCATAATAGTAACGAGTGTTTTAATACCCGTGTTATATGCAGTTGCATACACTACTTTATCTTCACTAATGCAATTAGTCAAACAACAAGAGTAAAAGCTGACAATAGTTTATTTATAATAATTGTTCAAATTTTGGATGGTACAATTTTGAAAGTTAATGTTAATTATTGATCCAGCAGCTGTAGCGGTCGCGGGGCAAGCAGTAGAGCTCGTAGACGGAGTCGGAATATTTATAATTACTTCATTCGTCTTGTTTTCTATACTGTTCAAGATCGTATTTGAGACTTGAATTTTATTCATTAAAGACTCATTAATGTAGCTTTCAGCCACAGTAGAAGACTTCCACCCCCCCGTGTCGTTTCAGTGCGGTCAAATCACCACCGCTATCTATGAGAAGGGTCGCCGAGGTGCGCCGGAAGCAATGCCCCGTGTACAACGCTGGGTTAGGCAGATTCAAAAAACTTGCGATAGTTTTTCCCAGAGCACCAAATTTATTAATACCAGTTCTTTGATCGACGCACTTCCCCGATCTATAGCTCAAGAAAAAGGCAGGGTTTCGACAGGGGGTGGGTCGAAGTTCCATGTATTTTTTACATACGGCATAGCAGTTGCCCGTCACAACGAAAGAACGATCTATTTTCGTTTTTGTTTTCGAAACTTTCACCATGATTGTACTGTCGTCTATGTTACTTCTAACTACTTCTACTTTGACTTCATCGAACTGGATGTTGTATAGCTCTTGCCTTCGGCATGCCCCCATTATGCCGAAGATTAGTGCAACCTGTAACAATAAACGATATAATAAGCTTGAGGTACATAGCCAAGGCAAAAACTATGATTTATGAAGTAGTAAAGTGTAGGTACCTACTACCTAATTTATACACAAAGCGCTTAAACGGAGTGTCTAGATAACTTGCGTGTGTAGTACGTAAGTACTAGGTAGATTAAATAACAGAACTAAAATACACTTACCTTTTCAAAAAGATACAAAATATCTGGTGAATCTTCCAGGAAAATCTTTATTTGACCTGATGTAAACGTCAAGGACTTTTTTTCCTTGTGTCCTTCTGAACTGCGTTTCAGGAACGCTATGACTTTTGAATACTTCGTGATATCAATATTGTTGTAGATACTCAGTGTGGACTTGAGCATAGAATATTTAGCCCACATAGAAGATGGCTTGTCGGAGAGGTCTTTGAGATACACAAGAATGACATTTTCAGAAAATGATGTAGTTTTCTTTTCGATCTTCCATGCCAAAAAGTTATTATATTCTTTTTCATATAATTTTCTAGATTTTTCTGGCAAAAGATTGTGAGTTACTTTTGTTGCCAATTCTAGAATATCCGGAGGCGTACAAATATCATCGTCGCTGTCCATTTTTAACTTTTAATTTGTATTTTAAAAACAAAACACATTGCGAAACATTAAATTCACGCGTACGTGTATTGTCACAGTGAACTTGCCGCCATTAAAATCTAACCAATGAGAGCGCAGCTGCGCGCGCAGGGCCAATCAGGAGCGAGCGCGCGCTGTTCTTTTTTTATTTAATTGGCACAAGATCTTACCAAAGAGTTTTGTGTATGTAAGTTTAGTAGTTTCGACGAAGTTTTCACGTATAACCCAACTGTTTTCAAAAGCCAGCCTAATATCAAAATTTTATACAACTTGTATGAGGATTTTGACTTAAGGCTCGCCAGGTTAATTGGTCGCGTTTTATTGATGTTATAATGAGATTTTACGATATCGATGTGGATATTATACCATCATGTGAAATTGCTTAAATTGAGTGTTTTGTTGTCTGCGCTATAACAGTAGTAATTATAAGTCAAGTATTGGAAGCATAAGTAGAATGTTACAACATTAGTGTAGATAAAAATAATAATAATTCAAATAACCGCTTGATAAATTGAAATAGTGAGACGGACGATTTGTAGTTAAGACATTGGTGATTGTTTAGACAAAATCAGAGGTACAATAACATAGATCAACTATATAAGATATCAACTAAACGCCGCCACTCCTTTCATTATTTTTGCCCAACTTTAAATGAAATTGTGGAAAAAACTATAGTGTTTTATGAATTTATGGATCGCACTGATTGTAAACACGTTCCCTTTGATACTAAATATATATTTTGTTTATGTAATACGATAGTGTTTTCAATTCTATCAACTTAACCGTGACTGCACTTTTGGTTTTTTTGGTTAACATCAAAGACATTTAACCTATTATATTAAATCTCTTTGGTTAACATTTTGCTATACAAATTCTCGTTTTCGTTAACGTGATCGAATTGCGAAAGACCCTCGCACTTGGCACCCTGGTCGAATGAAGGGATTAGGGGGAGACCTTCGTGAAAAGGAACACGGAGGATGTCAGCCTTAAGTGGAAACATGTAATAGGATAGGCATGTTCTTTTAGAGGCTATCTATATTAATAAAGTAATTAGAAATTATAGTTTGTTCTTTTTTTCGGATCGTGCACTTGGAGAGGCCTATGTCCAGCAGTGGGCTAGTATAGGCCACTGCTGGACATAGGCCATAATGATGAGGTTGATAGTTTGTTGTACGGTCATAATACTATATGTTAGGTATACTAAATCGCTTTTAAAAATAGCCATTATTGCTATGCTGGAATAGGTTTAATCCATGTTCAAAATTTTTATATCTACCTGTGTCTGTATTTTACTCATGAAACCACTAGACCGCCTCTGTGATCTAGTGGTTAAGACCACCGCTTTAGACCCGATAGGGTTCGATTCCCAGCGGTGGGTACATGTTTGTGTACTCGTTTTGGTTGGTGGTAGGGCTTGTTTGTCCGCCTTGCTAGCTACCACCAGCTTATCTAAATATGTCGCCATAACATCAATGTTTGTAGCATTGTTATGTTCCGGCAGCCAGAGATAAGATAGCCAGTGCCTCAGTAGTTGAGGATCCCGGGTGAAGTGCGCTTCCATTATTGGCCTTATCATCACTTAACATCAGGTGAGATCAAGGCAATGTGCTTACCCGTAAAATATATTTTTTAAACCTTATTAATTACTAGCTTACCCGGCTACGCATTGCTGTGGCATAAAAGGTTTTGGTACTTTTCATTTCTGTGAAATTAATTGATACTTAGTTGTACGGTATACGTTATTTAATTCTTCGTCGTCCTATGTTTGGTATTGCTAGTGGTGGTATTTGGTAGTCGTAACGAAAAGGTTTAAAAAATCAAATGCAGTTAATTATTTCGGCAGTTTTACGCGTCCGATCAAACAGACACAACATTTTTATACATTTATAGATCACTGAAGAAACTTTAAGGTTTTATTAAACAATAAAAATTGACCGACGTAATATGTTTATTTTATTTTGGTTAATCTATTGTTTGATGTACTTACTTCATATTATTTATAATTAATAATGGTAGAATATTTAAAGAATTGTGGCAATAGACTTAAAAATGGTCCGGATTATTATAGTGAAAAGCGTGGATGGATGAAAATTAGTACTACAAAAAGGTAGCATTAGGTATTTTTAAAAGTGTAGCATAAACCACATTTTAAATCTAACTTCATCTTTCACGTCCTTGGCATTGAGTGAACTTTTAAATGTGCAATTTACATTCTGCTGATGTACATTTAATACTATAAATCTTTTTGTCCGAATACCAGTTACCTATCTGACTTATTTTCATTGTAATCGTAATTTTCCTAGGAAACATATTTTTACGTCTTAACTACATTAGATAGTAGGTATTTTAAAAGATGAGAATGACTTTAATTTATGAGTTATTATATTTTATTAATATTATTTTCTCCAAATTTTATGCTGAGTTTTATTGTTTTACTAAATCATTAATATCACATTCCTTGGTAATTATTAAATAAATATTAGTATAATACCATTAACAAATAAAAATATAAAATAAACAATTAACAATAATTAAGTTGCTTCACAATTATTATTACTTGATTATGATTATAACAACTGTCCTGAAAAAATGTGATTGAATGTTATATCATATTTCTCTGTATGCATTAATATGCATACTAAATAGGTATAAAAATATTATTTACCTTATTCAAATTACGCCTTACATAGGTGTTATCAGTGGCTACTCATTTATGTACATAATAATTGTCGTTAGTTTCATTGAATATGTACGATAAAATCTATACTAATATTATAAAGAGGAAACCTTTGTATTTTTGTATACATATATGTATTTTTGCAACGAATAAACTCAAAAACTACTGGACCGATTTAAAAAATTCTTTCACCATTTGAATGCTACATTAGCGCTGAGTAACATAGGCTATATTTAAAAAAAAATGTGGTACGAAGTCGGCCATGTCAGCTAGTGTTATAAGGAGATGTCTGATGGACCCAGTCGCTGTCAGAGTGGTGGCCAAGAAACGGTCGTCGATTGGTAGGCAGACCTCCAGTTGCTGGCAGGAGATCAATGAGGATAGCGCAGGACCGTGCAGAGTGGCGTGCAAGGAAAGAGACCTATGCCATGCAGTGGGTGGAAGGAGGCTGATAATGATAATAAAAACTCACCCTAAACATACATTATAATGCTACAAAAAAAATAATTGAAATAATAATATGTAGTGTTAACTCCGCTAAATCATTCGTTTCATCATCATCATCATCAGCTCATTTTATGTCCCCACTGCTGGGGCACGAGCCTTCCCTATGGATGGATAGGGAGAACGGGCCATAAACGCGGGCCCAGTGCAGATTGGTGGTTGTTAACGACTGCTAATGCAGCCGGGACCAACGGCTTTACGTGCCTTCCGAAGCACGGAGGAACTCGAGATGATAAATTTTTGGTCACCCATCCGATGACCGGCCTTTGCGAAAGTTGCTTAACCTCAGCACTCGCAGACCGGGCGCGTTAACCACTGCGCCATCGAGCTCCTTCTCATCATCGTCATCATCATCATTCGTTTATCCAGATGCAATATGCATGCACCGCCCTCCCGACCCCAAAAAATATGCAGAAGAAACAATGAATGCAAGCGAACTTGCACACAATCACCGATACTCGACACGTAAACTGACGCCTGATTCCATTAATTATTATAATGCTAACTTACTTCGATAATAAACTTATGATTCTTTACATCCAATAAATAAATAACGATCCAGTATCATCTCTTTTTTATCTTACTGTCAAAACACGACAATGCTACTATAAAATTGTTGTTATAGCGACAGACTTAGACAAGATAGCACAAGTACAAAAAAGATATTGGCTGTTTCATACTACGGTATGTACCAGCCAATTCAAAAAGCGTCCTCGTGCGATTCATACCGCGGTATGAACCACTCGTGATATGAATCGACGAAAGACCCAACGAAGCATAATAATTTAAAGCCCGCTGGGAAACGTAACCGGTACCTCTTGGACTAATAGCAGTGGTCTAACCACTACACCACTGAGGTGATTAACTATTCGTCATCTGTTTGTAAACTATTCCGCTCACGGTAGTTCTTTCGTTTATGCTCAAAACTCGAGTAGTCACTCATCATGATACGATCTTGTCATGTCGCTTAATTTTGAACTTCAAATTTGAACTTCCCTAACTCGCGTTTTGCACTAATACATACATACATACATACCATCACGCCTTTTTCCCAACGGGGTAGGCAGAGACCACATCCTTCCACTTGCTACGGTCCTGACACACCTCTTGCGCCTCCTCCACTCTCATTACTAAAGCACTAAAGCTTAGACATTATATTTATTTAAAAGTTCAGTAATACATCGTAAGCTTGATTTTATTTTATGTTTTATATTGCTCTTTTCTGTTTGAATCATCATCATCATCATCTCAGCCAAAAGACATTCACGATTTGAATACTTTACTATTATTATTAAGATTTTATTTATTGTTGAAGTAAGTAACTATGTTATTGTATTCATTCTTTGTTTTTGCCTGACTCAATAGAAAACCAATTTATTTATTAAATTTGGATACTATATACTCATAGTGCTGTCTAAATTAAAGATTGGAATCGATGCATACTCCCTTGTCCAAGGTCCTAGGTCTCTTACTACAGTCTCCGGCCTCAGTTCTAGCTTGTTTATATTATAAGAGTATTTTAAAGGGTTCTTTTTACGTGTAACTGTAAGTAGATGAAACTTCACAACATTAAGTGCCATGACCAATCTGAGAGCAGCTCTACCTATATATTTGCAGCCGTTTGCAACTTCGAAGAGCCTGACGTCTCTAAGATTTTATTAAATATCATTGTCATCAGCATAGGAAAGACATTCATTGCTGATCAACCCCAACAGATCATGAATGAAAAGTTCTCTTTTTCTATTTATATAAAAGTGGGCCCAGAATAAAACCTTGCGAACTGGAAAAATGTTTTATACAAATATAAATTATCCCAACTTATTTTATTTTAAATGTGTTTTTAAATGTTATTGTAACATGAAATTGCTTGCTTTTGCTATTTAAAGATTTTCACTTTGTAATTTTTTTCTACCTTTATTTTTTAAGGAGCTAGAGCCTAGAGTTACTGTTTTTTTTAAATTTTGATGAGAGTAATTTTTTTTCTATCATCTATTAATCTAGCTTTTAATCAGAATAACATTAGTTTCTTTGCTATGCGGTCTTCGGAGATAAGTGAAGACCAGGAAGGGTGAAGACTAGAAGTATGTTTTGGCACATTGTTAGTTAAACGTCCAAAATAAAAATAATATACTGTTTTTAAAACTCTTTAAAATTAAAGGTATGATAAATATTTTAATAAAATTACTTTCAGTAACTTTAGTTAGTATTAATTTAATACAGTCTAGCTACAATTTTTTTTATTTAACATATATATTTTTTTTTACATATACCAGACATAAAGTATTAATTTAACGTTTCTTTCAACATTTTGTGAAAATGTATTGAAAATGTTCCTTTAATGCATATTTATTTGCTACAAGATTACATAAGATGTCATTGAACCTCGCAACTCCAAACACATAGTTGATCAGCGGCACGTGTATGCTTTCTGACTACAAATCACTTTTTAAGGTAAAACTGGGGAAAAAGTTCTGACGAAAAAGGTTCTACGTCCGTTAGCTAAGAAATAAAACAACAGGAAAACATGTGATTGCCTTAATTCACAGTAAAATGACCTTACTTCTATCTTCTACTAGCTGACCCGGCAGACTTCGAACCGCTTTGACAATTTCCATCATTGAGTTAAATATATATCAATAGTTTCCATGACAACAAAACAAACAAATCATTTTGTATTTGAAAATTAAATTGTCGTTTTTAGTATATTTTTTTTAATATAGCCTATGTTACTCAGCGCTAATGTAGCATTCTAATGGTGAAAGAATTTTTTAAATCGGTTCAGTAGTTTTTGAGTTTATTCGTTGCAAACATACATACGTACGAAAATACAAGGGAATTACAATTGCCTCTTTATAATCTAATATATAAAATTCTCGCGTCACAGTTTTCGTTGCCATACTCCTCCGAAACGGCTTGACCGATTTTGATGAAATTTTTTGTGCTTATCCGGTATCTATGAGAATCGGCCAACATCTATTTTTCATCCCCCTAAATGTTAGGGGTAGTCCACCCCTAAATTTTTTTTTATTTTTTATGGCAAAACAACGTTTGCCGGGTCATCCGGTATCTATGAGAATTGGCCAACATCTATTTTTCATCCCCCTAAATGTTAGGGGTAGTCCACCCCTAAATTTTTTTTTTATTTTTTATGGCAAAGCAACGTTTGCCGGGTCATCCGGTATCTATGAGAATCGGCCAACATCTATTTTTCATCCCCCTAAATGCTAGGGGTAGTCCACCACTAAATTTTTTTTTTATTTTTTATGGCAAAACAACGTTTGCCGGGTCATCCGGTATCTATGAGAATCGGCCAACATCTATTTTTCATCCCCCTAAATGTTAGGGGTAGTCCACCCCTAATTTTTTTTTAAATTTTTTATGGCAAAACGACGTTTGCCGGGTCAGCTAGTATTAGTATAGATATATCTTCTATATACTCGTATATAATGTAAGGGCGAGAATTTTATAAGCGTTAGTATAGTTAGTAGATAGTTCATTTTTATTTTTGTAAATAATTTATTTTAAACAAATCTTGTAGGATAGAAAGGAGCTATAAGGGACGTCAAGTACTTAACCCGGCGTTAGCACAGTGACAAATTGTAACACCGACGGGTTGGGCCAAGATGAGCCATATTAAAAAATTATGTAATTCGAATATGTAAAGGAATTTCGGCAAACTATAGCTACTAATTGATAAATTGACTATAATTTTAGGGATGTTTGGTAAACTTAAACAAATTAATTATTAAACATTTATTTAATTAAAAATAAACTAAAAGTATGTGAATAGTAACATAAATAAACAACTTCTGTCTTGTAGCCACATTTCGACAAGTGTGTTTGGTTTTCCTATCTTTTTTCGCTGTATACACTCAAAGGTTCATTATCGCTATCGTCGTTAGACGCGTCTTGATTAGTGCCACTGTCATTACTGCGATAACTCAGATGATCTTGTTCCTCTTCATTTTCCGACGAAATGTTTTTGATTATGGAGTCCGACTCTTGTAAAACGCCTAAAATCCACTGTCTTTCGAGTTTTTCCCTATTCATTTAGTAAATATCGCAACAAAAAAAAACAAGAAAATGAAGTTAAAATAAAAGACAAATGTTTTAAAAATATGGCACAAAACTACGACATGGAGTGTATAGTTGGGTCATATTTACCCTTTCTGTCGTTTGGCCACGTATATCCACCGATGCAAGCGCAACCCGAATGAATAGCGGTAAGAAACAAGGAGGCGAGGCAGACGGCAACATCACCCAATATTTTCTGGGGTCATATTGACCCAACTGTGCGCTCCCCGGGTTAAACACAGTTCATTAGAAGACATTTTATCGCACATAAGTTAGTTCTACCGTTTTAATTATTCTAAGAAGCATACTAGAAAACAACAATAATCACCTCGTCGTATTAAAAAGTTTAAACTTTATAATTTAATTCCCACAATTGCCCTTTTGGCGTTTAAGGAGTTTTTGCTTTCCACCGACGACTTATATTTCCAAAAAAGTAGTTTTTATTTGTTACCATTTAAAGCATTGAACATTCCTAATTAATTTGTGAAAAGGTGTGTTGCTGAGATCACACACACATTAGTCTTTCGCCAAGCGACCTTTGAACATAGAAAACTGGTACGAACTTGACATAATGAGAAAACATACTGACCCAGATATTTATCAACTCAGGTTTTTTATGTCAACGAGCTTTTATGAGCTTTTTAATAAGTTATTTGTAAACGTGTTTTCAACAAAAAAAAGGGCCCGTTGTTTTAAATCTAGTTAAATTAGAAAATAAACAAAAGTTTGAATACATAATCTATTCTTTTTTATAACTTGCCTAAAAGGTTAATGATCTCGGTAGGTCTTTTTGTTGTTTATTTTCTATAATAAATTGTTTAGTCACTCAAATAAAATTTCTGGTTTTATATCTGTAACTAGGTCAATATTGTTAAGTGCATGATTGTATACATAGTCAAAAATTTTAATTTTATTGCTTTATTTTGAAGTGACTATAAAGTTAGTCTGCATTCCTAATTCACCTCGGGACAATAACTAAAGCATAACGAAAAAAATTACAAAAACACAAATGTTGAAAAAATTTCCACGAGCAGGATTTGAACCTGCACCCTTCTGACATACCGGGTCAGGTGCTCTTCCAATTGAGCTATCGTGGTTCTAACCAGCCCGCCGAAATTATTCAACACTTTTTACTTTGAAAGCCAAAGGCGCCCATTCAATGTCAACAACTACCGTCACTAACATCCGATCATAATATTTTTACAAATATTAAAGATCAGTTAAGAAGTAGGCAAGCTATTTGTAAAATGTTCAAAATAATTTTTAACGCAAATTTTGTTGCGAACAAATTACAAAAACACAAATGTTGAAAAAATTTCCACGAGCAGGATTTGAACCTGCATCCTTCTGACATACCGGGTCAAAAAGTGTTGAATAATTTCGGCGGGCTGGTTAGAACCACGATTGCTCAATTGGAAGAGCAACTGACCCGGTATGTCAGAAGGGTGCAGGTTCAAATCCTGCTCGTGGAAATTTTTCCAACTTGTGTTTTTGTAATTTGTGTCATACAATATATGACTTGTCACTTACGGACGGCGCACCCTTAACGTGATCGAATATCAAATCAAACTCACACTAGGCTCCCTGAATAACTGACTCACTTAAAATAAAACAATCACTTACGGACTTACAAATAAACCGAAACAAATGACTCCTACATCATCAATCAGTGTCTGTGCCAAAATACACTACTAAAACATGTTATGGACCTTTGCGTCTAGCCATTCATTTAAAAAGAATCTACTTACCGTTTGCAATAACAAATTGTTTTAATTGATTGTTCCAATACTTATCATGCTGCGTCCGTCCAAGCGACGCGCGAGTCGCGACGTATTCCAAACATGTCAATGTCAACCAAAGCGTCGCATTCTGCATTTGCCATCGGCCACGGAGCGCAGATGTGCTGGTAACCTGTCTGACAGCACTCTGACAGCCGTGACCTTGAACTTTCGATTGGTGACATAACGTATGAGGCTGACGTCACAACAACTGCACTTGGAAACGAAAAAAGCTCCCATAGTTTTATAGTATGGATAAAGAATTAACAGTGAATTTTACATGATTTTTAATAGCTTTCTCTCTTTTAAACGCACTGCGTTCTGCATTAAGACGTAACCTGTCTGACAATCGTGACCTTGAACTTTCCAACACATAACGTAACTTCGCCCATTTGATGACATAACTTAAGAGGTTGACGTCACAACTACTGCACTTGGAAATGGAAAAGTTTTCACCATTCTTTATGTATGGAAAAATAATGAGACTGGTAAAATTCTAATGCTTAGTTTTCTCTCTATAAACTACTTCGTCATGTTTAGTCTAGTCTACTAAAGCTCTGCATTCTGCATTTACCATCGAAACGTAGATTTGCTAGTGGGACCCGTATGACAGCCGTGACCTTAAACTTTCGAAAAACTCCAGTAGTGACGTAGCTACTGAGGTTGACGTCACAACAGCTGCACCTGGAAACGAAAAAAGCTCCCACAATTTATTGTTCAGTAATGAAAAATAATTAACAGTGACTATTACCAGATTTTGTGAGTAGTTTTCTCTCTTTTCAGTATTTTTAAAATATTGTCTACTATACTGCGTTCTGCATTTAAGCGCAGACGCACGGATGTAACCTGCCTGACAGCCGTGACCTTGTGAACTTTCGGTCGCATTAGGTAATTTGTCCCATTTGCACTTGAAAATGCAAGATATTACACTTCTCCCGAGGTGTGGAGAAACTGTCAAAACGAATTTCTAAGCTTTATCTCGAATTCTAAGTGGTATGCGAACAAATAGACGCTTGGATTGAATGCAAGAAATCGTCAACTCATAACTAACATAAGCATAGCTTTCTAGGGATTTCCGTGACCACGGACCCTGCAAAGGGTTCGAAACGTCAGAATAAACATTAACTAAAAGTAATGTGTAAAATAAAAGCGAGTAGATCCGTAAAAGTTGTTTCATTTCAATGTGTAGTGTTCGCGTAAACTTTAGAGAACAATATTTATGTATTGATAAATTCATTAATAATTTTTCTTTTTTTTTCCAGTGTTCGACGCAACCGCCAAGCCCCCAGCGGGTGTGTTGAGTGGCAACGGCAACCAGTACGGTGATTTCGACCAGTGTCTCAGCATTGATGGCAGCGTCAGGGGGAAGTACTGCCTCGCCTCGCTGCAGGTCAGCTTCTCGGGGCAGTTCGACGAGCTCGACCACTTGGTGCACAGCGGACACTATATCAGGAGTAATGTTACCGATGTGAGTGTTATATATACTTCTATATTTTTATTACATCACCATCAGTTTTTAGAGCCTTACTGTTGGGTTCAGGGTTTGCCTCATGAATGCACATTGAGAGATTAAGAGAAAATACTAAGGTCAACTGATTATATGACAAGTAGACAAAATCAACGTTTCGTAGTCCTCTGATTCCTTCTCCAAAACTGGACCGATTTAATTACTTTTTTCATTAAAAATTAAAGTAAGACTTTAGCTGTGTCCCTATGTTTTGTTTTTTTTTATATAATCTTGTCAAATTTGTTTGCTGGATGTCTGAACACAGCGAAAATCTGGCCAATTTTTAAGGTTTTTAAAGGTTCATATCTTTTTTAATAATTAATTTATGAAAAAAAGCAAAACATAGAGACACAGCCAAAGTTTTCCTTTAATTTTTAATGAAAAAATTTATTAAATCGGTCTAGTTTTGGAGGAAGAATTAGGGGACTACGAAACGTTGATTTTGTCTACTTTTCATATAATCAGTTGACCTTAGTATTCCCTCTTAAGACATTGAGAGATTAATCCACCACGCATGCATGCACGCACCACCATGCAGGTTGAAGACTAACAAAGAGTTTTCAGGACTTTGACATACTTTTCTACGTAGTCACTTTTCACTGGCCAGCTCCTCAGTATTTAAGGAAATGAGGCGAAGAAACCCAAGCGCATCCATAGTTTTGGATTTAAAAACAACGTGAACTCTTCACAAGCATTCTTCGCCATTTCCATCACCAAAGCTACTCAGTCAGTTCAGGACATAGTTCACTACGCGGACCCAACGAATTTTACCGGGTCTGAAATATGCTATCTATGCTACTTCTAAATAAACATAAAGGCGTATCAGCATAATTTTATTCATAGAAAAAACCTATTGATTTACGATAAAAAAGGACCTTCAAATAATATACAAATTTCGTAATAGTTAAATATCCTTAACTTTTGCCCCTACAGCCGACCAAACATAACCTTTACCCTCCGCGGTGCCATTGAATCGTTATGTCATCAAACGCACATAAATTGTGTCTTTGAAATATATAAAGATGCATTATTTTAGCTTTATTGATGATTAATCATATGACAGACATCTCCTCTCTCTCTCTTAGTTTAAATTTAAATTATCGAATAGGATCTACATATTTATATTTACGTGAAGTAAAAATTTTGTGGCCCTTTTTAAACAGATTGCATGCACGGAGGATTGTGTTATTTGATATAATAAAAATTATATGGAGAAGTCCATCAAATAAAATTTATGTACAATATAAGGTCACATTTTATCAACTGCAAATATTTTGACAAAACATCTAATTATATCAGAGAGAAAAGGCCCTAGCATTTTTAAAAAAATTCAGGCTAGTTTTTTTTTTACTTTTCCTGACACAAAAATTGTAATATATTTAAGAGCGGCCTCTCTGTCGGCCCTTTTGAATGAAACTAGGGGCACGTGTAAGCGGTGAAGGCATTGCGGCCTCTCTGTTTCGGCTCGAACTACCGAAAGTGCTTTATTTTTCTTTTTAATCGAAATGTCTTTTGGCGTTTTTCTTGAAAACTAATATATAAAATTTAAGGTTTTTTCATAAAAATACTTTATATATGCTGTTGAATTTATCCTCAAAATATTTGCAGTTGATAAAATGTGACCTTAAGTCACACACTTTATAAATATTGTATATTTTTTAAATTACAGTCGATTTTCGAACAATGGGCAACCACTAATAATTTGTTAATACTTGTTTCAGTTATTCTTTTTTCTCTTCTTTCTTCGATCTTCTTCTCGTTATTATGAATGTAGCACAAAAGAATAAATAAAGATAGTTATTAATCCCGCTTTTGGAACTTTACCTTCAACACTTATCGTATTTGCAATTATTAAAAAAAAAACAAAATCACAAACAACAGCAACAATTAATTTGATAATCGGCGATGACCTTATAGAAGAGTCAAGCAATTTTTTTTTTAATTCGAGATAGAGTCCGCACATTTGATTAATCTTTAGGAAGTAGTGTCATCGTGTCATCGAATAACCTTGACAATACCCAACGAAATCGTCGCAACCACAAAGCATATTGTGAGATTTATGGTTCTAAACGCTAAACAAAAAGAAGATGAAATCGCAAACGGAACTACGGAGGCCATTATATATTTTGACAAGTCGAGTTTCGTTTATGGGTATCGTTAAGCGATTGAAAATCCCGGTACAGCCTTAAAATGGATGTCACGCGTACGAATGAACTACGAACGACAGTTAATGGATGTCACTATGTTAATTTGAGGGTAATTTGTTACATTCAAACGGCGTAGGATTATGAATGAACTTTTTTATGTACACTTGTAAAAAATCTGTCGTTAACCGACATAGTTAACCCACAATCTATACAAATCTTTGTTATGGCAGTTTGGGTGGCTAACCCTTTTTTGTAATAATTTTTATAATACACTTTGTCTTAACAACCTACTTATAAATATATATTTTTTTATTTATTATCCGAATTTCCTAAATATACTTAGATAAATCTTGTTACGTCACGATTTGTCACGCAAGCTTCTTTTAAGCTACAGGTATATTTCTATAGCGCAATTGTGGCAGCCTAACTTACAAAAAAGTATTTATTCATAGTTTTTTTTTTTATAAATTTCTAAAATAATTCAAGTTTTTATACAGCTTCGTGCTACGGTATGCACGTTCAGCCATTTTGGTCACTTTTATTTTCGAAATATGAAATTCGTTAAAATCTAAACTGCACCGGCTGACCACGCAGTTTGCTAGATTTCAACGATATGTGATATGTGACGTATCGGATATCGGATTTTCTGGGATTATTTTGAGAGCAGGATCTATATCCTACTATATACTAAATCTACTATATAACTATGACTAGGTACTGCCGCTACGTATTTTCTCGCGGTGTGAAAGGTGGATAGAACTGACAACATTTTTAATAGGTTTATGGTATTAGAAAGGTTTTTACGGTATTATTATTATAGTATCCAAAACTCGTTCGTCTGCAAAATCATTAAAAAGCAGGTTAACATACGAGATGCAATTCTCTATGAACATTAGTCTTTTCTTTTCTTTGCCATCTCTACAATCGACATAACTATATTATAAGTCATACATAGTTAGTTATATATTAATATAATAATATAATTCTCGCATGCAACAAACACTTGAACAACAAATAAAAATATTACAGAAATGGATTTTTTTAATTTGTGTTTGTGGTTTTCAACTTCATATAGGTATCTACTTCATATGTTTTCTGTTTCTTTGTTGAAATATCACGCGGAAGCAATGTAATGTGATATAAATGTATTTGACTTAATCATGACAAATATCATAGGTAAATGTCGTTACTTATATTAAAGCTGTGGAGTTTCTTGCGCCCGTTCTTTTCCACAGCTAAAAAATAGACGTCCTGAATGGGTGTAGGTAGAAATGTATGGACGATTCAAAAGCAATTTTCGTAAGTTTATTCGAATAAAAAAAAATTTACTTTGACTTTGACACTGACATTATAACGTTTATTAACTCAAACCGCAATCCTAGCTAAAAAGGCCAATACTGAGGTGCCTTTTCCGCTATACGTATTCTTGTTTGGATGTCTTAAGTCGACACCTCGATTTGCGAACATTCAAAAAGGCTAATCCTTACTGGCGTTATCATAAAGTCGAAAATACGTAGCGCCTGCGACAAATAAGACCGCAATAATATTTTTAAAAAGTTATTGGTAAGTTCGTTACATGCCGCTGGTAGCATACCTGACCTAAATAATAATTCATAACTTTACTGTTGATTTAATGTTCTTTTAATTTAATTTAGAGTTAATATGTAAAATAAATACTTGCAATTATTACTTGTTTTATTTACTTGTATAGCAAAACCAAGTCCCTTCAATTATTAGGTACCATCTAGGTAAAACTATGTATTTGTTAATTTTAACGAATAACTTTTAACTTACGTTATTTTTTTGTTCATTTAACGGCTTAACGTTTAACGAAGTTAACTTTTTTAGTAACGGATTATTTGATTAACGGTGCCCAGCTATGCTCATAGCTAATCAAATGTACAAATTATGCATGTTTTTAGGCTTAGTGATAATTATTGCAAGCCCACTTAAACAGTTTATTGAACTCCGCTATTCTATTATCGCTTCATATTTATTATGCAACCGCTACAAAACGATTAAGTGACACTGTCCGTATAGGGTCACCATAATAGGATAGCATAGCATGGACACTATAGATGTCTGGTGATAGAATTTTGTCCAGAATCCCATTTGATGGAGATCATCCTTATTATGTTATTTCCATCATGTAGATCATCCTAATTATCCTAACTATTTACTAGCAAAAATGTTGAAAAACCTTCCATAAGCGGGATTTGAACCTATACCAGATCAGGTGCACTGCCAATAAGGCTAATTATCGTAACTAACATATTTTTAAGTCATCAACATCAATCTTAATATTTTTATTAATAACAGGGACTTATCTATACTAATATTATAAAGAGGAAACCTTTGTGTTTATGTATGTATGTATGTATGTTTGCAACGAATAAACTCAAAAATTACCGGACCGATTTAAAAAAATATTTCACCATTAGAATGCTACATTAGCGCTGAGTAACATAGGCTATATAAAAAAAATGCGGTACGAAGTCCGCTGGGTCAGCTATAATACTATATGTATAATGTAATATAGCCTATAGCCTTCCTCAATAAATGTACTATTCAACACAAAAAGAATTTTTCAATTCGAACCAGTAGTTCCTGAGATTAGCGCGTTCAAACAAACAAACAAACAAACAAACTCTTCAGCTTTATAATATTAGTATAGATTAGTCCATGCGAATAACAGGATCGGTTAAGAATAGAAAAGCTGTATTTATCACCATCTTGATACTTTTCCTGCCATTTTACATAAAATTTTTGATAACTAGACGACTGGTCTTAATGCTGGTAAACCAGAAAAATAATTGTTGACTAGTCCATACCCTTTCTATAAAGAAGCGTGGCGAACCTACAAAACCTCAAATAATGCAGACAGATATTTCATTTGCCGTTATTGGGAATTAATTGTTTTCAACATATACAAGTATTTAAAAGTTAATTAAAGAGAGATAAAATATCTCTGTTATTGTCTAGCTAGTGGTAAGAACAACGGTTACGATTCCCAGTGGAAATATAGACTACGTGGTGGTAGCTATCCCTACTGGTTGGCTACCACCATCTTAGCTAAATCTGTCATCTTAAGCAACTTTGTCAGCATTAATATATTCGTATTATTGCCTTCCGACAGGTTAAGATAAGATATTTATCCGTCCACCCGTGTCCGAAAATCTTTGGGGTTTTTTTATCATTTTAAGAAAACCGAAATAATTTGGTTTCGTTTCTTTTTTAACGCTTTGATTCTTAAAGACACTTTAATAAATAACTACATTTCATATATTTTGTTTTTATTTTTATTTTTCATTTTAATTTCATTTCATTCCACGTTCTAAAACTATTTATATCGAATACATATCATATACAGGTAGTTGTGTTTATAGACACGTAAGTATATATTTTTATTCAAAAAATATTGTCTTTTTACATCAATTACCGACCAAACTAAACAAATAATTGTACCTCCTACATGCTTCTAAAACAGCTTTCCGGAAACACAAAGCCGATCAACTGACGCATCCAATTTCCCAAGGGGTCATGAATAAACATCATTTATTACGACTATATGTAGATAATAGAAATATCTATTAAAGAATCATCACAATACACACGACAATATCGCTTCATCTGGATCGCAGACATGCGTGCTTCACAAGGCCTTAGCCATCACTTAATATTCTGTGGATACTCGCCACTATGTCAACTTATTTGGTATCTGAGCTGATTTTGAATCACAATTGTTATTGCAACACAATAGCCTTTGACCAAGCTTGCCCAGTCTTTGCTAAAAACGAACAAAGTATTCTTTGCTACTGTTATAATATATTTGCGAACAATTCTAATTTAAAACAGATTGTCTTGGTATCAACAACAAATATCAAAGTGCAATAAATACACTTTTGGAGTACTTACTCGTACATGTTTTGATACAACTACATGTTTTCGTTGTTGGGTTGTGAACAAAACGACAATATAGATTTTAACCTTTTACTTTGTATAATTTTTAAGTTAAACATCTTATCTTATCTTAGTGGGGCCTGCTGAGATGTCCCTCTCCCAGTAACACTTCGACACATCTTGATCTTTTGTGCAACCCCATCCTTTCACTCTTCCTCTTCTGTAAATATAGATGCCATAAGTTTGGCAACGTTCTTAAGAGCGAAGAGCCTGAAGTCCTCCAGTTTCGGATAGGCCGGCCCCAGGAGTCCCATTCTTTTCCTAACCAGAGAGTCGCAGTCACACTGAAGGTGCTGCATTGACTCCGTTTCCTCTCCACATGCCCTACACAAACTATTTGTTGAAAGGTGCATTCTGTGAAGCATTTGTTTTGTGGCATAGTGCTCTGTCAAGGCACCGATGGTTAATCGAGCCTGCCTTCTAAAGTTAAACATCATCATCAATCAAGTCTTGGAGGGACGCAAGACTGGAAAAGTTGGACACTAAATTATATAGGTCCGAGTACATTGTTTCCCAGCAGGGGATATATGTCTGTGTACTCAGTTTGGTTGGTGATAAGGATGTTGGTCCGCCTGGCTAGCTAGGCTACCACCATCTTATCTAAATATGCCGCCATAGCTTGATTTTTGTGGCAATGTTGTGTTCCGGCAGCTTGAGATAAAAGAGTGATTCAGTAGTTGAAGATTCCGAGTGAAATGCGCTTCCATTTTATTCCATTTTATTCCATTCTTTCCTTAACATCAGGTATAAAGGTCAAGTACTTACCTGTGAGGAATAAATACAAAGTACAAACAAAATTTTAATTTGTTTTAGATGGGTCATCGCGTCCCCCGTTACTCGAGCCTGCTGTGGGGCATATGCATCCCCAGTTCTTGCAGCAGCTTCGATCTGGAACAGGAGCTGTCAGAGAAACTCTCCGGCCTGGGCATCTCGGTGAAGGTCTATAATACCATGTGCACGGTGAAGGACTTTAGAAGACCATACTCCTTTGGCAAGACACTTTCCATGTAAGTTTTATATTTTTAATTTTATTCATGATGTGTAGTGGCTAGTTTCTTCACTAATTATGTGATCTGTTCAGTGTTGCCAACTAGATAAAAATATTTGTGCAGCGCCATCTAGTGACTTATTATGAAAAGTATCACTATTTTTATTTTTGACCTAAAAGTAAGTAAATCCGGCGCTTTTTTCAAAATAAATATTCGAGATTTTAAAAACTATTGTTATTAACACTGGATCTGTTCTAATTTACTGCTGCAGATCTTTATATAAATAAATAGCTTACCTGATAATACGTGACGATATGACTGTAAAAGGAAGCGCGCTTTGTCTTCAATCCTAAACAAAGAAACGAACTTGTTATCTTTACTTGACTAACAGAACTTTATTAAATTGGGTATTTGTTTTTATTATTCAAAAATAAATTATTAAAGTTCATGAATTCTATTTGTCTCAGATGGGAATTCAATCCACGATTTTATTGATACTATTTGTAACACAATAATAATATCAACACTGGTGTTGCAACATATTAGCGTCGACAACGTTTGTCATGAAACTCTTTTAACGAAACTACTCGCATATTTTTTATATATTACTGGCATTAACTCGCAACTTTGTTCATGAGAAACATATTTTCCAGCATTAACCTATTAACGATATATAAAGTATTCTATATCCTAGTCCGGGTGAAGATCTGTATCTATGTACAAAATGGCAACCAAATCCGTGAAGCAGTTATCAAGATCACTTGATATTTAACGCATCAGCGTTTACCAACGAAGAGCATGTCATTTTTATTTATATGCTAGCTGACCGGCGGACTTCGTACCGCTTTGACAGTTAACGTTTCCATGACAACAAAACAAACAAATCATTCGTCCGCTTAGGAACACCCGTATCCCATGATGGACCCTTATAGCAGCGCCACCTACCGGGTCCAATTATAAATCTAAACCATTCTCGAATCCACTTGAAAACACACTGCAAATTTCATCCAAATTGGTCCAGCCGCTGAGAAGGTGTTCAATAACATACATACGCACAGACGATTTTTATATATAAAGACTAGCGGCCCGCTCGCGACTTCGTCCGCTTGAGTGAACACCCGTATCCTATAGAATCCTATGGCAGCGCAGCGCCACCTACCGGGTCCAATTATATGCATGTTTTATACATATAAACCTTCCTCTTGAATCACTCTATCTATTAAAAAAAACCGCATCATAATCCGTTGCGTAGTTTCAAAGATTTAAGCATACAAAGGGACATAGGGACAGAGAAAGCGACTTTGTTTTATACTATGTAGTGATATATAGATATATTTAATTTACTGTGTAAAAATAAAGCTTGATGATTGGTCAATTTCAATTATAATGGCGAAATCAGTTCCCGTGACACTCAATGGCGGCGCTTTAAGGCGCTCCGCAGACGGGGCAACTTGATTTCCGATTGCGGCAACAGGCAACTCGCAACTAGCTGTTTTCATGTCACCTAAAGATACTACGCAGACATAGCAACTCTAGTTGCTAGTTTCAATGATCGACAACAGTTTTCAGTAGCTGCAATCGATGGTGAGTCAGTTATAAGTTGACGCAACTAGCAACTATCAAAATTGGACTAGTTGTGCCATGTTGCTGGGTTTTCCAACTGATAAGAACCACTGATTGTTGACTATGGATTTCAAAAATTTATTTAGAAATGCGGCAACTGTAAACTGTTGCTGCAACTTGAAGTTAAAAAACTTGTCAAAAGTTGATAGTTTCTTAAGGTAAGTTGATAGTTTCTGCAACTAAAGTTGTTCTATTTGCGAAGCGCCTAAATAGGTGTCATTATAATAATATGATACAGGCAATCCGGGGTTCTGGTATAGGTCAGTGTCAACATCGCAATTTTACATTTAATGGCATATAAACTGATAGATTACTGATAGCGACGTCCTCAGGCGACGACTTTATAATTTCAACCGTAATAGGTTCTACAATGAGGATGCACCGTATATTACATTACAATGGCATCTTTAAGATCTACTTCTAATAACTACGCTGGTTTAAAAACGATTCTTTGTTTGTTTTTTTGTTTTTGTTTGTATTGTATTTATTAGGTTGCTATAAATTCAGTTCATCAATAATTTAAACTGAAATTAAAAAAGACATTTTATTTCAAATAGTTTTTATAGGTAGATAAATAAAAGTTAAACGCAAATTTTATTGCAAACAAACTAGATTTTTTCAGGAATGTTCAAAACTTTTCTTTTAAAAAATCACATCGTTCAATATACCCTAGCGTAAGCCTAACCTCTAAAAGTGCGAGTTCAAATACCGCTATTATATTAAGGCGAAGGGTAATGCACACTAGCGCCACCAATTGATAATTTGAAAATTACTAACGGACCGGATCTTTTTTTAAACATTGCGTACCGTCCGACAACAGGAAAGCATCCATAGTATTTATTTAATAATTGTGCACTACTTTTTGTTGCGTGGTTTATTCACAAAACGGGCTATCACGTTTATTCACAAACAATGGCCACTTTTGGTGTTAGCGAATGAATACAAAAACAAACCTAAAAGTAGTGCACAATTATAAAATAATAGATGTTTGCCTAGTGTCGGAAGGTCCGCAATGTTTGAAAAAAAATCCAGTTTAGCAGTTAACAAATTAAATCCAGTAGCGGCGCTAGTGTGCCTTACCCTTCGCCTTAATAGCAGCCTAATATTACCTTTTTGAAGAACCATAACTTTTTTTTTGTTTCAGCACCTTCTTTCTCGCACTTCTATTGCTGCTAAGCCTGGGCACTCTCCTAGACGACGGCAAGACAGACGGCACGAATTTCGAGAAACTGCTCAACGCGTTTTCCCTAAAGCGCAACTTGAAGAAAGTCTTCGATTTGACCGACTCGCCGACAAGGATCAAAGGGGTAGATGCGTTCAGAGGTGTCAACGCATTCGCGCTACTCATCGCGCACAAGTCTATGGCCATGGCGCACAACCCCTATGTCAACAAGACTAGTTACTCAGCGGTAAGGGATATCATTATCAACATCATCATAGCATAACGTCGCTTAAGTTCTAACACCGCGGAAGTCAAAAATGACAACTTTTCAGGAGAGCAAAAATATCGTGCCTTTTTATACATATCATCATCATCATCAGCTCATTTATGTCTCCACTGCTGGGGCACGAGCCTTCCTTATGGATGGATAGGGAGAACGGGCCATGAACCACAACGCGGGCCCAGTACGGATTGGTGGTTGTTAACGACTGCTAATGCAGCCGGGAGCAACGGCTTAACATGCCTTTCGAAGCACGGAGGAGCTCGAGATGATACATTTTTGGTCACCCATCCGATGACCGGCCTTTGCGAAAGTTGCTTAACCTCAGCACTCGCAGACCGGGCGCGTCAATCGCTGCGCCATCGAGCTCCTCATCTATCCTTTATACATATATCGCGATCATAACAATCATGTTTTTGTTTTCAAAATAAAACGCTTCCATTGGTTATAATCCCTGTTTCTGATTGGTCTAGAGGTGCGTCTTTCTATTCTCTATCGAATGACATGCAAAAGTCAAAATGACAAATTTTGGACTCCTGTGCTGCGGTGTTAGAACTTAGGTGTTATTTGCAGTTCACTGTAGGACATAAGCGAACGTTCTCCTAAGCTAACCACTTGGTTTTTATCTCACCTGATGTTGAGTGATTAAATTTCTGCCAGCCGCCTTGCAGATTATCACTCCATATGGGGCGATTTCCACTCCAGAACTCGTCTACACCAACGGTTATCGGTTCTGCGACAAATGTTTCCAGCCCACTGCCAACTTCAGTTTTTAACGTTTAAGCTATGCCGGTCACTTCGGTTCTCTGCAGAATTACATTGTTTCGAATTGTATCCATCAGAGAAACTCCGGGCATAGCTTTTTCCAAGTGAAATATGAGATATTATATGACAAAAAACGCAAAATAATATTTTGTATCGCAATCTTACTAAAATTAACTCTTCTTGTAACATAACTATAGTTAAACACACTCTGATATTAGTATAAACTCACTATTATTACATACATTCACACTTTATGTATGTACAACCGGGGCTGATGATTTAACCTTCCAAAACACAAAGAAATTCAGATTTCAATCATGGAGTACCGAAACCTACCTACCTACTTACCTAAGCATTAATTGTCAATGAAGAAAGTTATCCCTAAAAGCATAGAAAAAAAACCAACCCTTTTTGTCCAGTTTGGTAAGTTTTCGCTCTTTCTACCCATGTTCATGTATGTATGATGTTTATATAAAAAAAGGGTGGCCTGACTGAGCCCTGCACATTTATAGACTGATGATGACATACAAAAACAAAACAGGTAGCACAAACAAGAACGTTAAGAATATGACCTTTAAAAATATTCTAAAAGGCAAAAATAACTAACAAGTAAGCTAGGCTGCCTGGATGCCTAGACCGGTTAAGGGTACCAGTTAAGAACTGGCTCAGCGGTCACCAACCCTTAGAGTGGAGATGAGTTGTCTATCTTTAGACCTATATTTAACATCGTGCAAGAACCTCTGGAGTTGGTATGCCATCGCCTCGTACATTGTTTTGAGTTTACTCAAAGAAGTTTTTATTCAAAGATTAGTAAAAAGTATTGTACATAAATGAAGAAACTTCAAATATAAATGTGACTTTTGTAAACAAACAGAATGTTATTTGAAAAATATAATATCTTTATATTAATACGTGAAGCAAAAACTTTGTACCCGTTTTAACGAAACTTGCGCGGGACGGAGGAGTATTAAATTTCGCATACTTATAGTTTATGTAGAGAAGGTTATCCAAATGTTAATATTTTTTTTAATTATGCATAAAAAATACATTAAACCAACAAAAACAACACTACACACACTACCATGAATTTGACACACACGCATATGTATTTGACACACACGTATTGTTTGTCTTCTTTAATGCGGCCGACATCTGTCAATGCCAATTCAAACTCACATTCTATCTTTTATATTTTTCCAATGCTTAGGATACAATCCGTGCAGCTTTAATAAAATTACGGTGGAATTTCGACCACTGGGCGACCACTAGTACTGATAGATAGGTGTACAATTGTATACTCTGTTGCTCACACACATACACTAACACATTATATAAATGCTGATAAAGTGCAAATACTGTTTTTAATAATCATTCAATTGAGGGAACACAATAGTGACGTCATAGTTTGCCATTCCCATAAAATTTCTTTTACAAAAACGTGTCCCTTTTACTAAGTAGTCATCTACCCAATAAGATAAGTAGAAAAATATAAAAAGTATTTAACTTAAAAAAAGAGTATAATTTACTCCGTAATACAGGGTTAACACAAACTCCTTAAAAAGTATAAAGATATCCTTTTGTGAGTGAGTTCTGACTGAGTGAGTGCTTAGATTATTTACCAGCTAGTAACCTATTCAATCACGATAGCGATAACGAAAATTTATATTTTCCGAAGGCGTAATTTGCGTTAAATGTTTTTTCAATCATTTGGTTAATAAACATTTGACTACAATCGATCTTAAGTAAAGATGTGACCTACGGTGAAATATGCTTAAACTTAGAAATAGTCTATTCACTCTAGCCTTGTTATAACGTTCAGAGAACACATTATTAGCAAGCAACGACGGGAAAGTTAAAAAGATGTAATTTATGTCGGTCGATTACTTAAAGTTTTGCTTAGAATTAAAAAAAATACAAAAAATACAAAATTTCTTTATTTTCTTAACGTTAGACATTACAAGGGTTGGGAATCTCCTGTTAAGTTAATAAAATCCTGTATTAGGAGAAGCCCGCTCTTTCGTTTCATAACAAACGAAAATAATTCTATCGTTACTATCGACTGGAGTGCTCTGGTTACCATAGAACAATGGAATTCTATTGTTTCTGGGCCCGAAAGCGCCTGTGTATCTATATAATGCTTAAATTACAAAGAGTAACTACATATATTTTATCACTTGCCACTTTTGTTAATATTTTGAAAGATAATCTGTCAAAGTGTATGTTTTTATCAAAAGAATCCCTCAAACTTTAATGTTTGCTGATAACTCATTAATCTGGTTGTCGGTATTTACAAAATAGGGATAAAGCTGTATCCTGATACTTAATTAATGAAATTAACTGAAAAAGTATTTATTGGCATTTTAAATACGGATGCTTAAATACCGAGTGTATTCGAAATAAAAATTCGAAAAAATCTATATAAAAATATAGATATAGAAGATACATGACATTTTTGCAAAATATTAACGTCAAATGTAAGCAATATGCCACACTACGAGTATATTAAACATACAATGTACTGCTTACCTGCAGGTCTTTGGCATGCCCTGGGCTGTGGTCGGGCGGTCGGCCATCTTGTACACCGACAGCTTCCTGTATATCAGCGGGTTCCTCAACGCCAACAACCTTCTGCAAGATCTCGAGAAGAAGGGCACCATAGATGTTAAGAGCAGGCTCGTGGCCAGATGGTTCAGGTAAAGACATTTGTTCTAGAAGTTTCATCCATATTTTTTTCCATATGATCATTAGCATAGGGCGCTAAGTTAACCTATAATGGTTCTTGCATAATACCGAATTAAAACAAGTTAGAAGTCATAGTTTGAAAGAAAAACAAATTTAAGCTACCTAAGTTACTTAATTAAAGAAGTTTTTTCTTAGTAGTAGCGTAAAGAAGAACCGGCAAAAATTTATGAAGTCTGATCCGGGAACCAATAACGAAGGCATATGTATATCATCAGAAAGCTGCTTCGATATACTTTAATAGTTACTATCGCAGCTCATTTCAATACCTACTTTTCTCAAACAACTTAATAGCACATTCTTCATTCAGTGACGTCCGCGTCGTAGTCCAAGTTAATTCTATTTACTTTTCATACAAATGTTATTTTACATTTTTTCCGTGCGAAACCATAATACCATACTTATACATGTGTTGTTATAGGCTGTTCCCCCTATTCCTGAGCCTGATGCTGTTCTGCACGTACATCCTGCCGGACGTCAACAACGGGCCGCAGTGGAACCTGGTCGTGGAGGAGCACAGCCGCGTCTGCGAGAGGACCATGTGGAGGAGCTTCCTCTTCATACACAACTACTTCGGCTTCGAAGAAATGGTAAGGTACTACTATGACCTATCTTTACAGATAACTTATAGTACTCGGTGGTTGGTAGGTAGGTATAGTGAGCCCCAATTTATCTGGTCGTGGCTCAATCATGGACGCCTGCAATACCATGAGGGCGAAGCTTAAACCAACTAACTACCCTGAACCTTTAGTTCTTATGTCTTTATGCTCTGTAATGTCACTAGATTAACACTTGACTAGACTAGATTATAAAATGTTCAAAATCATTTTTAACGCAAATTTTGTTGCGAACAAATTACAAAAACACAAATGTTGAAAAAATTTGAAAAAATTTCCACGAGCAGGATTTGAACCTGCACCCTTCTGACATTCCGGGTCAGGTGCTCTTCCAATTGAGCTATCGTGGTTCTAACCAGCCCGCCGAAATTATTCAACACTTTTTACTTTGTAAGCCAAAGGCGCCCATTCAATGTCACTAGACTAGATTAGGTATTCATTATCAGCTCATTAATATGTCCCCACTGTTGGGGCACGAGCCTTCCCTATGGATGGATAGGGAGAATGGGCCATAAACCACCACGCGGGCCCAGTGCGGATTGGTGGTTGTTAATGACTGCTAATGCAGCCGGGACCAACGGCTTTACGTGCCTTCCGAAGCAAGGAGGAGCTCGAGATGATAAAGTTTTGGTCACCCATCCGATGACCGGACTTTGCGAAAGTTGCTTAACCTCAGCATTCGCAGACCGGGCGCGTTAACCACTGCCCCATCGAGCTCCTCAGATTAAGTATTAGAGTGGTCGCTACTAGTTAGCGTCTGTCCAGAATCCTTCTACCTAAAACGTTCACTTACTTATATGAACTAGTTATATGAGATAAGTAACTAGTGTGCAATGTTGCTTACTACATAATGGATTTGTTCTTAAAATCTTAATTGTCACGAACACTACTTCAAAGGTATAAGTGAACTTGTTTTCGATTTCAATCCATTCTCATGAAAAAACCTAATTGTTTCCCATGGATCTTATATAACGTGTGCCTTGCCATTCTTGTTACGAAACTAATCTTTGCCTGCGAGATTGTTTGTCACTTCTAAAGAATACAGAATAGAATTAAAATAAAATTGACAGTTCACAGTGAAGTTTTTTTTGGAAAGACTTTGTTGTTGGCCTCAAGCGGCCTTTACAGCGTCACTGGAATTTATTGGGGGCGGCGAGAAACTTAAAGGGTTCAAAACACCATCAGAGGGTTTCTAGAGGAAATGGCATCCATCACGCAAGCTTGTCCTCGTTCAACATTAGATTCTCCGAGGGGTTCGGTTTGGATCGGGAACAGTGACGTGTTAGCAACAGCTTACTCCTTCTAGATACTCACTTGGCAAGTACTTAATAGACACCGGTTTTCAGATTTACGTATAAAAGAAAATACACCGCTTACGTACCTATTCTCAAGTTATATATTTGTCAACCGCCTCTATGGTCTAGTGGTTATGACCACCGGTTTAAACCCAGAGGTCCCGGGTTCGATCCCCAGCGGGAGGTACATGTTTGTGTACTCGGTTTGGTTGGTGGTAGAACTTGTTTGTCCGCCTGGCTAGCTACCACCATCTTATCTAAATATGTCGCCATAACATCAATGTTTGTAGCATTGTTGTGTTCCGGCAGCTAGAGATAAGGTAGCCAGTGCCTTACTAGTTGAGGATCCCGGGTGAAGTGCGCTTCCATCATTGGCCTTATCATCACTTAACATCAGGTGAGATCAAAGGCACTGTGCTTACCCATAAAAATAAAATAAAAACACTTCAGGATGCCTAGATGAGTTTTGTTTATTATCCGTATTTATTTCATTACGTTTACGAAACCATAAATTTGTATGGCAAATTTGTAACTCTTCTCGTATGTCGCCAGGAGGCGCTGCTTCAATGCCATACTAAGTTTCGTTTTCGTTAACGTGATCGGGTGTCAAAAATGTAACTGGCACCCTGAAGCGAGTTTGCTTACTTCTGATGCATTATAACGTCGCTGTATTCACATACTTAGACAGACATGCTGACGCGCATAACTATGTCAGTGATAAGTAAGAAACATTTCATTGTTGCCTTTGCGCATATAGAAGAAATTACCCATTGGCACAGTGGAAGGGTATTTGTTGACTGCGCTACTGATCTAGATTAAGTAACACTGCTCGCTCATTTTAGAACAGTATAGTGATGTTTGTAAATTGTCAATGGGAGATAATCCTACAATGTTTGGAAACTTGCAACGAACAAATTTATTCATTTAGAGTCAACATATACAGCCACCATAGTGTTTTATTTTAAGGGATTTTTTTTAAGATTTTCATAAACTTAAAAAACAAAATATTAACTCAAAATTTTTCGATCATATTGACAAAGAATCACTAGGATTGACATGAATTCAATTAATCAAAATACTCGTATAATAATCGGGTCAATGCAATTATTTCAATCTTCACAAACACTAGGTAAACAACTGTAGTTTAAACAAAGCCGACCTTTCTAATTTTCCCAACTCAAACAATTCCTCTAGCCACTGTTGGTATCAAATTAAAATAAAATATTCATGTCGTCTACAACACTATACCTATGTATTTTTTATTTCACAGCTTTTCGACTTGGGGGAGGCCTTGGTCCAGCAGTGGACGTCTTTTGGATGAAGAACACTTCTTTTCTTCTTTCTTCTCCATTTTTTTTCATTATCCGGTAAAAAAAGGGTTATTTCTTCCTGATATTTAGTGACAATCGTTGTTATGTCTATTTATTTATTTATTTGCCACACATAATAGAGTTACAACAGAAAATACAATAAAACGAACAAGGACACAGCAACATTGGTATGCTGTAACTGCACGGGCATGTGCAGAGCAACACCACCAATAATTAATGATAAAATTAAAATAAAAACAATCAATTTAAAAATCACAATCGTTTAAATAAAATTGAAAATTCACGACACAACCAAAAGATTGGGTTATGGAAGGAGACGTTATTATTACAAAACGGAAATGAGAAGGTACCTAGAATCACGTCTCGAGGATTTGTTTGAAAGTTTGAAATTAATTTACGATCAAAGAGTAGTTGTCAATGACCCACTTAAGGTCTTGTGCAGAAAGGTGAGGTCATGTAGTTTAAGTATTAGTGTTGATGATTTCTTGATGAGTCTATCTTAAATCCTTACTGTTCAACAGTGCCTGACTCACACGCACCAGATCGGCATGGACATGCAACTGTACATCGCCACGTTGCCGCTGATGTTGGTGTTGGGGCGGTGGAAGCGCGTGGGCTTGGCGCTGATGGTGATCGTGGCTGTCGCATCCACGCTACTGCGCTACCTCGCCATCCACTGGCACGATATCAGCATGTTCGTCTACTACGGGATCTCGTGAGTATTCAGTCATTTAAATATAAATGAGGTAGACCACGGTGTCTCATTTCTAGTGTTTGGCACTGGCCAAATGTTCCACTGGGAAGCCCTTGGAACTAGGGCTGATGGTGATCGTAACTATCGTATCCACGCTTATCTAACTACTACGCCGCCTCATTGTTGGTGATGAAGGCAAAAAAGAGACGAAGTCTAGGTAGGTATATTTATTTTTGCGATATCTGTTAGTTTTATGCGTTAAATTTAATGTTTTGTACAATAATACCAATATTAGTTAATATATCTGAGTACTAATGTACTTATGTATAACTTAACTGACAGTAAAGTATATTTATCTTATCTTTCCTAAACGTTTCCATATATAGCAGATATTATAGCCTGCTGTATGTAGTAACTAATAAAATAATTATAATCTTATGTTGGCACCTGAAAATGAATGTCGCGTATAAACAAACAAAACATGACGTATAAAGGAGTATGGTACCATTTCCCACTTATAGCACTCATGGTGTTTTTCCAAGTAATAACAGCTTCAGCTGTTATTATTTGCGGTATCAGAGTCCGTGGTTACTCCGACATGGCCACTTGACACTTACATTACTAGTCAAACATCGACAGCATACTTATTGTCACGTAAACTAATGTAAGTGTATTTACCGAACTTACATGCCCATTTAATACGACAACTGGTAGGAGATGTAAATGACGTTACATAATTTTAATTACACAGTCATATAAACTACAATTGTAGTCTAGGGGTTAGAGTTTCAGACCACTGGTGTCAGACCCGAGGTGCCGAGTTCGTTTTCCAGCGAAGGTACTTAATATGTTTGTTATTTCTAGATCATAATAATTGATAAGTTACAAACTAGCATTTTAAAATAAAAACCAATATACGATAGACCTTTGGTAAACAGTTATTAAATTGACATGATCGTAAAGATATGTCTTCATGACGCGTGCGTGCAACTTTACATGCAACGAAATCCCCCTTCAAGCTTACATCTCCCGCTATATGCCTAAGGTAACTCTTCGAACCAGATATGCGCCGAAGCGTTTTTTTTAAAGAGTTTGCTGTTACTATACATTTGCTATACATCCATAGGAAAAGCTCGTGCCCGTGCTCGTGCTCGTGCTCGTGCATTAAAATGAGCTGGTGATAGTAGTGTATATATGGTTATTCTTCCTCTCAAAATACTAAAAACCAATTATTCAATCTATTCATCCTACATCATACCATTATCCGATAACCATATAGACCCATCAGTTCGGTTGAGCTCGATCTATTCAAAGCAGATAATATAAACAGAATCTGTTCTATTCTACGGTTACATACAAGACTAAATCTGACTTTTAGACACTACTTTACTTTAAAAAAAAAAAAAAAACATTAGATAGAAAAGCTACAAGCTATCATTGTACACTTCCCCCTTCAAATCTAAACCATATAAAGTTATGAATATCTTCTAATATTGAGAGGCCGTCAAAAATTTGCTGTAAATTGTGTTCTGGATGATACAATGATATTAAAGACAGTTTTTTCTCTTTACAAATATTGAGTTCTTTAAACTCGTTTATCATCATTTCTAGCTTGTGCGTAGCGTGGCACAATATCAATATTCACATCAATATCAATACTTAGAATCTTAGCAGTTATTTGTTAAACTTAAATAATTATGTCTAATAATAGACAAATGATGATTATTGCTTCTTGATTGCCATTTTATAGATATTGTGCTCCACTCAAACCAAGCGAATACGAGTAGGATCTGATAGATCTGATTATAATAGAATTAATCATGGGGTAAAAATTGAAACACCGTAATTATTAAGCATATACATTTTATTAGTTATCATTAGGCACAATGATCAACATTATTTATTATAAATTCATATATGTTTATGATAGATATATTTAATTCAGTTAACATAACATTTTATTATCAATACACCACTTATTCAAACAAATTACATTTTTTAAAGCACAAATATTCTTATGATATATACATGTATAGACATCGTTACATTCACTGTAAAGATCAGATAAAGCATAAAAATTAGGACACTTAAAATCTTCTATATTAACAACATTATGATTAACAAACATTTCTTTAACCCACTTGGCTTTTTCTTCGCCTTTAACATAAATACGCTTATTCTCAAGAAGAGGTGAAATCAGATGTTTATAATTTGAAAAAGAAATAAATCCTTCCTTCCAATAAATATTTCTATTTCTCTCAATCCAGTCAACCTGTCTCTTTTCTTTTGTAGTTAAATCATAAAATGGAAATGGTGGTCTTATTAAAAAGCTTTGTACTCCTTTATCATCCAAAATAGCTATTTCTTTAGGTATAAACTGATTTAATTCGTTTTTGAAACCTTGAACATCAACTATTAACTTCATGATATCTTGCGGACTGTACTGCTGAGAGGTTTATATTCTACAATTCGATCGTTGATTATGAGACAATAGGCACTTGTTTGGTCAGGAAAATCTTTATCACTTTCTATTTCTAGTCTTACATCAACTGGTCCGGTTTTTAATGTTTCATTCTGCCTTGAACAGTCTATTACAAACAAAGGTGCTTTTTCTTTAAAGTCGATAATATTAAGCAACGGGTCAACTGGAGTGTTGTAGTAAGACTGACGGAATCTGATGTACATTTCATATAATATACGATATTTATCATTATCAAAATTAAGTTTAAGTGCATCATATGGATATGATTGCGAATTCAAAAATAATGTAACGTTAGTTAAATTACAATGATCAAACAGGGAACAATTTCTATCCTTCAAATTTTTCTTAGTTGTTTGAAGACCAAATATTAAATATCTAGGTTTCTCGAGTTGGGAGGCAGTCTTGATTGACCATGAATGTTTCTTTGTTTTAGGTAAAAGCGGATATTCATATGTGTCCCAGTTTCGAAATGCTATTTGTATTGGCTTATCTTTTTCTAATTGTTTTAAAAGTAGTAATCTTTCTCGATCGGACACTTTAATATGAGGTACACGCCACTGAATTCTCTCAATATTTACTGAAACATGATCATTATTATCAAGTATGAGAGCATCAACATTAGATTTACATCTCGTTAATATTAATTCATGTTTACAGTTTAATACGATCTTGTTATAGTCTTCAGCAAATCCTAATAGTTTACTAAGCGGTAATATTACATTGAAAATACCATTTACAGATTTTGTTCCATTCAAGTTCCATCCCCACAGAGCAGCCTGTTTACTTTCTCCCTCATTCATTGAAGTGTAAGATTTGATTGTAGAAGTAATACCGACATGTCTAATACGATCAATTTCAACACCATTTATCTCATATCTTATATCGTGAAAAAGAAACGGTATAGGATTATTGTTAAATTGAAACTCCTTCCTTACAATTTTTCCTGCAGCATCCTTCGTAAATACTTCTACGCATCCTTCAATCAAAATAGAACTGGCTGAAGGCAGTAGATAAATGTCTTGCTGATTAATCGGTATTCGTATTTCATCGTTTTCTTTGAAGCTATTGGTGTACGGGGTATAGGAATGCACTTCATAACCTTCAATAGAGTTGTCGAAATGCGGTGCTTCATTAATTTGCAAGATACTCATAGTTGAAATCCCAAATTTCTTAAAAACTCTTTATTAATCTCACTGAGAGCTGGTACAACACGTGTTTGTTTAATGGAGCCGTGATTTAAACTATTAGTTTTTGTCGGTTTACCACAACTTATCTTACTTTTCTTAATATTGAAATCAATCATAGTATTGTTACAGTTAATATTTGTATAAAGACAAAATGCTTCTTGTTTATTGGAAGCATAAACGAACACTGATCTATAACGTATCAATCATACAATTTATTTGAAATTAAAGCATACAAGTTTCAAGAAATTTAAAACATAAATGACCACAGTTATACGGATGACTACCCTGATAATTATTATAGTTATACTGAATGCTGTCTCCCACATATTTAATAAACTCTGTTGGTGGTTTTAGATCACCATAACTATCAAAGTATTCAATATAGTCATTTTTCTTAATATAAGCTACCCAATGTGTGCCTTGATTTTCAGAGCTATCCAAATTAATTATACCGCATTCGATTTTGCGAGGACGTTTAGGTAATTGATCTCTCATGAACACACCTCGAAAATACGGAATATTTTTTGAATATTTCATTATATCAATATTCGTAAGAGGACGATTAGGTAGCTGCTTATTCAGTTTTTTGTCGAAGTGTAAATACCTAGACCACCTTTATACGGTTTAAGCTTTAGTCCTCTCCCTAAACATACTGGTTCAAAATTCTGATTGAGTGTTTTCACCTCATTCCATGTTTTTTGTGCACTCTGAAATGTTTTTATCATTCGCGCTATAACAGATGTTTTATTAACAAGAGCACCGGCAGCAGATAATCCAGTAATAATCGGTATTAATGGTAAGAATCCTCCTGTCTTCGGTAGCGGTATCACCCGTGGAATTTTCACCTCGGAATCAGATACAAGATCTTTTATAGCAGCAATAGCCAAATCGATTGCCATCTTTTTACACTTAGGCTTTCCTTTACGAATATTTTTTTTCGCATAAGCAACTACATTTTTAAAAGTTTTTTTAAGTCCCGCTCCCTGTGATAGTTTCACCAACATTGCTTTGTTAACAATATTTGCCGCAAGCTTTTCTCCTACACTCGCTTGGGGTGATGATGCTCTTTTCTTTGTCATTTTCATTAAGATTTTATCTGCTATATGTCTGGATTGTAAGTTCGTTGTTTTCATATATGCAATATCGTGCTGTTTACAATACTCGTCAAGTTCATTCACACCCTTGTCACCTCTGATAAGTCTCTCGCGTAATCTTGTTCCTGGTCCACAGTAGTTATAGCCCGGGAGATGTAACTCAAACGGTAGATGATTTATTATACTATTCACAAGACCTTTCCCCTTCATATATAAGTAAGGAATGACTAAAATATTCTTGCACTTTATAATATATTAGTGTTGCTTATCCAACTATTTTCCTGAGATGGTAATCCTAACCACTTAACAAAAACTTTATCCCCCTTTTTCTTAAGAACTTTTTCGACTAAATACACGTCAGGATTTTTAGTTTTCTGAAGCTCTTGAGCATAAAATGATCCTAGAATTTTATTTTTTCTTGAGTCTTCTAGCAAATAAGTTGGTGGATAAGTATTCTGAACAACGGTTACTTTAAATAACTCAGTTGACCAATTCGGAGTGTATCCTTTCTCGAAATTTGCTTTACTCTTACTTATTCGCACTATATCGCCAACAACGAAAGGACATTTTCTCTTAATTTTCGGCTTGTTAAGAATATTATATCTTTGCATCACAATTTGTTTTGTATGTTTATTCACTTTCGCTGGACACATCTGAATAGTTCTATGTTTAGTGTGATTGTAATCACTCACAACTTTTTCTAAGGTTCCATCAATCCATTTGAAGTTACCCTTCAAACTAAACGTTTTATAAAGTTTACCTTTTATAGTACGTATTACTCGTTCGACTATTGAAGCCTTTTTAGTTGAAAATGTAGAGTAATGGTTTATTGAATGCGCTTGCATCTCCTTTTTAAAACTTTTATTGTAGAATTCTTTACCCCAGTCTGTTTGCAAGTTTATAGGGGTTCTGCCATTGTGCAAAATTGATTGAAATGCTTTTGTTACAGAATCTTTAGTTTTATTTTTTAGTGGTCTGACCCAAACATACTTCGAAAAGCAGTCAATTACGATAAGTATAAAATTATAATTTGAATTAATATTCGATAGTTTTTGCACATCAATTAGATCAGCTTGCCAAAGATCATCTATGTCTCTGAGTAAAACACATCTGCGAAGAAAATTCACTCTTGCATATTTATGTATTTCGTTCACAACATCTTCTTTACTCATTTTTAGCTTCTATAATCTTCAACAACCATTTATCAACTAAACAAATCTTTAATATGATTATGTTATTTATGATTTTATTATGCCCGCTTCTTGTAGTTCTTCTATGATTGAAATAATTTCATTGTCTTGATTAGTATTTCCAGCTTGTTTGGAAGCAATAAGAAGTTTCAATCTTTCTACTAGCTCATTAGGATCATCCCAATAGATGAAGTCAGTATTTTTTCTATATCTCTTTAAAACGTTTAAGTTACCACCATGTTTTTTAATATTGTCTACTGCTGATGCAATGAACATAGGTTTAATAATTTGTCGATATTTGTCACCTTTATCCCCCTTTAACTGACCTTTATTATCATAATCACGCTTATGAGCATTTGTTTTTATCAAAATGTTTTTATAAACCTTTTTATCATTTTCAGTAACTAATTCTAGATTCGGTTTTTTATGTAATAATACCTCTGTTAGTCCTGCAGTCAATTGATATTCATCATTATCAATTTTGATTCGACATGGCTCCTGGTCACCGTCAACTGAAGAAATTATTTTAACCACAGAATTACCCATCATTAACCGATCACCCACTTTCCGGACTCCAAAAGGTATATTTATATTATAAAGACTACTCAGATATTGTTTTGTCATAGACAGGTCTTTATTATCCGTATCGGTATAATATTCCGAGTTTGAATCCAAATTCTCTGTTTCTGAATCTTCATCTGATAAATGTTTATTTGTTGTCGATGATGTATAGGCTAAGGAGTCATCTAATTTATCTATTTCTGAATCCTCGCCCGATGGTTGTTTATTTGGTGTAGAGGTTAAGTGACCTAAATTAATCGGCACTCGTACAGTACTCACATTAAAGTCGCATTTCACCTTATTTTGGTTCGATTCCAACATTTGTGTTAGAGGTTCAGTAATAGGTTTAAATATTTTATTGAGTTCATAGCTGTTTTGATCTTCCATATCTCTTAACTGCTTAAGTTTATTTCTTATGTTGTCTGATGATGTGATTATCTGTTCTTTGATATTAAGACTCATTTTTTGTCTTTTCGCTCTCACTTATCTACTGCAAATGATAATATGGCATTTTAGGATAGGTATATAAAGGTGTCAAGATTTTTTCTATATCTACCTTTATTTAATTCAGAGTCTTTATTAATAGTTAAAAAACTATGCCTCTCTTGCCAAACATCGTAACAAATATCTTTAAATTTATTCCATGACATATCTGAATTCACGTGTTCATTGTATACACGCTTCAAGTTAATTTCATCTTGTTTGAAGAGTAATAATAAATTTGTGTTATCACGAATCAACTGTTTCGGCACCTTTGAATATGTTTGTGACAGATAAAAGCAATCAATTTGATTATGTCTTCCCATGGTGAAATAATTACGAATGTTGATCTGATTTTCACAAACCACATCGTCAAATATTATAACCGTGTTTGGCAATGCATCTTTAGGATGTATAACTTCACAATCATCACTCAATACATAATATTTGATTTCAGGAACGTTTAAAAGCACTTCTTTAAGATAACAATATTTACTTTGAAAGGGGGTTTTTGTGTATAAATATAAGTTCTTAAATTTAAGACCATTTTTATGTAACAACAAAGTAACCATTACATTCGTTTTACCACAATTAGATGGCCCGCAAATCAAACAACGAATGCTATTAGGTAACAATGCACTATGTTTGATGAACTGTGATTTCGTTTCAACATCAATAGGACTAACGTCCAAGCTTAGCGGTTGTTTTCTAAACTTCATTATACACAAATGATGATTATTGCTTCTAGATTGCCATTTTATAGATATTGTGCCCCACTCTAGACTAAACGAATAAGATCTGATAGAAATCGATTATAATAAAATTAATCATGAGGTAAAAAAATAAAACACCGTAATTATTAAGCATAATACATTTTATTAGTTATCAATAGGTGCTAGATAAACAATGCAATACACAATTAATTATAACTAAATGTATGCATAGTGACCCCATGCTACAGTTTCAACTTGATTCGGTAGTATTTGACGTTTATCATCATTTCGATTTAATACTAACTTATTCACTTCTTGTGAATACAAAGTATGTTTCAAAGACTTAATAGTATTCATCCTACATTTTAAATCTTTATCATTTAATAAACAATCTGAATAATGATCTAGATTTAAAAACTTTGTTACAGATTTAGATACACCTTTAGCCTTTTTGATCTCTTCACTAGTACTCTTAATACAGTAAAGTTTAGCTCTTAATCCTACAAACTCAGTTATTAATTCGCCCCCCATTTCATCTTTGAACAAGCCAGGTATTTTGTTATTTACTCTTGGGATTCCATAGGGATTGTTTTTATCAAAATTACTGGTATCGAACTCTTGAATGTCATGCTTAATATCTTCATACACATCATCTGTAAAAATTAAATATAAGAGACTGTCGGTATCAGTATAACAAAGTTTAGCATTCTCTCCATACTTTTGTTTAATAAAATTATAATGGAATTGATACATATGTGCTTTAGCATACTCTAATACTGTGAATCCCACATAGATCGGTTTATCCAGAGTAATTTTTTCTAGACCTAGCTGAATAGCTAGGAAATTTTCTGAAAATATTGATACTGATTTTAAATTTGGTTTTGCAATTAGTTTTCGAGCACCAACACGTTTATTTGTTACATTATTATTATCCTCCCATTCAGATACTAGTTTCACATTCACTTGTTTTCGCTTATTCTCTATAGTTTTACCAAAGATTGAATTATTCAATAACTTGAAAAAGTCTTTTTCAAAATCAGATTTAGAGGCCTGACGCAAACTTGTGTTCAAATCTATATATTTCTTCAGAAAACTTTCTTGCCTAAAGGTTATTACGCGATGAATTTTTTTTAATAAGAGTCCTTGTTTCAAACATTCCTTTAAATGTGTATAATGAATTACATAACAGTGTTTATTATATAGATTTGCCACAAGTTTTGTCGATTTACTACCTGGTGGAATAAGTTTCTCAACACCAAAAGGCAAGTCACAATGAGCATCATGTAAGTAATAAGGATATTCTAAATCAACTTCTAAAATGAATCCGTATTCACTATCATCCGAAATAGTTTCGATATTTAAATCGTTCATTTCTTCAGACGATAAGAATCTAAAATCAGATATCGGCATTTTTTTCATCATAGCAAATCCATACAAATTATTACAATCCAGATATATTAAAAAACTCGATGGATTTGAATAATCAAAATTTGGCAAGTACTTATTATTAGCTTGAGCATGTCTCAACGTACATTGTGCTAAACCACCTCGAATACCTTTTTCTAACATATGATAAATTTCAAGATCATACACCAACTCTAATCGAACATCAGTATAAAGGAGCATCGCATCCCAGCTAAAGCCTGGTGCGGTAACATAATACGCTGGATCTAGCTTATAGTAATGCAAACTCATGGTTCTGAAGTTTTCAAATATATCGGTTAATAATAAAACATCACATTTTAAATATAAATCAGTGTATTCACCCATGTCAATTATATGAAATTGATCCCAAACATTATGGGCATGTGTGTATTCACTATCAGATATATGTTGTTTTGATAAACTGTTATAAAATAATCGTTTAGGTGGTAAATATTTGTCATCATATTTCGAGAAACTATTCATGTAGTCATATGGATAAATTCCTTTTTTTCTCATTAACCCAAATTGATTGGGAGTAGTAAAAAATTTTGAAGTATGTATGAAATCATCATCGTTTAAGCTTTTACTCAACTTATCTAAGCTTGCACTTAAAAATAAGAAAGAATCAATAAATTTCACTTGTACAGAGGATTTGTTCTCATTCATTTCAAATGACTTCGTGATCGTTATGTACTTTTCTTTAGTCTTTGGTATAACATTAATTGAACCATCATATTTCGTTAGCTCCATTATGAATAAATGTAAATCATAGCCAGATAAATTATGAAACACCATCGGTATAAATGGACATATTTTGAAATTAAGGTTACAATATGAATGAGCGGCCCCCCTATACTCGCCAGTAATATGATCATGGTCACGAACTTTATCACCAAACAAAAAATGTTTACAAATATGACAATAAACACTCAAATCGTATTCAATTCGCTGTTTTTCAGTTAATTGCGTCATTGGTTTATTAGTCTTAATCAAATCATTAATATATTTCACATCTTCCATTAAATTTTTGATAAATACTTCTGTTGCATCTAAACCTCGATATGAAACCAATTTGTTTAAAGAGCTATCAAATGAACAACATATATAGTAGGCAAAACATGAAGGTTTATGAATCTTAAACTTGGTAGTGCTCGTGCTCTGTGAATTATCTGAATATTTTTCTAATAAACTCTCAAAATCACCGTATATTATAAAAGGAACCTTTTGCTGTCTTTCAAAATGTTTAAACATTAAATAAGTATCAGGTTTTGGTAATACTTGTAAAACTTTGGAACAGTAATGTTTTTTGTATTTTTCTTCACTTTTAAAAGTCAGTAAACATGCTTCACACAAATAAATATTACCTCTATGTTTTGTTACTTGACTTCGTACTAATTTCAATAGATTTTTAATTAAACAGTAATGACCTTTTCCATTGTTTTCAATATATAATAAATTAAAATGATTAATTCTTTTATTAACAGTCCTAAATAAAGGTCCAGTTACATATTTATTCTTTTTGTCTAAACCAAACACATTAATACTTATATTCGAGTTATTCTTTTCAAAGATCTTAATATCTTGAAATGATGGAGGAAATTTCATTCCATTTACATTAAATATATCTGAAAAATTTGGGTAGGAGCTACATCTATCTGAGTTTTTATGACATGGATAAAGCCCAGCTAAGATGCTCCAAAGGAAACAAAACTCATCATTATTTTTAACATTGATACAGCTTTTAGTATTACCCACGCGAGGAGGCAGTTTTATATATGTACCTCCTCGCAAAGGACAATATTTATTTATATTTATTTCTAAATGACTGAGTGATAAAAATGTCCAACCAGACTCGGAGTGTTCAAATTCAGTAAGCTTTCTTTTCATCGTTTCAATTGTTTTCATTTTAAATATCTCTTTCAATTCACTAATATCATGTATAATTTCATATTTCGTATTAAATGATTTCAGTTGCTTTACTTTTGTTTTTGGTAATAAATAAAATGCAAATAATTCAAATTGTATCTTAAGACATTTGTGTTTTTGTAAAGTAATATCAGCGATTCTATATATATCGGTTTCACAATCATGTAAAAAATGTTCTGGTATTGAATAAATCTTATTTTTAGCTTTAATACAATAACTAATTACTCGATTTTTGAGCGCCGTCTTAATGATATAAATATTGTCAAATTCAGTAGCAATCAAAGAATTCATTTTATGTAATTCGGTTTTCAAATGATATTGATACTGATTCCTCGTCACTCTAATCTCACATTTATCACATTTAACAATTTGCTCATAATTGATAGGTCCTCGGGTATTGGTCACCTTAACTGTAAAGAAAAAAAAATACAAGTAAATTTAAATTGATTTATTGATTATTAATAATGAGTAATAAGATAATACAATCAATCACTTTGAGAGAATATAATAATAAGTTTAATTACTCTAGGATACAAAGTGTATTTATTGATTATTAATAATGAGTAATATAATACAATCAATCATTGAGAGAATATAATAATAAGTTTAATAACTCTATGATACAATCGATAGTGTATCGATTATTAATCGATAGTGATAGGGGTCCAAATTATCTAAACAATCTATTTTTAATTATTAATCGATACTATTTTTATCAATATAATCGAGTATAATCGATTACAAATAGTAACTTGCGACACACATTTATTCATCATACTACACCTGCATGCTGAAGAATGATGAATATGTGTTAGGCACCCCGCGAAATTCTTTTCGTGTGGCGGTTACCACATTGGCGAGATGTTGCCACAAGACACTATCTGTATCCGTTTTACATTTAATAGCGGTGACAGCGTGTCGCCACCTGTTTACAGGTGCTACTCTCTCTATATCAGACACTTTGTACACTTTTATTTCGACGTAGTGAGTGCCAGGTTTATCTGGTATCACTTGTTTCGATACCCCTGTGGCCAATCTATTAATAAAAACGGATTGTAGAGGTACTATCTCATAGTTACCCCTGTCCGATGATTTCAATGTTTCTTCGTTTGAGTCTTCCTCACCGAACAGATCCGCCGCCGTCACTCGAGCTGGTGGTGGGATCGCTTTGATAATCGGCTTGTTTTTCTTCAACCGCTTATTTGATTTTACTTCGTCGTCTGATGGTAATCTGCGAATAGAAGAACCTCGTTAAAAATAAGCTGCATAATGCTCCTAGACAAATTTTGAATAGATGAATGTTTTGTAAAAAATATAGAATATAAAATATTCTATAAGTATAAAATTTACGTTTGGACTTCATTCTTTACACGAACATCTTGCTCTCGGTTTGCATCGCCAGCGTAATGGCTGACACGTTTCTTTCCTGTGACCGCTGGTGTGTAGTTCGATTCCTCATCTGATTGCGGGAACAGCTCCTCACTGAGATTAGGCATAGACTTCGACCTATAAAAAAATAACAAAGCCATAAAATCAGATATCTGGTTGACTGACAGAATGCCTGATGGCATTAAGTCTGTCATTTGGACCCTTTTTTGTGTGCAATAAAGTTTAAATAAATAAATAAATAAAAAACATTAGAAAAGTTTATTAGTAGGTAGGTACAGCGAATTCTTAAGAACAATTTTATTATATTAAAAAAATACTTACATTTTTTATTTTATATATTTTTCAGTCTTAGTTTCTTGCTTGCTCACTGCAGAATGATAACTTCCATCCAAATCTTGTCTGTATTTATTCAAACAAATTTTATAGTGTGTGTTGTGTGTCGATATGATAATTGCATGTGCATAAAAGCTGACTCCGCTAAAATCCATAATAGATCCTGAAGAATACATTGCAGAAACCCTAATTTGGCAAGTAGGTTACGAACACAATCATTGCTAGTTTTTCCATTGTGTCAGCAAATTACATATTTATTTGTAAAAAATGATGTATCTTTACGATTTTGAACTTTATAACTATCAAAAAATTTGTCTATAAATTCGCGGTGTAGATACTATCAAAATGTTAATCACTTCGAAGCTTTCAAGAAAGTAAAACACTCATTTAAATGAGCGTAAGTATACAATTAAAAAATATAATATAGTACTTATTTATTTATGATTGATATTGTTATGTAATAATTGCTTTTTTTTTTTTTTTATTTTTTCAGGACAGCGAAGAATCACTATTCAATTTTATTCCGATGGATATAAATCTTCAGAGTACGAGTCGCAAAAGAATCAATGATGAAAATATATTATATTCGTGTATTAAGAGACCGGTCACGGGGGGCATGAAATTAATTAAAATAGAAATGTATGACCTTATAATGAGTGATCTTACTTCGAAAGGACATGCAGGCGTGTGTCAGTGTAAAGCTGATATTTGTGTACAACATGTTATTAAGAGTGGTTATATTGATGATGTCTATGTATGTGTAAAAGAACTTATAACGAAAATAGAAAATAATGTACTAAATTACTAAATAAACTACTAAGTACCGAACCATTCAGCATTTGTTTTATTTGACGATTAGATGCTCACAAAATCCTATTAATATGTACCTAGGATAACTTTTCAGCAATAGTTACAATTCATAAAAATACCTTGAGTTCTTTTTCACTTTACTATTTTGAAAAACTTAGTTTTAGGAACCTACACCTATATCTGTATAAAAATTTGTAATAAACCTTGATACATACTTTTTATTACAAAAATTATCTGAGCTGAATAGTCTGACGGTATGTCACTGTAACCAACCCTATTAGGAAGTGGTCTAATCAAATAAATGATACAAGATATCATGTTTACATTTTATAATCTTCGTTCGGCGCGATCTACTTGAGGCGCCCTCACTGTGAGTAGAAACTGCACTGTGGGTAGTAGGTTTACGATTATTTTAATTAGCTAATATTTATCATTATGAATGCTCATGATCTGCTCATTTAAACTTAAGAGAATAAGCAGGTCAGTACTTCATCTGAGACCTAAGTAAGTGATCTGTGGTCTTAGTGTATTATGGTTATTCTTCCATCATACCATTATCTGATAACTCAATAGACCCATCAGCTCGGTTGAGCTCGATCTATTCAAAGCAGTACGTATAAACAGATTGAATAATTGGTTTTTAGTATTTTGAGAGGAAGAATAACCATATATACACTACTGGTGATGGATAAACGGGCAGCTTGAAGCAGTCAGGACTGCGACTGCTTCAAACTGAAACTGTATCCTCCCCCCCCCCCCCTTTACTGTTTATATGACATGTTACGTTTACCTTCTCTTTAAACACTCCATTTATAACAAGATTCCATCCATTTACAACAACAATTATATTTTTATTAATTATTGTTAAAGTGTTATATTATTTTAATTTTAATTAATTTTATACATATCAAAATTGAAAATTAAAGCTTTCCGTTCATATCGAGCATCATAACACTTTACATAAGTTGTAAATAGATAGATAGTTGATGATTGGTTTTTCCATTTCAGAGTACAGAAACTTTTAGACGCAGCCAAATATTCGTACATACTGCCCACGCACCGAGCTACTATTTATCTGATCGGCGTGATGATGGCTTACTTCATGAGGACCAAGAAGCTCAACTTCACTCTGTCGAATGTAAGCTACTGTTATTCGTATACACCGTACATTTTAAGTTTCCCACGATCGAGACATTACCTAGTATTGGTTTAATGTTAAACAATTATCTAATACAAATACTTACCTACCTTTCCATTTAACCCTGTCCTGCTAAAAAGCTGCTATATCCGCTACTTTCCTATACCTGAGTCTAGATACTGTAGGTATATATGGTATATTTATCATTATTACCCGTTATATATGTTACTTACTTGTCAAAAGTATGTAAGTTTCAATGTTAATAAGGATTATTTCTATTTCTATTTCTATTATTATTTTTGCTTCATTTGTAAAACACACTATTTTAGTATGTTTTAATAGTTTCACCTCTGATCTAACAGTTTATTAGCTCTCTCCATCCGACTGGTTGTCTGATCGCTTCAAAGAAATGGTTCCTAACCTGGGGGTAATTACCCCCTTGGGGGTAAAACCGTCTTTTCTGAGGTGTAACGAGCACAATGTCTTGCTACAGCTATTTAGCGCGGCGACGCTATTATTGTTAATTAGAATATTTTGTCAATCAATCCACATACAAGATGTATATTATGTTCGCGTCTCCTCAGTCGTATTAGTTATTAGTAGTCGTATTATTTATTTTGGCATTTTATCACCTTATACAAAATATTCAAAAGTCTTAAAAATTGTTCGTTAATCTTTACTAGGCCTACATTTTCAAATAATATTTAAACCGTTTAAATCAAAGTAAAAATAAATAAATATTGTCGAAACTGTTTAAGAGTGTGTAGGTAGTCCTTTTTAAATTTTAATCGTGCTGTACTGCTACATGTCAAAGACTTTCCAACTTGCAGGTCCAAGTGAAGGTCTTGTGGGCGACCTGCCTCGCCCTCGCCGCGTTCACAGTAATCAGCCCCTACAAGATGGGCCTGGAGGGCTACAAGTACGAGCACGGCCCGGCGGCCATGTTCGCCGCCTTCTCGCCCATACTGTGGGGCATTTTCATGTGTCTTACTCATTGGGCCATCAACAATGACTACACAGGTAACCGGACATACATATACAGATGATTTGGGATTGAAAAAGCTAAAGGACATCAATTTGTAACAAGACGGTGGTAGAGGTCATAGGTGTCGTAGATACATAGTACAGACCCCTGCACTGAACCTACCACAAACTGTCAAATGTCTTCGAGTGGTAGAGCCACGCTGCGTTGCAGCACGAAATGAGCCGGCTCGCCCGGCGTAATACCACCCTCTCACAGAATATCGGCGTGAAACAATGGCATTCGTTGCTGTTGTGTTTCGTCTGGTGAGTGAAAGTACCGGAGGCCCATTTCTCACCCCTCCCCCCCCCCCCCCCCTATTCCTACTTCCTCCTCAAGATCCAACTCCTTCCTCAAGACCGGCAACGCATCTGCGATTACTTTGGTTTTCCGTCCATGGGCGGCGGCGATTACTTTCCATCAGGTGACCCGCCTGCTCATTTGCCTTGTTTTAATATTTAAAAAAAATGTCCTCAATACTTTGAACCTTTGAACTTTATGTTTAAGGTTGACATTGTATTGAAGAAATTAGACAGTTTTGGATAGGTTGATGTGCATTGTGCAGACATGTGTACAGTATACGTTACTGTAGGTAATCTCGTACTAGTGGCCAAGTAGTTTATAATCCCTCTCCCCATGTTATTCTAGTAGACTTGTTAGGATGGCTTGAGCCCAAAAGTGAGACAGTTATTGGTGGCTGATGATGTGTTCTGGACATGTAGGAAAGCCTGACTCCATTAATTGGTAGAAGCTGATGACAAACTGGAAAATATTGAAGTCACTGGATGCGTGTAGACTTCTCTAATTTGCTGTGCCCAACGAGGGTTCATGATGTAAAGACTACTAAAGACAAATACGAGTATAGCATATTGCGGGAAAGCAGTAAGAGTTTGAACGATTGTTGTGCAAATTCTTGGGGAGCCAAAGAAACTAACGTACTTCATACGTTGTCCTCAACTCCAGAACTGAATATCGTACCTCTAAACGACAAAATACAACAATGCCGTAAGCGATATATTTAGCAGTGGATTATATATTTTTAACTGATAGTGGTTTTTTCCAGGAATAGGTACGATGTTCGTGGAGTCGCGCGTGTTCAAGTTCTTCAACAAGATCGCGTACGCCGTGTACCTGACGCAATTCCCGATATTCTTCTACAACGTTGGCATCCAAAGGAACTCCGAGTACTACTCGCCACTGCTCCTCGTAAGTGCCTTTGTAATTAAGAAATTAAAGATTGGCTTTCTTTCTTTAGATTGGCTAACAAACTTACTAAGCATCTTCGCAAAATGCCAGAGCAGATGTATGACCTACGACCTTTTTGCACTGCTGCAGCACACACACATGTCACATATTATAGGCTTATTTTGAAAATATGTTTTGCTTATATCCATTGTATCTTTGTTTTATGTGTGTGTGTCTGTGGTTTTTGTAATAAATATTTTATCTATCTATCATCTACCTATCTATCTGTTTTCGAGTTTCAAGAACCTCGTTTGCCTTGCTGTATAAAATGGAGTTAATGATGGAGTCACCATTCAAAAACCTACATTTTTCCAATGTAGGCTTTAGCTTGATATATCTAGGCTTGTGATTTTCTGGAAAGCCTATCTAATGCCTACAAGCGTGATATTTTTAAAGTTAAGTTTTAAAACCGATATTTATTGATTAAACTTATTAATTATTTCAGGTATACCTACCAGAGTTGCTGACCATCCTGGTGATTTCGATATTCGCCACCGTCGCTATCGAGATGCCTTTCAACAAAGTGCACAGAATATATTTCGGTAAGTGTCTATAAACTGTTTATAATTTTTTTTAATTATAAAGAACGTACTACGAACGAACTTAACGTACACAATACATATTGAAAGCTGTTTTCTGTAGCTTAAAGTTTCTCTATGAAAGATTGAAAGCTTAACTCCTTGAGTACAAAGATTAACATTACTTGCCCAAGTAAAATTGATTCAAATCTGTTTTCAGGTAAATCCGGGACCAAGTTAAAGGAGACGTAGAGAGAGTGATACCAAATAAAGACTAGATAGATTAGTTAGTACGTATTGTAAATAGTTAAGTATTTAGTTTTAAGTATACATCACGTAACCGCGTTTAAGCGTAACTTGAATATTTTTATACTGATGACTAATTATAGGACTAGTTTTAAGGTAATAAGCAGTGAACGGAATAGGCAGACTATATTAACCTTATACAACGTGTAACAGAGAGGTGTGGTCAAAATTAAAATATCTGAAGTGTATCCGATCTAAATCTTGTATGCCGATTTTTCATTCATCCAAAAGACCAAAGACCAAGCCAAAAGACGTCCACTGCTGGACAAAGGCCTCCCCCAAGGATCTCCACAACGACCAGTTTTGTGCTGCTCGCATCCAGCGGTTTCCCGCGACCTTTACCAGATCATCGGTCCACCTTGTTGGAGGCCTGCCCACACTGCGCTTTCCGGTACGCGGTTGCGACTCGAGAACTGTTCCGCCCCAGTGGCCATCAGTCCTGCGAGCAATGTGCTCTGCCCACTGCCACTTGAGCTTAGCAACTCTTCGGGCTATGTTGGTTACCTTTGTTCCTCTGCAGATCTCATTTCTGATTCGATCTCGCAGAGAAACCCCGAGCATAGCCCTCTCCATTGCTCTTTGAGTGACCTTAAGCCTTTTGATAAAGCCCATAGTGAGCGAGTCCCGTATGTCATCACTGGCAACACACACTGGTCAAAGACTTTCGTCATGAGACACTGCGGTATATCGGACGAAAAGATATTTCGTAGCTTACCGTATGCAGATTTACTAAGGCATATTTATTAACTTTAACTTCTATGCAATTTTGAATTAAAACAGTTCTATTGTGACGACACATCAAAATAAACAAGTCACAGCCCTAGTGGTTTAGTAACCTCTGTGTACTTACACTTCTGATCACTGCTGCTTGCTTATTCCCGCCTGATTCATACGCGTATGACTTCACTAATATAAATATTTAATTTAAAATTGCATGACAAACTAAAGTTAATAGTTATGTCTCAGTAACAACACATACAAGTTCTAGATTGGATCTTTTCATTTTGACCACACCTTTCTATTACACGTTGTATATAACTTAGAGCTGTTGATACCACCGAATATGGTACCGGTGTACCGTGGACAGGTGATTACTTCGTAATTTTGTCGTCTTTGAGATTGTCTACCGAAAAATATTATTATTTTTTTTTACTTTAATTAACACGGTTTTATAAGAAAAATGATAAAAACGTTTTATAAAGAAGTTAGTAAGTACAGACGCCTGCACATCAACCTATCCAAAACTGTGAAATTTCTTCAATACATTTTCAACCATATGTCTAATATATAAAGTTCAAAATCTATTGAAGAAATTTTACAGTTTGGAGTAGTCTGACATCAGACTTGCACATGCAAGCGTGTGTACAAAAAAATATATAAATCTAATAAATTTAAAAGTATATTATAATAATATCAAAACACTTTCAATTATAGAATTGGAAAGTATTGGAATTTTGGGAAATATTGTATCTGTATCAAATTCGGTGGTATCAACAGCTCAATGTTATGTCCAATTATGAAGTTTAGGTATACTCGAATAAAATCTACTTATTTCGATCACTCATAATAAGATTGCATGTGTTTTATGACAAAAATGACATCAAAGTATTTGACTTATTTTTAATGATGGACTTTTTAATAGACTTTTGTAAGAAAATGTTTTAAGAAAAATATCGACAGATTCAACACCTACTTCTATTGTTTCCTAAAAAGACTTAACTACGTATTTCTATTTCTCAAATGTTTTTTTTAAGAACACGACTGTTCTATGAACTTGATACGATTTTCTAGTGTTTTCGAAATATACAAATTTAAGAAACTTTATTACTTGGACTTGACGAAAATTGACAAAGACTATCAAATTTATTTGTAAACTTAGTAACACTGTCAAAAATGTAAGGAGCTCTTACTTGATTTGCAATTTCTAAAGTACCTAATTGTTTAGAAAATTGTGTTGACTTGACTATATGCCGCATGTAAATAAAAGAATATTCAATAAAATTTTGGTTTGTTTAATTTACAATAAAACTTATAAAATACCTATATCTTTAAACGACATAATACTTCATGGCATTCACTAAGACTTAAATTAACATACGAAAAAGAAAATAGGTTGTGTAGTGGCTTCAGTGTTCGACACATAAACCAGTGTTCGACACATGAACCAGTGTTCGACACATAAACCAGTGTTCGACACATGAACCAGTGTTCGACACATGAACCAGTGTTCGACACTAGCTTAAATTAAAAAATTTAATTGTATTCCAAGACAGCTAGTCAGCACGTGGTCTATATTCAATTGTTACTAAAGTCAAACACCAATTCTTGGCCCCCCCTTTTCAAATTTATAAAATAAACTAGCCGTCACCCGCCTGCTTCGCTGTGCGAAAATAATGGATCAATGAATGCTAAATAAAATAATTATTTGGTTTACCAACATCATATATAGCCTATCATTTGCACAATCTCATGGTCTTACTACATACATGTTTTCATCAAGATCGGTCGAGCCGTTCTTGAGTTATAAGAGGGCATATACAGACAGACAGACAGACAAAAATTACAAAAATCGTAGAATTGGCGTCAGTGAGTCATAATACGAATATTTATCCTAAAATTTGTCAGAATAATTGTATGTACAGACAGTCTATAGATTTATATCTTTATATATATAAATCTCCTGTGCGTGTGTATGTTATTGAACTCCTTCTAAACGGCTGGACCGATTTGGATGAAATTTTCTGTGTGTGTTCAAGTGGATTCGAGAATGGTCTAGATTTACAATTGAACCCAGTACGTGGCGCTGCTATAGGGGTCCATCATGGGATACGGGTGTTCTTAAGCGAACAAATGATTTGTTTGTTTTCTTGTCATGGAAACCGTCAAAGCGGTACGAAGTCTGCCGATCAGCTAGTAGTAGTATAGATGACGATTACTTGTTCCTGGTTCCTGTCGAGCACTGTGCCACTCCCCTATGTTATACATTTTTCGTATGTTTACAAAGGAATATATTACATAGGTGAAAATATAAATACTTGCCTTTCGGTTTTTTAACATAGTCAAATATTCAGAAAACTACAGGTGATTTTTTATCACCGTCCAAACCTTCTGAGGTGACTCCCGCGATGCAAACGAACAACTCTTACTATTGGACCAACTCCCTAACTCGAAAATAAAATTCAGCTGTTCCATACAATACGTCAATTTCATTCGACCAAAATGTATGGAACAGCTGAATTTATTTTCGAGTTAGGGAGTTGGTCTAATAGTACCTAAGAGTTGTTCGTTTGTATCACGGGAGTCACCTCAGAAGGTTAGGACGGTGATAAAAAAGTCAATCTGTATATTTTATTTCCATAAATTTTAAATTCAGTAAATTTATAATATACACCGTGGAAAGATTTTTAGGTTCTTAAAAAGATCGCTTTCCAATATAATGTACAAAAGTAAAGTAATTCATACTGTCCCATCGCTGGGCAAAGGCAAGGCGATCATTGATATCAATTCATCCCTACAATGGAAAGGTATTAGCTTAATCATCACGCTTTCCAAATGAGGGTTGTCGATCACAAAAATCCGAAACTCATTTTATCTGAACTGTAAATTTTTCCCAGCACTTTCCGGACATTCTCATCAAGTAGCTATTCTTTATACAAATGCCAGCAGCTATTGCTATCATAACATTTTACTGGAGATCATTTCACTACAGTAAATTAATTGATAATACTATTCCTAGTATCTTATGTTTTATACAATACTTCTTGGCCAAATAATCAGCGGAATTCAATCTGGAACCAGGATTTCAACAATGACTGTAAAACTCTAGTACTTACATATTTTGGTATGTTATTGTAGCATAATTATCACACTTTTAACTAATGAAATGTAATAAATAAACATTAAATAAAACACAGGCGACACATAAATTTTGTGGACTGTCAGTACTTCAATGGTAGAAATAAATTGTTTACCATATTATTAAAAAGCACACTCCTGGTGACTTGCCATGAGCTCTAAACCTTTTGACCGCCACAGTCGGCTATAATTGACAAGCGATAGCCCTGTACGTCAACTACCGCAATGATCGACAATACCTATAGTTTACAAAAACATAAAATAAAGGTAGTTGGAAATTTTGGAATGTCTATTCCTGTTGCAAATTTTCACTCTGAATTGTATTTAAGAATTTATTCAAAAGTAACAGCAAAGTGTACAATCATCATTATTACATTTCATTGTTCATGACACGGTTAAAAAATACATAATATTTTTCTGCTGACACTTACTAAAGGATACCCTGAGCGGTAAGTTTGTATCAGCAAACTTCCAAATGTCTAGATAATAATCAATAAAATGTCCTCGATAAAGTTAACATTGGATTTTTTTTTCTTTTTTTAGGCAATATATTTTTTTTTTATTTATGCTGGGTGTCTAGTTCACACTAGGCACCCAGCATACAATTCAGAGTAAAAATTAAGAGAGTAAACGGATAGCAAACAAAACGCGCGATTACGTTTACGAAATCGAAAATTAGTATGGCATTGAAGCAGCGCCTCCTGGCGGCATACGAGAAGAGTTATCATTTTGCCATACAAATTCTCGTTTTGGTTTGGTTATTGGCTGCAGATTCCTTTTACAGCGTCACCGAACATTTTGGGGACAGCGATAAACTTAAAGGTTTCAAGCCATGTGATCGAAGCACCGTTAGAGTTTATTTAAAGAGAGTGGCATCACGCAAGCGTCTCCATTTCCTACTAGATTCTCCGAGGGGTTCGGATCGGGATACGCGTCTCGTTTTTACAACTGCAATAACACTGCAGTAAGACTGCTTTAATACTGCGGATCGTGCTCAGTCGCTTGCACTTGGAGAGGCTTATGTCCAGCAATGGACTAGTATTTATGGACTTAAAGAGTCCTATGGTAAGACCCCTGAATACAGATCCCGTAGAATCAAAGGAGTCTGATTACAACGATTATTAAAACAAATTAGCACATCGTTTCGTCAACTGGCCTCTTGTGCGATGTCGTCACTACAGTCCAGTGAGCTCGTCCCAGGCCTGCACTGGCACCGAATCCGGTACATGGAATCTCTGACGAGCCATGAGTTTTCTGAGCACGGCCCCTGCGTGTGCAGGATGTGGCAGGTTCCATTATAAGGGGCCGTCCAACGTCGGGAACTGCAAGCCTCCACCTGAAAAATACAATGAGTTAACATTAGAAGTCAGGGTTTAATATACAGGTTGACTTTGTTATTACCATCCAAACATTCTGAGATGACTCCCGTGATACAAACGAACAACTCTTACTATTGGACCAACTCCCTAACTCGAAAATATGTATGTAATGTTCCATACAAAACATCAATATTCATTCGACCAAAATGTATGGAACAACTGAGTATTATTTTCTAGTTAGGGAGTTGGTCCAATAGAAGGAGTTGTTCGTTTGTATCACGGGAGCCATCTCAGAAGGTTTGGACGGTGATAAAAAAGTTAACCGGTATTCTTTATCGTTCCCTCACTGCTGAGAATCGCGATCACATATAACACGTCTCCAAGCTGTGCGATCTTAAGACGCTCGTACAGGAATATAAATGCTACTCCCTACATACCGTTCTATGAAGGCTATAGTCCTTTTAAACAGCCTACGTATAAAGGTCCTACTCCAAGGTCTTGCACGTGAGCGATGGGGAATTTGGGCTATTACACACCTCGCTGGCCGCTGGTAGATTATAACGTTTACCATTATAGGTCGACAACCGGGATTAACCAAGCATAATATGCTTTCCGAAGCACAGAGCTGGTGATAATTTTAATTAGGTCTCTCATACAATTACTCGATATTGTGTAAGTAACTTAACTTGCAAGATCACAAAGCAAACGCGGAAGCTGCCGCGCGACAAAGTTCCTTGTCTTCAGCTACTTTCAGTTTACTTAACATAACTTTTCCTCTAGTGGTTAGGAAGGGAGTCGTGTTAAGCGTATAGTAATTAACTGCTTTGGTACTTCCTTTATTGCACAGCCTTCGACACACCCAAACTATCATGGGCGTCCGTCTTCTGGCGGGCTGCTGAAGGTGGAACTAGGCGCTTGATTTTCGTGGTTCCAGAAGAACCATACCCATTGTAGCAGAGTTACCAGATTTATTGTGGATCAGCCTTCCGGCCACCCGTCGAGTCGTTCGTACGTTTCGTACACCCCTCCGTTCGACCTTCCTGGAAGGGAAGGGTGATCGCATAAGACAAAAGCGGGACGTACCTCCTTCCTGGTGCAGGCGCCGCTGCCGCAGGCGCAGACGCCGTTGTGGCTGAGGCCGTCGAGCGCGGGGCGCGCGTCGAAGTCGAAGGCCACCACCTCGCCGGCGGGGCACGGCTCCGCGGCGCCGGGCCGGTAGCAGCGGCGCCGCGCCGGCACGTACAGCCGCCCGCGCCCGCACGGCACCTTAGCGATACGGGACGGACCGGGTTACGATCTTACTTTCATTACTTAGTCGAAAAAGTCATTGGTAAAAGCTTACTAGCTTTTACCACCGACTTTTTCCAGACCCTTATTTACCATTGGGCACGTGCCCAGGGCCCCGCAATATATGGGGCCCCCTTGTTCCTTGGCAGGAACAAGGGGGTTCGATTGATCGATTATGGGTTAGTGATCTGGAAATCATTAACCGATAGTGTATATTACCGATAAATATATTTGTTTTGCGAAACAAGAATTACTAACTTATTGACTTTTTTTGCTTTTAAACCAGGAGCCTAACACTGGCAACTCTTTCTGGCTGTAAATAAATAAAAATACCAGTTGAATAAATATAATTTTGTTTATCTACTCCTTTTGCCTGTTTTACTAAAATCTAGCGTAGCATAAGGACCTCATTATTCGTAAGTGCCCAGGGCCTCCAAGACAGGCCTATGACTTCTTCTTCCTCGTGGACTTCATAGTCTATAGAACAGTTTCATGATCATCATAATCGCAGCCGAATGACGTCCACTGATGGACAAAGGCCTCCCCTGAGGATCTCCACAACGACCGGTTTTGTGCTGCTGGTATCCAGCGGCAACCCGCAACTTTGGCCAGATCATCGGTCCACTTTGTTGGAGGTCCGCCCATATTGCAGTTTCCGCGGTGCGCGGAGTAACTCAACAAAATATAATTATAGAGATGAGAAATAACATTTATACACCTATTTCTTATCTTTAAACGAAAAAGTTTAACTAGACCTGATTTCACAAACATATTTCACCCATATTATATTCATACTAACGGCCGCCCGCAGTTTCAGCCACGTGGTTCCCGTTCCCGTGGGAATATCGGGATAAAAAGTTTTCTATGTGTTAATCCAGGTTATAAACTATCAATCCATCCGTTGCAGCGTGAAGAAGCAACAAACATACACTTATACACAAAAACTTTCGCATTTATATTATTATAGTGTGATTTGAGCTTGTATTTTTCTACAGCTTTTTGCAAAATAGCCATTTAACTCCCATGGTGTAATTAGTGGCATGAAATGATCTCTGCCTACCCCCTATGGTAGACAGGCGTATGTATGAATGTGTAACTAGTTTGAAAGTCTACCTTCGTGCACCGCCCGCCCCTCGCGATCATCTCATCGTGTGCGCAAGGGCCCCTAGTATACAGTCTGTAGCAGGCCCCGTCCGCCGCCCGCGCGTGGAACGACTTGCACTGGCACGCGGCTTTGGACCCCTGTTGGGACACGTCTGTCACGGAGAAGGTGTGGCCTTTAGGGCAAGGTCCGATAGTATCTGTAACAGTTATATATTGATGAGCCACTCTCACAAGAAAGTTTAAGAGAAGAAACGCTTAAGTAGAAGTTTTAGTAGGTAATTAGAATTTGTCGTCATTGCCAGCAACTCGCTCAAATAATATCATAAATCAATCACAAGGTCGTAACTTTTGCTGAGTATTTTCCCAAGCTTGAACCAAACACAAAAGATTGCAACGATATTTACAATTCACCTAACTGCATCATCAAACTTTTTTGTCTTCACGAAATTTTTCCAGTTCCTTTAATTCTCCAAAGAAAATATTAAGGTGTCTTTTTCATTTCAATAAGCTTGTTTTACCCAACAGTGTGACCGCCACATTTTTTAAGACCTCCTTGGTCCAGTTTTATCCCCTAGCTACCTCTTACTATTTCTTCGAGAGGAATTCAACCACACTACTTGTGGTGGACAGTTATAGAGTTATAAAGTATAACTCACCCAACTCAAAGCAGCCACCTGACCCCTCATGATACTGCGGCAAGTGTTTGTCGCATCCACACTTGGCTCCAGGCAGAAACAGCTGCCCTTTCTCGCAAGGACCCCGCGTGTAGTGTGCGTAGCAGCCGCCGTCTGCTGGCCAGTGGTGGGGGCCGCCGCTTATACACTGGAAACAAGCACAACGCCTGGTCAATTATATAATTTTACCACAACCTGAACTGGCTTTCTCATCTCGTGCTGTCAGAACACAACATTGATGCTATGACAACAGACAGATATAATGGCGGCTAGCCAGGTGGAGTTAGAACCACGTAGAACAAGCTCACCACTGGCCAAAGTGAGTATAATATTTTCACCCTCTGAGTCCGAGACCTGCCTAAGACCTAGATAGACTAATAGACATACTATATTTTAGTCTCTTAAAAAGTTTTGATGCCCTAATATCATGAAAGAGCAAGAATGATATCAAGGATGCCTATAAACGTGGTTTCAGGGGTTTATAGGAGCTGGAAGACTTCGTATGAAGGAAGTCACTATAGAAATTGATTAAAAGCTCTTTTATTCTGGAACCCCACTATATAAACTGTTACGGTTAGCCCACTCCAGTGGCAGAAGCTTAGCTCTTAAGTTTCTGGGTATGGGAAGTCTTGCTGCGATAAAAAGTCTGGCCTTGTAAAGCATTTAAAACTTACCGTGCAATTGGCGAGTCCATCGCTCCCCGTAACCAGAACAGCGCCAGGGTAACAAGGTCCTTGCGTCAGCCGGTAGTAGCAGCGACCGTCGGCCGGCCAGAACAACAAGGTCTCGTCGGCGCACTGCTGCGGCCTCACGCACATGCCTTGGCGCTCCCTGGAAGACAGAAGAAGAAGAATACTTATAACGTCTCTGGATGTTTATAGGCGGCGATAACTTTAATGGATCTTCAAGACTAATTTCAAATCAACATATTTATTTTCTCATCACAGTAGTCTCTCTTTTCTTTATCGAGTAGTTACTTTTGTCGACCAAACTGACCTCAGGACTTCTGGTACACTTATTCTTATTGCGATATATCATAATTTCCCTTGTTGAAAGAAGTTGAATCAGTCTAATATACCAACATTGTATTGTTTAATTTTTACTTTTTTATTTTTATTTTAATAAAATACCTTGTTTTGTAAATTGTGGAGTGTTTTTATTATGTTGTAGCCTCTCCACAGGAGGAGTAGAGAAGTTCCACATTACATTTACAAGAGAGGCATTCGCGAGTACCACATAAATAATGCCCCATAAACAACCGTCGTCTATATATCGTCTCATTAACTTCTGTAGATGAACAGGATAATACTTGCGGAGTAGCGGACTAATACCGACCAGCGGGCACTACAGTATCCAACCCAGCCCATTATAGTATTTTGATAACATTACATTATATAAGGTCACATTTTATCAACTGCAAATATTTTGACAAAACATCTAATTATATCAGAGAAATAAGGCCCTAGCATTTAAAAAAAATTCAGGCTAGTTTTTTTTACATTTCCTGACACAAAAATTGTAATATTTTTAAGAGCGGACTCTCTGCCGGCTTTTTTGAATGAAACTAGGGCCACGTGTAAGCAGTAAAGGCATTGCGGCCTCTCTGTTTCGGCTCCTTTGAATTGAAACTAGCGAAAGTGCTTTATTTTTCTTTTTAATCGAAATGTCTTTTGGCGTTTTTCTCGAAAACTAGCATATAAAAAGGTTTTTTTTATAAAAATAGTTTATATATGTTATTGAATTTATCCTCAAAATATTTGCAGTTGATAAAATGTGACCTTATATACAATGTAAGAAAATCATATTTATAAAGTAACCGGATGTTTAACTAAAACAATGAGACACATGTAACGAAAAACATGTCCTTTCGTTTAAGTAAACAACTTTCAAGACTCTAAAACTAAATTGGTACGTTATTAAAAAGTAACTATATGGTATCTATGTTGATGATGAGCAAATTAGGTCTTGGCCCTTGGGACTTAGTGGACATCTCAGTGTGACTCTTGGGCTAAGTTTGGAGACGTTACCTGACCAGACTTTATATTCAAGTACAAACAACAAAAGTCCCAAGGCCTATCAAGGCTCAATCCTTCCTCAAGCTAAATTCGCCGTGTCGCTGAGGCAAGTTACAAATCGGAATTGGAAAGAGTGGAAATTCCAGTTTTAGTATTGAATCATGAAGGCATCGTAGTAACCTTGACCAACTTCCAAACTCTAACATACAAATGTATGTCTTTGTTTAACATATTTGCATAGTGAAAGTTCACGATGAGCAGCTGTGAGTCTGCTTATATAAGGTATAAGATATTTTCAAATTCAAATTAAAATTCTAAATATTTATTGCATGCCACATTGGTGTACATAGTATTTAATTAAATAGGTACAAAAGGTGTTAAAAGTTTTGAAGTTGTAAAATTATAAGAAACAATGTAGCGCCCCGTAAGGGCATAGCAAACAGAAGGAGTATAGCTAACTTATTTACTACTGTATTATATTTTTTTTACATTTTAACATTAAATAAATTTAAAATTTAAAATAAAAAATTGTATTACATGCAGCGCCCTGTAAGTACATGGTAAATTTTATTTTATTTTATTTTTATTTTGTACAAAAAGATATTTGACCAAGATTCGAATACCTATATTTCAAAAACTAGTACTTATTTTATTTTCAAAAATTAGGGTAAGTAATTGCACGGTAAAATGAATATCTGAAAGATATGACGTTTTAATTACTACTCGCCAACTGATGTGTTGAAAGGCTAATCTTATAACAAGAGGTAATTAAAGACTTAATGATACGTTGTGGTTCAAAAGCCTGGGATCACCTAGTTTTATCTCATTGCAATATTTCATCTCGAAAAGAAACGTCGTCGACTTGTTCTTTCGTAACTATTTTGTAGGTGGTATTCAAGATAAATTTTTGTTGATTGACTGTGGGTCGGCAAGGACCCAATTAGTTATTTGAAATTTTTCGTCTTTTACCTCACTGTGCATTGAGATGCTTACCTACCCTCTCTTGTTGAAGGACTCTTCGACAGGCGCGAAGTATTCGCCGGGTCTGCAAGGACCCCGTTCGAAGAGCTTGTGGCAGGTAGTGGTGAGGGGCAACTGGGCCGTGCCAGGGGGGCATTTGCACTCGGCGACGGTTCGCCCACCCCAGCGGCCGGGGCTCAGCTCTTGAGTTTCTGGGCATGGGTGGCCTTTCTGGAATGAGAAATAGTGAGATATCAGTATAATTGTTAGGAAAATAATAAATACCTCTGTCTCTCTCTAACCGAATGGCTAATAAGACCTCGCACTAGGCACCCTGACCTCTTTTTATATACCATAATACTAGGTATGTAGACACAGATGTAGTTACAAACATTTAATTAGCATTTTGTATGTTAATAATAAGTAGAAGAACGTTTCTTTTAAAATAAACTCTGGTGTAAATATAGGTAATACCTACATATTAACAATAAAGTAAATAATTTATAATATTACATTAATAATATAAAGTGTTATTGTTAATGTGTATTGTCCTCTAGAAAACAATGTAAAAATAAAAAAATTCTTACATTTTCTTTGATGAAATTAATTAATCATTTCGAAAAACTAATTGAAATCCATTTTGATTAAATACACGCGATATCCACGTTGTACTTATGTATGACAATAGCCGTGATTTATTATCAGTCGTTAACGTTATGGTACTTAGCTGGCCATTCATCTAATGATGGTATTCATGACATCAAAAAAAAACGTTGGAAAGATAACCAGCTGATAATTTGCTACACGTAACTACTTAAATACATTTACAAAGACGAACATTATGAAATTACCATTATGAAATGGTTACATTCAGTAGTTACTTCTTACGTGATTTCATTTATTTGTATGGCATATTATTATTTAAAAGAACAATGAACCTAAAACTAAAAACCTTTAAAAAATTAATAAAATAACTAAAATAAATTATTAAAAGGAGTCCCTTTAGGCAAGGTTCCGAAGATACTTAATACTTATTAGGTATTTACATTATCTACTCGGGTTTATTTTACAAAATAAATTATAATTATTTTATTTCCGTCCAATATAGAATATAAAGTAAATCCGTTGAAACTAAGTAAATACTTATATTATAATAAAATTATTTCAGTGTAACAAGTAGTGTTCGCGTCAACTTTAGAAAACAAGTGTGTATAGTATTATATATAAGCTTTTGAGCTACCGATATACCGATACGTTCCGAAACCCTCAGAGTATCTAGTAGGGCACGGGGACACGCACTAGCGCGTGACGCCGTTCCCTTTAGAAAACCTCCGAAAGTGATTTGTTTCACACGGCTTGAGGAACCCTTTAAGTTTCTCGCCACCCCCATAAAAGCTGAAAATGCCGAGATTCAAACAGTAAACTCTCCAAAAATAAAAAACACAAAAGCATATCGCTAAGGTTCTTAGTAAATTACTATGAAAAGGTTCGACTACGTAGGTACTTATATCAAAATAGAAGTAGGTAACCATCATTATTTGGCAAAGTCCGAAAACGTTAAAAATAATCAAGAGGCAGTACCTACCTACACAAAACTTTTTAATATTCTGGCTCCGTGCTGCGGCTATTTCTATTGTATTCTGTTATCGTATACTTTGTCGTTATGGCGTTTCTGTCATACCTAAGTATCCGTGACTGCTGCCTTATGTGAGATTGTAGATTGTTCTTAAATACACACCTATTATAATCTTGATACTGTTTTAAAGAAAGTATTTATTTAAACTAAATTATTATATTTTATCAAGAGAAATGAACAAAAACGTCACTATTCGAAATAAAACACTTATTTAGATTCGAATTAAGAATGTCGAACTTCTTGGAGGGAAAGGGAAGAGTAATGATTTAGTTTTGAAGGTTTTGTCTATTTGTAAGTTTTAACGAAAATTAATGAAAAATTTATGGTGCATTATTTACCGTTAAGTGTTTGGGAAGCGTGCAAGCGTCTTTTTAAAATTCTTTGGTCCAAGTAATATCTTAACTAAGTCCCACATCTAAACTGATACTCAAAAGGTCTAGGGGGGATATAATTAATATTGAAACATTACAATCATCACTCATATCATCTATAAACAAGAAAAAAAAATTCTCTTACATTGGCTAAATGTGCATTTCGTGCGGAATTCATTAATTAAAAAAAAAAACTTATTTACATCACGAGTATTTATAGTATTTATACACACACTGCGGTAGTCGTCGTAGCCGTGTTCAAAGCTGGTATTGCGCAACATGACCCATGAACCTGATGCCTGCCATTTGTTGTTACCGGGAAACGAATACGTGACTTCCATATTTGAATACGGTATCTTTAAATAAGAATCTTATTACAACGGAAGCGAAGGATACATTTAAAGTTTACACCGTGTTGTATGCTTCAAATTGAAAAGCAAGAATATTGTCAGGTTTGAAATTATATTTAATGATAAATTTTTCATTTTATGTCTTGCTGCTGGGCACAAGCTCTACCCCTCCACTTTGGACATTGTCCTATTAGGTTGGGGAAAAAGTGTCCCAAAAATGTCACTATTTTCTTTGGCGATCGAAACACTTTTATTATTATTTCCATTTATTAATACAAAAAAAAAACTGACTATATACATATATTTTTTGGGAATTTTGTATAGTTTTCTTTTATGATGTGTGTTTGTTTAGGCGGTCCAAGTCGCGGGCAGCTACATATGAATCCATTTTGGCTTCTCCAACTATGAATAATTGACATAAAATCAATAGTATTCAGTGAGAGCTGAGTTGCAAGCCTGCTTTAAAACCATTGCGATAGTTGCCGAACTGTGTTGCGGCCATAGCTTTAGCCCTAAAGTTGAACGACTAAAATACGGAAACAAACTTTGTGGTAAAATCGTAGCCTCAGCTTACTATACACAGTCAGCCATCCCACTTGCCTACTTGGTTATTTATTATTTGTTGAGCGAGTAGCTGGGTGACAACAAAATGGACCGCTAACATAATGGTTCCATTCAATATGAGGGGTACGGCCCATACTAACGTTCATCATTAGGATGACCTAATGATGAACGTTAGTATAATGGTACGAATTTCCTATGTAGATCGTCTTTTGTTTATAGGTCATTGTAAAGTTCCTACGTAGATCGTCATTTGTTTATTAGTCTTTGTGGATTTAGTATGTAGATCGACATTTGTGAATTTTCTATGTAGATCGTCATTTGTTCGTTCATCGCTCGCCTATGCTCATTTTCCCAAATAGTTTGCACAACGCATTATGTTTGCATAACAATTCCCGCTGACCTGACCCAAGGCTACGCTTTTGACATAATAAGTTGATTATGTTGCCGGAACGGCGCGGGCGGCTCACGACGCGAGTTCGCGACGTATTTCCGTCAGATAACGCTCTCGCGCTTAAAGGCAGCGCCACCCAGTTTCGAAAGTTATGTGTTAAGAATGTGCGTGTTGTATTCGCTATTCTTAAACAACAAATTATAGTATAACAATCTAGTAATATTTTTTACCATATTCAAAAGAAATCGGGAAAAAACCAATCTTTTCTAACTACTACAAAATCTTTGTTAACAATAATAAACGATTATATGCGATACTAGCTGTGCCCTGCGGTTTCACCCGCGTTAATTAGCGACTGTTCCACACCTATTAGTCATAGCGTGATGTAATATAGCCTATAGCCTTCCTCAATAAATGGACTATTCAACACAAAAAGAATTTTTCAATTCGCGCGTTCAAACAAACAAACAAACAAACAAACAAACAAACAAACAAACAAACAAACAAACAAACAAACAAACTCTTCAGCTTTATAATATTAGTATAGATTATGTTGTGTATAGTTTTAAAAATATTTACTATATTTAATTTGATATTACAGAACTAGTACCTACCTACCCACAAAACTCTCTGCTCGGCAGTACAAATAAGTACCTATTCATTTATTTATTTATTTACTTGACTTGTGTCCCTTTTAATATGGTAAAAAGACTTTTTAGTGGCTTATTCCCGCCCGCTCCAAGATTTGGTCCCAAGCGCTCCAAGACTAAAATTTGTGTAGTACACCACACTCTTACTCACCTACCTTACTTACTATGCTTATCTATGTACTCTTATTTCTAAGGTTAGCTAGTTTACAATATTGATAATAAACTTTACAATTTTATCTCTGCACTTTTTATGTACAAATAATGCACATATATTTTTTCGTCATGTTTCGTTCGATTAAGTACCTATACCCCGTGTGGTGCCGGGGGTAAAGAATTGCACCACCCCATCTCTTCCCGTGGGTGTCGTAGAAGGCGACTATGGGACCATTTCAGAGGATGGGCAGCAGCGTCTCTCTGTGATTATTCTCACCTTACTGCGATCGCCAACCCGCCTGCCAAGCGTGGCGATTATGGCAAATTCCCCTCAAAATTATTTATCCTTGAGGGAGGCCTTTGTCCAGCAGTGGTTTGGCTGAGATGATGAAGTACCTATTAGGTTGATCGCCTCCACACGACTTCTGGACTGAATAGCTACCACCAGGCTTTTAGTATGCAGTTTGTCTTTAAGCTCTTGGACAACCACCAAATCTGTAGCACGCACGCAATATAGGAAACGTTTTAAATCTATTATATACGCTCTCATGTATGTGGTACCATTATTTTACTCTAATCTACGTCCCAGGGGCGTAATTGCGTAGGTAACTCTCGTAAACAGATTGCAACACAGTTTTCTGTAAGTATATCTTTTGCATCATCATAATCATCATCTCAGCCACTGCTGGACAAAGACCTTCCCCAAGGATCTCCACAACGACCGGTTTTGTGCTGCTCGCATCCAGCGGCTTCCCGCGTCCTTCACCAGATCGTCGGTCCAGCCCACACTGCGTTTTCCGGTACACGGTCGCCACTTGAGAACTGTTCTGTCCCAGCGGCTATCAGCCTTTTCGATGAACATAATTTACATGTCTACCTAACATAAAAACCAACTTTACGAAAATCATTGTGGAATCGATACTCTATCTATGTTATCGTCTGTTGCCTCGATCAATGACTTGCACCATTTTATCTACATCTTAATGCTTGCACCAAATGCAACTGACAGACAACAATAACCAACAAAGTGTAATGAACCGATTGAGTAACATGAGATCTGAGTTATCGATATAGCATTGTAATTGATACTATCAATAACGATCTGTGCTGTGCGATACTTACATCCATATTGATCAAAGAAATTAAAAGAGAAAATTATAATATTAAGCCGAAAAAAGGTAGCATCATGTTAAGGAATGAAGAAATCAATTTTATTTTATTATAGATTTACATCGTATCTGAAGTATTAGTAAAAAAATGTAGGAGACTACAAAATTTACATACTTTTTTGTTAATTGAGAAATGGTCTTTGCTTTTGGATCTAGGTACCAGTTAAATTTTCTTTAACTGATTGTTATTAGTTTGATTAGTAGTAGTAGATTTGATTAGATTTGATAGTTAATGATGAAAGGTGATTGATTAATGATCATAGAACAATGATGCAAAAATATTGATATTCTTCTTGATCCCTTTGAGTTTACTTAAGTAAACATGTAAGATTTTACTGAGACCTCACACGGACGTGATAGCATTTGATACAAGAGTGAAGCTCGCTGTGTGAATTAAATGAGATTGGGTATGTTATGTAAAACAGCGTTTCATTAACCAAAAACAAATACATGTACAACGAACACTTAACGAGTCACTCTTAATCATAATAATGACAAAAAAATTACGGCATAACAAATCTGAGGAGTTAAATCTAAATCGCAAACATAGCTCTTCTCGTCCGCCAATAAGTCATGGAGATAGATATTCTGTTTGTCTATTAAATGAAACTGATACTCATATGAGTGGTCAATAGACGCTCATTATACTTACATATTACATACACGATATTTAGAGACAGCCCGTAATTTAATTTATAAACACTCGCAAATATGCTCATTTGCTGATGAGGCTTTACGAGCTTGTCTTGAACTGCACGCTACTTTACCTATAATCACCTTCGAAACAGAATTATAAATAATGATATATTGAAAGAATTACTTTTCATAGATTATTTTCTAAAGGCTAGACATTATTGTCTAAGTGTAGAGGTTTGCTTACGAACGAACCAATAATGCCCCATAACAAAAGGTAAGATCTTGCACCAGACTCAATTAGTACATGCCCGCGCGGATCGTTATTGCGAAATTCGCATTGTGCGCAGTGCCTCTATATCTTACTAGATTCCCTGGTGCGTTCGAATCGGATAACGACAGCAGAGAGCCCGAAAAAACCTCTAAACGTTAGGACCTCGGCTCGAGTTGACTGTTGAAGTAGTGGAACATAAAACTTTGCAATCGCAAGTCGAATTTACACCGAATTCTGACATATATTTACAACGATTGAGCGAGGTCAATCTATCGTTTTTGTAACAAATTTTCTGCTGCACATTAAAGCTAAGCTTCTTAAAGCTATTTAGAAAGTGCAGCTCTCCGTCTCCTGCGCAATCGATCCAGAATTCTAAGCGGTGCGCGGCGTGGCGTGTACACATCACAGAAACGACCGAGTACAGCAAATGCATAAACGGCACCAGTTTTACCGGTCTTATTGCATTAAACACACGAAAGACCATGACCGATCGATCTTGTTATGACATACCCACTGACCTACTCGCTACTTATTCTCACAACAATGTGCATTTCACAATGCAAGTAACACTGAAATTGCATAAACTGTAAATTACAATCAGATGGATTATAGCGAGAAGCTATTAGTGCTATTTTTTCTCAAGTCTTAATGCTACGAGGTTAATTACTTAAGCTAAAACGAAAGAGATACAGAGTTTAGGATAACCATTTGAATACATAACACGACAATCTACTCTTTTTTAATTAATGGAATCGGGCGTTACTTTTTCGGATCCCCATGACAAATATTCTATCTACATGCTCTATTTACTAAACCATCATTTTATCTTGGGACTTTCTATTTATTATCAGTCTTTATTCTTTCAACAGCTGATGGGCTCGTGGGAAGCAAGTGTACAATACATATCCAGATTGGGTCGTAATCCACTATAACCTAACTGCCATCTTACGACAACAACCGACTAAAGCCTAGCCTAAAGGTAACGTGCTTTCCGAAACTAGTAATTTAGGGACAACCTACATGGAATACATACCTTATAAATAGTGTAGCATTTGCCGTCTGAAGGCCAGTACAGCATCAGCCATCCTCGCGGGTGGGCGGCGCAAGGGTTCCGCCTCACGTCCGCCCATGGGGGTGGCAGTACCGCAGCTTGGGATCCACACAGCAGCGCAGCCAACCAAACCCATTGCGCCATGTTGAAAAATCGACCTTCGATTTTCAAATTTTGTCACTGGTCACATGATTGCTGCGTAACACTTTTTGGTCTTCCATTCCATGTCATCACAGCTATACTTCCACTGTTATTATAACCAAATCACTTATTGTACCAAACGCATTGAGTGTTTATTTCATGACCTATAATCGTTAATTATCCACTAAAACGTTTTATACGGAAACATTTTTCGACGGCTAGAGAGAAAATATTTAAATCTGTGATGTCGTAAGATTTTTTAAAATAATTCAAATGACGATGTCGATGTAATTTCGAGAATAATCAAACTCTTTTTTTTTATAAAATTATTTCCATACATTAACTTTACAATAAAAGGCAATAATAATAAACAAAACCATATAAGTTACATGCACATTTAATAAACGAAAGTAACTAAATATTCTCGTGTGGGTTTGATATTGCCTTTTTCATGTGTTGTTTACCACTTCGGACAATACTTTATGTCTGCGTTCAGCGCAGTAACGCTCATTGAAATTTCTTTATTCTGTTTGCCTCAACCGTTAACATTTCGGTTGTGCGCCGCATCATTTACATCGATGGTTTTATAAGCCGATTAATATTCAATGTTGGGTCACAAGCTCTCTCTGACTCGGTTCCTCGCCGCGCCGTTTTGACGCATAATTTTCTCGATCACCGAACAAGAACCCCTTTTTCGTTAATTTTGGACAGTCCGTGTTACGTTTTGCGTCGTAATACCTAATGATAAAAAACTTATTGTTCAGACAATCTAGATTCATTGGTTTGTGAACGATAGACAACCTATTGTAAGTACAAATTACAGTTTAGGTAATAATATAGTTCTTTTCCATCTCTACGCTCTTCACGGATCATCATCAGCTTTGTTTATGTCCCCACGGTTGGGGCACGAGCCTTCCCTATGAATGGATAGGGAGAATGGGCCATAAACCACCACGCGGGCCCAGTGCGGATTGGTGGTTCTTAACGACTGCTAATGCAGCCACGACCAACGGCTTTACGTGCCTTCCGAAGCAGGGAGGAGCACGAGATTATAAACTCTTGGTCACCCATCCGATGACCGACCTTTGCAAAAGTTGCTTAACCTCAGCACTCGCAGACCGGGCCCGTTATCTACTGCGCCATCGAGCTCCTCACTGCTAGCACACTGTATTTAATAAAACTTTTATAATAATTACGTCTAATAGTCCTCTGAAAATCATCTCGTATAATCACTACATAGTATAAAAAAAAAATTATATAATCATGTATCTGAGCAAGCAAATTCAAGATAAAGACGTGAAAATTCACGGTAAATACCAATAAGTATCATCATTTCAGATTCGTGAGTCATATTTATAGTCTTAAACTATTCGCCGAAAGTTGGTCCATTTTTTCAGTGTGTCGCCTTAAGTACTTAATGATCACTGGTTCCTGCCAAACTCTGAACACTGGTATACACTTTGTTGCTTAAAGCAGACTACGTAAAAGTAGTGAGTCAAGTTCATGTGTCATGCAGAGTCGCGATTACCTCACGCTGGTCTATTTCTCGTAATTGTAACGTAATAATGGAAAACGACCGCAATCTCGCCGTATCCGAGCACGATCTAACGGTGCGGGGTACCGTTTGATGTGCCGGCGAATGTCGAAATACCCTACGATAATAATTTTAACCCACTTAGTTAAGTACACCAGTTGTTTTACGTTTCTTATTCCAGTGTGGTAAGGTACATATTCCAGTGGTTTTAAATGATTATGAGGTCCGTATTCAGTATGTTAATACTATAAAAAGGAAGTGTTTCCTCTTAATGCGTGTATGTGACCATGTGTAGTGTCAAGTATGAACTGGACAATAAATATAAACTACAAAGACATTAGAGCTACCGTTCGAACATTTTTCTGTTTTTCGCGAGGATGCGATCACAGCACGTCATGATGTAAACTATTCAGCAATAGACGACAAAGATAGAGCTACCGATGTTTGAGATTTTAATAACCATAGAAGTCTCTAGCAGAACCAATGTTCGTTCTCCACTTCATCGTCCGATGACAGATATTTGAAAGTAACTTCTCAAACTCAAAACTTCAAAGGTACACCTTTGCAAACAGTTCTTAGAGGTTCATCTTAATAAATTTTTTTTACTAAAAATGTCTAGAAAATGTAAATTTTTGGATCGCCCAATCCGAAACTAGGAGACTTCAGCTATTCGTTCTCAATGACATTGCCAAGCCGTTTCAGGGACCAATGGGCCAATTGTAATAAGATCCTTTAAAAGACTGAACGCCCTGTTAATAGTTTCAGTATTTTCAAACAAATTTATTGAAAATTCGTCGCGTCCAATACATAATTGAGATGACAAACACACCCTGATAGTAATAGTGATAATAAACCCGTAGGTGGAAGCTCATTTCACCCGGTATCTTCAGCTCCTAACGAACTGACTGTCTTATACATAACAGACAGAACACCCCAATGTTACACGGATTGTTTTTATGGCAACATACTTAGATACTGTGTACAGCAGAATACTAGGCATGAGTTCGATATATCAAAACGTAACCAAAAACGGATATGAGTCCTATATCATATCATATCGATATGGGAAACTTCATAACCGATATAAGAAAAACTAACACCGAATCGAAAACCAAAACTGCAAGAGAACGCGATATGAAAAAAACTCTATACCGTCACTGTAACCAATATCACCATATCCATGGAAAACTGAAACTACTGCACAACTCCAAATGTTTTGATATTCGCATCTTCCCTTTCTAACTAAGCATAATGTTAACGGTGTAAATGAGACGAAGCGAATATTCGCCACTACTTTGATATGCAATGTTGTTTCATTTGGCTTCGCACTTTATAGTCATAGAAATATGACGTAATTTGGAGTTGTGTTGTCTATCGTTTTCAGTTTTCTAAAACTAGTTATGCATATTAGAAGCAAAACTAGCAAACTATCTTACTGATATCGATATCTGAAAACGGTTTTTGATATCGATATGAAAACTGAATATCGGTTGCGTAACCGTTATTATAGAAAACCGAAAACGCCCATGTCTAATACCAGTGCAGCAGGCCCCGCTTGCTGCGTATACTGAGCTGTGCACAGTGTTGGCATCACATAACAGGGCACAATGTAAATTGTTACTATTTTTTATTATTTTTGTTACATGTTGTATGTTAAAATGTCCAAATAATTTTTAACGCAAATTTTCTTGCGAACAAATTACAAAAACACAAATGTTAAAAAATTTCAACGAGCAGGATTTGAACGTGCACCCTTCTGACATACCGGGTCAGGTGCTCTTCCAATTGAGCTATCGTGGTTCTAACCAGCCCGCCGAAATTATTCAACACTTTTACTTTGAAAGCCAAAGGCGCCCATTCAATGTCAACAACTACCGTCATTAACATCCGATCATAATATTTTTACAAATATTTTTTTTTATGTTGTATGTTTATTTGTGTGTTTTGTTATGTGATTCCAATAAATGTCTTTTATTCTTCTTCTTTATTCTTTATTCTTTAGATAAGATGGTGGATGTGGCCAAGTGCACCTACAAAAAGCTCTAAACTCAAATTCAAAATTCAAAATTATTTTTTGCATGCCACATTGCTGTACCTAGCATAGTAATTAAATAAATAGGTACAAAGGGTGTTAAAATAAACAATGTTGCGCCCCGTAAAGGCATAGCAAACAGAGAGTATAGCTAACTTATTTACTACTGTATTATACACAAGCTGACCCGGCGGACTTCGTACCGCATTTCTTTTTTTTATAATATATATCCTATGTTACTCAGCGCTAATGTAGCATTCTAATGGAGAAAGAATTTTTTAAATCGGTCCAGTAGTTTTTGAGTTTATTCGTTGTAAACATACATACATACAAAAAAACCAAAGCTTTCCTCTTTATAATATTAGTATAGATTTAAACATTAAATATAATAAAAATATAAAATTGTATACATGTAACGCCCTGTAAGGACATGGCAAATTTTGTGAGGCTGTTACATTATTCTATACCAATTCATAATAATGTAATAACCACCATCATATGTACCTCTACCACCATCCAAAACAAATACATTTAAACATGGGATCCCCAAGTGGTAATCGAATAGAACCTGAAAACGGTGGTTGCCTAACCGCTGGACCATGGAAGCGGATAGACTACGGTGAGTGCAGTAAAACAGACTTACTACACTTACTGAACAAATCAAATAAACCGCCACCTGTACGGAAAAAATGAAGAAACAAAAACTCTAATTACATAGACTGGGCACTAGAGAACGGGACGGTTTCATACAGAATGCTGTTACGTCAACCGTTAGCCGTGAGATAGTGAGCAAAAACGCTAAGCCCCGTAACCCGCGTACTATTAAGATTATTATTTAAATAATACACGACCTACTTAATAGTCAGTGATTGCGCTTCGCGACAATCTCATAAAGATCATAAGACAAAATGTAAACTAGTATGTAAGAAAATTGTAAATTGTACCCAAATGAAAGAGTAAGAAAATGTAACTCTAGTGCTTAAGAAAACAAAAATGTCAAAATTCAAAATTTGTGTACCCCTTTTTCTTCCCGACATTTACCTAATAAAATAAAGAAATAAAGGATAGGCTTAGTAGTCGGGAATCCCACCCGTTATTGTATAAAAGACGAGGCATGAAAGAGTTAGTATGAATATGGAAGTATGAATAAGAGGCATGAAAGATAGAAGTGGAATGAAAGAGTAATTAGATAAACAAGAGCTCCGATAATGTTGGAGGTGTAAGAATTATAAAAAAAAATGGAAAATAAATCTCATAAAGCAGATCTTATACTGAACGAAAGAGTTTACCCCGACATATCGAAATTCATTGCGCCGTTTGACATAAGAATATCCTTTATATGGCTCTGTTAATATAAGACAACATCATTTATTTATTTATTTATTGTAGGAAAAACTAACAGCTTATACTTGTTTATGTAATTTCGTAGGACTTTGGTGGGAAAGTGAAGAGTCACGTCTGCGGTTTTGTTTTATTTTCTAAGTTTATGTCGAATATTAATGTGAAATAATGGTGGATTATTATGAGTGTGCATGAGTGTTGGCAAATGAAACAAAACAGTGCAACGGCACTTTTCAAATTCTCCACATAAAGCCCCACATCTTTACTAAGATACTCGAGGGGTTGGGGGGTATATCATTTTCTCACTTTTCATTTCTATTAACATTCATCGTCATCATATCGATACCTTTGGGTAGAAAGGTCGTATAAACCAAAACCCGACTTTTCAGGAGAGCAGAAAAACTTTTTTTTTTTAAATAAAAATTCATAACTTTTTTGTTTTTTAAGTTATAAAAAAATGACCAATGAAAAAGATTCTTACAATTTGAGAATGAAAAAGGCTAAATCATCAAAACACATATATCTTCTTTTGTTTCAAAGTTAGCTTGGATTTACGTCTAAGAAAAAACCAATTTATGGTTAATACACCCCATGAAAATGTACCTAAAAAAAACTGCATAGGTCGTATATCCATTTTTGGTAAGCTTATTATCACATAAATTATGGTCATTACGACGTCGAATTTAAACTAATTGTAAGTAATGTATTTAACTCGCTATACCATTTACAATTAAAGACGATTTTTAGTTAGTATAAATGAGTTAATATAAATTATGGTCATTACATCATAACAAAACTACAAAAAAAATACATTCGGCTTTTACGTTAACAATTTACCTTTTTTAAGACGTTTTGACCGAAATTTTCTGGGTCGTATAAACATGTTTTTTGCGAATTTCTGTATTTCGTATATACAGATCGATAGAGAAAAAAAATCTGAGAAAAATGGTATATATAACTCAATTTGGCCAAAATGGTTTATACGACCTTTGTACCTAAAGGTATCGATATAGGAAGGAAATATTGTTTATTTATGTATTACTTGTAAGAGAAATTACTTAGACACTGGCTAAATGTGCTAATCGCACGAAGCCATCAACTAAAGGAAAAAAAGTAATTTAGTAGCATTATGTATTATAGGAAAAAACATGCCTCAAATATAGTATACTAAGTAATAATAATAATACTTGTAGAATAATAAAAAGTAATAATAATACATGAAGATTCCTTTGACTGAACAAGGTAGAAAACAACATTCATTATGTGTGCCCATGGGTTAAGTTTGATACTTTCTCAACTACGAGTACATCAGTTTCATCAGCCCCTATCGTTTAATTTTTTATTTATTGAACATACCAAGAGTATTAATTTATTACTAGCACTTTACTTACGACTTCGTCCGCGGGTCTATGAGTATTAAAAATGGACTTTTTTAAATAAAATATAGCCAAGTTACCCGCGTTAAGTATTCTATCAGCGAAAGAATTTTTGTTTTTGGACCAGTAGTTCCAGAGATTACCCTCCGCAAACAAACAAAGTCACAAACTTTACCTCTTTATTAATAGTATAGATGTGTCTTAATCCATCTTTAAGCGCATCAGCGTCTTTACGACTAGGAGTCGAAGTGTCGCCATGGCCGAAATCGGTTGGACCAATCAATCATCATCATCATACAAAGTGTACATTTTATTTACGTTAACGAAAACGAAAATTTGTAGGTATATCATTGAAGCAGCGTCTCTTGGCAAATTTGCCATACAAATTCTCGAATGGTAGGTTCATAAAGCTCGTACTCAGTTGGTACTCTGAACTATAAAATTGATCTGCAATAGACAGCTGCAAAAAGGAGCATGTGACAATATTGCAACGTATTGTAACAGCTTAATCACAGCTGTTGCAAGAACCGAAGCAAGAAGTGCCAGCTCGAAGCAAATGTTTAGCAAACCGTTGCTCATGTGTTTTTAATAACTACCTACCTACCTACATGAATTTTCTATAAGCAATATCATATTTGATCTCTTGTAACGAGAGAATATTTTAAACACTCCCACAGACCTACTACGCACCAAAAGACTTAATACGGTAAAATTATTACCTACACCTCACTATAATCATCACCTGCTCATTTTTATGTCCCCACGGCTGGGGCACGAGCTTTCTTTATAGATGGATAGGGAGAACGGGCCATAAACCACCACGCGGGCCCAGTGTGGATTGGCGACTGTCAACAACTGCTAAATGCAGCCGGGACCAAAGACGTGCCTTCCGAAACACGGAGGAGCCCGAGATGATCATTTTTTGGTCACTGGCCTTAGCGAAATTTACTTAACCTTTGAAATCACTGACCGGGCACGTTAACCACTGTGCCATCGAGCTGTTAATAAATGAGCTGATTGGGGAAATGGCAAAGTTAAGGTCACGCTGAAGCTAAGACCTCGAATCTACATTACGCAAGATGCGGTTGCGATAGATTTATAATTCTAAAAACGGTAGCTACAAGAAGAGGAAAACCGATTCGAAAATAAGCGACATTGTGAAAAAGTTGTGGTTAAAATCACAGAAGCTAAGAATCTTCAGTAGATACTACTGAATAATTTGCATGGGTAGTTAGTCTATGCTACGGTTATGTCTACTTCCGAAGGCTTAGTAAGTCCAGCCTACACCAGCTTCAAGAAGGTATAAAAGAAATACCTAATAGTATATTATACACTGAAAACTGAAACTGATAACCGACTCTATCGCGGCATTTTCAGCGTTACCGGACTTTTTGGGGTGGCGAATAGCTCACAAGGTTTCTCAACCCCTGTGATCACCACCGTCAGAGGTTTTCTAGAGGGAATGGCATCACGCACTAGTGCGTGTCCCCGCTTTCCCTGCTAGATTTTCCGACGGGTTCAGATAGGATCGGGAGCAAGGACCTCGGCTCGGGTTGACTAGGTCGTGGAGGTGGAAAACGATGTTAGATGATGCTTCTCCGATGTGCAATAAAAAAAACTTGAATATTAACATTGTGCATTTTTGATATTTTGGAATGGTTAGGGAATAATTTTGCACGAATTGCTTTAATTATCAGTATAAAAGTACTCTCATTTATGTGGTAGAATACAATATTTATTTATTGGGCTATCGTACACAAACATGACAATTTATATTACATTAAAAAGTTATATTAAGTTATATTAAAAATTTATATTACGCCGCTCCAGCTGTCTACTCTCCATCCGTCTTACGAATTTTCGATCAGGTCACGTGTCCTGACGCGAGTTTAACATTTTTTACCCATTCCTCTACTCTCCATCCGTCTTACGAATTTTCGATCAGGTCACGTGTCCTAACGGTCACGTGTCCTGACGCGAGTTTAACATTTTTTACCCATTCCAAAAAAAGTGCACAACGCCGCTAAAGAAGTTTTCACTTCAAAAACCTATTGCAAATGTACACGTAGTAACTATTATTTAATCAGCGATTGTAGTCTAACCATTAGCGTTATGTTAATTCAATAATAGGCGTCGGTTTCGCCGATAGCCTTCCGCAACATTTTTGGTTTGTGTAAAGGTGAAGATTGAATAATACCTAGTTGCTAAACATGTTTAGGCAATCTCTTTAAGCGCTCCGCTTATGCTTTAACTTACAAAAATAATTTTGAAGAATCATTTTTCACATAACTTTTTACAAACTTTTTCACAAACTTCAGTGATTTTGAATCACGCAGCAGAACGGTCTCATAAATTAAAAATCATTGTGTATACGTACGCTTATTAAGCGAAGTAATTTTTTATTAAATTCTTTTATAGTTGAAATGAAACAACTTTTACGGATCTACTCGCGTTTATTTTATACATTAGTTTTAATTAATGTTTATCCTGACGTTTATCATCAAAATCATTAATAGTTAGTCTGTTTGGTTGGAGGTAAAGCGGTTTGTCTTAGTCCACCTGCCTAGGTACTACCATTTTATTTAAGTCTGCCTGTCATACCGAAACTTCTTCTACTTCTGTAGATAAACGTAACTTCGTAACCGTAAATATTCGTATAGTAAAAATAAGAAAAATTTGTTAAGTCTTTAATAAACCTTTGCCTAAAATAAACCGTCTTCAACCTTTGTCTTATTGCAAGCAGTTCCTCGGAGGTTGATGATTCCGTCCGGTTAATATAATGCACTTCAATGATTCCAATTTATAAACATTGCGGTTGGTTAAATAAACTTATGCTTATACATCCTACTAAAATATTAGTCATTCTTATAACAGGTTGGTACACGTAACACAATTTATACAGTATCTTGAACGTTTCAAATAAGAACTTGTGTTAATAAATAGGGGTCGATTTTAAGACATCGTCGACCCCCAAAACCAGTTATCGTTTATGTCAATCCCTGGGAAACCGATTTTGACCCCAAGGGGTCAATATCGACCACTTTGAGAATCCCTGATCTACGGCTTCATCATCACTTACTATCAGGTGAGATGATAGCCAAATGCTTCTTCGTTGAAGCATAAAACATAATAGGGTTTTGGTTTTGTTATTTTGGAAAAAAAAAGTCTTATTTTTTATCTTCCTCTTATATATTATTTCTGCTTTACGAATTGCAAATACCTTCAAAGCACCTTTGCTAAGGAAGTACTAAATTTCGAATGGGAGAGAGAGCTTGTACCAGAAGTCATATACCACTGAATCCTTACATAACCGTATTCTCTACAAAAGCCCTTATAGAAAGGCATCAAGTTCCTACTTTACATAAAACACATTATTTGTAATATTTTCATATAAAAAAATGCATACCTAATCTACTCCATTCCATTTTATTTAAATGTAGTTACACTTTTTGTTGGTTTAGCAAGGCTTTACATCAAAAACAACAAAATGTTTTATGTGTAAAAGAAAAAAAAACAAATGCCGCCACAGCCTAAACAAACACACCTGGTATAATATTGTCCCGGTTTTACTTTTTAAAATGCGCGGCTGGCTTCGCGAGGGTCACGTGCGAAGGTTGAATTAGAAAAAAAGGCGCGAGTGCGCTCAGCGACGCGAGCTAAGACACTGAGCGGACGAGGCGGAAAGCTTTCGGCCGCCAGCTGACGAAACTCCATTTGAACTTGGAACGGACCGACCCGAAAACAACCCCTAGACCCGTTTACGTTAACCCTCCATCACACATACATATGTACCTATGACATGACGAATTGACGAACTTGATATAACCTTCCTGGGATTTTTGAACTGGTATTTGAACTAATTTTCACGCTATGATCAATTATGAGTGTTGCCTTTTCTCTTATTCAAAGTCACTAGTAACTTATTTTTGACCCTGAAATTTCGAACGGTATATCTTTATAATGAAATTGCAAAAGATATTTTTATTTTATAGCTTCAAGTCACTTTTAATTTCGAAATCACCGGTAAGATTAAAAAATCTAAACGCTGAGAAATCCTGAGTGGTTATATTGAACTGCATATTTAAGCAGAAGAAGGTACTTATGGTACAATATTTTTTTGTATTATGGTTGTTTAGGTACACAAGAAATTCGTCGTCGCTAAATGCTCGGGCTGATTACGAGAAATCGTGGTTCAGTCCCCATAGCCATGTTAGATATTTACTGAAGTAAGCAATTAGGTGGGTTTAAAAAGACTTTTATTTTTTTTACTGATGAATGATTGATGACGAATAATTTAGCTGAATTCATACTACGTTGTATATTATTTAAATTGCATTTACGTAGGACCTTTATTGATTAATAGATAGGTAGACAATGCAAATTGCAACACTATAAAACATAAACATTGAACAAAAAAAATAATTTACGAAGTTACAATATGGCGGTCTTATCACTTTTAAGCGATTTCTTCCAGATAACCAGTCGGATGATGTGATGTGTAACACTAAACTTTATAAAAAATGTAAGTTTGAAAAAACTAGTAATAATTATTAGTGTAATACTAAGCAATGCCTTCGTATGAATCGTGGGAATTTTAATATTTACAGTGTAAAACGAATGTAAGCGGAAATCTGTTTGGGGTTCTGACCCATAAAGAAAATTCTCATTCTCATGATGCCTGACTGACTGTTTCCTAAGCTAAGCAACAAAAGTAATAATCAACAAATAATTAACTAAGTCCAATTACTGATATAAAATTGTTGTATATTTTCTGTCTTTGACATAATATTTTTTAAACCATGCACGTGTTAGTTTAAGTAAACATTTAAAAGTAGGTATATCTAACCTTTTAAGCTGCTATTTTATTTTGATTTAATATATGCGGAGAAAAGATACAGTTTTTTTTAATCAACACTACAGAAAAAAACTGTTTTTCAATATCTTTATATTTCTATACTACATACCTATCTACTAAGTTCCGTATCCAGTACCTACCTACCTTACCTAGCTACCCTTTGTCAACTTATTTATAGAATATGTAGGAAATGACTCGCTAATGACCAAATCAAATGACGTTAAGCAGAATGTGGCAATTAAAAATAAATCAAAATTCAAAATTCAATATCATTTATTCAGTTTAGGCTACAAATATATAATAGCTCTTATGAACGACACTATTTCATCAGGCAGAGTCCAGATGCGAAGATGGCGTAATGTAGAAGGTTCTTGTTAATGAGTTAAGTGCATTCAACCTTTCCAGAGTGTTAACACAACCGATAAGTAGCTGAAAATTGGCTTCTGTAGGTGTTCGAACTTTACTTTCTTTTACGTTCTACGAGTATGAGACTGTGTAATACCACAGAGTAATACAGGTAATACTGCTTGCTATATTCCAAAGACAAATAATTTTGTTCTTTCTTTTCTTAACAGAACGGTTCCGCACGAAGCCATTAAAAAAAACAGAATGGTTTTAAGAAGCCGTCCGTCCGTCTGTCTGTCTGTCTGTCCGTCTGTCACCAGGCTGTATCTCATGAACCGTGATAGTTAAACAGTTGAAATTTTCACAGATAATGTATTTCTGTTGCCGCTATAACAACAAAAAAATAGAATAAAATAAATATTTAAGGGGGCTCCCATACAACAAACGTGATTTTTTTGCTTGTTTTTGCTCGATATTGATAACGGCAACAGGTAGACGCTTGAAATATTCACAGAATATTACGTTATATATTCACTTTAAAATAAATAACTAAATTAAAATAAAACAAATATTTAAGGGGGGCTCCCATACAACAAACGTGATTTTTTTGCTCGTTTTTGCACGATTTTGATAACGGCAACAGGTAGACGCTTGAAATTTTCATAGAATATTGATTTATATTATTTACTTTAAAAATATATAATTACTTAAATTAAAATAAAATTAATATTTAAGGGGGGCTGCCATACAACAAACGTGATTTTATTCCAATTTTTTTCTCGGTCTTAATAACGATAACAGGTAGAAACTTGAAATATTTTAATAAGTAGTTAACTAGCTGACTCGGCGGACTTTGTACCGCATTTCTTCTTTATTTGTCCTTTTTTTTATATAGCCTATGTTACTCAGCGCTAATGTAGCATTTTAAATGTGAAAGAATTTTTTTAAATCGGTCCAGTAGTTTTTGAGTTTATTCGTAGCAAACATACATACAAAAATACAAAGCTTTCCTCTTTATAATATTAGTATAGATGGTACGGAACCCTTCGTGCGCGAGTCCGACTCGCACTTGGCCGGTTTTTTAGGGTTCCGTAGCCAAATGGAAAAAACAGAACCCTTATGGATTCGTCATGTCTGTCTGTCTGTCTGTCCGTCCGTATGTCACAGCCCTTTTTTTCTGAAACTATAAGAACTATACTGTTGAAACTTGGTAAGTACTTTACAAGTTTACTTTACTTTACAAGTAAGTAACTTGGTTAGTCTCTGAACCACATTAAAAAAACAATAAATTTTGGGGGTTCCCCGTACTTAGAACTGAAACTCAAAATTTTTTTTCATCAAACCCATACGTGTGGGGGTATCTATGGATAGGTCTTCAAAAATTATATTTTTTTCTAAACTGAATAGTTAACACGAGAGACACTTCCAAAGTGGTAAAATGTGTGTCCTCCCCCCTCCCTGTAACTTCTAAAATAAGAGAATGATAAAACTAAAAAAAATATATGATGTACATCACCATGCAAACTTCCACCGAAAATTGGTTTGAACGAGATGTAGTAAGTAGTTTTTTTTTAATACGTCATAAAGTATGGAACCCTTCGTGCGCGAGTCCGCCTCGCACTTGGCCGGTTTTTTTTAAACCAAGCGTATATTCTCGCTAGATAGACGATAAAAAGTATTAATCCAATAAATTACAGCGTTTGAAAATATCTAAAATCTTAATGTATTTAACTTACTTTCATATAAATAAGTGCCCTTGTGTACTTGTATGTGTAATGCGTTTTAGTAACAAACGAACCTCTAAAGTGGTTCCGTTGTTATTTGAGGTTTACATAAGTAAATCTCTTTAGTCGTGTTAGACTTGACCGACGCAAGTACAAAAATCCTTGATCTATTTCAAATGATCGCGCTTTGAAGAGCCGTTACAACAAAAAACCATCACCACAACAGCGCGGTAACTGCGCTTCGCTCCCATGCTTATCAAGACGTTTACATGGTGATGTAAGCCGTATTAGGCCAGGGGCCAGTCATCACAAAACTCATAAATACTTTTTTACCATTTAATTATTGTTTTTAACTAATAAACTTAAAAACTAACTTTTCTGCTGTAGAATACCGAATAAGTAAAAAAATAATTTATAAAGTGTTATATTTTGGAAAATAATAGCAGTAACTAAGCTAAGCGCGGCATTTTTTAAATTACTTTTTCCATTCCCTACTTGCTTCGTGAAATTAAAACTAAAATAAACTTTACACTAAATTAAAAGGCAAAATAAAATAAGTAAATACTTACATAATCTTGAAAATTTTACCGTAACTAAAGTACCTAATGTATTGTATTCCGCTACATGTGCGTAGCTGAATCATTAGTATCATTACAAAATACAAATACTAGATAGTTTCCTTAATTATTCTGTACTTTTTGTGTATAATCAAGTTTAATTCACAATGAGGACTTTTGAACCTTGTTAATGTTATTTAACAGAACTAATTCAGTGTGTTTTTTTTACTGGAACAATATAAGAAAATCTGAAACTATAGGAGATACCTTACGCGAATCTATCTTAAGAACTACTAGGTCTTGTTTGTGAAGACAATTTTGGCATAAGATTTTTTTTGGTAAAGCGTGAGTAGTAGGTAGGTACAAAAAAAATTGTCAAATTGATCAAAATTCCTGAGACAGTTTCTCGGTTTATCTTATGGATTGCACTTCCTGATACAGTCCCATTTCAAAAAACAATCCATAGGTATAAAAATTGGTTGTCTGTAAAGTCGGTTTACTGACGATAGTTGAACGTGACAACGTCTTAAGAAGGTGTCGGGAGGTGTTGGGGGTGTCGGGGGGTGTTGGGGGTACGTACCGCGGTGGCGATGCCGGCCACGGGCTTGCACAGCAGCCTGCAGCAGCCCGTCGAACAGGTAGGCGAGAGGAGTTGGGGGTGTCGGGAGGTGTTGGGGGTGTCGGGGGGTGTTGGGGGTACGTACCGCGGTGGCGATGCCGGCCACGGGCTTGCACAGCAGCAGCAGCCCGTCGAACAGGTAGGCGGGAGGAGTTGGTGGTGTCGGGAGGTGTTGGGGGTGTCGGGGGGTGTTGGGGGTAAGTACCGCGGTGGCGATGCCGGACACGGGCTTGCACAGCAGCACGGCTAAATTTCTACTCAGCCGATTGTGCTTCTTTGTCGCTCGTTCCGCGCTCTCGCTTGCACTTCAAGCCTTACATGGAACGCCTCAGAGCGAGGTAACGCCGAACTTTTTCGTGCGTGCAGCCGGCTCTATCGAATTATAAGACGTTGTCACGTCAAAAAACATACAGTTACAAGGTACTTTAATCTGTGCGCATCCCTTGGACATTTTCTAGTCACGCCGACCATGCCCGCGATCCCGTTAAGTTGATCGACCGTCAGTTTTCACATAAAAAGAGCGGCTACTGACGAGACGCCCGGCCCGTCTAATTGTATAAACACAGCAAAGTAAACACATTTGTGTTTTTATCTATCAACTAGATGACGATCTAATACTAGATGTTTCCAGTTATTTCTACTGAGAACCAAGGAATTCCCTCTGGATCCTGCATAATTTAACAAAGAAGTAAATAAATATAGGCGTTAAAAAAAGCACAGCTAATAAAGCACAGATTAAGCAACCGCAGACATGCTTCTTTTGCAAATCCAAATAAAGTACCTACATACTTACGTTGCTTATTAAAAGGTAGAAAAAAAAGTACATTGTGTCAAAATAAAGTACGATTATTTATTTCGCTTAAAAATACTTCTCATTGCTTTTAGGAACTATTAACAAATAATTATCACTGCTAAATAGCTGCACAGGAACTTTTTTGTGTCATTTTGATATGTCAAATGTCTTCTAATTAGTATTTACTGAATTCTCTTTAGGATTTGTAAAAAAATATTCGTCATTGTTAATTTCTATATTCTCTTTTATATTGTAATATAGATTAATCAATATAAATTTACTGATGATATGTCTTAATAAAGTGCAGATCATTGATAAAAAATCCAAGTATGTCAAATGTTTACACATCTTAATATGCGACTACGGTAAGGCTCGTTATTTTTTTTAACTAAAAGAAAAAAAAAATTTATGAACTCAGTAAAGAATATGTAAATAGTTTCGAGAAAATAGATCGTAATGTCAGCACCTCCAATTACAAAAACACAAATGTTGAAAAAAATTCCACGAGCAGGATTTGAACCTGCACCTTTCTGACATTCCGGGTCAGGTGCTCTTCCAATTGAGCTATCGTGGTTCTAACCAGCCCGCCGAAATTATTCAACACTTTTTACTTTGAAAACCAAAGGCGCCCATTCAATGTCAACAACTACCGTCACTAACATCCGATCATAATATTTTTACAAATATTAAAGGTCAGTTAAGAAGTAAGCAAGCTATTTATAAATGTTCAAATAATTTTTAACGCAAATTTTGTTGCGAACAAATTACAAAAACACAAATGTTGAAAAAATTTCCACGAGCACAATAGCTCAATTGGAAGAGCACCTGACCCGGAATGTCAGAAGGGTGCAGGTTCAAATCCTGCACGTGGAATTTTTTTCCATCATAGTCGAAAACGCACTTTCGCACCTATAAGTAGTCGCGAAAGGGACTAATATTTTAAGATACCTTTCAGCAATAATGGGATATTCCCGAGCAACTTTTGCCCAAAACGTTGATAGCTAGAAGTTTCCACTGTGTGGCGCCGCGCTAAATAGCTGTAGCAAGACATTTTACTCGTTACCACTCAGAAAAGACGGTTTTCCCCCAAGGGTTCTATTTTCCATAGAACAGGAACCATTGTTCTATTTTCTATTGTAATATTGATTCCAAAAGGTGAGATGTCAAATGTTATACATCATATGCGATTACTGTAAGGCTGGTTCATTTTTTTTATTAATACTTATGTTTCTTGATTACATTTTATGACGTTATGGGATTTCGGAAAAGTTTTAGGGTGATTCCCCTTTATTTTAATACTTTGAACACCAAAGCGTAGTAACTATTACTTTTAATACTAATCAAAAGAGCCATTTGATAGCAACGATATCTTAAATCTAGATTTAGGCCAACGCTGCAAGATATTTCTATCAACTGTTTCCCAAAATGGCTGTTTTAAGGGTGAAGGGTGCACCATGAAGCTGTACAGCCTCATGGGGTGGACAGAGCGCCCAACAATAACAATAAAAACAATGATAATTATGCCGCCAAATATTCTTTAATTAAAAATGTTGTCCACTTTATCAATAAAGATGTTGCCTTCGATAATAAAGACACAGGCAGCGTAAAGAAGGAAGAGGTTAGATAGACTGTGATAAAAACATAAAAACTTTATTACATTAATGATAGAGTAAACATAATATATTTTAATGAAAAAAGTCTAACTCATTGAAATTAGTTATTTTAGGCATTAATTTCTTCTGTTATGCAGGTGTTTATTCTACCTACATACCAATTATATCACAATCAAAGACAATGGAACACCGATGGTTGCACATTTGTATGTAATTCGCAACGTGGATTTCGCTTTATGAATCAACTGACACAATTTCTTGGCACGAGACATGCGCGGGGTGGGCGCAAGCGTAATCCATCGGAATTATAATACTACGACATGCTTGAAAATACCTTATGTAATCGCGTAGGTTCCAATTACCTACTCTTTGACATAATATTGTAACATTGTGTGTTATGATGATTTAATCAACGATGCGTGGCGAGAACTGACCTAGGTAATAGGAAATGTGGGGTTGTACGCCGTTTTAACCGCCACTGTAGTCAAGTAGGTAGACCACCGCTCTTAGACTCAGAGGTCGTGGGTTTAATTCCTTTTGAGGTAATATGTTGTACTCAGTATAATTAGTTTTTAAAGTATAACAACAAGGTTAGGATACAGTAGCGATAAGGTAGCTAGTCATTCATTTATCATACTTTGTGCAAACCAGAGACACTACCAGGACCATATTGGTGGATTACTATTTTAATTACAGGGTCACGGACCCCGCCCGGTTCGTAATCCAATAACCGTAATCTACTATGCTATGTGCTGGCGGGACTGGGAGTTGGGACTGTTTTGTTGGTTTGGCAAGACTCTGATAAGGAAACCACCCAGTTAATATAGCGTGGAGAGCTCTTTGGAGCAGACTCTATTACGATGCAGACGCCAGTTTTCAGTCCGTGGGACAGGGCTACTGTTATGTGGTCGATTCGACAGAGTCGCCCAGAGAATATCTAGCTTAAGAACGAGACCCAAAGAAATAGAAGTTCTTTTGCCGTTCTTTTGCATAAAAAAAAAAGAATGTCATATTGACAGAATCATCTGAGCGGATGTGTTCCAATACTAGTTATTTTTACTCATTCTCTCAATAATGCTGCTAACTTTAAACTAAGCCGATATTTTGGTGCTATTCCGGATTGATGAGAACATTATACGAAAATGTTTTATGAAAGTTAACGCGAAAATAACACTGTGTAATGTGTATCATTCATTTGCATTTTTATTAGTGTCCTCCTTTAATTACAAATTACGTTAGTACGCTATAGTTTTCCTGACGCAGAACTATAGATGTACTTGTGAGATTCCAATTCTTAAAGAATATTATAAAAATAATATCTGCAAATGGATATAAATAGAACTAAAAATGCGTCAGAAGGGATTGCCGTGAGTACCTTTTAACTTTCTTGACCATCACAAATTCAAAACACTAATAACCTGCCCTAAAACTAGACTGGCTAACATAGCGATGGCCATCTTACAAGAAATTGTATTGAATCCTTTAATTTTACCTTTAGTTAAAACTTGTTGATTTTAAAATTATGTAGTTTAATTATTTATTTATTTATACTCTGACCATAATTTATGTACACACAAACAAGCAGAAGGGAGAACATAGTAAGGATAGATGAGTACAAGGTTGCTGCTTATTTCCCATTGAAATTTCTTACAGCAGGCCCGTAGAAAGAGAAGACACAAAGAAAAGTAAAAAACACTGTGACCAAAAAGTGTGCAATTCACAAAACAAAAAAGAGTACCTATTTAAGACTAAACATAGTAGACACATAGTTGACAATATCATTATTTTATTTTAATTGAAACTTAAATTATTTCAATATGATACATCAAATGTATCATATTGAATTTTAAATGAACATAAGTACAGTGAGTGTTTAGTTTGACCTTAACAGCTATTTTTATTTTAGCCAATGGGCATCACATCAGTTAACGACATAGCCCTTAGCAACCAGCCAGAATCACGATATGAATGCCCGGTCTGCCTGAACTGGCTAAGGGACCCAGTCATAACAACATGCGGTCACAAATTTTGCAAAAGCTGTATAACATCTTGGCTACAGTAAGTATATTACTTATCTATTTATGTACAAGATGTTTTTTTTTATATCTTATGGGTAAGCACTTGGCCGTCATCTCACCTGATGTTAAGTGATGATAAGGTCGAAGGTGGAAGCGCACTTTACCCGGAATCCTCAACTACTGAGGCACTGGCTAATCTTATCTCTAGCTGCCAGAACACTACAATGCTACTAACATTGATGTTATGATGACATATTTAGATAAGATGGTGGTAGCTAGCCAGGCGGGCAAACAAGCCTTACCACCAACCAAATCGAGTACACAAACATCATCCGCTGGGAATCGAACCCAAGATCTCTGGGTCTATGAATGTGATAAAAATGTAAGAAAATGATGAACAAGTCTCACAACTTTCATTTACTTACCTATCAGGTTTAGTTATAGTCCTTAGTAGATACTTATTGTATTATGTTGTATAAAGTTCTTACAAAAATAGTATTAAGTCCAAACATTATCAAATTTAATTATTTACCGAATTTCTACTTATATTGGAACATGGCTCACCTAGCATGTTAACAATTCCTTGTCAGCACTATTACTTGCAATCAAAGTCCACTAAAACTACTTGATTTTACCCATAAAGCGCAATTTGCTTGCATTTATGTAGGTGACTTATCTGCAATTTGACATTGAGCTTGAATGCTTAGCATCCTATCAATGTAATATCTATCTTATTTATTATTTTTTTCAATTTATTTTTGTACTTAAATTTCTAAATAATATTAAATTTGTAAAATTAAAGATTACTTACTACCAATTCCTACTTATATTGGTCACCAGTGACTATTTTAACAAAAATCTATATATTTATAAATACCTAAATAGAAACATAAAATTAAAACATAATAATAATTTTGTAAAACCATTATTTTGTAGTATATTTTGTATTTGATTGTCATGTTCAGTAAGATTAAAGATTTCTTGATGATCAATATATTTAATCTATTTACAGAAACAGTGGTCACTGCCCCATAGACAACATAAACCTAAGTATGAAGGTGGACATATTCCCTGACAACTATACCAAAAGGGAAATACAGGAACAAAGGATGTCTTGTCCTTTTGCTGATAAAGGTACGAGGAAATAAATAATTAAATTACTAATACTCAGACCAACTACCTTTCATCATCATCATCATCATCATCATCACCAATAGCAGCCATAAATAATTCCCCTGTCGAACTCGAGACTCCCACAGCAATAGAACTTTGTCTATGATACACCTATCTGTATTTTGTTTATTTTCTATGACAAACTTTAAACATTAGTGTTCCTGAATCAAGAATAATTTTAAATAAACCAATTTTTGGCATTATCTCTTAACTTATTAGTTTTCAGACCATTTTATGTTAAGTTTTAAGTTTTTGATGGCATGAGTTAGAAATAGAGGCTGATCTACACTCGTTCCACTTACAACAAACTCTGTTCATGCTACAGGTTGTACTCTGAAAGTAACACCGTTGGATTTAGATGCGCACATAGCGTCGTGTGAATACAACCAACCGGAAACTTCCAAGCAGAAAGAGATCAAAGTGCCATGTTCATTCCATGCGGTTGGGTGCAAAGAAACTTTTGAAAGTCAAGAAGATATGAATGCTCATCTTCACAGTGATACACAGAGTCATATGAGTGTAAGATAGATTCACTACATAAGTTTTAAGCAGTGATCGGAATAGGTACAGCAATTTTATGTACTTGCGATACGTTGTATTAATATGGACATTCCCGAAATATTGTCGATAAACAATTTGAGTGCTGTAGAAAGAGACAAAAACAGGTGTGTTCTTCTAGCGGCGGAGCCCGGTATTGTATTTTTTTTGTTTCCAAAAGACGTGTTGCGCGGCAAAATCGTGCGGCAACATCGCGCGTGTGCGCAATGGAAATTGGCAACGCGTCGCTAATGTAAGTTTGACAACGTCGTCGTGGCGCCCACTGCCAATACGTAAGACAAGCCTTCTTTTATCATGTTCATAAAAAAAGTTTCAATTAGAATCTCGCGGAATGTCCATATTAACATCAACGTTTACGGTCAATGAACCAAAATAGCTCTACCTACTCCGATCACTGGTTATAAGGGTCATCGCAAACTGGCGGGGTGGCGGAGATGAGACTAATTAACTTTCAATTGAAATTCGACTTTAGTTACTTAGTCATACAGTTGAAATTGATATAACCAAAATAAAATTACTCTCGCGTCTGTTTGTGTGCATTGCGACCGAGACTCTGCTCTTCCCCGCCACTTCGTTGGTCTGTGCTGTTCTTAACAGTACGCTTTTACAATCTCACCAGAGATCTAGAAATTAACACATAATTTAGTACTTTTTTTTTTTAAGTTATGTCTACTGACATAACTTTTGTCATAAATAAACCATAGTCAGTCTAAAGTTTATAATTTTACTCATTTCATTGTATTAAGAGTTGTCTATTTTTATAACAATTTGATTTATATATTTATTATTGTAATACATTTTCAGTATCTAATGAATGCATACTCTGAAATGAAGATTAATAATGACATGAACGCCAGCATTGACCCCAAAGAGCAGGAGGCGATGGTCCTGTGGGAACCAGATAAGGATGGAGGGCAGAACCCACCACCACCGCTTACTAATACCAGCGCTCTTATTAGGTACACTACTTACAACGAATAAGTAACCATATTTTAGTTTAGAACCTAATTCTATCTAGTGTAGTGGTCTCAGACTTACGAGTACCAGGTTCGATCCCCAGCGGGGTTACATTGTATTCTCGATTGTTAACATAAAACCGGAAAAAGAAATAGCCCTTGCCGTGTTAGCACTTTAGCTCTGTCACTATGTTGGACACATAGTTTCGACTTTATTCCCTTGACATGAGGCTGAAAAAATTCCACATGGTATGCTCTTTAAACGGTTAATGTACTGGCTTTCCGTAGCCATTAAAATGATTAATATCATAATAGCTGTTGGTCTCTTTAAAAAATATACATACTTGACTTGCTAGCCTCAGCTACCTTGTATACTCGGCGTCAAAGAAATCGCACCTTTTAAAAAACGTTCTTGTAGCGTCTCTAAACCTTATTTAAAATCAACGTGGAGGGTAATGTTGGGTATCATTTGAAAGGAACCGAAAAGGGGTACACAAAAACAATTCAGTATTTTATTTTTATTAAAAGCGCACAAAAAGAAAACAAAGTTTACAAAACATTAAAAATCCTTAATTAAAAGATTTTATTAAAAACAATAATTACAAAAAAAAAACTTTACTTAAAACTGATCTAAAACCTAGTGTTACCCCCTTGTCCTGATCACGGCTTCCATACGCTCCCTCATGGACCTTACCAATTTCGGGAGCTCTTGTGGGATACTGACCCATTCTTCAATAACGGCCTTGTTGAGTTCTTCTGTTGAGACTGAACCTTGCGTTTCAAATGGTCCCAGAGGTGCTCTATCGGGTTCAGGTCTAAACTGGCAGTGGCCAGCGAGAAGTTTAGAACTTTGGGATCTCTGTTATGCAGTGGTATAACAGAGATCCCAACCTCTTGAAGGTAGTCGCGCACAGTTACTGCAGCGTGAGCGCGAGCGTAATCGTGCATTAATGTGAACCTCTCGCCAACAAAACCAGCATATGGGACCACATGCTTTTCCAGGATCTCTGTGATGTACCGGTGAGCAGTCAGCGACCCTTGTCCGCGAGCACCTTGAGACCGGGAAACGCAAACAAGGTCGGTTTTGCCGTCGGCTGACATGCCGCACCAGAACATAAAAAACCGCCCCCGTATTCTACCGTCTCTTGGATGCAGGCTTGGGTGAAACGTTCATTCTGTCTTCTGTACACTTTTTTGCGTCTATCGTTGCAGTAAAGGCAGACTCTCCTCTCGTCTCGTCTCGTCTGAGAAGATAACATCTCTCCATTGGTCAAGGGAACAATTGACGTGATCACGAGCAAACTGCAAGTGGACTCGCCGAAGCGCTGCGGTAAATTTTGGACACGTAGCAGTTCTACCACTACCTTTTTGTCCCTCAGTCTTCGTTTAACCGTAGACACGCTCACGGTTGTTCTGCGAGCTGCCTGGAGCTGGTGTTGCAACTCAACAGCATTCGAGAACCGATTTCTCAATGACGTCGACACAATGAATCGGTCGTCTCTCTCCGAGGTGCAGCGACGTCTACCAGAGCCATGCCTCCGGACGTAGCCACCGGTCTCCATGAACTGCTGGTAAACTTTTCGAACTGAAAAACGGCTTAAGTTCAGTTGCCGAGCGACTTATCACTGCCGCATCCCTGATTGCAGTAGTGCAATCACTTGGGTGGCTTCATCAGCAGTGGTATCCATCTTCAAGGTCGTTTTTTTTCTTAAAGATCTTCTCGTATGTACTCTTTAACGGTTGGATAGCGATGACCCTCATTGAACCTGTACTGACCCTTTTATACCCACAAAAAGTAGCGCAACTAGCAACCCTTTTGAAAAGCAAAATTGCCTTTTTTTGAAGTCGCATTTGTAGTGTTAAGTTTTTGTTTGTAATAAACTGATGTGTTTTTTAAAGTTTTTTTTATTAGGCTTTGAAATGACACCAATATCGGTGAGGTTACATACGTGGGTTAAGGGTTGATAGGGTTTGAAAGTTATTTTCGTAGAGGTGCGATTTCTTTGACGCCGAGTGTAAAAGCAAAGTTATCAACTGATCGTAATGCATACTGCAAAATTGTATTTTATCTACGTCTGTCGCTATAACAGTGTTATCGCCAGCTAATTTTTATGCCTCCACTGCTAGGGCACGAGCCTTCCTTATAGATGCATAGGGGTAGAAACCACCACGCGGGCCCAGTGCGGGGATTGATGGTTGTTAACGACTGCTAATGCAGCCGGGACCAACGGTTTAACGTGCCTTCCGAAGCTCGAAGGAGCTCGAGATGATACATTTTTGGTCACCCATCCGATCCTCAAAGGTCGGTCTTTGCCAAAGTTAACTTTAGCAATCACAGACCAGACGCGTAAACATCTGCACCATTAAGCTCCTCGGTGTAACAGTGTTACAGTGTTAACAGCATTTAAATAAACCCCTTACACCTTTCACGCAGGGCTTTATATGAAAGAGTAGTAGTGCTGGAACAAAGGAATCGCGAGCAGGACATAGTGATCGCGAACATGTCCAAACAGCTGTCCGCGTTCGCCGTGGCCAAGATGAAACAGAACCACGACATGCTGCTGCGCTACTGCATGGGCAACTACGTGTGGAAGATCGACAATTTCAAGGTACATATGGAGGGGATGGATTTTAGGTTTAGTTTAGTTTAGTTTAGGATTTAAGGGGGAACATAGCAGTGTACGTCTTATATCAGATTTAATTGTTTGATTGAGATGCCATCAGGCGAGCCGTATGCTAGCTACCTACTACTATGTAATCTAAGTATGTTTCGAACAACGGTTCGAATGCAGTTCTGGCACCCAAATACAAAAATTGGATGGTTGTCGGATGCTTAAAAAATCCCCATGACGTTATGGTTACAGTCTGATACAACTATTTTAAGGTCTCCAATTATATTTTACTTACTAGCTATAATGATGTGATAAATAATTGCAATTTGCAATTTTTTTTTCAAGGCTCGACTAGATGCGATGGTGAAGGATCACTGCAAAATGTTGTACAGCCCTGGCTTTTATACTTCGCCTAATGGATACAGGTAAGCTGTGACTTTTTTGTTCACCATCAATAGGTACATCATCACTAGTCCGCTCTTAATGCTAAATGATTTAAGAGTATGACGGACAAAATTATGGCAAGAACTGTCTTTCCTCTGCGCTGATCATAGCACCAAAAACGGATACACTTTCTTGAATTGGTTTTTAACCTTATATCGATAATATATGTATCTTATATTAACCGCCTCTGGTCTAGTGGTTAACAGCCGAAATTAATAACCTATCCTCAGCAAGAGATAGGCCTACTAGAGATTTGTTGCTTAGTTATTTCTGTTAATTATCGGAAAATAACAGCGGTTGCTTGGTAACTAAACTAAGATAGGCCTATCTCTTACCAGAGATAGGTTATTAATTTCGGCTGTAAGACCACCGGCTTAGACTCAGAGGTCCCGGGTTTTGATTCCTAGCACGTTTGTGTAGGTACTCGGTTTGGTTGGTGGTAGGGCTTGTTTGCCCGTCTGGCCAGCTACCACCATCTTATCTAAATATGTCGCCATAACATCAATGTTTGTAGCATTGTTGTGTTCCGGCAGCTAGAGATATGATAGTCAGTGCCTCAGTAGTTGAGGATTCCGGGGGAAGTGCGCTTCCACCTTCGGACTTATCGTTACTTAACATCAGGTTAGTTAGATAAAGGCCAAGTACTTACCCGTAAGATATTAAAAAAATAAAAAATAAATCGAAGGAATAAAGATAAATTATTGGCCCTCTTAACCAAATGTCTCATTCAGTATTACTTACTTTAACAGCCGATCACGTACTGGGTACGGGTGGGTGGGATCGTCTCAGGACGCTGATCACGTCCTCTGTACGGCATTGACTTTCTTAGCGTTTGTTTTAAAATGACGTCCGTGGTACGTAATTTGCGTGTAACCCCAGTGTAACATATAAAAAAAATATAGATGTATTACAAATAGATTTTATTTTATAAATCTTACAAGTTACAATATAGGCAAAAATTTCTGGCGTACCAGGAAAGGCGCGCTTTAAAATAGTCGGCTGTTAAAAGTGTTATTACAGAGACATGTATTTAAAAACGTACTTACACCATTTTATAAGTATCCTTCCCACATCTCAGGTTCTGCGTTCGCCTAAACATATCACCTCAAAACCCCCACTGCTTCGCACTCCACGTCCACCTAATGAAGACCGAGTACGACGCCTGCCTGGAATGGCCGTTCAACGGGCGCATCTCATTCGCAATGATCAACCAGTATGAACCAGACCTGACGCAGCGGGACACAATGATGTCCAATTCGAGTCTTATCGCATTCCGCAAACCCTCTGCAGAAATATGTGTGCGTGGCTTCGGCTATACGGAGTATGCTGTTGTGGCAGATGTCATAAAGAATGGGTTTGTAAAGGACGACAGTCTCATTGTGAGAGTGCACATCAAGTGTGTATGACATGAGGAGTAGCTTTTCTGTTTGGTAGTTTTTTTGTTATCAACTTAAGGCATTTTTGTCAATCTATAGAATCGATAGATTGACCAAGCAATTCGTCGTTTGGCATTCAATACCGCGAATGCAACTTAAGTAACATTTTACATGAGACAAAAAAACTCGATGTTGTACTGTACACCTACTATTAATTTAAAATAAAATTAAGTTTAATTAAATTAAATTTAAGTTTCAGCCAAAATTTAAATGGAGGATCGCGTATTTGAACGATTAGAAACAAATAAAACATAAATCTAATTTTCGTCAAAAAATGTCGCATTCCCGGTTTTGAATGCCGAACGACGAATTGCTTTACCACTTTTGACGAAAACTTGCATTTCAATCAGCTCATTGTCGATTATGACCAAATATCTGTCACTGCGTCTTGTAAGGAAAAATAGACCTTGTTGTTATATGATATGTAATCAATATTAACTTTAAATTGGAAAAGCAATTTCATTTTCGGCTATACATATATATTAAGATCAGTTATCATTATCATTATGTCGGATTTATTAAAGTTTGTGCTTACGTAAAAATATGGTTAATATGCAATATGAGGTTGTGCTATTTGTAAATATTTTGAAATGTAATTATTTTGGGTATCAATAGTACTTTTTATATTTTAAGTTATTCCAAGTATCAGGTAAATACACACCGGCAACTGTACTTAATAAAAAAACTAAGCTGTTTAGTTTGACGTTTCTAAAGTAGTTACTAGTATGTCATCCGTCCAATTTAAATAATTTTCATACGCTTTTGTGCAATACATTGTTTAGTGCATATGTTTTCAATTGTTTAAATAAGTGTTTATTGCAAAGAAATAAATATTAATTAATAATTGGGAGAAGCCGCTGACTCCTGAGACACTGGCATTTTAGCCTATAAGTTTGGGTGTCAGTTTTCATAGGAATTTGATAATAACTTTTAAGTCAATAAAGAAATTATTATTATTTATCTTTTATACGAAGATTAAGAAGAATCTAATAGAGTAATTTGTTTAAAACGTGTATAAAAATAATATTACAAGTAATATATTTATTTGAGATTATTGTGTACGTCCGTCCGTCCATTTTTTAAGGGTCCGAAATGCCTTACCCGGTATGTTAATAAAATATTTTGCAATCTCATTGTTAACAATTATCTCATTATGATGAATAGAAAACATTCCATTTTTATTTTTATTTAAAATATTATAAGTTATACGCATTCCAATGCAGCAATATTGCTGAGAACCATAGATTTGAGCCATGTGCCTTAATTATACTAGCTAAATGTTAATCATGTTTTGTAATTAATTAATACTATACAGAAATATATAAATTGTGCATTTTTTTATTATTATTACATTTTACGAAGTTTTTAAAGTTTATTTTTCTTTTATTACCCCTATCGTATTTACTGATTTCAACACAGTTGGTAGAAATAAAACAATTTAATTAAGGTGTAATAATATGACAATATATTGGTAATGAATGACTTACAAAATATAGTAAACCAACTTACATTATAGCTTATCAAATATAGGAATTTAACTTACATTTTTATAAATATACCAACTAACAATTAATATAAATTTACGACAAAGGCTAGCGATTAACTTTTATCCTTATCACATCCAACCATCACATTATTATTCACTTTTGTCCAAAAAATTTAAAGTTTACTGACTACCTCATTATGGCATACGTGTAAGTAAACTCGCCAAAGGGGCCGGTATATACTCAGATTTTGACACAAATATAACAATAACAAACCAAGTAAAAACATATTAAAATTAATAATAATAATAAGCATTCACCGTGTAGCTAAGAATTTGAAATCTACCATTTTTGAGCGTTCAAATTCTGGCAGCAGTGTTGCTAAAATATGAAAGCACAAAGTGTTGCCAACACAGAATTATTTTTATTAATTTTATCTCACACATTTTCAATCCGTAAAACATGTTTGAAGTCGTGCTTTATCCATCTTATAAGCACGCAGCGTAGTCACGAGCATTAACAGGTTGACCGCCACCGAACCCAGACACTAGAAATTCAATTGTTTGTCGGTTAAATGGCGTTAAGGTGTTAACATGTAATCAATGTAACTCTTAATACAAAGATATAACAGTAAAAACTAGTCAACAGTAAGTATGTTATTGCTCGTGACTGTACGTCACTATATGAAATAGGTACCTCAAAATGCCAATTATGATGCACGCCACAGTCAACGTACTAAAAAGTTTGCAATAAACCACGTTTTTACTTTGTAACTACATAATTAATGGTAAAAGATAAGGTCGAATAACACATTGCGATAGCAAAAATCTGTTTGTAGATTAAAAAATATATTTTTAGTATCATCAAAAACCCTGCCCAAAAATTCAAGCTGCAGTTGGCCCAAAAAATCTCATATACTCCCCAATAGTCATGGCAAACATTTCACACCTCCCATAGACTAATCCAATTCCAACAAACCGCCGTGTCTATTGTTATTTCGCAAAAACGCCCCTTTGTAAAATTATCAATACTTTTAAGCTTTACTTTGGCATCACATTTTTATTTTTAAGGGAACCAGTCTCTGGTTCCTCCCTATCGTTTTTCAGTCTAGAGCTTGGGAGCTTAGGTATTACTCAAAATACGTTTCAACACTAGAGAAACTATTTAAAACATGTTCGATCATACAAAAAGTTACAATAAGGCATCAAAATCAGCTAACAGTTACACGCTCAAAGTCTCAAGTGATAAGAACATCCAATATAAAATCAACTGTAATTTACTGCAGTTAACGTGCACTTTCAGATATCTTTTACAAATTGAATAGGGAACTTGCACCAAATCATATAATTTAATAAGAAATTGTATCGTCAATAATAAGTAACTTTAAACTGCTACCTTTGATGCCGACTCAGTTTTAATCTAACTTATCTTTTAGTAATATTTAATAAACTAACAAGAACCTAAATAATCTAACTAATGAGATAAGTACTAGCGTCAGTGATCTAAAGTTCTCTAACACTCGCTTATATAACTATTTTTATTAAATAAATACTACTCCCCTCCAACTATTTCATTCGTAATATTTTTATTTTGCTTTCAGCGACTGATACCGACACTTTGTCATCTTATATACTGATAAATACATAACTTTTTGATTCCCCAATTACAAAACACGCACAAGTACAAACAAAGCCACAATCGTTAGCCACAAATATTCGGAAATTAATAATTTAGTTAACTTCGGAAGACTCGACGGAAGACACTTTCTGTCTTGTCAGTGTTTTTTTCTTTCTCCGCGAGACTGGAATGTTTTATGAAAGAAAAAAACTATACCATCCATGTGTTGTTACATAAGTACTGTTATATAAAAAGTGTGGTATTTTCAATTTGAGAATGTATCTCTATGTTTCTCAACGCCTAACTTATTATTATCACCTATAATTTCTAGTATATATCACAGTTACGGTAAACAAATGCATAATATTGATTAAAATTATTGTGATGGTATGTTTTAAAAATAGCATGCTTATTGAACTACACGCACACACATTAAACATGTCAGTAGATTAAAATCATATAATTTTATTAAAATCTTATATTAAAGACTGACTTTTTAATCATCGGAAAAATCTTTAATGTTAAAACTTTGTGAAATAAAATTGTGTTTTCATTATCTGTTCTTTCTTATATTGTGGCTGCCTGTATAAAACAGCTAATTGGAGATCAGCTTTTTAACGGCCGTAAATAAAACAAAGTTCAATTGTAACAAACAATTTATAGGAAATTTTAATCTTAAAAAATGTGCATTTCGGCCTACCCAATTTATATTTGGCGAAAAATGGAACGTTCGCAAGGGTACGCGCTAATTCAGCACCGCTAACAGCAGCCTAGCAAGAAACGTAACACATGCGTTTTTCGTGCATTGAGTAATTTACTTACTTTATCAACTGGATTAGTTTTATCCAAGGATTGCAAAGTCAGCCCTAAGCCGTATGAATTTTAATCGAGATTCACTTGGCATTATCTTATATGGACTAGTTATAAGGTAAAAACAATTAAATATACAAAATACACCAGCAGAGCGCTTAGTGCCAGTTTATGGGATTACTTATCACTCAAAAACGAAATCATCGTATGATTCTCTAGCATGCTCTTTACACATACGTAAAAAAACGTTATTTTCACATGTCTGTGAAATTTTATAAAGACAAAGCGTATGATGAATTGATGACTTCCAATATTCGTGATAACTATAAAACTCACAGCTCACTCACCTTTATCCTAAAATTTTAATATTCCCGCACGACAAAATAGTTTTTAATGTTAAAACATTTCTGATTTCTTCGTGCTATGCACTCCCAAAATTTTTAGTACAAAGTTTTAAAAATAGTTTTACTTATTTCTATCCTCAAATAGGATAAAGTTACGTTTTAAGTCTCGCTAAGAACACGTTCAAAGTATGTTTTTAATAATATTTGTTAATTGAAAAGATTGTCCAACATTAAAATAGTTGTTATATTGGTTCAGTTGTTATACTGGTTAAAATTACTAATTACTAATTTTACTTGCATCGCATCTTCAGTGTATTATTTGCTAATTTAATTGCAATATTTCCTATTTACAGTGATTTTAAAAAACGATACAAAAAAAAGATGGTCGCTACAACTAATAGTACAAAACCTAGCGATCGCTTGCGAGGAATTCGCCTCTTGTTTCTTTTTAATTTAACATCATTCAGTTTATTGACCAAGTAGTTTAGTGCGCTGCGACACAAAATAAGGAACTCTCCTTATTCAACCTCCTTATAACCTTCCATTAACTTCCTTGTACTCACAAGGAAGCTTAATACATACCGAGCTCAGCCGTTCCGAGATTTTGTGTCCGTGATAGGTTGTCTACTTATGCGTTGTCGAGCGCGTTCCTATCTGGGTCCTCCTTATATTGTGATTGCGATTACGCAAATCGACATCTGTTAATTACTTTGATTAGCAAAGAGAAGGTAATTACAAATAAGTTCCCTTATGTGGAGTTATCCTAAGTACATCTAAACTACCATATGGTTGACCGCGGCAAACGATTTTAATTCAAGGTCTTCAAGGCTAGCTGGCGAAGTTTTGTAGGATATGCGTATCAACAACAAGGCGTTAACTTACAGCGTCGCCTCGTGGTATGTTGATTCAACATGTTCGTCAATAGATGGCGCTTTTACAAATCGAGTTAAAACTCAATCGTATACTTAGTGGTAAAATAAAAAATAAAAAAAAAAAGTGGTAAAAATCTAGTGACTTATTTCAAATGATTTGATGTCACTTAAATTCTTAGCGATTAATCGTAAACCTGTTTTAAAACTGACGTAGTCTCATTTTCGTTATTAAAAACAGATCGGTTTAAAACAAGGTCTACTTTTAGTCTACGTTTAGAACTTTAGAGACAGGTTTAAAGTTTTTGCTATCATAAGGGTCGAATGATGAAACCTCGCGCTCAGGATCAATCAAAGTGCACGCCGCGAAAACCTTGATATCGTTTGCCTGCTGTGTCCTCGATACCAGTGAATGCATTCTAGTAGTGGTGCACGAATTTGTGGGAGTCCCCCGGGAAGTGCACAACGAAGTCGCCGCTGTAGCTCGGGGACGGCGAGGGGGAAGAGGAAGGCGAGGGGGAGGCGGGCGGCGTGGGGGAGGAGGGAGGGTCGAGCGACGCGCGCGACGCCGAGCTGAGGCTGCTCGAGCTGAGCTCTTCAGGCTCGCCCTCGAAGCGCCTGCAGTTTGACGACGCTGCAACAAACACGTTATATTGTAAACATAAAAGCTACATTAAATTTACTTAATAAAATAATTGTTTTAAGTAAAATATAAAAAATAAATGTTATAGTACTTAGTATATTTTATTGTCTCACTACATATTATGTATTTTATTGAGAAATAAAAAAAAACTGTTTTATTTATTTATTTTTATAATTACCATAAGCCCATCAACATTTAGAAACATTAAAACTTCTGACAGACAACATTATTTTCGCAGGCACATATGATTTTTTTTAAACTGCATAAGATTTATTATATTTCATTGCCAATACTCGCAGGTCTAAGCAACTCCTCGAAGTTGACCAAGGAGTCTCACAAAACTCGTGGGTTGCCCGAGACTGGCAAGTATGCAATATAATTATTCTTTGTAGTTTAAAAATGACAAAGGCTAATGGCACAAGTTATACAACTTTTTTTTATCATTAAAAACCTATTTTTAATTATCAAAAAAGGTGTATCACCCCTAGGTTATCAATTGATTTTAGTCTTTAGAAACAATGGAATACGGACCACCTGCTTCCTAGCTGTATTCCCGTAAAATTTCCATTGAAAATCAATGTTAATCTTTGGTGATAAAAACTGTGTCGAAAACCGGTGGCACTACCCTATGCGCTTTCCGCCATAAGAGCCTATTCAATTTAGATGACCATAGATAAATAAATATCTGTAAAGACCTCTAACACTGTTGGATTAATTCTAAACTTTTTTTTTCTTTTTGTTGATGGCTACGTGCGATTAGCACATTTAGCCAGTGTCAAAGTAATTTTTCTTACAAGTAATACATAAATAAACAATATTTCCTTCCTGTATGATGATGTTGATAATAGAAGTGAGAAATGATATACCCCCCAACCCCTCGAGTATCTCAGTAAAGATTTGGGGCTTTATTAATTCCTCCGGCGGACTTCTTGAGAGAATTTGAAAACTTGCCGTTGCACTGTTTTGTTTCATATGCCAACACTCATGCACACTCATGCATGAACACTTACAAGTTAAGGATTATTTAACATTTATATTCGATGTGTGGCTCATCTTGGCGTGGCCACCATCACCAACTGGAAATCTGACTTTTTAGATAATTTGTCGGAATTTGTCGTGAAATCTCAGTTGAGAGCGCTCATCCACCGTGGCCAAAAAAAAACGAGTTGTGCCAAAAACACGTCATTGAATAAGTTTGCATAGGTAGCATTTTTTACAAAATGTTACTTTGGTTCTGGGCCACCAGACGATGATTCAACCATACCTGATGGTCAGACTCACCATTGTCATGTACACACGCGTGCACATCAGACTACCACAAACTGTCAAATTTCCTTTAAATAAATAAAATAAAAATTTGTTTATTTTTCCTCCAAAACATTACAAATTTGGGACGAGCAGACAGACAAGCAAAAACAAAACAATGTGGTATACAAACTTAGTATATTTGGGAGGACTGGAGCCTAAGCTAGGATATCCCTGAATTTCAGGACTCCAGTGAGGGCAGACCATGTACCGTTAGGTCTACAAAAATAGTAATAAAATAAAACCTTTGATTTTGATCTTTATGTCCATCGCTTAAAGTTGAACATTTGAGGATATTTGACATTTTTAGATAGTCTGATGTGCAGACGTCTGTACTTAGATTTTGAGTTTGAGTTCCCATTTTACCACCATCAGCCGATATCAGCTTTTCAGGACAGCAAGGTATAGATTTAACAAAGGAGGTAAGTAATAAAAATCATAAAATGGTTTTTGAATTTTCATTTTTTATTATTACTTTTCACTAATTATATGATTTTTAAACACTCCATAACATTATCAACAAAACCGTACTGAGACAAGGCAGTCGAATTTCAAATTCAATTTTGATATAAGCAGACCTTATACATTAAATTCGATAATATCAATAAGATATTTAAAAAAAAACGGCATTTTGAAACATATTTGCTAAGGTTTTGTAATACGTTACCATTTGTATAAACTGTTAGAGTGCATTTATACAAAAAAATGTATAAGAAATATTTAAAACAGACCAAATTACTCATCAAAACAAATAATCGTCGAAAATAACATATTTACGTGTAATGTATGTACTGTATTGCCAAAGCTACTACAATAATGACAAATAAAAAACTAACAATCACAATACAACTTCTTAAGCTTTATATAATAGAGATCCATATTAACTAAGCTTTCACATTTTCTACAGAATGATTACGAATTAGATGTCATATACGGATTTTTTGAAAACCAGTTCACAATCATTTTACTTGCTTTTTTAGGAAAAAACTGTTTAATTCTGTAGTATACTTTGCGATAACTTTCAGATGCATAACTTTTTTCATATGAATTTTTACATTTTCCACATATTTACAAGGCTTTTTGGGCTTTATCGGCAAATATTTTGAACTATTAACACATCTAGTACTAGATTAAACAGGTACAGCAAAACAGTTGAAATATTTTCTTGTCACTAAAATACCGTAAAATAAATAATATAAACTCTTTATAAATGATTAGTTAAAGTTTAGTATAATATAGATCTATACAAAAATTGTTCTAATAAACTATTATCAAAGAAGAAGAGCAAATCAAGGTTTTTGATTAGCTCTTCTATTTAGCTAAAAAAGACATTTTATTTGATTTTTATAGAATGTTAAAATTTAACATTTTTTAAAGAATAAATATATGTATTGAACCTTTTTACCGTGGTTGGTTAAATTAAAAAACGGCAGTTCGTTCGCAGAAAAGACGAAGCTTAAGCAGTTTTAAGCCGCCTTAAACTTTGTTTTATGCTTCTGGCCACAGATGCTTTGCGCGAACGCTTTAAAGAAAAGCTAGAAAGCGAAATTTAACAATTCTGAAATTCTTGCATTTAGCCGAGTGCGGCAGAAATTCCATTATGTTTATAGAACTTTTGTTATGCTAAATAATAATGTTATGTTTATAACTAAGTAGGTACTGTTCTATTATGCACTAGTTTACAAGAAACAGCAGTTAAATAAGTAATAAGTATATTTATTTTTTTATAGCTGTATGTATCGCAATAGATGATCTTACTAAATTGGTAATAGCAGCGATTATAAAACGATGTGCAATTCCTCTATCACCAAACAGCAAACAGTGGATTTACACTAGTAGTTAATAACATCGCTAAGTTTACGACAGGCCGATTTTATGATGGCTGTTTTATTAACACATTTGTTGGCGACTGGCTGGTTCAAACCTTTCTTACCTTTTAAAAGATTTTTTTTTATGATTTAATGTCAGTGTTCCAAGTGACGGATTTTGAGTTGTCAAGTTGTTTTTGCTACGAATTGTTGTACTTACTGAAATAAACATTGAACATTTACAAAATACTACGTGTTTCCATCAATTAATTCATCATACAGTCCACTACTCCATAACAACATTATTGTAATAAAAATTTTATCAGCATGTACGCAAATATAATGCCAATAGGGGCATTATTTTTGTCATTGTTTGATAACAATAAAAACCTGTAGACTGTCAGATAAAATTAAAATGTTTAAAAAAACCTGTTATATGTTTTAACTTTAAAGTTAGAATCAGATACCTTTTTAGAAAGAATAAATAAACTAACTGCCACTATTAATCTTCATTACGAAAATAATATAAATATTATGCACCAAAATAATTATTGAATAAAATGTACACGTACAATTACATACAAAAAATAAATATTTGTCATGATTTAACAAATTAAGACTAAAATATCCAACTTTTAAATAATACTCGTCAATAAAATTATACATAGGTAGTATTTGTACATGAGACAGCCGTAAATAAGAAACGGTATTATATACCATTATGACTATTTAAATGTTTTCAATATTTTACATTTATCTGTTAAACATAATACTGAGGTTATGAAGGAATTTTTAAAATAGCCCCATGCAATCAAATAGGGTACATGTACATACAGATAATAGCACTTGAAATCAGACGACTGGCCTGGACTCACGACCTTTCGCAATGCTTTAGGCAAGTCTTTTTAATTTATTGTGAATATAAAATAACAATATTTTAAAAGGTCGTTACAAGATAAAAAGGTCGTGGGTTCTCCTGAGACTGGTTGATTGTTTCTAGTAAAATTTTATCATAAAATAACAATTTGAAAAAAGACAGTTGAAAAAATTCCACGAGCGGGATTCGAACCCACACCCCATGACATACCGGGTCAGGTGCACTGCCAACTATGCTATCGTGGCTCAATCCAACTCGCCGAAATTATTCAACACTATCTATTTTTACTTTATAAGCCAAAGGAGCCCTATTCAATGTCGACAACTACGTCATCAACATCCGATCTTAATATTTTTACAAATATTGAAAGATCAGTTAAGAATTAGGCAAGCTATATTTATGGTTATTTACATATAACTTTACGCAAATATTGTAATTTGACCGCAACAATATTTGCGTAAAATTATATGTAAATAATCATAAAATAACAATTTAAGAATCTTAACTTTCAAGAACATTTTTCGCTTTTGAATGCTTTTACTCAATTAGATGAGCCCACGCTCTAATTGCGAAAGGGTTCAGTCCCATCTGAGTAAGTCGCTTTCTTAGAGTGTAACATAAATTAATGTGAATGCAAAATATTTTTTTAATTTGATTTACTATTGTAATTATTATTGTTATGTACCCTTTTACTAAATAATATATAGATCATGGAAAGCAGTCGTGTGACATCAAAGATCGAACCTATGTTTTAGTAAACATAACTTATATTTTAACAGATCTAAGAGTAGTTTTTATAATGGTAAACAATTAAACAAGACTACTTATAAACCTGTAAAATGTCATGTTATATTATTACAGCATCAATACTTTGATAAATAAAACATACTTACTGCATTTGGCAGTTTAACGTGAATATTGATATCTGAGTATTTTTTTTTCCATTTTTTATTCTTATACGCCGGTGAATTTATTCAAAGAGACAAGAAAATTTAAAAAAAAATTGTAAAAATTGTATTAAAATAATTAAATGGAAATTTTCTCGCCTTAGAATGTAAAATAGTTGTTAATACATACATCAGATATTTTATGACATTGTATATAAGTCAAAGAATTTGTGTTTTATCATTATAAACAGAAAGAAATATAAAAAAAAAACAATTATCTACCAAGTACCAACATATAAGAGTGATGAAAAGTGATAAATAAATAAAATGGTATAATAATTAGATAAAGAGATTCTATTGGCTCTTTATGATTATTTAAAATTAAATTAGCTAGCACAATGAAATGTGAGGTAATGTTAATGAATCTTACTGGCCTTGCGTTCGCATCGGTAATGTAAGGAAATTTTTGGCCATTGAGGACATCGTCACTATAACTAAATACTTTAACTAAAATGATAAGTACGTACTAGAAGGAGAAAATGATATAGATATACGTTAGATTTTTAATGGCGACAACATACCGCATAGAGGGTGTGAGATCAAGGTTATCTATTAAATTGTTTTTACGATCAACATAGCCCACATGATCTAATTAATCAAAAGATAGTTTATCAAATATATGTATACTAAAAATGAATATAAGTAATAGTATGTCTGTCTCCACTAAAAATGTAACCAATTGATCTTTTTGTTGTTTTACTAACTTTTACATTTTTTGTTTTTTTTTTATATATATTATAGCAATATTATAACTCCACGTTTGGAGTTTTACAATTTATTGCTCTAAGTACTCATATTATTAGGCTGAAATAACACTTGAGTTGAACTTACAAGTTTATAACTTTTTTTTGTCTTTAACTGCGCATTTTTTTATATTTATAATTGCTTTACTTAACTAAACTACATTAATAGCAGCGAATGATTTTATAGCTCTTTATGAACGTTTGATAAATAACATTGCAGCACACGAATTACTTTAAAATATTATTGAACACATTTTTTTCTTAAATTACTTCTTCTTCCTACGCGACTTCTTCGCTTTCGTCTGTTGTTTCAATAAAGGCAGGGCTAATTTTGATGCACCGATTTTTTTATCATCTTTATCACTATCGGTTGATATAACAGGCGACGTATTGTCATCGTCTGAAGATTTCTCCATTATTTCTGCTTCCCCTTCATTATTCTTAAAATCGTCATCGATTTTTATTTCTTGTGTGGTAATTTTTTGGCTTTTAATCACACTAAATCCCCTCTCTTTCTTGGTAGGTACCCTCTCAATATCAATCAAATTAAAAGTGCTGGACTCGATAGCTTTACTTGTAGTTTCTCTGAGAGACGAAAGTATATCGTCTATGTTAATTTTACAAATGGGGCTTGTTATTTTTGTATCATTTACTTCTAAAAGGCTGTCTCTCATGACTTCCATTTTGAAGTCATCTAAACCAAAGTCCAAAGGCTCTAACGGTGGCAGATCATGCAGAACCGAATGATGCTCCTCTACAAAGTTAAGCTCTGATGGCACATCGCACTGTGCCACCATTATGTCTCTTCTCTTGCACAACTCATACAGCTTTTCATGTAATGAGATTTCCTTGGAAGTCTCACAAGTTACATCTGAACCCGCAGCGACGTCACTGTACTCAACTTCTTCATCTTTTTCTGTATCACAAATTCTTTCAGCCTTTGTTCTAGTTAAATTTTTGAGATCACATTTATATTGTAGCTCATCAGTTTTCTTATTTTTTGATGCTGCTATCGAACTCCACGATTTCACAGGAACAGCTATATTGGATTGCTTCTCTTTATTGTCAAGGGCTTGAGGAGACCTTTTGCGTGTTTTATTGGCTCTGGTTATTTGAATTTCAGGAAACTCTTCTTTAGTGGAATCAATAACGTATACATCTTTTACATCAGTATCCAAGAAAGTTTCAGCTGTTCTACGACTGTCAAGATAAGGCGATAAAGATTTGGTTATACGGGAATTTAAAGGCTCAATACTCAGATCAGAGTGGTCCCTACCTGCTTCTATAGACTGAGTAATAATGAAAGTATTGGATTTTGTTTTTGCTTTTGCATCATCTGAAGATTTTGAAGGTGTCGTCAATTGGGATAATATATCCACTTCAGTCATTTGCCTCTCCAAATCACCACTCATGTCAAACTCATTTTTAAAATTAACATCAACCACACATTGGTCTACTTCAGTCGATCTTTCAGGCGTCATGCTTTTGGAGGATCGAGATTTTTTAGTTTTGGCCACATAATAATTACACGTGTCAACTTCAAATGGTGACGAAATAGACACCAAGTCACCACAAGAAGGTTGCTGTTTTTCTTCAATTGCATGTATTTCAACAAAACTATTCTCATCGACTTTAGCTTGAACTTCATCTAGCGCTTTCTTGGTTTTGCGATTTTTTCTAGACTTCGGCTTTGGGTCATCAGATTTTGCTCCCACATTCGCGAGCGGGATTGTGATATCACTCTCAACCTTCAGTGTGCTTAATAGGGTTAGTTTTTCGGATTCATTCAACAGCATGTCCCAGGCTTGGTCCTCAGTTTTGATTTCTTCTTTCGGCCATTTAGGTTTCGTCGGA